>CM045460.1:3678551-4878551 GCA_024666655.1 Dascyllus trimaculatus | reverse complement strand
TACCCAGTTCCTCCAGGGGAAACCCGAGGTGGTCCCAGGTCAGATGAGATATGTAGTCCCTTCAGCAAGCTCTGGGTCTGTCCTGGAGTTTCCTCCCTGCTGAAAAAAACTCCAAATTAAGGCACCCAGGATTCATCCTAATCTGATGCCAAACCACCTTGGCTGGCTTCTCTCAAAGGAACTTCACACCCTCTGTTTAAAGCTGATACCAGCCACCCTACAGAGGCAGAATATCTGAGTAGGTGGCTTTCCACTGCAGGAACTTGGGGCATGATCAGGTTGGCACAAACGTTTACAAGAACAGTTCCCTGATCAGCCCTTTCAGCCTTTCCATTTCTATTGCAGTGCAATATCCAACAGTTTTGACTACAACAATAACTCAGTCTGAAAAAAGAAATAGTCGTTCTCTGATCACATAGGAAATAGAGCAGAGGTTTGTTGTGTCACACTCTACGATAAATTTTATGTTGCTAATGGAGATGTAGGAAAGAATCATTATAATTTTACTGGTCGACGACAGCGAGTAGATCGAAAAATGGCACTTGTTGTGCTCTCCAACTTATCATGGAGACCTACAGTTTTAAGGGCCATTCAGAAAGTACCTGCCCTGGACGTAGTTCTGTCTACCCTGAATGCAATCCTGAAACAGGTTCTACAGTTCCTGTGGCTGGAATACACATGAAGCTTTGGGTCGTCCTAAATCAGCCTGCAGGTTCCTGCTGTGGAAAACATGTTAATTTTACCATCAAGTTCATGACAATAGTTTAAGTTTCAG
The DNA here is from genome assembly GCA_024666655.1 of Dascyllus trimaculatus. Taxonomy (NCBI): domain Eukaryota; kingdom Metazoa; phylum Chordata; class Actinopteri; family Pomacentridae; genus Dascyllus; species Dascyllus trimaculatus. Next base: position 4,877,776 of record CM045460.1, on the reverse strand, counting down.
TTTTTTGAAGGCAGACGTTCATCCACTGAAAATCCTTAAGTCTGTTATGTTGAACATTAACAGAAAAGATACATTTATAAACCACTGTTTTATAAAAGACAGAAGCAAGGAGCTACTCTGCAAAACATTATTCTGCTATTATCAGCATTGTTTAGAATAACAGGTTTCCTGTTATCACTGTTATAAAGCAGAAAACAACATCCTGGTCCACTTCTTATTAAAATACATTTGATTACAACTTGTCGTCTCAGAATAGCTAAATCAAGTGCTCTTTGGTTTAGTCACGTATACACAACTTTACTATCATAAATGTACGTGTTTATTTGATTTAAATGGAATGATGCTGTGTATTTCTGAGTTTGTCCCTGTTTGCAGCGCAGCACCAAACCAGCTGCATGCATTACTGCTGCACACGCTGCTAAAACTGCACCATTAACTGCACCATTGTTGCGGTCAGCGAGCTTTCCCAGCAGAAGGTTAAAGTAATAAAGGGTTGAAAAGGTCAGCAATCGGGCTGCGAGCTGCAACAACTGAGCAGGAGGTTTGTCAGAGTAAATCTTGCTGTGAGCTTAATGAGTTTTGGTCAGAATAAACTGTTGTCATGTGACGGAGGCAGAGCTGAGCATGGACTTTCAATGTTAAACCTGTGTTTTACCTCCTGTATTCAGTACAGCATTAAAACGGCTAAATATGAGAAAGATGATAGTTGACAGCAGATACACTGTCAGTGATGAAGTTAATAACACATTTTTGATTTTGAGTTTGAGTTTTGTGTCATATAAATTTGCACTGAGGGAACCGAGAGCTGTATTCCTACACCACACGAGCTACTAGCTTATTCAGTACATCGCACTATTTCTAAGTTTCTCCACTACATTGGCATGGTTTGAACATGTTTAAGAGCTATGAGTTGATACATCTCCCTTCAATAAATATAATGAACTTATGCTCCGTGTGTAACCAATCTAACAAGCTTGGTAACCTTTCACCTTATTAGCTCACATTAGTTCATGGCAGCTACCATGTTCCTGGTTTGGCAGCACGTTGATGTACCAGTCTATTCTGTACAAACTACTTGTAAATCCGCCAGAGACTCAACACCTAAAGACTCCTGAACAGAAATGTATTGAGGAATTCAGTAATGGGAGAGATGGTAGCTATATGACACAAGTTCCGCCCCTCCCCATAAAAAGCCAATCATCTGCTTTGTAACAGCCAAACTAGGAAACATCAGCCAATCATGTTGCATTGATGCAAGTACAGTGTTAGTTTTACCTGCAGGGAAAAACACTTTTTCTGTAATTATTTTCAGTCAAAGTCACCAAACTTAAGTTTTTTTGTTAGACTTGACTGGTAACCATTAAAATTGGAGGAATGACTCTCTTCTCACTTAGATAGGAGCCTGGTCTTGATAGCCTGCAAAAGCTGCTCTCAGCGTTAATAGGATGGATGCTGACTGACGACACTTGCCTATAAAGACTGTGTACCTGCTCACCTCCAACCTTTCTGATTTTGGATGCATTCGTCAATTTCTGGTGCTCTAAAACAAGTAATGTCAACACTTTGAATGTGTTCCTGTGGCGATCAGTTGGAAATGTGCATTGTTACCCATGTTTTTTAACCAATATCAAGTCTCTCCCTCTCTGTGACAATCAGTTTTTCTCCCCACCTTCAAGTGCCCTAACAAGGTTAAGGCAGATCTGTGGGTAATTTGCAGCAAAGACATCAGTTTGCCGAAACATTTGACACAAGTTTGTCAGCTTTGACCACCAGTGGAAAACGTCCAGCAACATTAGCAGTGCTAAAATTGAAGTAACCTCCTGGAAACAGTCTGTCATTAGTGGCATTTCTCATGCAACATTTTCTAGTGCCAAAATAATCTCTTACCTTTGCTGCAAACATTTTAGTTTTGTGAGAAAGACCTGTTTAAAAATGCAGTCATCCCACAGAGACTTGAACAGATAGAGAGCAACTGGAGCAACCTGAAGGTACTTTAGTTAGTTTGATCAGTTGACAAGCAGTTGAATGAGGAAAGAGCATCAGTATAATAATAGGAAGGAGAGTAATCATGGAGGCCATATTTTTTCTTTATCCTGGCTCAAATACAAATGATTTGGCATTTTTTAACACTCAAAATTCCATTTTGTCCTGCACTCGTTGTGACATATACCATAATTAAAGATGGAAGCACTCAAGTTGATTTGGAGCTACTCAAGCTTTGGGCTTCCCAACACCTGCTGCAATAGAAGTGACCCTATACTACCTGACCTGATTACAATTTGGAAACGTTTGTGTGTGAGTTGTCTCCACATCAGCAGAAATCTTGTAGTTTGGAGGAATCTGTGTTTGAGTCCTCCAAACTACAGGATGTTCACAGGACTGTGCAAATGCTTATAACCCCACCAGTAAAGTGAGGATGTTTTCAAACATGATGGCACCAAAAGTTTTTTGTCAGTTAGCTTCAAACAAAACTCCTTTTCGCTCGGAAAAGGAGCGTCCACATACTTTTGGCCGTACAGTGTATTTTCCGGCAGCTCTAGCTCCAGGTGCTGCAGCTGTAGAGCCTCGCCCCGGTGTGCCGGTGCTGTGGACAGGGGGTCTTTGTGCTGCTTCAGGGTGGAGTTCAGGGGAATTTAGTTTAATGACAGGAACACACACTGGGACTTTCACATGCTGCAGCTCCACCCCAACAACCTTAATTACTCTCAGTAACCATTCACAATTCATGGTGCGGAACAACTCAATGGAAAAGAAGCTTTTTAGTATTTTTCGTAGCCAATGGCAGGCTTATGCCCACATCAGAAGTCCAGTGAGTCAGACCGGTGTGGATCAGACTTGCTCCAGTACATCTCCAAACACCCTGTGGCCTGTTCATGGTTTGTCCCTCCTTGGATCACCGTCAGTAGGCAGTTAACTTAACAGACAATGTAAGGAAAAGAACCACCACCTAAAGCACTCTATACAGAAATCAATGTAGAATTCCACAAGATGGCGGTTGTATGACACATGTCCTGCCCCTCCCTCCAAAAAGCCAATCAGCTGAACTGGGAGAGGAGCCTGGTCTGTTTAGCCGAAATGAGAGTTTTAAAGAGGTTTGAAATTTACTATACAAGATTCAGTTTTTCATTTTCTATCTAATATCTCCCAGAGCTTGGCGTGCTCCCTTGTTTTAAGATAATCAGCAATAATTGCTTCATCAGAGAGTGGCCACAATGCTTTGGCCCATTGTACTGACTCAACTTTAACTTAAGCATTTTCTGAAGACCTTTGTGCTTCTTCCAAACATCTATCATTAAATCCTTTGTTGTTTCTAAGACTAGCATTTCCCAGAGCTGTCTGCTGATCCACCCTGTTCACATCATCTCCGTCTCTTCAAAGACTTTGGTCTGTTGTTGACCTGCGGCATCCTTTTCACCACTATCGTGTCTTTCCCACAGAGAGTTCTCACCATCGGTGACTGTGCTGTGTGAAGAAGGTGCCGCTGGGTCTCTGCTTATCTCAGAGAGCGTCTCCTGTTTCACATGTGACTGCTGAGATAGAGGCTGGGAGAGGAGCTGTATCTCACTCCAGGAAAGACTCAAGGATGGCTGCTATACAAACCTCAGAGTCACAGGAACGCTGTGAGTAAAGATGGTTTAAACATTTCCAGCGGATGTCCTGGCAGGTGACTTTTTGCTCAGGCAAAATGACAGTGTTGACAAACACAGTCCAAATCTGTTCAACCCAGAACAGTACTGAACCACACCCAGCTGCAGAGCAAGATCTGCCTCAAGTGTATTAAAGCATTTTAGTGAAGAGGAGCAGGGTGTGACTGTTGTTGCACAAATATGCTTTTTTTATGATGCGATATATCGGCCAGTAATCATTTGTTAAACACTTGGTTCATCCAAATTATGAAAACACATATTTTTCCCACTTTAAGAGGTTACATACAGTTTATTTGTCCACATTTTGTCTCTGAGATTTATGGATTATCGTGAAAATAATTCATATTTGGTTTGTAGAGCTTTCAGCTTTGAAAGAGAATGACACTCAGATCCAGTAAATGAGTCAGCATCGCTGCGGATAGTCTACAAATTTTGTTATTGGCACTACTTCTTCAGCAGAATGTAAAAATTTGGTGGTAGGGGCATAAATCTCACAAACAGGAATGTCAGCATCTACACTCATGCACTGAGAGCACTGAGAGTCAGGCTTACTGCAGCCACAGAGGTGCTTTCCTCCTCTGAACCACAAAACCTGTCAGTGGGTTCAAAGACCTTACCTCCCCAAAATGACACCATCAGGTAGAAACTGGAAAAATAGAACAAAGTTTTTGACTTTCAACTTTATTTAACTGCATCTAGTGTGGCGTGTGGTTTGGTCAGGAAACACAACCAAATCTAAGCTTGAAGTCATGCTTGGATTGAATTAGACCAAAATCTCTTCATTCTGCATGTCTGATTTAAAAATGGAGACAAATAAGAGATACTGAGAGGAAAATAACACACACTTGATTAATAAAATAAATTCACTATGGCACTAGGAATAAGTTGTTAGAAGATAATAGGAAGATGTGCAGATAGTGTGAAAATGATGAGTCTGTAATGGTTGCAAAAATGTATGTCATTAAAAATCTATAGTATGAGGAGCCACCATTTTTTCCCCAGTGTTGGTAACACCTGTGGACACTTGGAAAAATGTTGGACATGTTGTTTTCATGTTTTTTTAAAAAAAAGAAAATCAGCAAAATTAATAACTGAAGAAAGCCAACCTTTGTAACTGTGTCAAACTGCACAGAGGACCTTTTTGAGTTCTCTCTACTTTAGCAGTTGTTGTGCTGTTTCAGTAGAGTAGCAGGACTTTATATTGCAGTGGAAAAATTAGCAGACAGCGAAGAAAAGTGTGACAGGGAGAAAACCCCATGAAACTACTGGGATTCAGAGGATTATGCTAAATGCTAACACCAGCATGTTGATACGTAGGCTACACTATGACAGTGCTAACATGCTAATGTTTAGCAGGTATAATGTTTACCATGGTTGATCTCAAGATGTTTTCTGTCAAGGCCAAGAAAAAGTGTTTATTAAAAAGCATAACATCATTTGTTTTTGACTATTCAACAGCAAGTTGACCATCCAAGTGCAGCACAATAGCCTGTTGGCCAGACTTTGCCCATTTCCAGCCCTGCACCCTACATGTTTTGGGTCAGGCTGTCATCCACCTGATATAAGGTGTAGTTAAAAAGTTATGAGACTGTTCATGGTGTATGTGCAACATGTATGAACAGAAACAGATGTTAGCAGATGTTTTTGTGTGTGCCAGGCGCACATTCGGACTTTAACAGAGAGCAAACACCACATTCTGTGTCAGTCAGCAGTCAGGATGATCGAACCTTCATGAGGCTGCAGCTCCGCCTCAGAGACAACAGTTTAACACTGGAAGAGCTGCAGTTTACAAGCCAGAAGGATATCAGATCAGGAGCTCCTTGAGTATGCTTTAAATTTTTTGCAATATTCACATCCTTGTGAACCATGAATTTACCCCCCATGGCCTGTCAATGTGGAGTTGAACTGAGACATCCTGAAGCATCTGAGGGAGAAGATTCAACTGACGTGAACTGTGGCACGATGGCATGCAGGTGCTCCAGTGAACCATGCATCCAGCAGCAGCTCGGTGATTAACACAAGCTTTTTGTCCATAACAACACAATTGCTGCTCTCCATCCACCCCCCTCACCAGATTTATCTATCTGCGACTTCTTCCTCTTTCCTAAAATGTAATGGATTTCGAAGAGTCGTCATTTGGACACAGGTCGTCACAGACGGTATCTGACATGTGTACAGAATGGGACATACAGGGAGGGTTTCAGGAGCACTTAGTATCACTGCACAAGGACACTACTTTGATAGCGCTGGTGGCCAAGTTTAAATTTTTAGGCTCACTATTGGAGCTTTTTGATCACACTTTGTATCTGAAATAAATTTCAAGGCAGTCTCTTCAATAACGGCTGAGACTGTACACACAAGAACGACCCCAAAATGTCCTCTTTACACTGGTGCTGCATTTAAATTAGGAGGATCACCAGAGTCAAGAGGGTTCATCATCTGGGAAATATAAATGTGTGACCCAGTGCCATTCAAGGAGCCACACATAGTTAAAAAAGTGTCGTAAAACCCCAGTGCTTTAAAATCATACACTTTTATGATTTCTGTTGTGTGACCCTGTGGCCAAGAGGATGTTTAACCCAATCTGCTGGATGTTAAAATGAAACAAGCAGTGAGGCTCTCTGGTACTGTCCTGTGCTTGAACTCCAGACCTCCAGCTCTCAGACAGAGCTCGTGTTTCATGCCTCCTCTCTCTGCAGGCCTTGTTCATGTTGCAGAGGTGAACATGAGGAGGGGAGGGGGGGCGGCATAAGGACCAGAGCACGTACTTACCTTATCTGCCATCAGTCGGCTGCACAGAAGCAGCTTTCTAAGGACGCCACATGTGAGCGAGTCGCCCAGAGTACATGTGGGGTAAACAGAGTGGTGAACGTCCGGCTGGCATGCAAGACTCCGGCTCTGTCTGAGGTGGGCCGCCGTACCCAGAGGGGGGGCAGGGAGGAAGAAGGTGGCCTCAGAAAGCAACGTCTGTTTCTACTCTGACAGAGTCTGATTCAGTCTTTTCAGAAGCTCTTACACACTCAGAGGAGCTGTTTGAAGAGGGTCCAGGCACTAAAGTAGAATCTGTTGTTTGATTGAAGAACATAAATGGAAAAACGAGCAAACGGGTTCATTTCAGATTGAAAAAATGTGTTTAGTAGACCAAAATAATTTTTAAAAAAAGCTGTGTCATTTTTCCATTTGGTGTAGCTTTCGTTTTCCAAATATCCTTTGCAAAGTGAAGATCACAAATAATGCAAAGGGTGAAATTAAAAGAAAAGTGAAAATAAGCCATTTTTTTCTGACTTTTATTCACTGGATTTTTAACATTAATGGACAACAGAAAAATTGAGCCTCTTTCTTGCTTGTGTTTGTTTTCATCTGCTAGTTTTGTGGTGAACATTGCAATTTTAATGATGGTGCACGCCTTACTAACTGCATAAAAACAATTCTTCTGTCACTGTTTTGAGGGAACACCGTTGCCTCATCTTTGGCTTGACACTGATAAACATGATTTTGATCAGTTTAAAGAAGTACAAACGATCCAGAGCATTTGTCCTTGTATAACAGAATAACGATGAGGTGCAGTCAGACCATTCTGTACTGCAGAATCATGACGGTGCAAGAACAGATCTACAGCAGCCCCAAATCTTAGCATCTTGGAGCCATGTACCATCTTCTGATAGGTGCCTCCATCTTTCATGAAATGAGAGTACTCGTAACGTATTTTCATCAACATGTTTTTTGGAAAAAGTTTGTAACGTTTTACTTTATGTAGCACAGTCGTGTGTATTGCGGCCTGTAGTGCCACCTTCTGGCAAAGGCCTAGTTTAATTACTCGAAAGCAGTCAATAGAAACAGGCTAATTCACATTATCTTATCTTTTTGGTTTTGCATTAATGCACAGCTGACAAATCTGCAGAAAAGAGGTGATTAAACTTGTCAACATGGAGGAGAATCTCAGATTAAGGCAGCATCTGTGAGCAAACCGAGGCTGACCTCAGTATATTAGAGTAATGCAAAACAAGAGCCATTCTGTCTTTGGTGTGTCTGTCTTTTAAAGCACTCAGCAGCCTCCATCTCCTGCCTCCAACTGTTGAAGCCCACTGACACAAGAGGCCTCTGTTGTTCCACAGCAGACTGTTGGAGGTGAACTAGGTTCTCCTCTGTCAGGTTTACTGGATATATTAATGTGTGAGCCTGTATTCAGCTCTGTCAGTCTGAACAAGCCTGAAACAAGAGTTTGTTGCTGTGTTTCCAGGTTTGACTGACAACAAATAAAATAGAGCCTCAGATCCTCACAGCTGTCATAAGGTAGATCAGTTTTTTGCTTTCCATTGGAGAGGACTTTTTGTTGCTTTATGAAATAACAATGGTCATTAAAAAACTGTCATAAACCCATATATATTAGTAGTATTTACCACTTTCACTAAGTGTGATTTTTGAACCAATGTCAGTCCTGATCAAGACGACCGCATAAGCATTCAAATGTCAGTTTGTTGACATGATGTCATTGTTGTTTTTTTATTTAAAAACATCATGTCAGAGTCAAAAAATCTGACCTTTTACTAGATACATTTTTACACAACATCTGCTGAGATTGAAATGATTAAGTATTTATTCATTTTCAAAATTTTGAGCCTTTAAATACCACAATGTTTACATAATGCACTGTTGGTTTTGATGAAGAAGCACAAGAAAAACATTGTTTTCCATATAATAAATGCTAAGAGGATTTTTTTCTTTTGATTTTCCCAGCCTCGGTATACGTCCATGATTCACAACAACACAGACTTTGCAGTATTTTGAATGGTTTCAGTTAGAGCTTTTCTGTCATGAAGGCCTTGAGTGTAGCATATACATGAGCTCAACACCATCTGCCTCCTGTACTGTCCCCACAGTACAGGAGGCAGAAGCAGCTAAATGGCTTTCAGCTGTTGCCCCAGGAACCTTACTCACTTGACCTGTGCTGACAGAATAAAATGCTGACTAACATTTGAGTTTTTGTGAACAGTGATGTAAAGTATTGTAGCATATAGCTACATCCCAGAAATAGGCCTTACGCCCTTTGTTTATTATCCAAAATCAAAGACATGAAAAGACATAAATGCCCCAAAGGTTCCATTAGAGTTATGTCACAAGTGTAATACTATAATATTTAATTAAAATAATATCTGTTCATACAGCTATTATGCAACTACACCCACTTTTTTGGGAAGAACAACAAAAAATGGGACTCTTGGGTGAACATGTCTGTTTTAAATCAGAACATAGTAAAGGAACATTGTTGAAACAGACATGAATAATCCAGGAGGTGTCTAAAATGTGCATTAGGATGCACATTTATTTCCCTGCGTCACCCTACTGGGGTAACAAGAGCTGGGTCACGAGGGCCACTGTCAGTTATTGAATATCTCATTGTAATCACAATACTGAACACTGGCCAGCAGATGTCACCAACGCTCCACTCTGGAGTGCAAAGTACCAACACTTTACCTGAGTGGTATCTTTTCATGCCAGTCTGTTATTTTGATGTCTTGCTTCTATGTCACTATAACTGGGGGACTATTTACATGTCTGTGGTTGGGTGTTCCATGTCTTATGAGCAGCAAGTGGAGCTGAAATGATTTTATTGCTATTTTTTCATGCTCTAGTTAATTTTGAGTTTTTGAGATTGTGTTTGCTTTCATCACGTTTTGTTTGAGAACATGGAAAGAAAACTGGACTTCACATTTAGGTATTTATTTTTCTGTATTTTTTGTCGGTTTAAAGTATTATACACATCATAAAGGTCTGTTTTCTCAAAATGATAAATCTCCACTTCAGTAGCATTTACATGCACCAAATTTTACAGTTTTATCTTTTCTATATTCTGAAGTAGTTTTACAGAGGGATTTGTTTATAAAAACTTTACGGCCTGATTTACTGAACATTTTATACCTAAAAACAGTTCAAATGTTGATGGTATTTTTGATTATTGGACTGATAAAAAATAGAGATCCTTTGCAAAAACCTTCGGTGTCATAGGTCACATGTGAACAAAATGAAACAAGAATTTGGATGCTGGATTTGTCCAAAGATCGGATTCTGTCCTGCAAATTATTACAAATTAAAGCATTCTCAGGCATGTAATAATTTCTTTGCATATTTAAACTTAGAATTTCAGGGTATTATTATTACAAAATATATTGTCTTTATATGAGTAATCATTTGGGGGAAATTCATGGTTGTATTTATTAGTTAAATAAATGGTTTCCAAACGAACAAACAAAAAAAGTATAGAGGTGTCTTTGTCAAAATGTATAAAATGAAAATAAATCTTTGACTCTAATATCTCAACAAAATAAAGGAGAAATTGTTAAGGTGATGTTATCCAATGATACAAATTAGGTTATTTTAGATATATAACACCTAATTTGCATATTTAAACCTGAAATTTCATAAAACTTGTAATACAAAAAAATAATAGTCTTAATGTCAGTCACCAACAGGTTATATATATCAGTTCATATTTTACCCAATTGACCTGTAATTAGAGATAAAGGAGTAATAACATAGAAGAACAGCTGGTGGCGGAAGTGCGCCTCTCGGTTGTAGTTGCTTTAGAGGAAGAAGAAATAAACCAATCAGAAGACAATTTACTGCTGCCTGGCGACCAGCAGCCAATAGGAACCCCGACTGTAAGCGCGGATAAACGGATTTGTTGTTGTTGTGTTAGCGGTAGCTGTGGTATCTGTGAGTTTAGCGGCAATAATTTCACGTTAAACACCATCAATTCCTCCCAGCATGAGTCTGTCTCTAAGGTAAGCCGCTTTGCCGCACTCACTGCGGTTATTTGCACTGCGCGGTTTGCTGTAAGACCGCAAGACCAGTGCTAGCTCATTGAGTTAGCTTCTGTTAGCATGTTCGGCTTTTATCAACGGGGTTGTTACTGTAACACCGATTACTTTGCTAGGTAACGGTTAAATATACGTTATAAAATGATGTTGCTAACTAGTAAGCTGCCTCTCCTGGTTTCAGTTACATTGGTGACTGTAAAGCTCTGGATAATAATAATTAGCCTTGAATGAAAGTCAAACAGGTGTGATAACTATTGACTTTGATAGGTGTTGGATCACGTCCCAGTAGCTGTGGATCACCTTTACTGTTTCAGAAACCACACTATAGAGCAGATGTTTACAGTCTTGATTTACTGAAATAAAAGACATTAGAAGACGCTGCAGTGAGAACACAATGCAACAAAAGGTCAGTTAACCTTTTTTTTAAAAATGAGATTCAAATCGTATATTTTCAGTGCTTCGTACGTCACATTTATTTTTGATGACAGGCTCGTTTCCCCTTTCTGCTGGAGGGATTTTGTTGCTCTACTTATCCCTTTAAAATACCCCAGTGGTGTTCTGTTGGAGTCAAGTCAGGCAACATTCGTTTCTACTTCGTTACTGTGATGTTGGCAGTGTGCTTTGGATGGTTATCATACTGGAATATTCCTCTTCTGCCAAGCTTCTGCAGACTGGGAGTCATCTTGTTAGCCAGTATCTCACAGACATTCAAAGTGCCATCTTTAAATGTCATCTTCATAACGCCTTTTGCACTCATGCAACCCCATATCATTAGACCCAGCCTCAGTGCTTCACTGTCAGGTCTTTGCATTCACTGTGACAGTCCTGGTAAGGTTCACACAAAACATGTTGGACCCCATCTGAGCCAAACAAATTTATCTTGATCTTATCTGACTAGAGAATGTGCTCCCATTTAAAAAAAAAAAAATCAGGCTTCTTTTCATGTTCTTTTGTAAAGTTTCATCTTACAGTTTTGTACTAAAGAGCAAATCAGATTTTTCTTTCTTAGATGCTTTTCTCAGAAGTTGATGTTCTACGCCGTCCTTCACACTGTCTAAGCTGTCAGTATGCTAACTCCTGTGCAAAGTCTGAAGCACTTACCCATTTGTTTTTCACAGCTAGGTTGTGAAAGTAGTGCACTGTCTATAGCGTTTATTGTAGGAAGACAACCACTGCAGCTGTGATTAGCGATACAATGGCCCCTTCTATACCTCCTGATCACTGCTACAACTGTGTGAACTGATTTTTTTAGTTTCTGATCTTCCTGGTTTCTTTTCCGTCCCTGTTAAGACTTCCAATCAGATTTTTCAGCTCAGTTCCTTTCTCTGTGGAGCCACACAGCCCACACGGTTCCAAAACTGAGAAAGTTCTGCTGTTCACAGCTCATTTTGTTCATGCAGTTAAGTTGACTGGAAATTGCAGGTGAATTCAGTTTCATTTTATTGATCACAGGTTTTCTAGCTTATGTGTCAGTAGCCACAGGTGAGATTCACTTCTGTTGCATTAATTTTCTACTGTGGAGCCTGTATTTTCACAATAGTCTTACTAAAATATTTGTTACATATATTTGATTGTTCATAGGAGGAAATATTCTTCTGGTCAACCTAAAAGTAATTCAATTATACAGAGGTGATACAACTTTGAATTATTTGAGTTTTAAATGATATTGCACAGGAGTGTATTCACCTGTGTTGTTTGCTGTAACTTCCCTTCAAAGCCAAAACATAGTAAGTACATACTCAGTGAAGACTGAGTGTAGAACTGCAACAATTAGTCAGTTTGTCGATCTCCAAAAAATAATCTGCAACTATTTTGATAATTAAAAAACTGTTTTAGTTATTTAATAGGCAAAAATGTCAAGTTGTCTGTTTCTAACAGGCATTTATATGCATTTAACTCATAATGATGGACTAGAGCACTGAGAGAGTTTTAACTTGTTGGTTGATACTGCTGTTGATAATTCAAAGGCAGAGTGTATTATCTATATGTTTCAGCTACTGTGTGCATTTTATGGCATTCATTTCAAAATAATCAGCCTACAGAATATAAATGTAGGACTTTGCAACCTTTCCAGTTTACTTTCTAGCCTGAAATCTTTTAACGTCTGTAGTTGCCGCTCTGCTTTCGTGGGGCAGTTTAAGATTACACATCTATTAAAATTTTTTAATATCTGACAGCAGGTGAAAATACTGTCAGTAGTGTGAATACAGCTCAAATCCCTGCTTTGTTTGTGTAACACATCTTGCCACCTCCATCTCTCCCCAGACCAGAGCTCCAAGCAGACAAAACCAAGCGTAAGAAGAGAAGAGAGCTGACTGAGGATCAGAAACACGAAATCAAAGAAGCTTTCGAGTTATTTGACACTGACAAAGATAAAGAAATTGATTACCACGAGCTGAAGGTGAGCAAAGGAGGACACCAGTGTGTTTTAGGAGCAGAAGTTGCCTGATGCTCAACAGCAGTCCTTTGTGTTGATGTTCAAATTGTAATAATATGTGTTGCTAAATATGCAATTCGATGGGCTTTATTTTATCCATCATTTCATACTAATGAACACAATGTAGTACACATTCATAGGAACTGCTGTTTCCAGAATTTCAGTTACTGGTTTGCCACCATTCTTTCACCAGTGTTATTGTGAAACAGTTGTTAAATTTTACTCTGGTTTGCTTATATGTATTAAATAAAATGCTGCTGTTCATGTGTGAAAAGCATAGGAGCACATATCATGAATAAGTGAAGATGTAGTGTTATTATCATAACAAGGTTGACGCTTTTTTTTTTGTTTTTTTGTGCAGGTGTGTTTACCTACAATATAGTCAAAACTGTGTGCTTCAATCCTTAATCTATAGCATTTAGATTTATATAACAAATTAAAAATCCCAACAGGTGGCGATGCGCGCACTCGGCTTTGAGGTGAAGAAAGTGGACGTTTTGAAGATTCTTAAAGATTATGACAGAGAGGGAAACGGCAAAATAACCTTTGAGGATTTCAATGAAGTAGGTGAGTTTGCCTTTCGAGAGAGCTAAACCTGATGACAGAAGGGAGGTGAATCCTGACCGTGGATATGAACACATCTGTTTGTACAATGAAGTGCTTCACTAACTCTGAATATGCTCCTACAGTGACGGATCGCATCCTGGAGCGGGACCCGAAGGAGGAGTTCATGAAGGCCTTTAAGCTGTTTGATGACGACGAGTCTGGAAAGATCAGCCTGAGGAACCTAAGGAGAGTGGCTCGAGAACTCGGAGAAACCGTCAGTGACGAGGAGCTGCGCAGCATGATCGACGAGTTCGACACTGACGGAGACGGTGAAAGTAAGTCAGCTCAGCCACCGGGTGTCTCAAATCTGGCTTATTTCAGTCGATACTGAAAATAAGTAAACACAGATTAGTATGTTCTGCAACACATTGTGGCTGTTATCAGTTTACTTTTATGTGCTAAATAAATTAGCAAGCAAAAACAGGCACAATTTAAAGATGCGGCATATAAAGATAGAAAGACGTGGACATGTAAAGAGCTAATCTTAATGTGAGTTCCTCCAGTTTGGTTAATAAAACATATGAACCCACTTTGGTGCAATAATTACTTTCTTTCATATATGTGTATATATATATATACAGTCAAGCCCAAAATTATTCATACCCCATGGCAAATTTTGACATGCCACTTTTTGTTCAAATGTAAATAAAAACTGAAAAATATTTTCTTCCACAATGATGCCTCTTGTACATCATCTTATTATCTTCTGGGAGACGCCTGTGCAATTTCCAATCAGGAAAAAACTTGCTGGTTGAATAAAAGTAACATTAAGTCAGAATTTGCCAGGGGTATGAATAATTTCGGCCTTGATTGTGTGTGTGTGTATATATATATATATATATAATTATTATTATTTTAAAAAAGAACATTTAAGCTCCATGTTCTGTCATCTGTCATTCTGTTACCTCTCCTGATGTTTCAGATTTTTTGTGTGGTTTCTTTCAGTATCATTATATTTAGGCAGGTATTGTATTAAAGTGTGGTATCATGATAACGTTACCCATAATCCTAAACTTCCGTATATGGATAAGCTATAATGGCATTGTAGAAACTCGTTTTCTATCCTTCGGCTACTTGGGCAAGAATACCTACAAAAGTGACTAGTTTATCAACAGACTTAATCAGCAGCTATTTTTGCAGTTCTTCCAGCTTCTCTAAAGTGAGTATTATCAGCTTCTCTTTTTTATAGATCATAAACTGAGAGTCTTTGCGTTTTAGTCTATTGTTCAGGCGACAGAAGTTGTCTCAAGACATTATTTGGGACTTTAGTAAATTGTAATGGCCGTTTTTTTTGTCCTATTTTCTGCTGTTTGTTGTATAGATATGTGAATTGATAAAGTAATCAAGGAAACAATCAGCTAATAACTGCAGCCCTCACAAATTTATATTGATAAGAAATGCTGTTGTAAAACTGGACTTGTTTTCCCTTGTTTGGCAGTAAACCAGGAGGAGTTCCTTTCCATCATGACTGGAGATTCCTGATAAGAGATTTTACTGCTGCTGAGGACTTTTGGGTCAGATCGGTCGTCCACATTAGTGACTGAGTGCCAAAAGGACGTCCTCTCTGAGGTCATTTCATTGGCCCCGAGGTTTGTACTTGATTCATTACACAAAAGCACTGGACTGTGTGAGAACATCAGCCACATCGCTCGACCTGAAGATGACGTGTAAAGTGTCAATATCCTGCCGCTCTTTGAAATTAGCAAAGTGTCGTCGAGTTTTCCGTGTTTCTGTCCTCATAAAATGTGGAACTTTGCCTCACGTGTGTCTCAAAGATCATTTTGGGCTTTGATGTTGTTAGTCTAGGTGATTATGTTCACTGTTATAAACACATCCTAATAACTGTTGGGAAAAGGTGGAAATTGTACTGTTCATTCCTGAAGTGGGTCTGTATAATCTGTAGGAGAAGAAACGCACACTCACACATTTCATCATGGCCAATTTGACTGGTTGTATTTACAGTTTACATTTGAGTGCTTGAATGTGCTATTTATTTTTTACACAATAAATTGGTTTCCCAGCAAGTCTTTTCATTACCACTTATTTTTTTTATTTTCAGTTACATCCAAAAAAACCCAACCTGTTGAAGATGTAAGATACATCAACCAAAAAATACAAAAATCAGTATAAAGCCATGCCAAATTTAAAAGGAGAATGAATTATATTTGACCAATAGCTGGTGATGAGATAAAGCAGTAAGACACTGTGTTAGAGATGTTAATGAAAAACTGTAACATTTTATTTCATAAAGAACTAACAAAAGAACATTTAAAAACATAAATTTATTTTCAAGCTCATAGTCATTACATTACAAAAGTATAGCTCAAGTATGATGATGGTTTATGAGACCTTTCTTTAAAATTATGAGATGGTAAATCAGGTATAAAATGTTTTTCATATTATTTTTCATATTTTGTACAGTGAGTACACACAGACTAATACTGCACACATCCACCAATCAAACAATGCTACCACATGATGTCAAACCGTATTTTGCACAACGTCTTTGCTTTCAATGAAGGGGAAAACTTGAATGCATTTTACGTGCGTTTATTCACATCACAATGAAAAAAGCTCATCAGAACAATGACAATAGTAGTAGTATATAAACTTACCCCCGAGTTAATCAGTTCATTGATATCTTCTGTGTGAACGGCAAGCATCTCTAAAAGGGTGCGTTTGTTTTATGCACCTTTAAAGCTGTAACACCATACTAAATGAAAAGTTAAAAAGCCTACTATGAGTAGCAATAAACACTAAAACAATAAAAATATGATGTACTCCAAATAGTTATGACTTTGCCGAGCAGCTATAAAATACAGCTGCAGTGATTAGTAGGTTATTAACTCCTGAACTTAACTATTTTTAAAAGTCATTTTTAATGAAAAAAAGTCTAAATGTTCTGATTGCAGCCTCTTTTAAAGTGATAACCTATCACTTGCCTCTCCAGACTTGCAGTGTGACACAGAACGTAGACCCACATGTTTATTTTTGGTTAGATTTGTGTTCCCTTTAAGCTGCTTTAAAAAAAAATCCCATATCCAGCGCCCTCTGATGAAATCATTTTAACAGGTGACTAGACTTTGGAGATGCACTATATTGCTAAAAGTATTGAATTCAGGTGTTTCAATCACTTCCATGGTCACAGGTGTATAGAATCCAGCCCCTAGGCATGCAGACTGCTTCTACAAACATCTGAGAAAGAATGGGTGGCTCTCAGGAGCTCAGTGAATTCAAGCGTGGTATCGTGATAGGTTGCCACTTGTGCAATAAGTTTATTCGTGAAATTTCCTCAATACTAAATATTCCACGGTCAATTGTTAGTGGTATTATAATAAAGTGGAAGCACTTAGGAACAACAGCAGCTCAGCCATGAAGTGGTAGGCCAAGTAGAATTAAAAAGCGGAGTCAGTGGATGCTGAGGCACACAGAGCACAAGGCAATCAGACGGATGAGTCTGGGTTTGGAGGTTGCCAGGAGAACGGTACTTCCTGATTGCATTCTGCCAAGTGTAAAGTTTGGTGGAGGGGGGTTTATGGTGTGGGCTTGTTTTTCAGGGGTTGGGCTTGTCCCCTTAGGTCCAGTGAAAGGAACTCTTAATGCTTCAGCATACCAAGACATTTTGGACAATTTAATGCTCCCAACTTTGTGGGAACAGTTTGGGGATGGCCCCTTCCTGTTCCAACATGACTGCCCACTAGTTCACAAAGCAAGGTCAATACAGACATGGATGAGTGAGTTTGGTAGGGAGGAACTCGACTGGCCTGCACAGAGTCCTGACCTCAACTTGATATAACACCTTTGGATTAGAGTGGAGACTGAGAGCCAGGCCTTCTGGTCCAACATCAGTGTCTGACCTCACAAATGCTCTTCTGGAAGAATGGTCAAATTCCCATAAACACACTCCTAAACCTTGTGGAAAGCCTTCCCAGAAGAGTTGAGGCTGTTATAGCTGCAAAAGGTGGGGCAACTCATATGAAACCCTACGGATTAAGAATGACATATCATTAAAGTTCATGTGTGTGTGAAGGCAGACGTCCCAATACTTCTGGCAACATAGTGTATGTCCAAAGCAGCCCCTAGATGGAGTCATTCATTCATGACAACATTTAAATACTAAGAAGCTGATCAGAAAGTCGCTCTGACCACTTACAATTTGTTCTTTGTTCTTTTGACAGCAGACATTTCTCCGATTAGACTGAAAGTTCCAACTTTACAACAGATCTTCATAGAGAATTGTAATTTAGTTTGAAACTTTGTAGTGATTTATGGAATCACTGCCAAAGCGAAGAGAAACGGTCCATCTCATTAACAAGCTACACTTACAGCATGAAATGATCAATTATGATATAAAAATTCTAATTTTTATTTTATATAGCGTCTTTTTAATGTATTTTTATGCTGTGCGTTTTATTAGAACAAATGAAAAGAAAATTTGAGATAAGTCAACATTATAGCAAAAGTTATAAGATAAAAATTTAGTTCAGATATTTGGTGTGGTTTCCAGAGCTGCTGCCAAAGTGTGCAACAGCTGTGCATTTAATAATAATAAATTATGTTTTAGAACAAAATGGTGAAAGGGCAAGAATTTTGACACACAAGTCGAAATTATGAGATAAAAGTCTGAATTCTGAGTCACAGAAATCTGAGAGAAAAGGTTTTTTTTTAATCTCACACTTTTTATGCCAAAATTAAGATAAAAATCCAAAACACTGATTTTGAAGTCAACAATATGACAAAAGTAAAAAGTCTCAGACAAAAAGTCCACCTTTTTATTTTTCATCTTTTTCTTCTCATGTCAAAGTTGATATAGAAACTTATGGCAATTCAGTAAGAAGCAATAATATAGTAACAGTATTAGGAAAAAATCTAATTTTGATTTTAATCTCTAGATATCAGAATTGATATATACAAGCAAAATACTGACTTGCTAATTGAAATAATGACAAAAAATAAAAGGTTTAACAAAGAATTTGTTCAAATGCTTCACATTCAAATAATTTTATAAACAACATTTAATAAACTATGACATAGGCGGTCCAGAATGATAAAAAATCACATATCTTATGGTTTTTAGGTCAAAGTTGAGCTATAAGCAAAATTCTAAAACATTACGTTAAAATTTTGACAAAAAATGAAAGGTTCGACAAGTGTTACATTAACAACTACAGATGAATTCTGACAGAAGGTCTAAAAGATTAGAAGTGTTACTCAGTCAACATTACGACAGAAAGTAAAAGTTTGCGGAACGAGTTAAGTTCAAATGCTCGGCGTGAGTCTGATGAATAAGCAGCGTTACATTAACAAATGATCTAAGAGCATCCAATGATAAAAGGGATCCGTTTCACTGGAGCAGCTTGTGTTTAAAAGACTCCTGACAGTAGATGTATAAACACAAGAACAGCATAGAAAGCTGAAATTTGGTGATGCATGTGTTGAAATAATAAAGGCAGTTAGTCTGTCAAACACTGAACTCACAGCAGAGATGCAGGAACCGACCACAAACCCCCTTTTAGGCGGATCCTCGTGAGCTCCCTGTCATTTGGCTCCCACAGGCCTTCACATACTGGTCTAGATGAAGGCCTCTGCTTTACTTTTCATGTGTCGCAGCCCCCGTCTGCTGCTCACATGATGAAGAGGGCTGCGGTTCCCTAACCCAATTTGCTTTGGTAATAAGTTGAGCCAATCACACAATGACAGAGTGGTGGGCTCTGTGGTTCCAGCCGAGGTTTGAAGTTTCTGAGGGAAACAAATGAAAGTGATTCAGTAATAAAAGGCTGAGATGTGTGTGTGTCTGTATGTGTATACATGTGTGAGTGTGCTGGCTGAAGGTCAGCACCGGCGCTGATGATCAGAACCTGCATCTGGTCATTACTGCAGGATCACGACTCGCCCTTGTCCTGGCACATGCTCAGCTGTCGGACCAGAGCAGCTCCAGAAATAACCCAACCCAGTTCCTCCCCAGTTACAACCTCAAAGTCGCCCCCCTGTGGTTTCCACTGAACCACTCCACACACTCGCAGACACACACTGGCTTTTGTATTGCTAGTAGTAATCTGTGTTGATGAGACTTCTAAAAATACATCAGACCGGCGGACCTCGCCAGCGTCTGATTGCTCCACGGTTTGGGGGTAATAGCATAGGTTAGCTGGAGCTCCACATTTAGATGGGTTAACAGGATGAGGGCACTTTTACTGACGTTTCTACATCCGAGGAGTTTTGACTTTGGGGATTCTGTTAACTGTTACTATAACTGCTGTAGGGAAGATTGAGAAACTACTTCCAGATAATGAATATTCAATATGTACACCAAGAGCACGACTGTAAACAAACAGCTCTCCAGCACTGACATCCAAAGCCAAAACCATTCCAAATCAGAGTTTGTGTTACACCATATATGAATGTATAATTTCTGTTAAAGAAGCGTATTATAGCGGAAGGAATTTTCAGATGTTTTACTTAACCCTCTGAACCCCAAAACCCACCGACCAGTTTGAAAGCCATGTTTTCCGGCCAGAAGCTGTAAAAACCGGAAAGAATTGTCTGGTTTTCAACTTTCAGACGTTTCCTAAAATAATCATGGGTGACATGAGGTTCTGTCAGGAAAAGAAACTAAATCTAAGCTTAAAAGTGTCCATCAATATCTTTTTATCCTACATGTCTCTTCAACAAATGTGATTAAAAATATCATTTGCTCCAACCAGATTCTGTAAAAAAAATAAAAATTACAAATTCTGAGAGTTTTCAGGTGTTTCCAAGCAGAATAAAACAAACTGGATCAATAAAATCAATGCAGTATGGCTCAAAAACCGTCTATAGAGAAGCAAGTTGTTGGAAGATACATTCAGCATGGTGAAACACCTCTAGAGTGAATGTGCAGAGTAGTGGGAAAAAGTAAGTAGAGACAGTATCTATGAAGACTTGGGAAAATGGTGGACATGTTGATTCCAGATTTTTCAATTTTTGGTAAATCAATATTAATAGGTGAAGTAATAGTAATAGGTGAATCTGGCTGTATAGTCTCTTTGTGGGTGGTGAGGTCGTTGGTAGTATATTTCAAGCAGTTAGTGGTTAGCAGTAGCATGTAGCATTTGCACTAGTTAAGTGGTAGCATCAGCACTGGTCACTACATGCAGCATCTTCTAAACGGGCCTGGGTCAGTTGAACGTGGCAGTGCTGCTTGAATTAGCAGTTAGCCTTAGCATTTAGCAGTTAGCTAAATGGTAGCATGGGCACTGGTCACTACCTGGAGCATCTCCGAAACGGGCCTGAGTCAGTTGAATGTGGCAGTGTTGCTTGATTTAGCAGCTAGCATTAGCATTTAGCAGTTAGCTAAATGGTAGCATGGGCACTGGTCACTACCTAGAACATCTCTTCAACGGGCCTCGGTCAGTTAAACGTGGCAGTGCTGGTTGGATTGTGTAGGAGCAGTGTGAACTGGCACTAACTCTGGGATGCCAGAGCTCACCACCTAGCCTCCTGGAGGTGTTGTGAGACTAAGTAGGCGAAACAGCGTTGAAGGGAGGTTTCCACCTGATGACCCCCAGAGACGTGTTGGGGCTCACTGCTCACTGGTAGGTATACAGACAGATTAGGGATCCTAGGTCCTTCACTGAGGATGAATCCTTTTTTTTTTAGCACAAGTGTCTGGTGTTTAAATTAACTTTCAATTTTTGTTAAATCAATAATCAAACTAATTAAAATGTGACATTTTTTCTTTTCATGATTTGTAATTTAACTGTACAGAAGACATTTCTGTGTTCTCTCTGGTTCCACTCATGTTTGTGCTGTTTCCATAGAAGTACAGGACTTGAGCCCACAAAAATGTGACGGGAGCAGAAACCGCCCGGAAACTGCTCAGAGGGTAATTTATTTTTTATCTTCTTATTACCTGCTGCAGGGTTTTTAATAAGATCGTCCGGCAGGTGACTCTCAGACTGTCTGGGCTGCTGTTGTTTTGAGTGGGTGGGTATGTATAGTTTCTAATAAAAAGACGAGTGACAAAAAGCAAACCTCTGGTGCTCGTGTTGCCGTGCTCCCTGTCTGCGTAGGAAGATGGTGTTGCGGCAGGATGAGGTGCCGGAGAAACATAAACAAGCAACGACAGAAGCAATATAAGCTCACTCTGAAGAGAACCAGATGTGTGCCTGAAAATATTATTACGGCAAGATTCATCTCTGCCCACCTCCTCTTAATCTTCTCTGCATGCTGTAGTTTTAACATAACAAGGTGTGCCTCGGTGTAACGTGACTCGATCAAATGCGATATGGCACAGTGTGTTTAGGAAGGGTTTTGTTGTGTCCCGTTTCCGAGAAGGAGCGCTACAGTGCAGCATGGGTTGGGTGAAGCTGGGATGTCCGAGAGATAAAGTTACTGTGAAAGCCATGAGCGGGTGTAAACTAATCCATCCTCACCCAACTGCCAGGCATAGTCCACGATCCAGCGCATGTCTCGAGGCATTCCCTCTCCATGTCTGTGTCTGCTCGCCTTGTAAACTCCTCCATCGCTGTTTACCCTTTCTACTGCACATAGCACAGTTTATGTAATAGTTTATCCGTAAACAAAACATGACAAACAGAATCATTATGCTGTTTCTGTTCATGTGTAATGTAACCTCTAGCTGAAGTCTGCTTTCGTGTCAGATGAAGCCTGACATGGATGTATCAAAGTTACCAAGAGGTGGTTGGGGTGGATGACGGGCTCACTAAGCGTCCGCATGGAGACGGAGCTTGTTCAGGTGTTTTCGTGGTGTAGTGCTCCTGCCTTTACCTAACCCTCTGAACCCTGTGCAGTTTGTGGGTGTTTTTTGCTCCTGTCACATTTTCCTCTCTGTGGGCTCATTTTTCACTGCAGTATAAAGTCCTGCCCCGCCATGGAAGCAGCACAACCATGACTAGAAGTAGAGAGAACCGAAAGTGCAAGCAACTTTGTTTTGTCAAATTTTTACATGAGATGTGTAGAAATAATGTGATTACGATGAAATATTGTGAGTAATTTTTAAAAAAACAATTTTCAAGCACGCTGATGGGGTTTGGAGTTTAGGGGCTTAAGCAGACTTAGACTTAGACTTCTGTTTTCATGTGTGTGTAGCTTTTAAATGATCAGTTACAGAGCTGCATTTTGTATGATACTGGTTAATGAGCAACTTCTGTCACGTGTAAATGAATTGTTGAAGCTGGCGTCCACACACCAGGGGGCACTGCAGAAAAAAAGCCCTGTTGTATATTGTATATTATTAATGAGAACACATTCATGTGCCGGTTAGCAGCTTGGGATGCCAGTCATTTCTGAGTGTAGCGCTGCTCACGGTGGCCATGCAGGGTGAGGTCACTCATACAAGCGAGGTCAAAGGCCATGGCCTCCACCTTGACACTGGTGTCACACGTCCAGCTGACAAAAACACTCCATGACTATGTGAGAATTTCTTTAATCGTCATTGACAGCATTGTCCTGAGGCAGAAATTAAAATGGTGTATTGTTTCTACAGAAATGGATGTTGGGGAGTCAGCTTATTGCTGGCATGCCAGAGCAGAGCTATGGGAGCTCATTTCTGCCACTAAAATAGAAAAAAACACTAAAGGGAATTAAATTTAGCATTCATTGTTACTCAACATTTTGACTTGGCAAGAAGAAAATCTGAGTTAAAATCTCTCACCAAATCAAAATTAATAGGATAAAGCTATTGTGTCATCTTTATACACTGAGTCAGAATCTTGGCTTATATTTTAGTCCCTCCATCTCACAATTTTAAGATAATCATCATTTTGACGTGGTAAATCAGAGTTTACACTTTTTATCTTGTGCTTTTTACTTTTTTGTCTCAAGAACAATTTTGATCTTTAATCATGTTTTCTTGGAAAGATATGACTTTTTGATTATTATGATTAAACAATTATGATGTAACTTATGAGAAAACCAAAAATTGACTGTCTTGATTTTGCTTTTTTCTTTTTATCTAATAATTTGAATTTTCAACAAAATCCCTTACCTAGTCAAAGTTATGATCATTATTTTTGATTTAGTAAATAAAATTGTAGATTTTTTTGCTCGTTTTTTGCTTCTACTTTACTTACAACTTGAAAAAAACATGAGATTAGAAGTTATTTTTTTTCAATCCATCTTATATTTCAGTTTTGACTTTTTTGTTCCATGATTTTTCATCTCATATTTTTGACCTTTAAAATTTTCACTTACTAAATCCACTGGCTAAATGTCAAATTTAGAGATAGATAGTTTTTTTCCCTATAATTTCTACAATAAGTCATAGTTTTATCTCAGTAAGGAGTTTTTTCAAAAATATTTACCATAAAGAGAATTAATTTTTTTTTAAAATCTAAATTTTGGCTTTCTATGTTTGACCTAGTAGTTTTTTCTTTTGATTTTAATATTTTATTCAATTTTTTAATCTTATTCTTTTGACTGTCACCTTTATGAGAAATTAAAATTTTTACTTGTTATCTCAAAAATGTTTTCAGAATTTCTTTTTTTTTTTGTTAGATTATGTTGATTTTTTGTCATTTTATTTTGGTAAGTCAAAAGTGCAGCTTTATTCTTCTCCATGACTGAGCTTTTTCTTCTCTTTATGTATTTATTATCTTCTCTCCCGGTGGAAATGAGCTTCCATACTGGTCAAACCAAAGCTGGCAGTAAACAGCGGCAGTCTTTCCCCCTCCATGCTGCCTGGTCGCGGTCGGGGTCAGAGGGTAAGTGTTGTCACATGGTCAGCATAGTTTGCCTAATGACTGACAGGTGGACACGAGAGCTAAACTCTGACTCTGGTTACCAATCAGACCGTCTAGAGGTGCCCACTGCACAAACATAAAGATACGTAACCTGGGATTTGGTCAAGACCAGCACTGAAGGTTTTGGATCCTAGTATATGTAGTGATTTCACTCATTTCAAAAATTCTCACATTTGAAATTTTCAAATGTTTTAGCAATATTTTAAAATAAAAAAAAAACATTTCATAGTGTGGTGTTCTTGCATATCATATTACTGGTTGTTATTACTGATGCTTTTGCGTGAACGTGCAAGACTGGGTGGGCTTATTGTAAACATTTAATCTGTAAATTGCAATTCAGTTGCGTTACCTTGAATCTAAAATCTGGACCTGCAGAATATATCCAGCTGTCAATCAATTATATTTAAGAATTGAATTAAGCAAAATGTATATTTTAAAAACAAACAATTAACATTATTAAACAATAAAAACAAAGAACTAAACTGTAGTGAAGTGGCAAAAAAATTTAAAAAAGTCAAGTCAAGTACTAATGTCTCAAAACTGAACTTCAAGGCACCACTTAACTATATTCCTTTTCTTGCTGGAACACCCAACTGCTGCCAAGACCAACCTTCTGGTGGATGATTTTAGGTTTACCTTAAGAATGTGGAGGTAATCAGCAGGAGGTAAAGCAAAACAGCAACAGAGTATAATACTGCCGCCACCATGCTTGGCAGTAGGTTTGGTGTTCTCGAGGTTAAAGGCCTGACCTTATCTCCTCTAAATATATTTCTGGATATTGTGACCTCAGAGATTTTCTCCAGAGGACGTTTACTTTGTCCATTTTATTAAGTCAACATTCTGAGATGAGGAGTCAATATTTGGGCAAGTTATATCAGTGTTTTATCATAAACATGATTTTGACAAAAAATTGATAACAAAAGTCAAAATTCTGTCTTTAACATAAACTGTACAAAAACCTGAGATGAGCAGGTACAAACTGTTCAAAAACAAAATAACCTCTGGCAGCAAGGGTGCCAAAAACAAATCTGTAAAACCACTGTGGAATACTGCATATACGGAATACTGCATTTCTATTCAAAAACAATACAGATTTTTTTGATGTGGACATTATTTACAGTTTTGGCGTCATGTATAGTCATATATTTCCTGTGGTTTTATTAGTTATCGGCTGTAATTGTAAAACAAAACGGGGACAATCTATAAAATATCAGTGAAATGTTCAAAGAATTCCAGTTCAAAACTGTTCAGGTGTTTTATTGTTTTACAGTGTACTTAAATTGAATCCATTAACTCAAAGTTTGTTAAAAGTTGTCATTTAGGAACATCCAAGCGTTTGATGTGTTCAGCTTCTCCAATGAGATGATTTTCTGCTTTTCTTAGAATAAACTTAATTTTGAGGTTTTAAATGCTGGTTTGACAGAGGAAGATGTGCAGATGTCTCTTTGAGTTCACTTCCTTATTTAAACTGCAGCTCCTCCTCAGCCAGCACCAAAAGTGAAATACCATGTTAATGTTAACACATGACTTATGGCATTACATTCATTTCTACAAGTCAGAAATTGTGGGGACGATGGTTCAAGTTTGTTTTAATGTCTCAGGCAGCCAGAGATGAACTGATTTTTCTGACAGCTATAATCAGCCATGATTCAATTTGAGCCCCTGGTTTCGCCGGCTTCCTGAAGACAGGCTGAAGTACAAACAATCACTGTCGGCCTTTTCTCCTCCTTCCCACCTTTTTCATTTCCTCGAGTCTAAATGGTGCGGACAGGAGTCTAAACAGCTCATCGGGCCGTGGAGGGAGGAGGGGGGGATGAAATGAACAGCATATTTCTTTTTGGGAGGAGGTGAAGGATGGGTGCAAACCAACGGCGGGGAAATTAAAACACGTAAACGTAACGCACCGGAACATTTTGCACATTCCTTCGACGCTGAATGCTGACAACGTGCCCTCGTCTGCCTCTCTGTGTGTTGTAAGAGGGAAATCATGCACAAAATTTATTTTCAGGTGGAATAATCCTTTACGCTTCAGCTGTTTGCTCTCCATCAACAGGTCCTCACTGACTGAAACTCACTGACCTACAGTGTGGAGGCTTCTTTTAGAGGCTTGAAGACTCACTGCATTCTGGATATTACACCAGTTATCAAGCTAAGTCAGTTCTATCTGTATAGAACCCTTCATATATGAGGATACTTAAAGGAGTTTAGAAAACCAGAAAGTGTGATCGGCTGTTTTTGCTGTTAACCCGGTAGTTTGGACTTCATCAGCTAAAATTCTCAAAGTCAAATGTATGCGATGAAAAATCAAAGACACAGAGATGAAAAGTCGAAATTCTGACAACTTTATGAGATGAGCCAATTTCTTAAATCTCATTTTGACTTAGTGACTTTTTTTTAACAAAAAATATGATCAAATCAATCAAAGATCAAAATGATCAGAGAAAGTCTTAATTGTTACCCACTAAACTGAACAAGACTGAAAGTCTGAGTCCAGATGTTTAGTCTTCTCCTTTCTATGTCATAGTGTCGCCAACATTTGAAATACGCTCTTTATTAAGTCCAAGGTATGACTAAAAGAAAAAAGTAAGGGACCAAATCTACAACTTTACTTACTAACTCAATCTTTATTTGTATGTTGTTTTGTATCTAGTAACTGTTGAAGTCAAATGGATGACATGAAGATTTTGTAGATAAAAATCTAAATTCTGACAAAATCTACTTTTTCAAAAGTCTGTAAAAGATTATGAGATGAGAAGTCAGCTTTTTTTGGTAACCTAAAAGCCTGAAAAAATCCCACATTTATGAAGTAAAACCGATTTTGAAAAACAATAATCATACAGAAAGCCCCATCCTACAAGCTGATAGGGTTTTGAGACATTTAAACTGACTGTCATTGGTGCACTGGATGTCCTGATGGAGTTTTTGCTCCCAGTCTGATCCCAGTCCTTTATTATCAAGTCCAAATCTGACACCCCTTCTTAGATAATACACACTTCAAGAACATTACAGTTATTAAAATCCAATCCAATGTACATGCTCGGCCAACCAATAGCTCTGCAATGCTTTAAAAAAATACTTTTTTGCAGCCAAACTGCTCCTTAATGTTTCGTAGGTTGTCACAAACTTTGTTGTAAAGCTCTGGTAGAGCCCTGTCTGAAACGTAGTGTGGAGGGGGGGTAGGGTGTACCATGGCTCCTCAAGCTTCAAAAGACGTTCCACCTGATGGAACAACCGGGTGCTGTTTATTACTGTCGTGACCAGAGGAGATGGTCACTGGGATTACAGTACTGTGTTGGCAAGCAGAGTACTGTGTGGGTTTAGCTAGCAATGGGCCACCATGACAAAGACTTCTGTGGCAGATAATGGACTCAGACCACAGCTTGTGTCCTTGAGACAAGCTGGGATTGTCTGATGTCACAGTGACATTTGTAAAATAGGCACCTTTCCTGCTCAGATAATGTCTGTTGACTAAAACAATAATATCAGCACAATACAAATGTGATTGATTAATCCATTATTGATTAATGATGCTGCTTGTAGTGATGATTCTTGTATCATTTAAAAAAATACAGTTATGTTTTAACAGTGGTGAATGTAGCTTAAGGCTGTGGTCAAATCACACTGATCAAACCAGTTTGCAGCTTTTAGTGCTTGTCTGAGAGTCTTTTAAATTCTCCTCTGATTGAGTTCAGTTCTCGTTCTGTCGACCTGCTTCTGTCCTCAGGATTGTGAATAATGTTTATGATGTGTAAATCTTCGTCTGCAATACTTGTCAGAAAAATGACAGCGCAGGAATCAGCATCATTTTAATTTCTTCAGTTAGTAGAATCTCAAAGTTTACATTTACATGTGTGTCAGAATATGTCTATATTAGAAACCTGCTTTGACACAAAAAGAATCATGGCTAGAAGTGGAGCCTGGTATCAAAATGCAGATAAAACTGTGACCTTTCATCTGCTATACCTTGTTTTGACCAGCCACCTATCCTACATGGTGATATGACGTGTGAAAGTTCACCCAAAATGTACTTTTAAAAGTTTTCTGCAATGAATTATGAGGAAGCAGAAAACACATCTAGGGTACCAATGCTTGTTTCTATATGACTCTATCTTACAGACATTAAACTGGTGCAATTTTGCTGTTGAAAATAAGATATATCTGTGATATTGATGTTTAAAGTTGGTTATAGAAGAAATGGATTCCTGGCTTTCGATGGTGACACCTGGAGTGGATGTAAAATGATTTGGTTGTAGTTTTTAACAGAGCTCAAATGTGTTTTTCAGAAAAGAATTAAGCAAATCAAACACGTGTACTTCAAGGGCCTGTAACTCTGAGAATGTTCATAGTATGAAGGTAACATTTTGCACGACTTTGTTACATATACTAAAGTTATTGTACTTGAAGGATCAGCTCATTCTGAAAGGATCAAGTTGGAACTTTTTGCAGATTTGCTAGATTTTTAGACAGAACGACCCTCCTAGGAGTTGGAGTTGTTCTGCTCCTCTTATGTCTAGAAACTAGCGGGGGTGTGTTGTTTTTGGGCTTTCAGCTACTCAGCCGTGTTACTGCACCGACATCCGACAGATTCATAGATCATCTACCAGCCCAGCCTCTCCTCCCAGTGCTCAGACCTGACGGGAGTGGACAGCTGAGGGTAATCCTCCGCCAAGCAGATGCTCCGAGTGCTGATATCTAGGACACGCTGGCAGGTTTGATCTCTCTCTCTCTCTCTCTCTGTAATGTGTCGAGCCGCCGGCCTTTGGGGCAGTAATCCTGGGCTCTTACACCGAGGCCCTCAGAGGCCCCTGAGTGTCAGCAACACATTTTTCTCTGCCGCACACACACACACATCGAGCACATACACACTCTCTGGCAGCATCAGTGACACCTCTGAGCTAAATATACTGCGAGCGACGGCGACAGGTGACCGGGCTCCTCCACACACTCGGACACAGGAGGTCAGGGGGTGTGCGGTGGTGCTGGTGGGACGGAGGGGGCGGCGTTGGAGGGCGTCAACTACCTCTGCTGCTCAGAGCCCACAGAGCTCAGATCCACACCAGTTCTGGGTCCCCCCTCTTCTAAGCCAGCTGGTCTGGCTTAACATCTCTGCTTTCATTGACATCTTTGTTTTTTTTGTTTTCTAATTAATCCTTTCTTGTTTGATACAAGGGATTGAAACCCACAGCTGGAGCTGCTGGGGAACCTTCCAGGTGAAGACAAAGAGCAGGTGAGTCAGCTGAAGTATGTGTGTTTGTGTAAGAACAGATGACAAGGGGGTTGATCTGATTGGAATATTGCTGAGTAATGCATTAGAGAAGAAGGAAAGCATGTTTATGACACAGCAAAGCAATAGCTGAAGCTGGAAATGGAGACCTAAACTAAA
Organism: Dascyllus trimaculatus; assembly: GCA_024666655.1. NCBI lineage: Eukaryota > Metazoa > Chordata > Actinopteri > Pomacentridae > Dascyllus > Dascyllus trimaculatus. The sequence goes on along the minus strand of CM045460.1, from coordinate 4,848,143 downwards.
TGTTGAATTAGACTGAAGCAGGAATAGTAGATGTTTTTGACCACAGGGGGGCATCAGCTATGAACTGAGTGTTGTTTTACACATCCAGCAAATATTGAGCAACATTTTTTTTCCTCTATTTTTGCTCATTTTTCTGGTTGTTGGATGTAAATCCAACGTTCAGTGTCTTTTAGCTCTGTTTCTGGACTTCAAATCCCTCTTTAGCTGCTAAATGTTCCACTTTAATAGAGGTACTTGTATCTTTTACTGAAATTAAAGCAAGAAGTGCTTTTTGGACAGAATGGCCCCTTTCAAAGAGTTATATCACTATATAAGTATGATATCATATAACTGGAGTGTGATTACTCGTGCTTTAACATGTAAGCAGCATTTTAATGTTACAGCTGGTGGACGTCAGGCTCGTTATTACTGCTTTATGTACTGCTGGGTAGCAAAGCAGTTTGGTTTACATGACTTTCAAGCTGATTAAAACTTTTTTTTTTCTACCTAAACAAAAAGCAACGACTGTGTTGAGAAAGGAAATCAATCAATAAAATAAAATAATAAAATATTAATAAAAAAGCTTCAATAAAATGATTAAAAAAATTAGAAATTTAACTTTTAGCAAAATTAAAATTTTAACAAAATTACTGGGGAAAAAATAAAAACAACAAATAAGTAAGTACATATTCAATTAATTCATTAAAAATAAATATACATTTAAAAAAGAACAAATAAAAACTAAATTAGAAAAATGATGTGTCATGTTAAAGCAATATCACTGCTTTAGAGTGTACACAACATTTTAATGTTAGAGCTGCTGGATATAAAGATCATTTTAACTACTTCATATACTGCTTGATAGTTTGGCGTTTCATGAATTCATAGGGTTTTTTTGCATTCAATTATTACAATATAGACAAAAAATACAAACTAAAACAAAAACGAAGAGGAGGGATTAATTTTTTTTTAACATTGCATGTCTTATTGAATGGTTATATAATCATATGGTGAGTCCACATGCTGTGTGGTTGGACTGGACATGAATAAAGTGTTTAATAGACATAAAAAATTGATCTTAGATTAGTAAATTAAATTCGAAAATGAATTAATGAAAGTCAAAATACGTCTCTGTGTTTGCTAAATAGGTATTATTTTGTCATCAATATATCATCAAAAACACAAACCACATAAACCAGTTAAAAAATAAGCTTATCAGTGCTCTCTGGTGGACAATCTGTAACCAGAGACTGTCTGTAAATGACCTCACACATAGAGGGTTGTGGAAATTCTGCTATCATATTTTTCACCTATAGATAAAATACAGCGAACATAACTACAATTCAACAGAATGAAAACATGAAAGCTGCTGTCTGTAAAACTATAACAAAGAGCTGAAACAGGCTAAAACGCTGCGTAGAGCTGCAGAGTCCTGATAACTCTCTGTGGGTTCGACATCTCTCACGTTACATGTGGTCATTAGATCCGGTGTTAATATGAGAATATTGATTAGTGCAGCTTTGAACACTGTTGTTTGGACCGGCAGTACAGGAGAGTCTGGAGGAGCTGGATTTATATGTGTTCGCTTTAGCTGCTGTGTGGTTTGCTGTAGCGCTGTTAGTGACTAAAGTTATCCCCAGACCAGTAATATGGCTTTAATATGATGCTTTATGAGGGAGTTTTACAGTGGGAGTTTGTATTTTGCGCTTTTGTGTGCACATTAGTGAGGCCTAATGTTTGAGATATGAGGCAGAACTTTGGAAATGTATTTATGTTTGGAATTAAGATTTTGTACAATAGAATATTAAAGTACTAAAGCGCATTTATGCTGCAACATTTGTCTTACAATAACTTGTCATATGAAAATTTTACATAGAAGATTGCTTATAAAATTACAAATCAACAAGAAACAATAAACCCCAGTTGAAATAGCAAATGTTATTAAAATAATACAACATAAAGACACATCAGGAATAATAATATACAAGAACAATAGTCATCAACATAATATAACACAGGCCCTTTTGATGCTAATTCTTGAGTACTTGTAGTTAAGTTTTAAGTTGTTTTCATTTGATCTATTTACTGTACAAAAATGTATAACAAAAATGTATAACTGTCAATTATGAGTTATAAGAAACATATAAGAAAACCATAACGAGGCAGCAGCAACAAAAAGGCTTTCATTCTCATGCTTTTATTAACCCTCTGAACCCCAAAACACACCAGTGCGTTTGAAAAACATTTTATCTTTTACAATAATCACCAAAAGTTCACCATTTACCATGTGGTTCTATCGATGAAGTTAAATAAAAATAAGCTTAAAATCAAGACATTTTATGAAAATCATTTTTTCCATTATCCTTCAAAGATTCACCAAAAATGAACAGTTTGCACTGAATAGATCCTGTAAAAAATGAAAATTATGCGCTCCTTAGTGCAACTGAGAAGCCGTGGCTGACTCTGCTGTGTCCAACAGTCAGTAATTCAGAGCTTTCAGATGAACTGCAGGCAGTGTTTCCACAGAGCAGTGAGGAGACGACAAGAGAGACTGAAAGGAAATGGATCAATAAAATGAATGCAGCACGGTTAAAAAATGATATCCAGAGCAAAAGTTTAGCATGGTGAAGCATCTTTCTAGAGCTGATGTGCAGAGCAGAGAGAAAAAGTTTGTAGAGGCTGTCTGAACATGTAAATGTAAATAGTAAAAAATCTACAGTATGTGGAGCCACCATTTGTTCCCAGCGTTGGTAACACCTGTTGGACACGACACATTGATTCAGTCCTTGAACTAATCATTTTTAAGTGAGATTCCATCAGAAAAATTAACCAAATCTAAGATTAAAATCTTTGTATTGCTACATGTCACAATGAAATAATATTCCAAAATGACCGTTTTTCACTTACTAGATTTTGTAAACCACTAAAACATCTGTGCACCTTGGTACAACTGTGAAGTCATGAGTAACTCAGGTGAGACCAGTGTGACAAATATTCAGTAAAATCTACAGTATTTGGAGCCCTGCTATTGAAAATCATCATGATCCTCCTTCTGAAGACCAGACTACCAGACTGCTGTGTAGGGCTCTTTTAAAATTCTGTTTGAAGTTTACAGCTAAATGGCAGCTAAAGTTTAGTAGACTCTGAGGAAAAATTCCTGGAAATGAGCGAAAAAAGCGAAGCGATCCAGCTGTTTCTTCTGTCTCTGCCCATAATGTGGGTCTGATAAATGGGAACTTTGGATGATGTGCAGCCTGAGCAGTAGGCCAGCAGTGGGTTGCTGTAAAAGCTGCATGTCATGCTGCCTGGCACACGCTCACCATTAGAGAAACACTTTAACTTGTCCAAAGCAGCAAGAAGACATTCAAAATGACTCAAAAAATGACTCCAAAATGATTTAAAACATGTCCTAGATGTCATAAAAATCCCAAAATTAATCAAAATTATGAAAGTCATTGTAATCCAAACTGCTGCGTAAGACTGCCTTTGAGTTGTGTTTTAAATTATGGCTTAATAACAGCTAATGTTTATGAAACTACACAGAGCTCAGAGAGAAAGTTATGTCTTAAATATTCATATATTAATTTTACTTTCAAATTTCGCAAAGAAAAACAGCAAATCGTCACATTTTCGAAGCTGAAAGCAGAAAAAAGTCAGATTTTTACTTAAAAAAAATATTTCTTAATAGTGTCCACTGTGAGGCAGCAGTGAACCTGAGCACAGACTTAAAGTCTGTCGTTTGGAGACCTGTTGAAAATTAAAATGATATTAAAATAAATATAGATTTAAAAAACTGTTTGTCAGCCTTTAGGCCTTTGGTTTAATTCAAGTTTCGTTAATTTTTTTGTCTTTTTTTTTTAATTGAAAATTTCACCAACATTTGTTTCGTTTGTGCGTCTCTGCGCGTGCGTGTGGGTGCGCGTGCCGCCTCCTGACGCCCAGGTGCTCGCGGACAGCCTGAGCAGCGCGTGTTCCGAGAGGAGACGGACGGATGGACTGAACCGCTGGACGGACACACGGACGGAGACATGCGGGACTGAAAGTGGAGGTAAGCTGTGTGTGTGTGTGTGTGTGTGTGTGTGGCGCGCGGCTCCACACGCCATTGGACTGATAAACAAGCGGACACAAACAGCGGCGCTAATCCTCCTCCTCCTCCTCACAAGTCACAAGCTGCTCCGCACTTTCTGGACAACTTGGCTTGGTTTTGCGCGGCACGGCTCTTGAGTTGTGTGTAGCCGCGGGTAAGTCGCTTTCCTCCGGCAGGACTCTCAGGAAACACTCGGAACCTTTTTCCCGTCAGTGAGGAATGAAAGCGCGGCGGTGTTACTTTTCTGCACCAGCTCCGGGTGAGTGGAGAAAGTTTGTAACGATGGCTAGGCTACAACGTTCATCCAGGGTGTTGAGCTGCACGGCCGGAGTGACCTCCTGAGGGGCCCGGGGGCAAAGTTTGGTGTAACTGGACCCCAGGTAGTCTTGACACCGTGAACCCAACTATCTAAAGCTGACATGGCAACGATTTTCATAATTGGATAATAGGTTAAGTCAATTTTTAAGCAACAGTTCTCTGGTACCAGCTTTCCAAATGATGATATTGCAGTTTCCCAATTTTCTACAATCACAAACTGAAAATTTGGACTAAGTTTAACCTACTAAGTGTGGATATGGCTGGAGTTTAGAATTGTAGATAACCAGAAAAGTAGCTGATATTTACAATAGGAAGCTCCTTCTAGAAAATTGTACCAATTTTAAACTGGTTAATTTTGAAGTAATAGTATAAACAAAAAATCTCAAGTATTAATATTTGTACTTTCCTCATTCTCTACCATTGTAAACTCAGAATTTGGACTCTTTGGACACATGTAACCAGCCTAGTGTGGATATAGTGTAATATTATGGTCATATCAAACTAGGAAACTAGCAGATTTTTACAATAACAAGCTGCTAGTAGACATTTTTTGTCAGTTTTGCTTTAAAAAAAGGACTAAACTGCTTCACATTGTAGAAGTGTTCACTACGGAAAATGACTAATTGTTTAAGTAATTGTAAGCATAAACAGATACCAGATTTTTAGATTTTAATATTTGCTATTTGCTAATTTCCTAATTTTCTGCCATTAAAAACTTAAAAATTAATAATGCCTTATTATAAGTCAAACAATAGTGGTAATAATTATTATTCCAATTAGTTGATCAGTTTTTATTGTTATTTTAAAAGCTGTTGTAATTTCAGCTCTAGCTCTTTGGTTTTTCTACATAACATAAATAAATATATAAATATATAAAAATAAATATGAATATACCTTTTTGAGAAATTAACGTGCTTATTGTGGACATGGTCCATAGAAAATCAGAAAGCTAGTAAACATTCACATTTAAGAAGCTGCTACCGGGAAACTTTTGCTTTTAGAAACCTTCAAAATTATTGCTTTAGAGTACAGGCTGGATCTGGGGTGTCATATATGAAATATTTTAATTGAACTGAACTTCACAATACCTTAGTTCAGTATACCTACAACACTGATTCTGGTTTTCTGTTATCTCAAGTTCACAATTTATAATAAGGCAGCATTTCTACAAAGCTCAGATTTCCACAATCTGGGGTCTGTTTTAGTTTGAACCAGATTCAAAACGGTTAACTTTTCTGTGCATAAAGAGAAAGGCTGTATCCTTGTAAAGACGGTGCAGACATCAGTGTGATATCATTCACTTATGCTGAGCAAGGAGCATGTGGTTCAGTGTCTGCGCCACAAAGTGACTCATGTACTGCTTATAGAGGGTGTCCCTAAGCAAACCACATGTATTAGATCAGGTTTCCTCTGTCTACATGTGAGACCTTTAACGGGTCTTTAATCAGTAATTTGGCCTGTATGTGTTTTTTGAAGTTGATGAGACACTTTAAACGCTGTTGTTACGCTGCTCTGCTTCCTATTACACATCTTAACATGACTGATATGCCTTTTCCTTTGACAACACACAGGTGCTTGGAAATCAGCTGGGTGCTGCTTTTTTAGTACTCATTAGGTGCTCTTCCACAAAAGTTCCATGAACTTTAATTATTTTCCAAGAACTATTTGTAAAACATTTTCCAAGACATTTTGATATTTCTACAGCAAAGCTAAAGCCCCAGATTGAAGAAGCAAATCAGTCTACTAGCAGCATGTGGAAAGCAACACAGTCTGATTAGTCTGAACTTCCATTGCTGTAAAATCCCTTGAGCTGTTCCATCCTGATTTTTGACAGCCTCAAACTACAATCAAAATAGCTTGTTTGTAGTTTCAGGTTTTTAGAAGTGCAGGATGTTTAATATGTGTGTAGTTTAATAGTCTGCACCGTTCAGCACTATAAGCCACAACCCAAAAGTCTTAGTGGCAATTCCCCAGAAAGTCCCTAGAACTCCTAGTAGTAGATACTTATGTTTAGGACCTCTCCAGAGAACTAACAGGTTCCTTCAAACCTTTTTTGGTCTAAAGAATAGGCAAATCAGACAGTGGATGTAACAGAACACAGTCACTGTTACTAATTATCCTTGCATTAGTTTGGTTTTCCATATATTTTGTAAACTCTCAAGCCAAATGTTTAAATCATTCAGGTTGCTTGTAAGAGTATATAATGTTTTTGATTCTTAATATTTACTTTAGTCAGGTAATAATAAGGTATGCTTGTAAAATATTGTAGGGTTGCAACTGTACTAGTGAAATTAGTAAGATAAAATCACACGGTAAATTATAATGTTGATTCTTAACTAGGGATGTCCTGATCAAGTTTTTCCGCCCGTATTTGACTTGAGTCATTTATTATTGAGCATCTGTCAACATCTTATACCAGATAACTAACACACATTAGCCATAGAACCCAGTTTGTGCCACAAGGTGGAGCACCCATCTCTTTAATGCTGTAATGACCAGACGAGCAATAACTAGCACTGCGTGTTAGCAAGTTCCGCTATAGCAAGCAGAGAGCATTGTGTGGGTTTAGTTAGTAAAGGGGCACCATGACAAAGACTTCTGTGACATTTAATGACCTCTGGGCAGAGTTCATGTGTGAAGTCAAGCCAGAATCAATTCGGATAGCATCCTATATCCTAGTGGCATATACACTGCTAATTTTGTGTCCCATATCATGTGTTTGTGGCTAAAATGGCAATATCAATAAAGGAAAAACATTTGGTGTTCCCTAATTTGCATTCCAGGTTAATTATTTATTCATTGATAGTCCTGTATTTATTAAGAAACTGTTCAAATTTATGACACCTGTGGGAGTGGCATGATGAAGTAGTTACAAGCACCGTCTCCTCACAGCTCAAAGGTCATCGTTTGAAAGCTGGGACCTTTATGTTAAATTCTACATTGCTGATGTGAAACTAGAAAATGGTGCTTGTTGATGTTTTTTTCTTTAAGTTTAGACTTGGAGAGTGTAAACTAAAGGTGGGTCTTGCCACGCAGCAGTTTTTTAGGGCCGCTCAGATTGAAGTAGTTACTTATTTCTCCCCAAAAAACATCCCTGAAAGATATCTAAGTAAAGCCGCACAAATACAAACTAATGTAAATATAAAATAGAGTTGTTTGTGGTTGCAGGTTTTTAGAAATAGTGGCTTTCTAATGCTAGAAAAACACTGAAGAAACTTTTGTTGTCCCTAAATATTACCAATCTTTCTAAAAGTATTACACCCTGGAGCAGGTACTTTTGGAAGTTAAAGACTGCACAGTCTGCACAGTTACTGGATTATAGTTTAATTTTGGGGGTCTACCAAAATGTGTTTGCATGTTTTGAACTCCAAAAGCACATTTCTTTCTCAGGAGCTAGTGAAAACCAAAAATGGAGCTAGAACGGAGTGACTATTGGCCTTTCATTCATCAGGTGGACACAATTATGACTCAGCTCTGCTACTGAAAGTAGAAATAAGCAGCTGTATGTTTCAACTGCTTTAAAGAGCTTAAATGATGCCCTTTACAGATTTATAATTTTATTTTTGGACTCTAGTAGAATGTGTTTACATGCTATATGCAAGAACACATTTTTCCACATACTGTACATTAATGCATCACCTCTTCTCTGCCTCAGTCCAAAACGCTCCGTTTTAGCTACTGTCTCTTTAAGACTGCTCTCCTGAAAAGTCCAGTCTGCTCTGAATGGTCTCCTGACCTGACTGAAGCAAGATAACTCTGGTTAGTAACCCCAGATCTCTGAGTATAGGCAAAGAGACATAGGTCTAGCAGACGCAGCTAGAATCAGAAAATAATCTTGGACAGCGACAGCTACTCTTTCTTAGCTAGCTGCTAGCCAGGCCTAATGCAGATGTGTTACATGGTGATGTAGATAAGTAATGGAAGGAAAACCTGGACTTCAAACAAGGTGTTTTAGGCAGGTAAGGAGCAGAGTTTTCTGTGAGAGAGAAAAACTCCCTTTGGTGTGGACCTTGTAAGTTTGCTGGCCTTTTACATGTAAAAAACCAGCGATATAACACACTAGTGGACAGGAGGAAACAAAAAGCAGGATATGTGCTCTACAACCCATATATCTCACTGGGCCTTCATTTAGTACCATTTTCTCCTGGTTCCACCAGGCAGGGGCACTGAGTTTCTCAAAAGGTTTCTGCTAAGGGGGAGTTCTCTCTTTACATGCATGTAATCTATAGTCACAGTTGTGTGCCACCACAGACAGTAGACTCCACAGAAGATCCAATGCCTCAAAACCAGTCAGCCTGTTCTCCATTTCATGCACTTCACGCTGTTCTCCACAGTAGTACAGTCAACATATAGTTCTGTAGGTTTCATCAGAGGCTTTGACAAAGGAGGTTTTGTATTAGACAGTAATGGAGGAGGTTCAGTTAAAAAGCCTGCAAGCCTTTAATTAACTGAATGTACAATATGTAAATTATGCATCTGCTCTGCTGTACACAACTGGGCTTTATGTCTCTTTAAACCCTCTGAACCCCAAAATCTGCCAGCAGGACAGAAAGAGTTGTCAGCAGTTGTTAGTAGATACATTCAGCATGGTGAAACATCTTTCTAGAGTTCATGTATGGTAATGATTTTAAACTGTAAAATATCTATGGCACATGGAGTCACCATTTTTACCAGTATTGGTAACATCTGTGGAAACTCCGACATGTTGATTTGGTTCTTAAAATAGTTATGAATGGCATGCTTTTCAGTTGAAAATCTTAACCAAAACTGAATTTATGATATATCATCCAAATCCCTTTATTTTACTTGTTTTATATTTAAAAATTGCCAAAAATAAAAGCTTTCCACCAGCAAAATTTTGTAAAAAATGAAAATAAAAACTCTGTATCTCAGTGCTACAGAACACCGCTGACTGACTCAGCTCTTCACAACAGTCAGGAGACGAAAATTCAGAGACTATGTAGCTCAACTGCAGGCTGTGCACAGAGGAGACAAGGATGTAATAATTCAATTTAACTTTTTATTCTTTTCTTGGTATTTTATGGCGTTATTACAGTTTCACACTGCAGAAAAGACATTTCTAACTGCTTCTAGCCATGATTGTGCTGTTTCCATAGAAGTACAAGAGTGACAAATGAGCCCACAGTGAGGAAAAATGTGACGGGAGCAAAAAAACACCCAGGGTTCAGAGGGTTAATGTTCTGCTCATTAAACTTTTATAAACTGCTCTCTGTTGTTTTCTAATCAATCAGTAGCTGTAAAAAGAAATCGCTAAACATCAGGCTCTCTGAGGGTCACGTGGGTCCAGCTGTCCATCCACCCTCTGTGGCCTGAAGCATGAGACTCTGACTTCCCCGCTACCCCCTCAGTCCTCACCCCTGCAACCCCCACCCACCCCCTACCCTCTGTGGCTCTCAGACATGCAGAGTGTCCTGCCAAGGAATACAAGGGCACCGCCACATGTCACCCATTAGCTGCTGTGTAGACACTCAGAAAATGTACACCACATAGGCAAACTCAGTGACACAGCCCGAGTGTGTGTGTGTTGGGAAATAATTGGTGAAGGAGCAGCTGAGGAGAGGCGGCTGATTTCCATCACCGCTCTCTATTCAGTCTATGAACCAGAAAGCAGCCGTATTGTTGTTTGGGGTAAAAAGTTCATTCTTTTATTTTTGGAGTCCTTCTGTTTCACACTGAGCCTATAAATAGCGAGAAGGTTTGTACGCGGAGGGTGAGCTGGGTGGAGATTTGCCGTCATCCAGCAGAAGATCAAACTCTGCATTAAATAACACCTCCAAACGCTTGATTCTTATTGTTTTAAGCATAACTCCTCGGCCTAAAATTCCCTCTCTTTGCTGCAACATGCTGAGTGTGCTTGTCGGTGAGCACTCTAAATTTAAACTGCGTTGATCCTTGTAGTGTTGTCCTGAAGCGAGGAAGGCTCAGTGTGACTCACACACTAGATATTCACTCTGCCACCGGCGTGTTGCTGCTTGCTGCAGATCAGTTTGATACTATCACATCGCTATGCTTAATGTTTTTTGTTTTTGTTGTGGCAAAACACATCAATTATGGCTTCATGTCAGAAGCTGTCAGTTGGTGCATTCCTGCTGTAGAAAACAAGCAGCAGACAATAACAGAGAGGAGGAGAAAATTACACAGTGCACTTCATTAGTGCTGCAACTGATGATTACATTAGTCATTAGTGATTGATGGTCCTTATTTTTTGGAGTGCAAAATATGCATTGCAAGTTTGTTTTGTCCAACCAGCCATGAAAAACCAAAAGTATTTAATTTAAAATAATATAAAATAAAATTACTGCATTAGTCACAAAATTGACTGTAATTCACATTGCAAGAGGTCAGAGACTGTCCGTAATTAAAGGCTCTGAGTATTTTTCCTCACTGTGGGCTCATTTTTACCAGCAGTGTAAAGGCCTGCACCTCTATGGAAACAGCACAACCATGGCAAGAAGTAGAGAGAACTCATAAAGTTGTCTGCACTATTACACAGTTAGAAAGCCATAAATTACAAAAAAGGGGAAAATTTTGTTTTTTTGTGATAATTTATTTTACAGTAATTACAAAAAGGCTGGAATCAACATGTCCACTTTTTTCCAAGTGCCCACAGATGTTACCAATACTGGAATGAAATGAAGTGAACTGACATACTCTAGACATTTCACTATTCACGTTTTTAGTTAGTTTCCATACTTGTCTCCTCTCTGCTCTGTGTAAACACATCCTACAGTTCAGCTGATAATTCTCTGAATTTTGGTCCCATGAGTGTTGGTCACAGCTAAGTCAGTCATTGCTTCTCAGTATATGTTTCTGTTTGATCAATTTTTAAACATTTTTGATGAAATGTCTTGTTTTTAAGCTTAGATTTGGTTATTTTCCAGACAGAACACCATTAGACATCTGGACAATTCACAGTTGTCTCAGGTTTACAGTTTCTGGCCTTATATCAAAGGTTTTTTTTTCAAACATGATGGCAAGTTGGGGGTTTAGACAGTAAAAATATAAAGGGCTACTTGTTTATAATAAACTGGAATGATGCATTAACAGCAGTAGGAGCAGTTTGATTTTTAGATCTACACAACGTAACGCTGATTTTCTCTCTTTCTGTCAACACTGAGGACTCGGCCATCTTGTTCGAATTATATCTAGTCAGATTGTCAGCAGCTGGTCGATTGATCCAAACAGTGTAGCAGTCTCAGGTTGTAGCTGCAGGAATTAAAACATTTAGTGTGTGTTTAGTGTGGTAATACATTGTACATAATTCAGACCAATTACAATGTCTGCCGCTTTAAAGGCTAATTCTGCTAGCATGCTGTAACTCATAGACAGCAGTTAGTGCTTTGGCAAAACGTTCCAGGTGGAACTCAACCGTCTAGAGTTTATGTTGCCGAAGGCTTTGACATAAAAAGCAGTTTTCCACTTCAGGAACTTGTGTAGCCTGAACCTTTAAATGTGCTCTGGCTGTAGGAACTGCACCTGTACAAACCCTGCAGGGTTGGTACTAGTAGAGCTATTTAATTGGAATGTGAAACAACGCTATTAGCAGATCACAAAGGCTGCAAGTGAGGATACATGTTATACAGCTTTTCTGACTGAGGGTTTAAACAGCTTTTCAAATTCCTTTCATTCTCCTACTGTGACAAACCATTTTAATGGTCAATACTTAACTGAAGCTTGACTATAAAACATTAAATCGCGATGTCAGTCAAAGATCACAGTTAGATATTTTCCTCCAATCATTTAGCCTAAATTTTAAGTTCATGAAAGAAAATATCCAACAGATTTTGATGTGAAAACCCATTTTGTGATTTGGACTCCAGCTTGCCATGCCTTGGTTGTGGTTGAGCACTGTGTTCTGTTTTTAGGTAACCAAATAACTTGAAAACAAGCACTACTGCCCAGCTCTTGTATAATGAATAATGATGATGATGGTAATTACATGATCAGGCCGAACTTCCCTAGTTTTAAAGGGATTGATTTTCTGCTCTTTGTTCGGGAAGCACACACCTTCGTCATCACCCCATCGGGAGTCTTCATTTCATTCTTGGTTTCAGTCTGTGTGCCTGAGGGCCACCACCTCCTGAAAGCAGTCACGCTCTGCTGTCGTCACCCTGCAGACTGTGACGATGATACAAAAGCTGCCAAGAAAACCTGCTGAGTGTGTGTGTTGTGTGTTTGTGTCTGTCCCAGTGTGTGTGAACATCCTTTTAAATGCATGTGAACATCCAGTTAACTCGGCGAGCAGAGCTCTTAAGCTGCACTTCAGGAGTGAGACGCAGGTCACATGGCACACACAGACACACACAGACAAATACTGCATGCACAGGAGTGTTTTCACTGAGACACAGATCCTGCTATACTGACTTTAAGAAGACCCCTCATTACCCTGGCTTTACCTGTTGACCAAACAAGTACGGCTTCATGCTGCATTAGGCAGCATCAAGCCATCTGTGTCAACATGCTTTAACATTTACCAGCTTTGTTGTATAGTTTGACTATGACAAATTAAGATTATACATAACTATAACGTCATTCTGAACAGTCAAAACAATAATTAGAGATATGCAGTGTAATCCAGTTTGGACTGGTCAGAATAACAGCTGCAGATATCTCAGTCCATCAGCATCTCCCACCTGACCTCCTCAGAATCATTGAGTACGTCTAATGAAGCAATGCAAAATTTTACCTTTGTACTGAGAATATTGTCATTATATGTGCCAAGTTACAAGTTGCTTTCATGCTGAGATCTAACAACATAGCAGTAGCTTCGTTTTGTCCTACTGAATGTTCCCATCCATACACTTGAATTTAACGCTGAACAGAGAGACTGATGGTAATTCAACACATTTACAATGAATCTCATGTTTAATCAAACACATCATGGTTAGTGCTACAACCACAAGACAAGTGAACCAAGACAATGAGGAGGAATTTCCGTTCTCCAAATAAATGAAATCTAAGTCCACTGAGAAATGATAACTCCTCTGCAAATGGTTTCCCAGGTACAACATTTTTTTGAGAGTGAAAATATAAGAATTCCCAGCTCTGTAAACATATAAATTCTGCCAAAATATTTTACAGAACTTAGTTTTGGGTCCATATCTGAAATGACAGAAGCTAACCCTAGATCTTCTTGGGGAAGTGTTTATTATGCACATTTGAAATATCTTTAAGAATGTGATGTCCTTATAAATATTCAAACTCACTGGACCCTGACTGTATAAACCTTGACTGAGCAGGCTTTAGTGACAGTCGAGGTGTTTCCCGCTCACTTGTCCTCATTCGCTGCACCGACAGAGGAAGTTTTCTGGTGAGCGGTTAAATTCCCGTCTTCGAGTGTGGTTTTTCAGAAGATGCAGCTGTTGCTTTATGCATCAACATGGACATTACTGTATAACAGCGACAGACAGCTCCGTCTGTATTATTTGCATTTTGACATGCCGGGTTGTTTCGCTTCCTCCTGAGCGTACAGTTAACCCCCTGAGGAAGCTGCTCTCTGGGTGTGTCAGGGGGATCCAGCAGCAGCGACGTGAAAACACACAATATGTTGCCTGTCTGTGCGTGCATGGCGGTTAAACTCTTCACCAAGGCACGACATGACACCCACACGCAAGCCAGTTTTTGGAATTAAATGTGGCGTTCATGCACGTTCCTTTTTGAAGTTTTGTTTAGCAGTTTTCATTTGTGTTGCCTTGGTAATGAGTCCATACAGAAATGTACAAAAACCTGTTTATGCTCTTCTCTGTCGATGTGTGTGACTGGGAACTATGCATTTTTTCATTTCATTACATCCTATTCATAGAAAATGTAATCTGCTGTCAATATAAGTTCTTCTATAAAAGGGGCTGTTGATTTTTTTGACATTTTAAAAGTCCTGCTCTCTGTGTGTGACAGTGCTTAACCTTAGTTTTTTAATGCCGTCATGTTTTGTTTCTCTTTTCTCTGCAGAAGCCAGCCAGCAGTTTGGGATTGAGAAGTGAAAATAACGCAAGGACCTGGAAGTTAATTGAAGGAGCCGAGGAGACTTGTGATAAAGAGGAAGAGCAACAGGAAAAATAGCGAAGATGGGGAGGAAAAAGATTCAGATAGCTCGGATTATGGATGAACGGAATAGACATGTAAGCAAACACACACACTGACAGTAACCTCAGAGTCACTCAGACGGCAAAGTAACAACAGTGAACAGCAAAAGTTGGGCACAAATCTGAATTAAAAGCAGTTGGGTCAGTGCATTATAAAATCCTGCCCCTCTATGGAAACAACACAACCATGGCAGGAGTAGTAAGCACTACTGTCGTCTGTGCAGTATGACCCAATTAGAATGCAATAAATCATGAAATATTAAAAAACTGCTTCTGATAATTTATTTTACAAGAACTGGAATCCACTGTCCAAAGGTGTTACCATTACTGGAACAATGGTTGCTCTATATGCTATAGGTATCTAACTATTTAAACTGTATGAACACTGCCTGCAGTTCACCTAAAAAAATCTCTGAATTTTTGACTGGCACAGCTCAGTCAGTCATGGCTTTACGGTTTTACCGAAGAGTTCAAAATTTTGTTTTAATACAGGATTTGATTTACTTTAGGTGAATCTTTGAGTGAGACATGTAGAATAAAGTGATTTTAATGAAATATGACAGTTTTAAACTTAGATTTGGTTTAAATTTTGTGGTTTATTTGATGTCAGACAGTTGGAAATTTTACGTTTTTTCTGTTTTTACAGTTTCTGACTGATAAATGGTGTCATTTTGATGATTTAAAAAAAGATAGTATGCCTTTTAAACCTTCTGACAGGTTTTGGTGTTCAAAGGGTTAAGTTTAAAAAAGTGTACATCCCTGTAAAGATAAAGCAGCAGCCTCCTCTTCACAGAGAAGTGTTGGTACCATCATACAGTCTGGTGGAGGACAGTGAGGTCACTCCTGTGACGGAGGTCAGGAAGCACATGTGCCTGCATTTCCTGACATAACAGGAAGAGAGGAACTGTGTGTGTGCTCATATGTGTGCACTTGTGTGTGACAAGGCAGCCATGCAAAACTCCAATCGACAGTTTGCTCTCGTCACTCTGCTGTCGTGTCGCACTGTTCTGCTCTGTACAGTTACTAATTGTGAGCATCACATGATATCAGCTAGAGTGTGTCTAGGCATTGTGAGCAGCTGTGTTTGAGTGTTAAAGAAGGAGAGAGAGTGAACAAATGTGTGTTTACAGCAGTTTTTTCATGACTGCTGGATATAACCATTATTTTCTAGAGTAACCGATTACGTGTTTGGTTAAGTGTGAAAGCTGTGTAGAATGTAGATTAGTGTTTCCAAAACCCAAGATTACAAATGTCTTGTTTTGTCCACATCCCAGAGATATTCAGTTTACTGTCATAGAGGAAGAAAGAAACAAAACTTTCACATTTAAAAAGCTGCATTTAGAGAATTTAGCCTTTTCTTTTTTTAAAAAAAAAAAGAAAGATTGCTCAATTATCAAAATAGTTAAAAATTAATTCAGTAGTTGATATTAAACATTGCAGCTCTAGTTTTTGTCTATCTACTTGCACTCAAACAGACAAAATAAAAACAACAAAAAACATACAAACACTGAGGATTTGGTTGTGAAGCGTTTCATTTGAGAAAGTGCACTGCTGTGAACCCCAAAGACCATAGACCATAAACAGGAAGCAGCAACAAGAAGGTGATTCTGTAACAACAATGTGAACTGAACCCCAAAAGTTGGTTTGAGAGGCGTGATAGCCAGAAATGTGTGACATACAGTTCTGTCTGGAAAATTGACCAAAAATAATCCAATCAAAATCACTTTGTTCTACATTTCCTGTTTAAAAATTACCAAAAATTAATGGTTTGCTCTAAACAGTAATAATTTCGCATTCCTCTACACAACTGTGTAGCCATGGCTAACTGACCTACAGTCAAAAATTCCGAGAGGTTTTAGTTGAACTTCAGGCTGTGTTTCCACTGAGCAAAGAGGAGACAATCAGAGAGACTGAGAGAAAAATGAAACAGACTGGATCAACAAAATAAATGAAGCATAACTCAAAAGCAGTTTACAGAAGACTAAGTTGTTGGAAGATATATTCAGAATGGTGAAACATCTTTCTGGAGTTGATGTCCAAAGTAGTGTGAAAACTTTGTAAAGATAAATAATCAAATTCTACTTTGATTTTCTTTTTAAAAAAATATTTCTGTCATTTTAACAGTATGTTACTATAATGAAGACGTGTCAGTTCTCTCTACTTCTAGTCATGGTTGTGCTGCTTCCATAGAGGTGCAGGACTCAAATTGCAGTGAAAAACAAACTCCCAGTGAGCAAAAACTTAACAGGAGCAAAAAGCTCCATCTAGAAACGGCATGGATTTTAGAGAGTTAATGAAAAACCACAGTTTCATCCAACGTGAGTTTGATTTCAGTGCCTCTGTGATGGCTGAGATAGGGGAAAGTGGTGGCGGTGCTAAAAATAGTCCAAACACAAGCAGATGATCACATGATCAAACCTCCAGGTTAGTCAAATTTACATGGAGGAGAATGTGACGGCAAAGATTCTTCTTATTGCTTCATTATACTGTAGTGTGAACAGTTTTCCTGTGCAGTCAAGGGTCATTACCTCTAAATAAAGAGGTTTAGATCATCTGGATACACTGCTTGTTGGTTTACAGCCTGGCTGCTCGGGTTTCCTCACCTGTTGGTCATATTTTTAGCTTTGCTGAAGGAACATTTTAGCTTCAGTGAGTTTAAAGTGATCAGAACCAATCAATAGCTGGAGCTGCAAAATACAACTCAATGTGTGTTTGCTCTGCAACAAGGTTAAGATGTGTGTCAAAGTAGCATCCACATAAATGCAGGCGCCAAGGCTTCCTACCTGAGCATTGCGTTGTAATTACATTATTAATGTTATACTCTTCTGTTGTCAGTGGTTTTAATGTTGAGGCTGATTGGTGCATTCTCTAGACAGTACATAAATATTTTCTCTAGGGATGTGCCATCTGGGCTGGCCAACTGCACCTAAGCCCAATCTTGTAACCATGTCCATTTTACACAGGTGTCATAAATTTGATTAATTCTGCATAACATTATCAAGTAATAATTGATTTTTTTTTTTTATTTGTTTAGCATAATCTGACCACACTGGACAAATGGCCCATGCTGATGTCACTGTTTGTAAAGCCACAGAGACATGATAGAGTAGCATTTCTGTGCCACTTCTCTGCCATTCTAGCTGATACCGGCTTGAGTTAACACTGACGCTTTGACCGGATGTCATCAGGCCTCACAGAAAACTTTGTCATGTGCCTGTTTACTAACTAAACCCCACAGTGCTCTTTGCTTACCAACATGTAACTGCCAGCCTCTTCTGGTAGCTACAGTGTTAAACAGTAAATGATACTTGAAGTGTGCATTATCTAGAAAAATGGTATTGGCTAATGGCAGATACTAAATATTAAATGACTTGGATAGGGTTGGGGAAAAATAAACTTGATCAGGACATCCCTGATTTTATATATTTTTCCTGAAGTGTCAGAGAAGCTACTGGTTTCCATTCATTTCTTCACAAAATGAACATCAATAATGAGGCTCTGAAACTTGCAATCTGTATGTCATTACAGTCTTCTGAGTGACAAAGTAGTTTCAATGCTGAAGTTCTGACATGAACTGAAAATCAGTGGAAATCTTTGCAGCCATACTAGCAGGTCTACAGTGGTACAGTCAGCACTTAGAGCTAAATGCTTGTTAATATGCTCAGAATGATGGTGCTAACATACTGAGGTTCAGTAGGTCTTAAGTGTACCCCCTCATACTTGATTTATACTTGTGTGTTGAATAGATTCAGCATAACTGATTTCAGCAGTGGGCAGTAATGCGTGTAACTCCTGAACCACAAACACAGTAGAGCTGTGTGTCTATAAAAAACATTTTCTTCTTTAAATAGAAGCTCCAACAGTCAGAGACGGGATGAGTTCAGGAACCGAAAAGCAAACTGCCAATCAAAACTGGCAGTCAGTGGCCATGGAGCTTTCAGACGTTATTAACAAAGACATTGTTTCCAAAATGACCACCAGCACACTGATCAGAGGGACTGAATTTAGTGATTGAAACCAAAACAACTTGTTGAAAACATATCGGCTCAGAAATTCTAGGGAGAATTTGATGCAGCCTGACGGATTTTTTTTTTTGAGCCAGCGTCTTGTTGCCATCAGTTGCAGTGCACTTGAAGGCACTTTGTCTGAAGTTTCTGCTTGCACTAAACACAAAATGCAGCAAAGGATGATGGGATTGTTATTAGTTTTGCAGGTATTAAACAAAAGAACTAGACACATTAAAATCCTGACTTGATTGCATTGGAGGAAAAGTCAGAGGATCACTAAGGCCATTAATTATCGTCTGATGAATGAACATGAATGTCTAAACTAAATTTTCTGATAATGCATTCCATTGTTGTTAAGATATTTCTGGATCAAAGTGTTCAACCAACCATCTAACCGTGCAGCTAGCTAAAAATACAGCGGCATGATTTGCAAACTGCCAAATGAGATAAACTGAGTTAGATGCCAATAATTCTCGGAAAAGGCCTTAAAAACCAAACAAGAGTATCTGCAGTAAAACGGGAGTGACTTACAGCACTGGTAGATCCACAGGTACAGACATCTCATCATGTGTTTTTCCTCCAGGTGACGTTCACGAAACGTAAGTTTGGCCTGATGAAGAAAGCGTACGAGCTGAGCGTGCTCTGCGACTGTGAGATCGCCCTCATCATCTTCAACAGCACCAACAAACTGTTTCAGTACGCCAGCACCGACATGGACAAAGTCCTGCTCAAATACACTGAATACAATGAACCGCACGAGAGCCGGACCAACTCTGACATTGTGGACGTAAGTACAGCACACGTAAGCTGCTCGGAACTAGATTTCACTTGTTGTGCAGCTAAACCATTAAGGACTTTAAAACAAAAAGTAGAATGTAAAACTCTATGTCACTGGTAACACATGCAGAAGAGCCAGAACCTGGATGTTCGTTTCTTTGTACCAGTCAGAAGACACCACGTCTGAAACGGTTGGCTGATGTAACTTGTGTTGAATCACATTGTGTTATTCTGATGGTGCAAAGATGCCATAAAATATAGTACACGCCTGTTGTCAAGTGCTTTTTGATTGGTTGCTGCCACTGATGTTCATTAGCAACCAATTTACTAAAGCCAGTTTGTAATTGCTATGAACCAAATGGCAAAAAAGATTAACCTGACGGATAATCTGTGGTTTGCCGTGTTTTGAAGAATGGTAACAGCGTTTTTAAGAAACTGATTTAAACAGTAGTGAGAAATTTATCATTTCTGTCTATTCAAGGAAGCTACAATGAGAACTTTTTATGTTGTTACAGCCTTTGTTGAGTTTGTCCCAGTAAAATTTCTGACAGCTTTGTGGATGTAGACGTATCTGAAGTCTAACTGCTGTTATAGCAGTTTGATCTAAACCATTATACAGGTGTATGTTTGTGGAACTGACTGCAGAACGGTTTGTGTGAATGTTTGAGTGACAGTGACACAGCGTGTACTAGAGCAGACCTCAGTCTGCTTTGAGTTATGTAATAGTGTTAGGAGAACACAATAGCAAGTGTACACATGCCAACACACACTCACACTCAGCTAAGTGCACCATAACACCAAGGTCACATTTAAGCCGCCACAAGTCAAGTGTGCATGCAGCAGTG
This sequence comes from Dascyllus trimaculatus, assembly GCA_024666655.1. Taxonomy (NCBI): domain Eukaryota; kingdom Metazoa; phylum Chordata; class Actinopteri; family Pomacentridae; genus Dascyllus; species Dascyllus trimaculatus. The sequence continues at coordinate 4,828,027 of CM045460.1, read as the reverse complement.
TGAATCTGTGACATGGACAGAGCTGGAATCAGCCAAAAGTCATGTTATTGATTGCAGGGACAGTTTTATACCAGTTGTAGAAAGATTTTCTCTAATTTGATAAGAGCAGTGACCACAGGGCTTCACTTTTCTCTAATTAGGGACTACTTGTTAACAACACAACACACTTTTTTCCAGCTAATTTCCCAGAAGATGTATTCAAAATTTCATAGTGGCTGCTATTTGCTGCAAAATCATATAAAATACTTTGAAGAAACTCTAAGGCACTTACTTACTTTAATGTTTTGAAAGAAAAAAAAGAAATTGTGTTACGTGGTAAAATACAACTTTTTTCGACTATAGTATGTAATTAGACTGATAATGACATAATAAGACCCCACAGTATTATATATTATGGAGAATAACCTAACTAATGTTACCGAGACCCTTTGTTATTGTAACTTATGGAACTTAACTAATATAAATATTAAGGCTAGGACCCTTACTATTAGTCTGACAAATTTAGAGTTAAAGTTTTGACCCGATCAAAGTATACTTGAAAACCCAGCATGTCTCAGGACTCCATAGCTCCTCTATGAAAAAGAATTGTGTAATTTTTAATGTTTTAATTTTTAGGTGATGTCTACACTGAGCTGTAGTGTCCACATGTTTTGGAGGAGTGGCTTTAGAGGGAACGTATGATAGTGTGCTTTCAGAATAGAGGTGCAAATATCCTTTATTCTCATTGTTGATTATTTTCTGGATTAATCTTAGTTGTTTGATGTATAAAATGCCAGTCACTGTTTTTAAAGCCCAGAATGACGTATGTCTTGTAACTCAAAGATGTTCTGTTTATTGTCAAGGAAAGAAACCAGAAAATAATCATATTTAAAAAGCTGCAATCACAGAATTTACACTGGAGTCTTTAGACTTTTTTAAGCATTCAAACTGATTTCAAATCAATTGACATCAAAGTAGCTGTAGATGGTGATTATTTACAAGTTAACAGCTAGTCAATAAATCGATTACTCGTTGCAGCTTCATTTTACAATCTACCGTCCTGTTGCTGGTTTCTGAGCTCCTGTCTGCTCTGACTTTAAGTAATCACTTGAAACAGACATTGACCACAGGATGAATGAGAAGACTGTTAGTAAACAAGTCTTAAGTCGCTGTGGACTTTTGCCAACCTTAACAAAGATCTGCAGGGCCTAAATTTAACCTTTGCTTTCCAACTTGATGTGGCTTTTATGGGGTGTGCAAACCAGCGCTGCTAGTAACAGTAATTATAGTTATCCAGTAATGTGCATTTTTGATACAAAATTTTGAAACAAAAAAGTTTTTGCCTTAATGGATTAATTTTCTTTATATTGACTAACTGATTTACCAGCTAAGTGTTGCACGTCTGATACATACACAACATAATGCTGCAATTTTAAATAAAGAAAGGGAAACATTTTTTCTAAATAAACTTTTTATTTATTTAGATTTCCTTTTGGCTAAGTAGGCTAAGTGCTCTTGGTGCACTGTGGTCCATTTAGTTAATCTGCAGATAAACTTTATTGATCCATCACATATATTATGCTATTTAATATGTATAAGAGCAAACATGAATAAGTAGGATACATTCCTTGAGATGAATAAATAGTGAAAAGTAGCTGTGATGCTGTAAGAAGTGACAAGACAGTCAGAGATAAAAAGAGCAAGGGGCTGCTGATTTCTTTATTTCCTGCAACCAATCAATTGGTTCAATTGAAGATTTTCTGTTTTTCACTGAACCCCCTCCAGACAACAAAGTAAAATTCTTCTCAGCTGTGAGCCACCGTATTTTGTAGATTTAAAAATAGATAGGGATTTCAATGATTAATCGATAATTAATTAACTGTCATTAATAATTAGACCTATTAAAAATATATTACCCGGTAAGGCCGATGATGACAGTGCTGTGTAAAGAAATCTTCTATTTTTGTATAAGTGTCACACTTAAATGTTCCAGATCATCAAACGAATATTTATATATATTGAAGATTATACAGAGATAAGCCGTAAAACACAAAATGTCGTTTTTAAATAACTGTTCATTGAAGATTTTTAGAAAACCTATATCACCCCTGTGAAAAAGTAATTGCCTCCCTGAACCTGATAACTGGTTCGGCCACACTTGGTGGCAACAACTGCAGTCAGATGTTTGGGATCAGTCTTTTACATCACCATGGAGGAATCATGATCCACTCTTCTCTGCAGAATAGTTTTAATTCAGGCACATTAGATGGGTTTCCAACATGAACTGCCCTTTTAAGGTCTTGCCACCGCATCTCAGTTGGATTCAAGTCTAAACTTTGACTCGGTAACTCCAAAACCTTAATTTTGTTCTTTCTGAGCCCCTCAGAGGTGGACTTTAGGAGCTTTAGGATATGAACTGATGGTGGATATTCTCCAGGGGGATTTTCTGATAGAGAGCAGAATTCATGGCTCCATCAATGATGATGACAAGTCATCCAGGTCCTGTGGAAGCAAATCAGTCCCAAACCATCACACTACCACCTCCATGTATCACTGCTGGTATGATGTCTTTCTAGTGGAATGCAGTATTAGCTTTATACCAGATGTAACGGATCCATGTCCTCCAAAAAGTTCCACCTTTGACTCATCAGTCCACAGGATGTTATCCCAAAAGTCTTTGGGCTCATCCAAATATTTTTTTGCAAATTGTGGAATCATGTAGTTGGACTTTAACTGAGGTCAGTGAGGTCTGCAGATCTTTTGATGTTTGTCTGGGTTCTTTTGTGACTCCTGGATTAGATAGCGACATCCTCTTGGAGAAATGTTGGTAGGACGGCCACTCTGCAATGACTTTGTAACCCTTTCCATTCTAACAAATGCCAAAGACTTGATCTGACATCTGTTCTTGAATCTCTTGAGAACGTGGCATCATGTTCTGCTTTTTGACACCCTTTAGCTACTTCACAACACCAGACAGGTTTTATATAGTGGCATTTAGATTCAACAAGCCTGACAGTAATCATATGCAAGTGTGGCTGATGAGACTGAACGCAGTTGCCGAATGAATTTGGTAGATTGGTAGATAAGGGGGTAATTACTTTTTCACATAGGGCAAGATGGACTGAACAGCATTTTTCCTTCAAAAAATAAAATCATCTAAAAGCAGCATTTTGTGTTTTCTTGGGTTAAATTTGTCTCACATTAAAATTAGTTTGATGATCTGAAACATTTAAATGTGACAAATATGCAAAGTGAAGATTTCTGTATGGGGGGCAAATACTTTTGTATAGCTCTGTACGTGTACAAAAATGTCTTGTACATTAGCTGTAGTCCCTGGTTGTGTTGGGTTTGACACTGCAGCAACCCGAAGAGGCTGTTGCTTGGTCTACAGGCAGTTGAGATTTTCTATGTTTGTGTACTGAGAGCAATGTGGGATTTTAGCTGGCAATGGGCCACCATGACTTAGACTTTTGTAGCACTTAATGGCATTCAGTCAGTGCCCATGTGCAGGGAGTAAGCACAACTAATCACAGGCAGCATGTCTGTTGCCACATGACATGGCTTTTCAGCACCAAATCATGGTCGGTTTAATTTTTTAATTGGATGCTTTTTAAAGACACTGTATACTGACGAGCATCAGTATAGAAATTAAAGATGCTAACTTCATATCTAATGAACCATTAAGAGCTTTTATTTATTATTTGAAAAACAAAATAAGTTGAGTGAAAATTCAGAGTAAAATTGACAGACTTGTAACGGGTACCACTGAATTGCTGCTGTTTTGTGCTGTTTGTAAGCACATGTACAAACATGAATGTGTGTTCACCTGAGCCCTCCCCTCCACGCGGCCCACCACATGGCCTCTTGGCCCGCCCCATCCGACTTGGGCTTACCCTTCAGTAATCCTCTGTAATCTACCACAATCCTGTTTAGTTCGTTAGTGTAATCCATGCAGGCAGCCTCTTCATCTCCGCCGCATCCAAACAGTCTGAGTTATTTACTGCTGTAACTGCTGCCACTGGACCTGCTGAACTTTACCCTCACATTTCCACCCTCGCTGCTCTCCACCTTTGTCTTCTGTGTAATCCTTTCGGCTTTTGTTGGTTTTGCACTCCTGCATCCAATGAAAGTGTGATGTTTGATTTGAGTAGAACTGAAAGATTAAAGCTAATGATAAAACAATTTTTACCTTTTAAAAAACTGGATTGTAAGTTCTGACTTACTCTGCTCCATCTGTAGATAATACAGTTAATCATTAAATAATTAAGCTGCTGAATTTCAAGGTAGGCTTCTGGACATTTGTTGTTCCTGTCACATTTTTCTTTACTCTGAGCTCATTTTTTTTGCCGAAATATAAAGTCCTGCACTTCTATGGAAACAGCACAACCATGGATAGAAATAGAGAGAACTCAGAAATGTCTTGACTGCAGTATGACACAGATAAAATGTCATAAATCGTAAAAAAGAAGCATTTCTTGATCATTTATTTTACAAAAATGGAAGAAAAAATTGGAATCAACAAATCTAATTACATTATATACTATTTTTTTTTTTCCATTTTTTTAACAGAGCCTAGTTAAAGAAACAGTTTATATATGGTTAATTTTCCCAAAGGCAATCTGACCATTCTTTCTGTTTTTACAGTTTCTGGCTCACATAAATGCTGTAGTTTCAGTGTTTTTCATTTAAAGGTGTCATGCCTGTCAAACCTGCTAGTGAATTCAGAGGGCTACGTCTAGCTCAGCTCCTTCTTCATCATAATAGTCCGATAAACGCCTGCATTACTGCTGAGGCTGCACCAAGTCATTCAGATTTGGTCGAATTTAAATGTAATTGCCCTTAATAGAATTCAGTATATATACAATATACATAAACATTTATACTTACATTTACTTAAACATTAGTTTGAACTCTGCATATTAATTATTTACTGCAAGTATAAATTAGGTTGGAAACTGGACACCTTTTGCTATTTGTATCTAAAAATGGATCTTTGACCATGATAATTTGTTGAATTTTGTTAATTAATGTTAATGATGTTTTTGTGTATAATGGTGTTTTCAAGATGTTTCCAGCATTTCAGTGTAAAAGTTTGTTCTTGACCTTAAAAAACAGAGATGAAAACTTAAGTGAAGTTCCACTTCATAGGTTTTTGCAGGGCTGTCAGCTGTCTTTAAGATGTTTAGCAGCAGTTGTCATGTTGTCATACAACTGAACAACTTTCTAATCATCCTGATAAAGACGAGGCAGCTGGAAGCGTTTGTGTCCGTGTGTGTGTGAAGTAGTAGCTTGTCCATGCACATGTTTTCAGTGTGATTCCTATGTTAGCTGATAGCGTTTGGTGCTCGACCAGCACACCTCACTTAATCTCACTACTCTCTGATTGGATGATTCGAGAGATAGAAATCTTTGGGAGGCATGTGCAACAGCGTAGGGCAGCAATGCATGGCACAACGTGGTGCTGCGGTGGTGCCAAGGTCACTCCCGCTGTGCCTGATCAACAAGTTGGAGCTGCTCTCAGCTGGAAGGACTGATTTTAAAGGAGTAGTTCAACAACACTTAAAGGAATAAATCTTTCTTTCTGTCTGGGCATGGGATGAGAAAATAGGAGTATGTCCCCACTTTTAAGGAGTTTCTTGGCATTGCATTTGATCCTGTTATGTTTTAACTCACTCGTTTTTTTTCACTGTAATGTAAAGTTCTGCATCACTATGGAAACAGTACAACCATGTCTAGCATTATTGTCTATTTATTTGAAAAAACTTGGAATAAACACGTCGTACATTTTTCCAGCCATGATGTTTCACCATGCTGAATGTATCTTCCAACAACTTGTTGACAACTTGCTCCTCTTTGTGCTTTTCTAAGCCATGCTGCATTTAATTTATTGATCCAGTGTGTTTTCTTTTGTTCTCAGTCTCTCTTGACATCTCCTCTCCTCTCTGTGGAAACATTGGGGATCTAGACTTCAGGCTCAGACTCAAGACTCAGACTTGTGGTCCAGAGACTTAAATAGCATTCAGAAAGTCTAAGTTTTCTAGGTAGATGCTGAAAAGAAGAAATGCTGCCAAAATCTGATCACCTTTCATCAGTTTAAGCGTGTTATTAAAGGTAGTTAAAGGATGACATTTTTTAGATGGTGCTATCTTGCACTGGCAGGGTATAGAGTTTATAGCAAACATGTTGTCTGCTTGGTAGTGTGACATTCTTTGAAGATATGGCACAGAGCCATGCTAGCTGTTTCTCCCAACTTCAAGTCTTTACTTGCTAAACAAGGCTGACCACGTCCTGACTCCTGCTCTACTGCACAGACACGAAATTCATGTCAGGTTTCTCATCTGATGGAGACAATGCCAGTAAAGTAAATCCTGTTTATGTTGGAATTATTTCTTTAGTCACAGCTGCCAACTCTCACGCTGCCCAACAAACCTCATCCCAAATAAGAGGAAGCCTCAGAGCCACTCCTTCATGGAAACAAACACAGTTATATAGGTTAAACAGGCTTCCTCTGCACACAGGGCAAAGTCTGAACATCTGGATTTTTCCACATTTCAGCACCAACACTGGTCCATAAACTTTACAAAGAGCAGAAGACACAGCTTGCAGGCTTTAAGTTGATGAAAGCAAACACACATATGAGGTTACTTCAAAAAGTTCTTGGCCTCACCCAGAAGTAAGATATGTAATTCCCATTTTATTACTGTCCACGAAAATCAGATGTTTGAAGCAATCAAAGAAAAGAGAGTGGGAAAGCTTTGAGCTGTCTGCTGTTGCTTCAGGTCAATGTGTCGTCCATATAGCACAGGTGGTAGAATCAGCAATGTGGCTGTTGCCCCGTGGGCCTTACTCACACAAATCTGTGCTGTTTGGATGGGTGCATTGTCCTGGAACAAGTTTTCCTCTACTTGCAGTTTTTGTGGACAGTGATATAAGGCTTTATGGTATACTGTTATGCCCCAAAATTGGAGTTATGGCCCTTGTTTCTGGGTTTGGACGAAAACTCTCTGAAATATAGTTTTTTGCTTCCGGCTGTTAGTAGGAGTCTTTCCTGTGAGTTTAATAAGTACCTGCAGCATCAGACAGCAGCAGGATCCATATGAGTGTCTGAAAAGTGACACTGTCACAGTTTATCAGCTGCACTTTAATTATTTGTTACATGTCAGTGTTATTTTTTTTTAGATTTTACTGCTTTTCTGCTTAAATTCATAGTCTCACAGTATTTTCACCACTGATTATTGCATTATTTTTGTACCTGTGGATTGTTTTATAGATATATGCAGGTTTTGAATTTTGTGATCATTTAAATAATTAACATTGCTAATGACCAGCAATACAACCACAGGTCACCTCTATAAAACTCTAGTGAGATAAATCTTTATTACACGATAGAATTTTCACTTTTTCTGGAAATCACAAATTGATGTTATTTTATCAAGAATACAGGCGGCAAATTTGGAAATGTTGATAATTTAAAATTCATTTATTTTAAATATTTTGTGTTTTAGGCTTCACAGAAGTGAGCTTTTCTATCATCAAATGCACGATAACTGTGTATCCATAATGTACTTTGAGTCACATCCATAAGTATCACATTAAATGAAGTTCATGGAAACCACCAAATTGAGGAAAAAAAACTCAGTTTTGCCTTTGTACAACCCCTTGCCTTTGTTTTGAGGGCTGCACGGTAGCTCAGTTGGTAGCAGTGTCGCCTCACAGCAAGAAGATCCCTGGTTCGCGTCCCGGTTAGGAGGCCTGGGATCTTTCTGTGTGAGTTTGCATGTTCTCCCTGTGCAGTGTGGGTTTTCACCAGGTTCTCCAGCTTCCTCCCACAGTCCCGAAACATGCTGAGGTTGGTTGGCGTTCTTGGTTGTCCGTGGGTTTGGGTGTGCTTGGTTGTCTGTGGCCCTGCGATAGGCTGGTGGCCTGTCCAGGGTGTCTCCTGCCTTCGCCCCAAGTCGGCTGGGATAGACTCCAGCCCTCAGTCCTTCATTCAATTTTTTCTCTTTATGGTCATTTTGTGTCTCTTTTGTCATGTTGTCTCTTTCTTTAGTCTTTTTTCTTAAAAATGTAAACAGGATATATTTATACTATAATAATAATAATATCTACAGTAGGCAGAGTCACCATTTTTTTCCAGTCTTGGTAAAATCAGTGATCACTCAGAACAATCTTGTGCATTTGACATTTTGCCAATTTTCGTAAAACAAATGATCCAAGAAAAATTTCTTTTTTCTTGCTCATGGCATTACAACTATGTCATACTGTACATGAAGTATTTCTGAGTTCTCTCTCCTTCTAGTAATGGTCGTACTCTTTCCATAGAGGTGCAGGACTTTATGTTGCAGTGAAAAATGAGACCACAGTGAATAAAAATGTGACAGAAACGACTAAATACATTGAAACTTTTTGGAGTTCAGAGGATTAATTGATTAGAAAACTAACTGTTTTAGATGTTTTTGAAACAAAAAATATATATAGCCAATGAACTTAATGTCTTTGGGTTTTGGACTGTTATAGGAAGACTTGGAAGGAGGATTTTCTAAAACTATTTTCTGGCATTTTGTAGACAAAAAACTCACTGGATAATCCAAAAATAATTGTTAGTTGCTTTCTTGCTCATAACAACCAGTTTTTCTTCACTTGTGGAGGAGTGCAACAGGGAAAAAGTGAGTTGGATGGGGGTTGGATGATAGTACGCCCACATAACTGTGAAAAGGCCAAAGAAATATCTGCCAGACAGGAATTCAGCAGAAGAGAGGCTCCTTTGTTTTGGTCATCTTTTTTTTGTTCTCATGTGGTGGGTTGGCATCGGCCTGTTTGTGTGTTTTACAGGCTACAGGCCAGATAACTATCGGCGTATTGTGTTGAGTTGATTTCGCCTGGGAACCTTGTTGCTATTTATAAGCCGGAGGAGTTCTGCATTCCTCGCTTTTCCTCTGTTAACCTTATTTTTGCTTCAGCCTGCTGAGCAGCGTCGCTGTGTGTGTGTGGCTGCCTTCAGATTAGAAACAGATGAAACTCACATGTGCTCGCAGAGTCAGTCCAGTTCCTTTGTGTTGGCTGAGATCCCTCCCTGCTAAATGGCTGGAAACCGGTAGTGGTCTAAAAATAGCCCAGAACACGGCTAAGAATAGGCATGACGGGCTGTGAGTGTGTGTGACTGTGGTTTGCTGTGAATGACTGAGTGTTTGCGTAGAGCTGTGAGCCGCAGGAGGAAAATAAAGAATAGGAAGAGAAGCAACTTCAGACTGAGTAACCCACAACCTCCTCCGCCTCTTCCCTCCTTCCTTTTTCCTTTTCTGACCAGTTTAGTTTGATTCTGACCACGAGTAAACATGTGAAAACATGTTCATGTAAAATCAATCTGTCTTAATAAAGTGTTTGTAATAATACTTTTTCAGCAGTGACAGAACAAACACTCATGTTAAGCAAAAGTAGCAACACATTAGTGTAGAGGTACTTTGTTAAAAGTTCAAGCTTTACTAAAATAAGTTTACTTATTTAAAAGTTAAAAAACATAAGCCTTAAATACACAGTATCCTGCAAAATGGTTTAAGTCTCTGAACTACAAGCAGTTTCTGGGTGTTTTATTTACGTTTTTTTTCTCAGCGTGGGTTTATTTTTCACTGCACTATGAAGTCCTGCACCTCAGTGGAAACAGCACAACCTCGACCAGGAGAGACAACTCAGAAGTGTCTTATGTGCAGCATGACACAGTTAGAAAGCCCAAATGTATTATAAAAAATACTTTTAAAAAATGAATTGCTTTTATTATGTGTTTGGCAAAACTTGACGAATCACTAAAAAACATGGCGTCTCAACCATATATCGATACTTTACTGTTTACAGTTTTAAAACCACTGCCAACCTTTTTACACACGACTCTGCTTCAGCTTCAGAAAGACATTTCACCATGCTGAATGTATCTTCACACAACCATATACTCTTTTTGAGTCATGCTGCATTTATTTTTTTGATCTAGTATGATTTATTTTCATCTCAGGCTCTCCTTGTCATCTCCTTCCTGCGCTTCTCTGACTGTAAGAAATTAGAAAATCCAGGTGTCATTTTGGTGATTTTTAAAAAACAGACAACAGATCTTTCAAACATGACAGTAACTTTTGCGATTGATTCACAACAATATCATCAAGAGTAGAAATAAGTCCTACCATTAAAAATGATTGTAGTCCTTATTATTATTAACATTTAATTAATATTAAACTGCTGCGTGAGACTTTTTAGGAATTCTGTTTGAAGTTTACAGCTAAACAGCAGCGAGACTATGGACAAAGTTTCCTGGAAATGAGCAGGAAAAACAAAGCGTTCCAGCTGTTTCTCCTGTCTGTGCCCATAGAGTGGGTCTGATAAATGGGAACTTTGGATGATGTGCGGCCTGAGCTGTAGGTCAGCAGTGGGTTGTTGTAAAAGCTGCATGTCATGTTGCCTGGCACACGCTCACCATTAGAGAACCACTGAGAGCATCGTGTGACGTGGACGAGGAAGAGACCACCCACGACAAGGAGAGTGGTGGAAGTAACTGAAGCTAAAAAGAGAAAACAAAATCGATGGAAAGGCAATGCAGCGAGGCCGAAGGAGGAGGAGGAGGTCTGGATGGATCTGGGAAGGCGAGGAGGGGGGGAGGCTGGTATGATATAATGGCATCCTCCCTCCCCCCTCTTCCTCAGCTGTCTCCCCCCTCCCTCCCTGTCTCAACAAGAAACTGTTTAAACCACCTGCCGCCTCCCACACCCACCAAGACATTCTCCTGCTCTGTGGTAGAAAGTAACTGAGAGCCGAATACTCGAATATTTCCATTTTTTTCTTGCTGTGACTCTATTTTTCTTCTTTTTACTAAAATATGCCACAGCGACAGCAGCCTCCTAATGTACGTTATCAGCAGTTACTTTGATGACGTCAGAATACGACAGAAGGGCTGTTTTTAAAGCAGTTTTTGAACAATTTACTGTTAGTTTACAGTTTTGTTAAATTACAGATTGATAACTAGTAAAATCACAGATCATTTTTAAATGTACTATTTAACTGCAAAACAAACAGGCCAAAACAGTAAGTAATGTCCACTTCAAACCAAATACTTCTACGGAGGCCCTTAAGGACAAACATCAACCCTATGAGCTCTGTGAGGCTGTTTTCAGGCTAATTTCACTACCTTTACTTTAAGCTGTTATCTGGGTCATTATATGGACTAGCTATACAACCTGTATCTTGTTTTCTCCAGAGCACTCTCAGCTATCCCAATCTTACATCATTTTTATGTATGTATTTTAAATTTTTTTAATATATCAGCCTTAATATTGAAGGAAAAGATTGTGAAATTGTAGTTTTTACATGACTCACCATGAAATGCTGGCAGGATAGATATGTTTTCTTACCTGTGTAGAGGAGATTGTGAATTTGGACACAAAGTGTCTCATCCTCAATGGTCTAAGGAAAAAGTGCTAAAACAAATACCAAAAACACACCCAGAAGTCCAAAAATTCAAAATATTCATTACAGATAATCTCCCCTACAGCACTCTGAGCAGCATAACCACACCAGTTTAATGTCTATTAGAAACGATCATTTTCTAATGTAGGCATTTTTCATGCACAATCATTTTTCTTCTCTGTAGAAAACACAAGTGTTGGGTATCAGCATTACACATCATCACTGTTGTTCACAATCTGAAGACAAAAACAGACCAACAGAGCAAACTGACAGAATGAGAACTGATCACCATCAGAGGGGAATTTAAAAGACTTAAACAAACACTGAACGATCCAAACTGGTTTGATTAATGTTATCTGTCCAAACTACCATATACAACATTGGTAAACACCAATGATGTTCCTCAGAAGCTACATTCACCAGTGTTCAAATGAGTTCAGACTAGTTTCAGACATAACAATTGCTTTGACAGAGAAGGAATCATTACTAGAAGACGAGCCTGGTATGAAAATGTAGGTAAAAATGAGACCTTTTATTTACTACAGCTTGTTTTGACCAACCACTTGCCACTCATGGTGATAACACCATTACCAGATAACACATCCAGGGTACCGATGCTTGTTTCAATGACTCTGTGTCATAGACATTATACCCCATGATACTGATGCTCAAGTTTGTTATAGAAAAAATCGTGCTGAACCTGGACCAGATTTTGGCTTTAGATTGTGACACCTGAAGTAGATGTAAAATTGATTTGGTTGCAGTTTAACAGAGCTGAAATGTGTTTTTCAACCCTGAAAATTTAAAGTGTTTACTCATGGGGTTATGAGGGCTCCGAAAATGCAGAAAATGTTTGTACTTCAAAAATATTTATAGTATGAAGGCCAAATGTTGCATGATTTCATTAAGTAAACAAAAGTTATTGAACTACATAAAGAAAATTTGCTGATTCTGAGGGAGTCAAGTGTGAGACACATGTAAAAACAAAGGTTTCATAACATTTGTTCCTTGATATAAAGGTTAATTAAAAGTATTATCATATGAAATGATGAAAGATTTGGATAGTTTAGACTGGTACAGCACATATGGCTAGTTCTTATAACAGCCAAGTTAAGAGTTTAACAGTACAAGTGATGAAGACTTAAAGTACATTTTGTTAATAATACTTCAAAACTTTTACTCAGTGCATGAGTTTTACATGTAATGGAGTATTTGCTGCTTTAAAGTACATGATCTGAGTGCTTGGTCCACCTGGCTACATCACATTTAAATTGAAGGAAAAGTGTGTCTGTGTAGTAACACTGTGTACTGTGTGTGTGTTTGAAGAGGGGAAAGTAGGCTAGTGGATTCACTCTTATGTTTTAATAGAGCAGCCAGATTGACAGATTGCGAGGGAGGGATGGGAGTGACGAGGAACTCTGCGGCGCACAGGAGCAAAAAATAGCCTTCTACGGCCATCCCTCCAGCAGCCACGCCAGCATTGGTGGGAGCTGCCTCACCCTCCTCCCCTCTAAAGCAAAACAGGTGGACATGACTGGGATGAGTGGGATAGCTGCGCTGGTCGGGCTGCCGAGTGATAGCGCCGCCGTTGTGCAGTGACAGACGGGACTAATGGGCTGTGAAGTGCTGAAGCAGGTTACCGAGAGCCAAACCACATACTGTACAACACACACACACACACACACACACACACACACACACACACAGTCACCATCATCTGATACCTGAGTGAGAGAAGATTTCACAACACTGACAGAGTCACATACACGACACATGTGACCAATCTGATGCATTTTTACACATGAAAGGAACAAAGTCAGAACAACATGAGTCTGACTTTCCTTTCTTCCAACTGAACTTCATTCACACTGATTTGTCAGGCCTCGTTGTGTTCTGTCTGACTAACTTCTGGTTTGTGGAGGCTCTGTGGTGGATCCCTGCTCAGATGGCGCCCTCCTGTGGTCGACAGTGCTTCTTTTTACTTTAACCCTCTGAACTCCAAGCAGTCTCTGTGTGTTTTATTTGCTCCTGTGACATTATTGTTCTCTGTTGGCTCATTTTTTACTGCAGTATAAATTCCTGCAACTTTATGGAAGCAGCACAGCCATGGTTAGAAGTAGAAGGCTCTCAGAAATGTCTTATGTGCAGTATAACTTACTCTGCACATCAGCTCTATAAAGATATGTCACAATGCTGCATAATAGTCCAACAACTTGCTGACGACTTGCTCCTCCTGTACCATTGTTGAGCAATGCTACATGTATTCAGTTTACTGATATTTTTTATTTTTAGTCCTGGAAAGTTCATGTGTCTATCTCCTGTACTTATGAAGTTACGAGGGCTCAAAAATGTTGGAAAAAGTACATTAAAATGAGACACATTTTAACCCACCCCCATGTACTTCAAAGGCCTATACCTCTGAAAATGTCATAGTGTAGTCTAAAGTTGTTGTACATAATAAACAGCTGATTCTGAGGGGGTCAGGTGGGAACTTTTTTTGGATTTGGTTGTTTTTATTTAGAATTGTTGAAATTTGTGTTATTCTAAATTTTAACAGAGATTGTTATTTTTACTGTAAATGTTTATTCAGTTCCAAATATCTCCTTAATTCATAATTATTTAGTATTGGCTCTAAAGAAAAAGGAAAAAACATACTTGTTATTTTTACACACGTGAGATTGTTTTGCAAATATCAGTTACTGATGTGTGCAGAACAAATAGAAGTTGTACCCTGTAACTCATCCAGATGTGTTTGTCTTGTTCTTCTTAACAGACGCTGCGTAAGAAGGGTTTAAACGGCTGCGACAGCCCCGACATCGAGGCAGACGACTCTGCTGGCCAGAGCCCAGAGTCCGACGACAAGTACCGCAAAATCAACGAAGACATCGACCTGATGATCAACAGGCAGAGAATCTGTGTAAGCTCACCTCTACTCTGTTCATGACGTGTAGCTGGTTGCAGTGTGTTGTCACCTCATCAAGTGCTTCTGTTGGTCCAGCAGGGTCTGCCTCCATCCAGCTATGACATGGGGGTGTCCCTCCCCGGCAGCAACCCCGGTGGCCTGCTGTACTCCCACCAAGGCATCGGGGGTGGTCTGGGTAACCACAACCTGCTGCCCATGTCACACTCCTCCCTGCAGAGAAACAGCCTGTCCCCTCAGCGGCCCTCCAGCACTGGGAATGCAGGTACATTACCACCACCTCTACTGAAGACTGACTTGAAGGCTGTGAATACGTGTGAAATCTCTTATCTTCCATTTTGTATTTTTAATTTATTGTCATTACATTTGAACTGCAGAGCCAACTTGTGACTTTGTGTGTTTTTTGCAGGTCTGATGGGTTCAGAGCTGTCAAGCACTGTTGTCTCCAATGTCGGTAAGACCTAGCTCCTTTATATTCTTCCAATCAGCAAATTAGACCATCACAGACCAGTTAAACATTTTGTTATTCAGCAGAAAAGCAAATAAAAAATCCATCTTACAACTTCTACTGTACTTGTTTTTTTATTCATTATTATTATTTTTATTTGATTGAAAGACTGTCTTCAGTCACAAAACCTGACTCTTACAAGAGAGAGACAACAAAGCCATCAACACTATCAGACACTGAAGCCAGAGACACTGTGACCTTATTGTGGAGGCAGTCGTAAATAAATTAAAGACAAGTGATCACTACTTTCACCCAAATAGAACATAAATTCTGAGATAAGACAGACTTAGAAGTTTAATAAAAATATGGGGGAATAATTGAAAGTCAGAAAACAAAAGATATGGAAGCTTGATGAAATTGGAGAAGTCACTATTGTTTATTAACAGACATTAAGCCAAAGTGCTTTCTAATGCACTTTGGCATGAATCTTACATTAATCTTATTTCTAATGGAGAAATGAGATTAATGTTACAAATCTACCTGCATATTTTAAATATTGAGGTTAAGACCCTGTGATTATATTAAGTAAACATATTTCTGTGACTAATTCCAGGTACTTTTGTGGTCAGTTATAATGAAAGCTGCATTCAAACTTTGTGTCTCTGCAGGAAATGGCAGCTACAGCCACTGCAGCTCCCCTGGCCTGCTGTCTCCAGCAGGAGTTTCCAAGAACATGCAGGACAAGAGTCCCCCTTCGATGAGCATGAGCCGCAAACCTGACCTGCGAACACTGATGCCGCCCTCCAACAAGTGTAACAACATGCCGACTGTTGTGAGTGTTTCTCTCTAAGTTATACATTGTTTTATTTCATAAGTGCATTATTAAGCACAGAGACTAATTTTAGTTTGTGCTTCAACGCTGCAGTGTGAGGACTTTGACCTCATGTTGGTAAGTAGATCTCAGATTTCACTCTCAGGTATGTTGTGCTGAACAGGGAGGCTGTACTGGTCAGATACTGACACAGAATCAGTTTAACCTTTTTCTGCAGCAGCGTCTCCTGTTGTGTGGACACCAGAGTCTGGATGTGGAAAAAAGAACTAAAACAAATTAACTGTATCAGACAAATACAGTCCTCAGAATTATTAACAACTCAAATGCTGCAAATATGTGAGATTGGACATTTTAAAAAACTAATAAATTATATTCCAACCCCTCCAGAGGTCATTTAAACTCTTCTTTAACCAGAAACCACACTGAAATGATTTATTTCTGTTTAATCAAATAGAAGTGCTCAAATCAGTGTCCAATATATTCATGCAGAAACAAATAATTTAGTGAGATATGTTTTTACAGTTTGAGCCATTAACCATAACTGATTAAATAGAGGAATGAGACATCAGGCAACCCAAAATAGCTGGAAAGAGGTTAACTGTTTTATGACACTTTGTTGGACAGCCAGGATCGTCTTGCATTAAGCTGAACAAAAACAGATGCTTTCCAAGGCTGCAACTAAAGATTATTTCCATTATTGCTTATTTTGCTGATGAATCACTTAGTTGTTTGGTGTTTGAAATATAAGTATAAAATATAAATATTTACAAATATTTACATTTTAGAGACTGCTATCTCAGAGTTCGAAAAAAAATATTCAAACCAAATATTCGATGATCAGAGTAGCTCGCAGTGAATTTAATAGTTGACAACTAAACAATTAATCGTTGTAGGTCAAATTTAATAATAAATCAAATTTATTCCTGCATCTAAAGGATTGTCAGTCTGGCCGCTCACGACTCTAAGGTTTAAAATGAATACTTCCAGGTAAGATGTGACTGTTTCTGTGGGGATTTCACGTCATAAATGAGGTTAGAAATTCAAATGCAGAAACAGCACTGCAGGTAAATATTCATTAAACCATGAAAAGAGACATTTAGAGTGTCTTTACTTATTCATAATGTAGCAAAGGACTGACCTTCTCTCTCATACCTGGTTCCAAACTGCACAGGCCTTTCTTGGAAATGTTCTTTCAGCTTACAGAAAATACCTGATGATTTTCTGTAAATCGTGAAATAAGATTTATATGTTACCCTCTGACCAGTGTATCTGTTCAGGGGTTTCTGGGTAATTATTTGCTGTTGCTGCCTGAATATAAAACTCATTGCCTCCAGGTTCCCATAGTAACAATAATTCTAACTTCATTTATATAGCACTTTTAAAGATAAGGGTTTACAAAGAGCTTTACCACAAATTAACCATTTACACCAGATTTTTCAAAAAACAAATAAAAATTTCTGTGTTCCTTGGTGCAACTAAAAAGTCATCACTGACTCAGCTGTGACAAACAGTCATGTGACAGACTTTTGGGCTGAACTGCAGGCTGTGTTCACACAGAGGAGACAAGTATGGAAATATATGAAATGAACAAATGCAGCAGTAAAATCTGTTTAGTATGCGGACAAACCTTTTTTTAGCAGTATTGGTGACGCCTATAGACACCCAGAGAAATGTTCTGATGATTCCAGGTTTTTTTGTGAAATGAATCAAAGAACTTTACCTTGCATTTTTCTTTTTTAATTTGTTTCATACTGCACAGAAGTAGTTTGAGTTCATGGTGAGTAATAATGAGACAGGAGCAAAAACAGCCACAAACATAATAATATCACTTTATTTATTTACACTTTTACTTTTAAAAACAAGGATTTACAAGGTGCTTTGACAGACAGCACAAAAGCAGGAGGCGACATAACAACAGCAAAACAGTAAGGTCAAACAGAACAATATGAAATTAAGAGAAAGATAAAACAAGAAGAAGAAACATACAAACATACAAAACACAAAATGCCATGAAGTCCTGAAGCAGCACAGGGAATCCTAGTTTGTGGTCATTTGATTAAACATTAGTTAATTCAGGAATGTTTTTCACATGAAGACAGTCTAAACTAAAACAATGAAGGTTTTAAAACTAGATTTTAACCCAGAGCTTTCTCTAAAGACAGGGCTTGATAATTGGTGCAGACATGTGTTTGTAGCTGCGTGACCCCTGACAGATTCTTCTTCTGTTTACAGAACCAGAGAATAAATCACTCCCAGACCGCTCAGACGCTGTCCACTCCTGCAGTCTCCCTCTCTGCTGCCACCCTGCCTGGTCAGGGGATGGGCGGGTATCCATCTGCACTCTCCTCCTCTTACGGCACAGGTCAGTACGACAGAATGTTGTCACTGCTCAGCAACAAACCAGAGGCTGCCTCATGCAGGATGAAATCACCGCAACTGTTTCTGTTTTATTCTCAGAGTTCTCCCTCGGCAACGACCTGTCCTCTCTGTCAGGGTTTGGAGGTTCTGGTCTTGGATCAGTGACAAGCTGGCAGCAGCAGCAGATACAGAATCTACAGCATTCGGCACTCGGACACATGGGGTGAGGGTCTGTTCAGTAGCTCATCAGTCCTCAAAACACATTCCAGCCTACTGTTAACAAACAAACCTCCTCTACCACTGACTTTATTCTCCATTTTCCATGTTTCAAGATTTTACAGGTCAAACAGTTATCAACAAAATAAAAATCATTGGTAATGAAAATAATCTGTAGTTGCAGCCATTAGTAGCCAGAACATCTCTAAGAGTTTGGTATCCTCCATGCTGAGAAGTGTTGTGTCTGTCATGAAACATAAAGATGGACATACAAGGTATTAAAAAATGCAAAGATTCAATCTCTGTAAGGAGAAGTTCACTGACTTTTGTTGCAATGTGTTGCTTCTGCAGCGCCTATATTTTTAATTAAGTAAATGTAAACTGTTCTTAATTTTACACCAGAGCAAATACCCCACTGTTTAACTGTAGATGATACAGTTTTGCATCATTTGACATGTAAGTAATATTGCACAGAGGTGTACTCACTTCTGTTATATACTGTATATTCACATATAGGTAGTGGGTGGAAATGACCAATAGTTAAGACTGTCTTGTGAAGATTTTCTCAAAATATAGCTAAAATTTTCTGTACATTCCTACAATTTGCTCTCATTTTACAGGAATTTGTGCCAGAACTCAAACCTCAACCTACCTTCAAGCCATCAGAACCTCCACATCAAGTCCGAGCCAGCGTCGCCTCCCAGAGACCGGAGTGTCGGCATGATGGGTGCAGGACTTGGAGGAGGCGTCACCACTGCTGGATACTCCATCAGCGGCAGGGGCCCCCATGAACCGGGCCGCTCCCCCGGCGACAGTGCATCCAGCTGTGGGAGCTCGTACGAAGGCAGCGAGGACCGCGACGATCATCACGGCAACGACAGCTTCCTTCTCCGACCCTTGCCTAATCAGGAAGAGCGCCACAGCCCATCGGTCAAACGGATGAGGTTATCGGAGGGTTGGGCGACATGATGGGAGCCAGTCTGCAACCAGAAGGGAGGGAAATGTTAGTAAAGTTACCTTATAGTGTTATTATTATTATTATTATTATTATCATATTCTTGTACTGAGTGGGTGTGCTATATGTGTAATGGTAACATGAACATGGGGGGGCGCTGTTTTATATGGATACAGTGATGCTCTGCTGTATTTACATGTACTGTAGGTAGACTTCACACTAGAGGAACGACTTCTTGGAGATCAGGGACAGTGTACAAAACTTGTAAGAAATTTATTCTAAAGTTTGACTTATGTGTCAAAAAATTCTCAGTTAACAAATGAACTTTATCTTGTCATTGTGTGGGAAACTTGCAGTCAAGTATTACCTGTCAGTCACAAAGATACATTTTATATAGACATTGTATTTTATATCACTAAAGATACTAAAATAACAAGGAAAGATAAATAAGAATCTCCCAGCAGATCAGGGCAACCCAGAGTCTGCAACAACCAAAGCTTAAAAGTTAGTGCTGTAATGATCATCCATCCATCCATCCATCCATCCATCCATCCATCCATTATCTATACATATCTATAATCCTCTGTAGGGTCGCCAGGGGGGCTGGAGTCTATCCCAGCCTACTCGGGTGAAGGCAGGGGACACCCTGGACAGGTCGCCAGTCTATCACAGGGCTACACATAGAGACAGACAACCAAGCACATTCTCATTCACACCTACGGACAATTTAGAATCATCAATTAACCTCAGCATGTTTTTGGACTGTGGGAGGAAGCTGGAGAAAACCCACACTGCACAGGGAGAACATGCAAACTCCACACAGAAAGATCCCAGGCGTCCTA
The DNA here is from genome assembly GCA_024666655.1 of Dascyllus trimaculatus. Taxonomy (NCBI): domain Eukaryota; kingdom Metazoa; phylum Chordata; class Actinopteri; family Pomacentridae; genus Dascyllus; species Dascyllus trimaculatus. The sequence goes on along the minus strand of CM045460.1, from coordinate 4,808,032 downwards.
ACCAGGATCGAGTATTTTTCATGACAAAAAAAGTCTAAATTACTTGATTCCAGCTTCTTAAATCTGAACTTACTTTATTTTTGCCTCTAACAAAAGAAACAAAAGTCCAGCTGGGAAACACAACGAGCAGATTAAAGAAACAGAGACACCTTTTGTTTTATGTGACCAACGGTCCCAATGTCAAAATTATTATCATTATTAAGTTGCTGCAGTTTAAGTCAGAGAAAGCTGCTAACAACAGAGCTGAAATTCTAAATGTTGAAATGTTTTCACATGAAAAATTACCTGAAAGTTCAAACAGCTGCTGACTAATCCTTTGATAATTAAACTGATTAATTGATTATTTGTTCACATCAGAAATGTCAAACTGTTGCAGTTGACTCTATTTTTTTTTTACAGTGCTTTTACATCCTTATATGCTTATTCATACGTAGTTATATCTGTAATAAATGTAGTAGAATAAAAAGTGCAATATAAAAAGTGTTTAAAAAAGAAATTATCTGTAAAAAAAAAAAAAAAAGTTACATTCAGCTTTTTCATTTAAAGCTTTTACTTTTCCAAACAGTGTTTTGATCCATGAGTGAACGTTTAGACAATTTCTTACAAGTTTTCCACAAACACTACCTGTCCAGGATCAGGTCGGCATGTACTGAAGCAGCTGGAGGGTTCATCGGTGTACATGTATTTGCTTGTTTTACGTGTGTGTGTGTGTTTGGGGGGGGATATAAGTAAATAACACGTATGTAAAACGCACATTCGCATATGTGCGCATGTATGCAAACTAACAAAAAGGTGAAAGTGAAGAAGTCTGGTACTCTGAACGACGAAGCTACTGGTGAGTTTATTGTCATGTGAGAGCAGTCCACTGCTACACATGCAGCGTTGCAGGTTCAACATACGTGTGCACATACAGACGCACTGAAACACGGGAATCAAGAGTGGCAAAGGAAACAGGTGGAAAAAGAGAGTTTGAGGAAGTGCAGGAAGAGAAAGTGATGGAGAAACGGTGACTGAGGATGGTTTAGTGTGATTCAAAGGAAAGTGGTTGTGCAACAGGTTGCATAGAAAAGAAGCTTCAGGCAAATTTCACTTGATGTGAAGACGCTTATCAGAGTTAGTGAGTAATTTTCAGAGCCGAGTTAGAAAAAGTGAGAATTGCGGCGAGTACAATCCAGATGCACAGAACTGTAGAAGCAAAAAAGCTGCGAGGAGTCAATCTTACAAGAAACAGAGTTGTTAAAATTACCCGCTACGAATACTTGAATTTCTTTAAATCTCGTTTTTAAATTCACAAAATTTGAAAAGGGAATTTTTTAAATTGAAAAAACAAATCAAACCATCAATTCTATCTTGAAGTATTATGTAGCGGCTACATTTCACAACTTGGTCTCCAGCTGATTTAAAACTAATATTTTGGCCTTTATGTGCTTCCATACAACAAAGCCGAGTGATGTGGACACGTCACTTGCGTCCTTGTTATGCACAGAGACAGGCAGCTTGTGCTGGTAGTTAGCAGGATTCAGCGGTCAGATCAGAGTGACGATCCTAAAAGCCATAAACTGACGGGACGGTGATGCTTTGCTGCACAAAGTTTATAGTGTTGTGTTTTTCAAGCTAAACTTTAGTCCTTCCTTCCTTGTTATATGAAATTGATATTTTTGGATGTCTTCAGTTCTATTTATTAACAGTTAAATAAAGAGCAGCATTCAGTTTTCTAATAGACATTCAGGGAGATTTTACAGTCAGCTCAGTGTTAGGCATAAATAAAATCCCCTTTAAAGCCTGTCTGCTGTTCAGCTGGTGTCGGACGCAACATAATCTCACAACAACAGTCTCTCCAAGCACAGCCTCACTCACTACATTTTTGCTGAAGTATTTTCCACAAAATGTACTTTAAAGTAATCAGTGTGCAGTAAAATGTTTGCTGTGACTCACTAATAGCATACTTTATGCACATTTTAAAGCTCCACAGTAGAAGAAGTAAATGTAAATGACATGATTAAAAGAAAGTCAATTCATCATTTAGTATCGGCCAACACTGATACTATTTTCCTAGATAATACACTCTGAAGTGGTTAGATCACTTGTAGTAGCTGCCTTCACCACCAGGTGGAGCAGTGGTATGTTATGTGGTCATCCTCCATCATGTTTTAAATCTATGACATGGTAAATATTGAAAAAAAAGATGTCACAAATCCGTTCTCACTATCTGTCAAAAAAATGTGAGGTTTTCTCCAAATCATCCAACCCTAATTTGTAGGCATGTGAAACAACACAGCAGCACAAAAAAGGCCAAATGGTTGCATTTTACAAGCTAATTAGACATGTTTCAGTGTAAAGTAACAGCTGTTTAACTATTGTAAATGAGTGAGAAGGAGAATATTTAAAAACTTTTAGCATTTTTAGCTCAAAATCCTAATTTATTACAGTCCCACAAGGTTGGGATGCCCTGGTTTAATCTTTAGTTCTATAAGCTAAAAGGTGCAAAATGAAGTTTAAAGGTGCAAAATAATACAAATACTTTGAAATTGTACTTAAGTAAACGTACTCTCCACCACTGCATATGTGTGGACATGACTGACTAGTTTGTAGATTGTATGTCAGCTGTTTCCGACACCAGCTGCAGTCAGAGGCTGAGCAGATGAGCTGAAGGACTGCTGAGCTACATCCACTTACTTTGTTGGTAACTTCTGAAGCAGCAGACGTGACTGAGGGATGTTCACATTTGAATATTTTGGTTTTAAAACTGTATATTTGGAGCTCGAACCCTCGACCACCGTCTGCTGTCTACAAGTAAATTCAGATCCCTGTAGCTGTTCTAGTGTGAGCTGCCCTGCTGTTTATGCTGTTAGTTACAAGGTGTGTTGAAAAGGGCAGAGCCCAGACATGTTTTCTTCCACACTCCTTTTCATCGAGCTGGTCTTACTGCACCACGCCCACCTTATCCACGCAACAAAGCCGACTGAAGGATGCGAGAGCCAGGAGCTCGTCCTCGGGCTCCAGGTGGAGTCGGGCGGAGGTGAAGCTCACACAAAAGGGAAGCTGGAGTGTAAACTAACACCGTGTGGAAAGCCCTGTTTATTCGTGTTGTTGGTTTGATTCTTTAACTAGTAACTGCCTGGAACTTTGTCAAATCTGTACCTCAAAAGCCCTGGTAAAAAGTTTATTTAATTTTATTGTTCTTTGGTGACATCAGTGAATGTCCTCTGTACTATAACTGTACACTCGGGGCTGTACTCTCCCCTCTTTACATGCACTAATGCTTCTAATAACACCAGTTAGGTATTCTAAGAGATTGTTAGCGGCATAAGCTGGCCTTTGTCGCCACTTGGAGACAATGAAAAATAAATCAAGTGCACCTGTGTTGTCGCAGATTATGTACAGCAATCCCTCACTCAGAAATGTGGTAGTATTTGTATTTTGCAGAAAAAAATATACATACAGGCTCTGTTACAAACGTCTCTGTGTGGTTTGTTGTCACCGTCTCTTCACCTTCATGCTAGATTTGAATTTAGTTCAGGTGCTGTCAGTGTGGCATGAACAGAGATATGGGTCACTCTGTATAATATCAGCATTGTTTTATGTTCAATAACTTTGAAATATGTAACGAAGCACAGGAGACAGACATATAAAGCGGCAACCAAATCAGTTTTACATCCACTGCAGCTATCACAATCTAAAGACCAAATCTGTTTTGTTTAGCACCATTTTTCTATAACCAACTTTGAGCTTATATATATGGTTTCAAAAGCAAAACTGCACCACTTTAATGTTTTTAAACAGTCATTATTACACTGAATATGTTATCTTTTGATTTTAAAAAGCGCATTTTTCAAAACAAGTTGTAGCAAATGAAAGGTCCCATTATTACGTCCATGTTTATACCAGGCTCATCCTCTAGTCACGATTCATTCTGAGTCAAAAGAAATGTCTAAAATAGGCAACTGCAGGGACAGCTGCAGTTAAATGTTCCAGCCTGCTGAGTCTATGAGGGAGTACACATTACACTGAAGCCCAACCGATATCATCAGCAAAACTGTTTACAGAGCATAATGCAGAAAGGGGATGCATAAGGTAGTTTAGAAATGTTGCCATCACATAGTTTGTAAAGAAGAGTTGCTCTGTTGTGTACAGTACACTGTCTGCAGCGCATGTAGCAGAGTAACAATCACAGCTGAGCAATGAGTGACTTTGTCCCACAACAAGCACACTGAACCCCAAGTTGCTCCCAACGGCAGGCTAGCACCTTGCATGGAAGCTCTGTCAGCATTGGTATGTGAATGTGTGAATGAGAAACACATTGTAAAGTGCTTTGGAACCACTAAGGTAGAGAAAGGCGCTATATAAGTGCAGACCATTTACCATTTACCAATCTATAATATTCTAAACTTTATTCTATACCCAATTATCTGACTAATGTAATTACGTTCAGGCAAGAACACCCAGACATTTCCTTTTTCCAGCTTCTCAGATGTGATAATTGCAGTAAACTGGATCATTTATAAGTTTAGAGTGAAAAGACAGAACATCTGACGACATCACTTTAAGGTCTGGGCTTTTGTGATCAAGAAAATGATGCATGAATAACCCGACCGATTCTCTGCATCCAGTATATTTACTTTTCATACTTCAAGAAAATTTTCCTGGAAATATTTTCATGCTTTACAGAGTACTGTGAAAAACTGCAGGCACACAAAGGAGAACAGGTTCAGAGAGCTCACGCTGACTACTGGTTCGATTCAGGTTTTTCTCAGTGCTTTAAAAAAGGATTAAAAATGAGTAAACTGCTAAATGTGCAGTTACATTACGTCATAGTGGTAGTAGGATCTACATGCACCATATGTGTAACTGCAAATACACCTGAAGCAGGAAGAAGACCAAAAAAACCATCAAACAGAGAAATAGTTCTGTTCAACCATGTCATGACTGTTGCTGCAGACTGACCAGCAGGAGGCGACCCACACCATCAACTCCTGTATCCACATGTTCACCAGGGTCCCCTCATCCAAATAAAGCTGCTCAACAGCATCAAGTTTTATCTCTTATTTTTTATTAAAGCTCAGCAACTCTTCATTGTCAGCTCTCCGTTTCATAGTTTTCTCTTTCAACCTATTTGTTGCTCAACATTGCACATGTATATTAAGTTCACTGACTTGTTGTTATATTGTTGTGTTTTGTTGTGTCTGCTTTTCTATTTGGCTGCAAAACTGTCTCAGTATATTCATCTATCTATACAAAAAATTAAGTTAAAAAAAAACTGGGATAAAAATGCAAATCACAGTTTAGCAAAGCCTGAGATGATGTTTTCTAATTACTTCAGTGCAAAAAATCTAATCAAGTAAAGAATAAACAATAAATCCTCTCACCAAGGAGTCTATAAGACGACTATAACTGGCTACCTTTGTGCATCAAAATAGTTAATTTTCTCTCAAATCATCAGAAAATCAGCTGACAAACATGCTAACATTTCATGAACAATGCATTGAATCGGCACAATATTTGACATCCATCCACTATCTGTACACCGCTTAATCCTCTGTAAGGTCATGGGGGGCTGGAGTCTATCCCAGCCGACTCAGGCAAAGGCAAGAGACACCCTGGACAGGTCGCCAGCCTATCACAGGGTTACACATGGAGACAGACAACCAAGCACACACTCATTCACACCTACAGACAATTTAGAATAATCAATTAACCTCAGCATGTTTTTGGACTGTGGGAGGAAGCTGGAGTACCCGGTGAGAACCCACGCTGCACAGGGAGAACATGCAAACTCCACACAGAAAGATCCCAGGCGTCCTAACCGGGACGCGAACCGGGGATCTTCTAGTTGTGAGGTGATGCTGCTAACAACCAAGCCACCGTGCAGCCCTCAGCATCTGACATTTAAATGTAATTTATTTTTGTGACATGACACTGTTTTCTTAAAGGGTTGAATTTACTGGATAACTTCTACAGCACAGCCAGTCCAAACAGGCTCACAAGGCACCGTCATTTAAGGCGAAGAAAGCAGATCCAGAGCAGCAACACTGATTACAAATTTTGGCAGCAATCAAACCATCCTGAGATTTAAAAAGAAATCCTCAGTTTTCATCCTGATCGTTCTGTAATCCGCCCCGAGAAAGATTCCTGTTCCCACCCGTGGAAGTAAAGAACTCTGGCGTCCAAACACACTTTGTTGTCCCCTTAGGGAAAGGTTTCTCTGGCTAGGACTGCTGTATTTTAGATATACACAGTACACAGACATGAACCTTTTCCAGTCAGGTCCCAGACACACTGCTAATGTCTTCACACACTCAGTCAATGATTGTAAACAGAAATAAATCAGCAGATAAGTGTTTTGTTCTTTTTCTTCATGATGATCTGGGACCTGAAGTTAGTCAGAGGCAGCTCTTCTTTGGATGCATCATAAGCAGTGGTAAATGTTATCACCAGTCACTGCTTCAGCTTGTTGCTGCCTGGTGCTGAAGCGCTGCAGGGAGGGAGGCCGCTCTGCTGAACCTGTCAGGGCGCAGGACGGCTTTCATGGAGACACTGTGCTTCTTAGAATTCAGAAGGTTGATGCTCCAGCAGTGACAGCTCTATTCCTAGGAATGCTTCAGCTGCATTTTGTGCATTATCTTGCCGTTTTAGCAAATGGTTTCCCACATGTTGAGAATTTACTGGCGATACTGCATTTAGCAGCAACCCAATGTTAGCATTTAGCTCAAAGCACTGCTGTGTCTAAGTGCAGCCTCTCAGAGCTGCTAGTGAGTCATGTTATCTGCTGACTGAAGAGGAAACAAACCGACTGTCCTCCCAACAAATACGTCAACATCAGCTATTTCAACAACTGCTCAGAAAAACACAGGCTGTCAGTGCTGAGAGTCAGAGCGCCCTCTAACTACAACAGAGAGCCACGATGGCCACACAAAGAGGAGCTCTGGGTGGATGGAGGGGTCAACAAAATGTCAATAAGCACATGATTAGCATTGTAAGCACAACAGCTAAGGTCCCCTAAGCCTAGAGGGCCTGTATTGCTGCCCTTTTCAGTGAATTAATGAAAGTCCCACATGAAGACACAGTATGTATTTCAGTTTCTCAGCTCAATACACTGCAAAGCTGGTTTGTTTCAACATGAGTGTATAACTCCTGGTCTCAGTTCTGTTCTAAATGGACTGTTTTGATGTCTGTAGATGTAAATGCAGCTGAGCTACTGCTGTCCATGCCCACTTCAGGAAGAGTTTTGATTCCACTGAAGCGAACAAGCAACATGAAATCACAGTGAAGCATCCAGACCTTGTTCACTGGTTTCAAATTAAAGTTTCCACCATCTCTGAGTGACCCTCAGTGTTACAGTTTCCACAGACCTCTGAACTGTGTGCATAAAAGCTAATGGTTATTAGCCATACAACAAGAATACTAAGGATTTTTCTACTGTTGTGGGGACATTGCCATCAAAAATAAATACTATTCACTGGGTGTTCAGTTCCTCAGATGCTGGGAGTGCATGAAGACTTTTGTATACACTCTTACAGACAACATTTGCTCGTGGCTGAGACATTTTGGAGTTGGCATGGGCAGCTCTAGAAAGCAAATAACCTGGTGGACTATGAAGCAGCTGCTCATTCTGAATGGTTCACCTGGAGGCAGCAGGCAGTGAGGAGGCCGTCATTCAAAGCTTGAGCTGGACGACTATTAGCTTGTGGTGGAACGGAGCATGCAGATCAAATTTCAGCTGAATTGCAAAGTTGGAAGACTGTCTTGTTGTTGGGGGGCTTGAGGATGGGCAGAAGTCAATGTCTTAATGTCTCAACAGCTTTTAGTTTATATCTCTAAATTAAAACAACCACAAAACACAGTAAAAATGGATTTTCATCATATGGGAACTTATATGTGGCACTCATTTGAACCCAAACCAACTTGACAAAGGCATCTAAGAGCTGAACCCTAACGTGACCTTCAGTATAATGGACATCTTTTCAACAATGATCGTACATTACAGGATAGTACTGTTTTCTTCCTGAGCTTTACAGGCACAATCCCCTCATCGATTCTGCATCACAGCTTTGAAGTGAACTCTGTTTGACTGTTTGTGTGTATTTTTGGCAGTCTGGGTAGTGTACATAGATTGTTGGCTGGCTGTCTGCACATGAACAGGATGCCAAAATGAAGGGCAAAGGTTTGAGCAGTTTGAACACTTGCAGCAGGATGGAATCAGATGGAATCAAACTGAGCTACTGGGCACGCCAACTAGACACCAGAATACGTGTTTGTGCGTGTGTATGTCTGCATTTTATCCATGCACGGTTTAAAATGGATTAAAACAAAGCTTTTGTTGCAGGTTCGGAAACAGCCGATCTGCGCACAGCGAGCGCAGCCCCCAAACCTGAGCTGTGTTTAGAAGTAGTCAAGGACAGCCTGTGAACTGGCCACCAGCCCAGATTCCTGTCAGGCACCTTGCAAGAACGTGTGTGTTTGTGGTGTGTGTGTGTGTGTGTGTGTGTGCACTTGGATGGATCTGTTTGTTTTATGCACATATGTAACTTTTAAAAGCGATAGAATCCCAATTATCAAGTCGGAAAACAACTGGCAGGTGCCCATAGGAACAGTATTTTCTTCTAAATGTTGTTCATGTGTTGTCAGATGGAAGAGGACTTGGCCTGTCCCAGTCTGATCTCAAAGATTGGTATCGAGGCTGATCAAGGTATTTCTACACTGATCTGATTCTGCTCAATAGGGGTGCAAATGTAAAATGATTTTCTAAATCAATAATTAGCAGAATTGTAAAATAATAACAGATCAACTTCACAAATGAAGCACAGCAAGCATTTGTCTGTTGCTGTTTTAGTCATCAGACCCTGTGTTCCATATGACACTGTCCTACTCCATCCTGGCTTGACTCAAACCCATGAGCTCTGGCCGGAGACCATGAAGCGTCATGGAAGTCTTTGTCATGGTGGCCATTCGTTAGCTTAATCCCCACAATGCTCTCTGTTTGCGAACACAGAACGGTCTTCTGGGGCTTGTGGAACATGGTGCATCGTACTCTCTCCACACTTCATTTCAGACAGGGCCCTGCCAGAGCTTTACACAAGGTTCGTGACCTTTTTTCTTAATGCATTGCAGAGCTGGACAGGTGTCAGGCATATACACCGGATTGATTTGAATAACTTTACTGTGTCTGAAGTGTGGATGATGTAGGAAAATTGTGTCAGATTGAGAAGCAGTATCAGCAAACTAAATATTAAATGATATTGCTTGGATCAGGGGCAAAAAAAACCTTAATATTGGATGTTTTCCTGGTTTGCTTGTGTTGTTGCAGAGCACTAAGCTCAAGGCCAACAGACTTATCTCATACATTTAAGTACATTAGGATTTCATGAAGACTACAATAAACAAGGGGATTGCCAACGCCTCAGAAAACCTGTTTCAGTGTTTGTCTGTGCATCTGATTATTATTTTACAGCAGGCTTGAAAACATTGTGCAGCGATCCTTTTAGTATTCCCAGGCTGAGGTAAACATGACCTACATATATGCTGCGAGTCTTTCTGGGGAAGCCTTTTATTCCGACACCTTCCAGAGGATCGCATGTCTCTCACAGCGGTCACAGCAACAATCCATCACAAAAACTAAACCTTCCCAGTCAGCTGGAGAATGAAAAGCATCGTCTTTCATGGCAACATGGCCAGGTCCTTCTAAAAACACGATGTCTATCTGTCAGTTTGTCTGCTGGCACGCACTCGGCTGAGCTTCTTCATCCAGTTCAAACCAGTTTCTGTTTATCAACCGGATAGAAGCAGCCTGTATAGCAGAAGCCAAAACACTTTCCATGTGACCTCTCATCACTGTGTTGTTGTGTGTGTCTTGGTATGTGAGAGTGTTGTGTAGTTATGAGTCAAGGTAACGCTGAGCGAACAGACACAAAGCCCTTATCAACACCATATATTTTCATATTAGACAAAGGGGAGCTGAGCGGCTTTGATTCGTCAACAACAACAGCTCGTCCTGAACGTGCAGCGACTCAACACTGAAGATCTCTTTGCAAAATGTGCACAGAGACGCTCAGTTAGTCTGGAAATGAAGAATCTGAACAGGACTTTTCTGCTCCTTTACACATTCATGGATGTATGGATACTCAGGCAGCAGCAACCCATAAAACCTAAAACCATCAATTCAAAGTAAAAGCACCAAAGTTTTATCAGGAAGGACCAAAATAAAAGAACGTTTTCTGCAGTGAACAAATATGACGTAAATATGGTTGGAAGCAGTTTAAACTACTTCATATTAGTTTGGACGATGTTTCCCAAGCTAGGGTTCGGGCCCCTGCAAACAGTCACCATGTTCATCTGAGGGGTTGTGAGATGATTACTGGGAGAAAAAAGAAGAGAAGCAAAAGTTTTCATACAGAAAATCTATTTTCAGTTTTTCATCTAGTTTAAAACGGCTGTTTGATTAAAACCATGAGAGGTTTAGAGGGAGAATCTCTTTGGAGCAGTACCAGGCGATAATGAAAAGCTTTATTTTCATTATAAATATTTACTGACCTTTTTTAAAAAGATGTATTTTTGACCTCTTTTATGGATAGGACAGTGGACAGAGTTAGAAATGGGAGAGATCAGGGAAGGACACACAGTAAACAGCTGAGGTTGGAAATGAACCCAGGACAGCCGCTATGCCTCTACACTGGGGTCACATGACATAAGCATGAGGCTATCAGGAAATCTATTTACTGATCATTTTTAACTACCTGATTTTAATAAAAAGCATTAAAAACTCTCTATATAACTGTCCCTGTATAGAGTTTTGGTTAGTTTTATGTTTTCTGCCACTTAAAAGTTGGGAAAAAAGGCGACGCTTTTGTAAGCTGCATTTTAAAAAAATGTGTTTGAAAGGCGACAATGCATGGATTCATCTATTTAACTCGCAACACTGGCACTTTTTTGTAAATCTTTTATTTTTCTCTATATGTTTGACTTGTCAGTGTTTACTGTTATGCACTAAAACACAAAGGTGACTTCCTTGTAAGTGAAACCCTGCTTGGCATTAAAAAGGTTTCTGATTCTGGCTCAACAAGGCGGCTGCAGACTCGCCTTCTCTGGGAGACCTGCACAGAAACCACGAGGAGAAGGATGGAGGACAAAGAGGCTCCATTATCAGAGATACGACCGGTTGTTATGGGGGCAGGGAGCCTGCAGGTTCACATTTGGAAGGAAACTCTAATCTGAAATGCAGGCAAACCTGTCCAATAACTGTGCTGCAGCAGACAGTGAAATATGTCAGTGATGAAATGATCACACAGGGAGATTTAACTCTTAATGCTTCCAAGTCTGCTGAGAGATAATCCCTCAAATGAAACAGCTGCTGTCTGCTCTGGAAGTATTAACATGAAGCACATTAGAGCCCCAAAACAACAGCCTGATCCATGTACAGGAACTCATGTTTATATATGTGCCACACCTCCCCAGTAACTAAAGACAAGCAAAGTAGCCATGAGCAGTAGTTCAGTGGAAGATTAAATCAGAATGAACGCAAAGTTCAGCAAGAGTCAGTCACCAGAACTAATTCAGCAGCACCGATATGTTTTAAACAGCACAAGAAATCAGCTCAACTGCTACATGAAAGTAAGGTTTTGAAAGATACAATCACAAACTAACACACAGATTCAGCAGCATCAGAACAGTCGGAGCAACTGCTGACACAGGAGCCATGAATGCAAACGGCTCATGAGCATCACAAGTTCTAAAGCAGCAGTGAAGCTCAATGACGAAGCAGCAGCATCATCATCATCACATCCTTATAGCTGACTGACGGCGTCAAGAAAACGCAGCAGCAGCAATGAGCCAATCAGGAAGTCAGCAGCCAAAATACACACACACATAAAAAAAACTGCATTCAACAGGTAAAGATTTCCAAATGAATTAAATTTACTTAAAAAATCCCAAATGCTATGTTCATTCAAGAACTATGAATTCATAAATGGAAACACAAATCATATTTGGTTTTAATTAATGGAAAATACTTTGTCTAATGCTCTATGTGTGTCTCAACTACAAATACTGTTCATGAAGATACAGACACCAAACCTCAAGTGAGGCTGTATTATTCATCACAGTAAGACAACAAACCAGCAGTTATGTCTGTTACCAACATCTCCAACAGTTGATTATTCTAATACATCAGTTAATTGTTTATCGCATAAGATGCCAGATAATAGTGATAATAGTGAGGTGGAAAAGTGGTTGATGGGATGCCACTCATTTTATCGACACATACTAAGTAAACCTGACATTAGCTGGTGATCAAAGTGTCACATCAGGGCTGCTTAATGCCAAAAGCCTAACTCTGGGACAAGCATGCATGCTCTTCTGATTCTATTTATCTTAAGACAAGAAAATGGACTTAAAGTAACATAAAACTACACTCACCCTAAATCCATGTTGTTGATGCAGAAGGTGGTTATATTTGAGCTGGCCTCAGCAACAGTGCTCCGATAATAGAGAGAAATCCCTCCTGGTAAATAAGATGGTAAAAAGTTTCTAATCCATATGATCGACTGTGTGATAACGTTCCATGAATCCAAATGCATCTGCAATGACCAGTAAGCCAAGACCAGGGTGTCCAATCTTGGTCCTTGAGGGCCTCTATCCTAAATGTTTCAGATGTTTCCCTCTTCCAACACACCTGATTCAGATGATCAGGATCGTTATCAGGCTTCTGCAGAGCTTGATGATGAGCTGATCGTTTGAATCAGGTGTTTTGGAAGAGGGAAACATCTAAAACATACCCTCAAGGACCAGGATTGGTCCCCCCTGGCTAAGACACACAACATGACAGCAGAAGAGATACAAAGTGACCACACAGAGAGGCAGGACTAGCACTAACACACACAAAATCACCTCAGAGTGACACGAAGACACACAAAATATCCCCAAAAGGACAAAAAATGAATTAAAAAAGACACAGAACAGCAATTCAGAGCCACACAAAACAAAGAGATGCAAAAAAAGACGTCTGGGAAATGAGGAAATGACCAATAGCACCAGTCCAACACCACATTGAAAGCAGAAATTAAAACAGAAGCAGAACATGGCAACAGAAAGAATCAAAATGAACACAAAAATGAACAAAAAAACAACCCACTAGAGACACAAAATGAACACAAAGACACACATTGTTCTGAGTGTTTATGGAGCGGATTCCTTGCTCCGTTACTCAAACAACAAATCTCTGTTCTTCCCTTTAACTTACATACATGTTTGGAGTATCTGTGTAATTCTGTCATTCACTCCTGTACAGGCAGTGAGTCCACAATCTGTGACTTCTGAAAGGAGAACGTCCCCCATCATTACTACTGGAAGTTATGAAACAGCTTGCGTGAAAATAGCATTACTCTAAAAGCTAGTTTCTATTCATGCCAGTCTGCAGTAGGGAATTAGGTCAGCGGCTCACGTGAGCTCTGTCCTACATCTGGTTAGAGGTTCTGCAGCCGTCTGGAGGCTGAAACGAGGCTGAAGGAGCAGCTCCAGCAGCCAATCAGAGAGCAGAGCAGACGCTTCACAGTGGCACCAAATTCATGTTGTATTTCTACGTGGGAGGAACATTTTTTCCCATTTTACGGCCTTCAGTTCTCCTAATGCTCTGAGTGGTGAGCTTGCTCTGCTATTTAGGCCTGTATTAGTCAGCACCATGTAAGAGGCTGAATTAGCTGTTAGCAGGTGGTGTTTGTGAAGAACTCTTAGTTGTAGATTCATCGCTGTAGTATTTAGGAAAACAAACGTGATGATTCTCAGGTTCTGCAGTTAGAAGAAGCATTTTTCTCTTATATTTAAAGGGATTTATGGACAGGTTTTATGAGCTGATAATGATATTTTCAGAAAGTGTAACTTGAACACAGTGAATCTATAACTATGAGGATAATGGTAATCTGATTACTCATTTGTTTTTGCCATCATCGTCACCACACTTAGTCTGGTTGCTTAAGCCTCGACCAGTTTATATTACAGCCCACTGGCACCATTAAAACTGTGCCTAATTACCTGTTAGCCGTTCCTGTTTACTATGTAACCTTGGATGGACATAAAACTATCTGGATTATTATGAAGAAAACTTAAAAACACAAAGATTCTCAGGCGAGTTCTGAAGTTGTGAAGGACATTTTCCCCATATTGAAATGGATTTATGGACATGTTTTAGAGGTTAATATAAAAGATAACAACACCATTAGAGGCTGTGAGTCACAGTGAAGGTGAAACTATGCGTGTGATGTCCGTGTGTTTGGATCTGACTGAGCTACGGCTCTAAGAAAAAGCCTGGTTGTTGATTAGGTTGAAGTGACTTCATTGAGTAACAATGTGGGTTACACCCAGAGTCCAGGTCATTAAGCCTTGACCTAGTTTACATTTGAGCAAATTGGTGCCATTTAAAGTAGCTGAATTAGCCATTAGCACCTCCTGTTTGTAATAAACCCATGAATTTACAGACGGCTGTTACTGGGCTGTTGTAGCACTGAAGAAAACTTAAGTTCTGCTGCTTTGAGGAATGTATTTGAATGTTATTTGAATGGATTTTTAGAGTTGTTTTAGTGGTTGATAACAGAGATAGTGGCATCCTTGGAAAGCTTAACTGACACTGAATCTGAAAACGTGTGTGTGTGTGTGTGTGTGTGTGTGAGTTCAGAGTTGACTGAGGCTCTGGTAGAAGTGTGATTTTTGATTCATCCTCCCATTAGTCATTAAGCCATGTATAGTTTACATCTGACCACACTGGTAGCAATAAAGCTGTGCTGAATTAGCCATTAGCGCCTCCAGTCTGGAATCAACCCAGGAACGTACAGACAACTCCAATTCTGACACTGAAGAAAAATTAAAATGTGATTATTCTGAGTCATGAGGAGGCCTGTCCCCTGGATGTTCAGGTGGATTTATGGTGTTTTAGTGCTATACAAGGGAGAGAATTATACAAGCCAAAAGTGATGTTGAATCTGAAAATAGAACTGACTGATTAATAATGAGAGAACATCAGTTCTTTGGTGAGAAGTGTGTGTGATGACTGACCCACTGCTGGTCTGCTGGTGGTCACAGCAACAGATATGAAAGAATAGAAAAGGAAATACTGCGACTGGCCTCCTTATTTTATAAAATAAACTTTTTATTTTATCAAAAGTTGATCATGACAGCAATAAGATCATGACAATAATATATAATGCACAGAAATGGAATAAACAGCAACAGAGTATATGAAAAATTAGTGCAAAACAATCACAAATACAAAAATATATTGCACTTGGTAATTTGAAGTTTTAGGTGGAAGAAGTCATGTTTGAGTAACATTCTCAATTCGATATATTCATCTGTAAACATTAATCTTTTATGCTTTGTGTTTGCGAAGCTTCTTAGCATCCACGGTCTGGAAAAGTCTACAGCAAAGAGGAGCTTCAGTTCAGAGCGGAAACCAGCAGGCGACTTGCGGTACTTTATCTGGTTGGTCAGAGTTGTGCTTATTCTCTACACCTGGTCGTTTAAATCCACACACACACGCTCCCTGTCTCTCTCTCACACACATTCACACACAATTTGAGCTTTACTTTTAGTGCTCGAGGTGGTCGTTGATGCGTTTTGTCGTCAGAAACATCTTTTTTGTCGTTTTAAACCTCTGCTTTTAGCTTTGTTCTCAAAAGGAGACCACCTGAAGTCTGGTTACTGAGCTCAAACTATCACTTCGCTGAAGATAGCTTTTGTCCTGTCGCAGTTAAGCCATTCGAGAACAACAGCTGAGTTTACATCTGTGGACAGAATCTACTGTATCATATAGGCCTGCGGCAATCTGCAGAATATAAAACCACTGATAGAAAAACAGTAATTACGGCATGTGCAAACTTTACTGTGAGGCAGGAGGAGGCTTCGTCTGACCGCCAGCAGTGATCTGTCAGAGTCCTGCAGCGGCGTCAGAGAAGGTTTGTTCTGCCTCGACTGGAGCACAGGATATGGAGGATTCAGCGTGGCTAGAAATCCCTGGTCCATGGTCACCGAATGCTCTGTCGGCGGACTCTTCCCCGGTCAAAGAGGGTCCGGCCTGATTATTTATGGTCTTTTACAATCTGGTAAGAGGCTGGTCATGCAGCTGAGGGCGACGGTGTCTTGGTTTGAGCAGAAGCCTCGGAGCTCCTCAGCGGGACGGACACATGTCGGGCCTCCTGACGTCCGTCGTCCCGCACACCTCCACCGGGTCGGGGTAAGGATCCACCTGGGGGGAGATGGAAGCATGTTCACAGGCTGCTGATGGACTCAAACTATTCAGCGTTTTGTATGACAAAACACAGAATGTGAAAAACAGATTTTAAGACCAAAACAACTTAATAAGACAAAATAAGAGATGAACAGTTAAGAAACAACACAAATGAAAGAGAATACAGCAATAAAAGCAATAAATATATGAGGACATGTAATTCTTTATTACAATATGATGTTTTATTGACACAATGCAGTGAATGAAATTAAATACAACTGAATAAATATTGAAAATAAAAATATTTTATTGCATCTTAAAAGGATGTTTGGGATATTATTTTATATCTATTTTATATTTATTAACACACACACATATATAAAAATATATGTGTGTGTGTATATATGTGTGTATATACACACACATTTATAAAAAGAAGCTGATTTTTTGTGTATTTAATTGAATTGAAGTGTATTTAAGTGTATCATAAGATGTTTTATATATTTTCTCAGTAAGTCTTAATAAGAAATTCTATTTTCATTATTTTTGATTGATTATATTTTTGTTATTTTTGTTGATTTTTTTTAAAAAAAAAAACTAAAACTTCTACTTATACTTCATATTTTTAAAATATGTCTTAAGAACTTATTTTATATTTTTTATTCCATCTTAACATCATATTTTGTATATATTTGTTGAATTTTAATGACATATTTTATGTATTTTTTTGCATCTTGACAAGAAATGTTAGATGCTTTATTTTTATTGTTTATCTATGACGTGTATTTGTAGCATATTAACAGAATCTTATGCATATTTTATATTTCTATTGAATTTTAATAAAATATGTTGTATGTTTAAATTGCATCTTAGGATGTTTAGTGAGTTTTTTACTGGGTCCAAATAAGAAATTTAATTAGTATTTTATTATTAGATGATCATTTATTATTATTATTGTTATTATTACATTTTGTTATTTTGGTGATTTTTTTTTTAAATTGACCAGATATTTCACACATTTTTTAAGTCCTAAAATATTTTGTTATTTTAGATTTTTATTTTTGTTATTTCATTTTTATTTTTTATTGTATCATAAAGGGATACTTTGTATAGTTTTTGTTGCATTTCGCTAAAACATTTAGTTGTTTTTAGTTATTATTATTATTATTATTTTTTTGTATTTTTGTCATTTTGGTGATTTTTAAAATTGTATTTTAATCAGACATGTTTTATATTTTCTTCTTAGGACTCTGTGTGCGTGTAAACTTGTATTACTCATGCTGGGACATATATCTTGGTTTAGGATCAGGGTAAAGTTAGGTTAAGTCAGTTAAATGTCGTCTGGAAACACGACTCTGTGTGAGTACGTGAGTGTGTTTGTGTGTGTGTGTGTGTGTGTGTGTGTGAGTTAGTACTCTATGTACCTCAGAGTAGAGTGGTGGGGGCAGATATCTGAACTCTGTGATGTATGTTAGCACAGATGCCTGGTCCTCTCCCTCCCCCTCAGACCTATCAAAGCCCTGCAGACAATCCCGCCTGTGAGACTCTGATATTGCCAGCTCGCTGTAGCTCGGCGGCGCTGCAGTAAACAAACGGGCGTGACAGATCGTTATGTTCTATATGCACATGAAAAAAACGAAAACATGCAAGCCTGATCCTGTGTTTACACTACATACCTTCAGGCCTCTCCGGCAGGCCCAGCCAGCTCAGACTGCTGCAGTTGCTGCTGATGCTGGATGTGCGGGTGGCGCAGGCATGGAGAGGGATGGTCCCGATCACCAACGGCAACGACAGAGACAGATTCAGTCCACCAGGAACGTCCACGTACACCTGCAGGAGGGGAACAGAGATGTGTTATTGTGTTAGCGTGAGCCAGCTCTGCCTGTTCACATCAGTCACATTCAGTATGTCAACTTTCACATGACCTGTGGTGGCTGATATTCAGACTGAAGGCTGCACGACAAATCGAAACACGTTCCTGCCTCCAGCTGTGTTGTATCCATGTTTTTGTTCATGATGTCACAAACTCTATCACTTTACTGCATTTTCTACACAAAGCTGTTTGTTTTCAACAGAAGATCCAACAAAAAACTAATCTTGTTTATCTAAACTTTGTAGGTTATTAAAGAGTTTCTGGTAGTTTCTAGTGTGTTTTTAGCAGGTTATAACATCACAGCTATTGGTAGTTTTAGTGTGTCAGTACCTGGCTGTTAGTAGCTTCTACTGTGTTACTAGCTGGATGTCAATAAATCACTGGGTTACTGGGTTATTATGTCAGTAACAGGTTGTTAAGTTATTAGCAAGTTATTAGTGTGTTACTTCAGTGTGTTACTAGAAGGTTGTCACTAAATGAACAGCATTAGAATAACACATTAATAGCATTTTGTTAGTTGTTCTTTGCATTGTATTAACTTATAACCTAAATTATAAGTCTACCACTGGGTCACTGGGTGTGTAGTTTGATATTGACAAGTCATTGACAGGCTGTTAGTTGTTAGGTTATTAGTAGTTTTTAATGTTACTGGAAAGTTATTCCAAATTGAATAGCATGACACTAGCTAGTTGTTAGCAGTTCTTGCTTGTTCTTAGTATGTAATTAACAAGTTATTAACAAGTAATAAGTCTGAACATTATGAGAAGTTACTAAGCGGGTAAATAGTTCCTGTTGTGTTACTGGCATGCTATTAGTCCATTATTAGCCAGTTATTACCCTCTTATAAATGTGTTACTAGAACATTATTAGCACTTATTACAAGTTATTAGTATGACATTAGCAAGCTATTAGCAGGTTTATAGCCCATTAATCATCTATTATTGCGAGGTTACTAATTACAGTAGTTTCAGAGTGTTTGCAGGGAGATTATTAGGAATTACGAGCATGCTACACTGTCATGTGGAGGTTATCAGGATGTTTCTGGAAGTTTAAAAGGTTGTTAGCATGTATTTACCAAGCTCTTAACAGATTTTGTTGTCTTATTGGCATGGTAATAAAAGTACTTTTACCTAATTGCAGTAGGTGCAGAATGTTATTGGAGCAACAGGTTATTAGTGTGTTATTAACAGCTTATTAACAACTTATTACCAGGTTATTTATATGATAGCAGCACTGCGAAGGTACTGTAAAGTTTTAGCCAGTTATTTGGATGTTCTTCTGATGTTAATAGTTTATTGCTTGTTTTCAGTGTCATTGTATTATTATTGTAAAAACAAGTCTTCATAGTAAATAAATGGCTTTGAGTCAAAGCAACATGTTTATGTCCTTCACTTTCTTTGGACCAGGAGTAGATTTAAACCTTATCCATATAAGAATAAAGTAGTATTGCAAATATTCTGAAGCTGTATTCTGAAACCTTTATCTTGGTCCCATTAAAACCAGTGTCCCTGAATGAGACCACATACAGAAACAAGCTGAACTCACCACGAGGGCGTACTCCACCCTGATGATGGGGCAGTCCAGGATGGAGGGCGACACTGGAGGTATTTTGAGCAGTTTGCCCTCCCAGCTCTGGCTCTTGCCCTGCGGTAGCGGATCTCCCCGCAGGTTGGACACCAGCTGCTGGATCTGCTTGCCTTTGCCCTTAGCGAAGAAGGTCTGGGTCTGGTACAGCGCCGCCTTGGGCACCACAACGCGGGACGAGCAGTTCTCCACCTCAGCAAAGATCTGGATGGACTCGCCTTGGAGAGAGGGGAGAAGACATCAGTCTGTCAGACTGAGGAAGAAGCAACATGAGTGAAATGTGAAAAGTACAGACAGAAAAGAGGAAGAAGAAAAACAGCGGGAGTAGCTTGGAGGAGGCGCTGCTCACCTGGTGTGTAGCCCTTTCGCTCAATCTTGGCACTGAGGGAGATCGGGCCCGAAGCACAGAACCAGCAGCACAGCGTCTTCTCCTTCGTACCGGCCTGAGGGGCCTGAAAACACACGTCCTCTGGTTTAACTGCTGCAGCAACACTGCAAAAATCACATCCACTCCTGAACCCTTAAAGAAGCCTATTCTTACTTCCTGATGTCCTCGAACTACTCACCAACAAATCTAAGCTTAAAATGGTGACATTTCATCAAAATCAATTTATTCCATGTGTCTCATGTAAAATAATCTCCAAAATAGACAGTCTGTTCTCATAACGTTACGTAAAAACACAACAACTCTACACTACAACCGTGAAGCTGTGACTGACTCAGCTGACAGTCAGGTAAAAAAGTTTTCAGGTGAACTGCAGGCAGAGAAAGACTGAAAATAAAACATGATGGATCACCGAAATAAATAAATAGTAATAATACGTTTTTTATGATTTATGTTCTTCTAACTGTGTCGCACTGCACAAAGGACATTTCTGAGTCCTCTCTCCTTCCAGCCAGTGTTGTGCTGTTTCCATGGAGGTTCAGGACTCCATGTTGCAGTAAAAAAATAAGCTCAGAGTGAAGAAATACGAAGTGGTAGCAAAAAAACCCCATAAACTGTTTGGAGTTCAGAGGATTCATGACTCTTGTTGCCTCCTTACTGTCTATTTAACGTCTTTATAACTCTTACTTATTCCATTTATATGCACACCTATACTGACTATACATACACATGCATTCAAAAACTGCACTAAAGTTGACCTACTAGGGCTGGTGCTATCTTTAATGATTTAAAATCATCCATGCTGTGGTGTTGGCAGACACTGATTAATAAAGACAGTAATGCAGCTCATGTGTCCTTTAGTTTGTGCAGATTGAGTCGGGCTGATTTCCTGACCTTCATATTAGCTGCACAGACAGAGCGGTATTAGAGTAGACGTGCATACCAGCAGCAGCGGCGTGTTGATGTCGATGTGCTCGAACACAATGAACTCCTTCTTGACTTTGACGGGGAGCAGCCATGGCCGGTGCAGCTCAGCCTTCACCCAGTACCTCACACTGCCGTGCTTCCCTTCGAAGGACGTGGCCAGAGCCCTGACAGGCGGAGGAGGAAAAGCAACGGGAAGGAGATTAGGAAGCGTGGGTGGTCTGTGGTCGGGCGCTCAGATCCCTCACTTCACTCAAAGTCACAACATCAGCGAAACGTGCCTCAAGTTTCTAAGTAATTAGTGCTGGAGCTGCAGCAGGTGGAGCTTATTTTTACATTCAAACCACTCAGAGCCTCCAACCTCTCCTCCTCAGAATCAGCTGGTTTTATGCACAATATTTCAGAGTTACACACCCTTAAACCACATAGTAGAGGATCTATACACTGGGCTTTATAATCTACTTTTCCATCATTTCTGAGCCTCATAACTTCATCAGTACAGCAGATAGACATGTGTTATTCTCAAGGGGTGAAGGACACATCTGAGCTCTGGTAAAAACTGCAACCAAATCAATCTGACCTCCATCCAGGGCTCACCATCTACAGCTGAACTCTAGCTGTTGCTGTATGCAGCATTAAAAGGGTAAATGTGCTTCATTACTCACATCTGAGGAAGGTTGAAGCTGAAGGCAAACTCATGCAAGCCGGCGTGCAGAACAGTCATCCCCTCCTCTGGACAGTCCTCATCTGAAACACAAGGAACATGTTTCCTAACACACCTGCGGCCAGCCTCCACCCTCTCAGCACACACCGTGAACACAACGGCGTCACGTAGCCCCGTTACACAACGCATCGCTTCAGCTCAGGGAACTGTTACAGGCATGTCAGGAGAGAATAGAACACACACAAAGACGTGTTTTATCAGAAGGAGAAAAAGTTATGATAATCACGAGACCGGGGTCAAACATCTAAAGTATGTGGAGCTACCATTTTTAATTCTGTATACAGACAAAACACCTGTGGACACTTGTTGATTCAAATATTTTCATTTTTTGTGAAATAATCAAAGACATGTTTTATTTATTTTTTATTTTCATTCTGCAGAGGAGACATCTCTTCTTCTCTCCTAGTCAAGGCTGCTTCAGTGAAAATGAGCCCACAGTGAGTGGAAACGTGGATAAAGCTGCTCAGACGTTTAACGGCATTAACAGGCGCAGCACACCCCCAGTCAGAGACATCGCAACTGGTGCGCACTTCCTCATTTCTCCTGCTCTTGTTTGTATTTTAAATTCTGTGTAAATGTCTCCAGTCGACCCTGCTGAACTTCAGCTTCCTGCCACCTCACCCTGCATCTCTGCTGCTTGTGTGTGTTTGGCGTGAGTGCTGTCATAAACAGCCTGCATGGATGTGTGCGTATCAGTGTGCGATCAGTGTGTGTGTGTGTGTGTGAGTGTGTGTGCTGACGTGCGTGTGCGAGCGTGCACACCCGTCAAGTCACCGGCAACACAGAGCAAGCAGGAGTAGACCGGTATGAACCAGACTGAGCAGCTTCCTCCAGCTGGAAACTCCAACGCATGCATTACAACTCGGCCTCCCATTGGAGGACGCCGTGACACGCAGCGCAGGCCGCGCTCTGATTGGTGCAGCCTCGACAGGCCCCTGCCCACATTAGCACAGCCATGTGGTGTGTGGCATGAGGGGGGGGAGGAGGGGGAGGCAGGGAGAGGAAGGGTGTTGTACTCCAAAAGTGAACTCCAGGTAGACCTGCAGCTCTCACGCAAGCACTTGAAATGATGAGAAAAGATAAAACTTTCTGCTGCGCTTGTCAGGTTTCATTAGAACAGAAGAATCAGTCAGTAACAACTGTTCAGTCTCACAACCAGCTCATGTTTTCCTGATATTTCCTTCTGTACAAACTCGCTTCATCAGAAACAACAGTAGATAGTAAGAAAAAATAAATGTATCCAAGCACAGGCGCTGATTCCTGAGCTTTCTATCAAATAAGACGATACTCTGTGGTTCCCAACAGGGAAACGTGCCTTTGTACAGCTCATAGAACTACAGACACACAAAGATAAAACACAACTAGGCACAGAATAAAGAAAAAATAAAGATGTCTAAAACAGTCTACATACTGAACTATACAAGTTTAGTTGTCAGGGAATTAGAAACCATAAACTGTTTAAAAAAATGTTTTAAAACAACATTTAGTTGCATCTTTTACTTGAAGCACAGCAGAAATTAACTGATTAAACTGATCAATAGCTAAAGTCTTTTATTTTTAACAAATAAGTGAATAATTCACTAGTTCCAGCTTCTTAAATGTGAATATTTGTTGCTGTTGTTTACACAAAACCAGACTTCTGTACATTGTAACAGCCGCTGCCTCTTGGTTTTTACATTCTGTAGAGCAAAAAAACAACAACGGATCAAAAACATGGCGTCTGCACCAACGTGTCAAAACACTGGTTATTACTGTTCCAAAGAGTCAGAACTCTGGAAATCACTGCCCAAACGTGTTAAAAACCAGAATATTAAAACACTACTGGATATCTTTAATCCTACGATGTCTAAAAGTGTGATCTGACAGAGACACGTTGACTTTTAGGTGATCTCCACGTCGTTTGGCCTCTCTGTTCTGTCCTGATAAGTCTTTTCTCAGGACAAGTCTGATCATCTAAACCCTGAAGAAAATCTATTTACCTCCATATCTGACAATAAAATGACTTACATTGATAATCTATCACTAAAACAGCTGCTGATTAGTTTTCTTTCAGACGTTACCTTGGACTTCAGGATGCAGCAGTTTTCATGATTTGTGCTGATTAATTGATGAATCAGCTGATTGCTTTAGTTCCAGCTTCCTGGATGGAACATGGAGCAACATCAATGTATCTGCAGCTACTTTAACACTCAAATAGTTGTTTGTGTTTTCACTTTTTTTAAAAAAAAAAGCTCTCAAATGTTTGAGAATTTGTTGGCTTTGTCTTTCTTATAATATCATAAATTGAACATTTTGAAGTTTCGAATTGTTCTTTGGACTAAATAAGACGTGAGGATGCCTACTTGGACTGCAGGATGCTGCTGTTTTCATCATTGTCAACAGTTGCTCAACTTGCCGTGGCTTAAGGAGCGACCCACATGTAGGTGAGAGGGGGAACAATTCCAACTATTTTAATTCCTGCCAGAACTTTAGCTGTTAAATGTCTTCTATTACTGTACATGTACCACGGGAATGTGCAGAGGAAGCTCGTCTGATTCCATCCAAAGCTCCAGACACAGAAACCTGATGGACCAAAAACCCAAAGTGACAAACGCCTTGTTGTGCTCAGTGTCACAGAGGAGGAAAGAAACCAGAAAACATTCACATTAAGAAGCTGCAATCAGGGAATTTGGATGTTTTCCTTTAAAAATTACCCAAACCCATTAGTTGATTATAAGACAAAACTTTTCCTTCTCAAACATTTGACATCATTTACCAAGCAAGAGTTTTATATTTGTCTTTACAAACATGGTAAATGACTACTGGATTAATGAAATCATTCTTATTCACATTTAAAAAGCTGAAATCAGACTTTTTCTGGGGGTCAAAATGATTCAAACTGATGATCAGAATTGTTTGTGATTAATTTGATAGTTGACAACTAACTGATTAATCAGTTAACTGTTGTATCATCAAGTCTGAAGGTTTGACAGGACATTCCTAGAGGTGGAGAAGCAGCCTCCACCTCTGACCCCACTGACAGCCTGCAGCTACCAGCAGTCCTCTGCCAGACTCCACGGTGACACAGAGCCTGGAGCTGATCCAGACCGAGCCCAGAGCTGCTGGACATATCCACACATTTACATGATGTTTCCATCCAACTGTCCCTTCACTCATTTGCATGTGAAGCGCAGCGGAGCAGGTAGTGGAGCCTCGGAGGCTGAAGCAGCAGCAGCGGCTCAGTTATTACTCCACAGCCTGCCTGCTTCCCCTCCTCCTCCTCCCCCTCCTCCCCCTCCCCTCCCTCCCTCTCTGGCAGTTTCTGAACAGGTTTGAACCGCTTCTAACAAAGGGAGTTGCCTGAGCTGGGTTACTTCAGGATGTCACCAGTGAAAATGTTGGTTGCGCATCACTTCTGCACCAGTGTTGCGTTAAAAACACGAAGCGCCTTCGACCGCTTTCGATTTTGGTTCGATTTGTTTGTTTTAAACGCGGATCGGAACTTTTTTTTTTCTCTCTCCCTGAAGCAGATGTGAGGATGCAGAGTGTGCAGAAAATGAAATAAAGCCTCCGTTCGTGCAGCTCATCAGCGTTAATTAGCGCTTATGAAACGGCTTCATTAAATAATTCATGCGTTCATTTGGCAGGAGGATGAGTGCGCCGATCAGCTGTTGCATCAGTACCACAGTCAGGATGTCTGACACATGACTGCGCCCTCTGCGTAATAAAGTTTGTCATGGGGAAAGTTTGCCGGTTCCTACCTCTCTCCTCTCCGATCAGGGTGTCGTAGTGGTGCAGGTACTCCACCTCCTCCGTGTAGTTCTGGGTGTAAGCCGTGTTCGCCCCGGCGTTCCGAGACTCCGTCCAGCGGACCTTGGCGACTCCTCTGGCGGTTATGTCCAGGCTCTTCACCCGCACGTCCCCGGTCACCTCCACCACCACCCGGCCGGACACCAGGTCTCCGCCGGAGAACACCGGCAGGTTGTTCTCATTCAGGCTGTCAAAGTAGACCGCCAAGGCCCTGACTTTGCCCAGTACCATGGCGAGTTAACGAGAAAACAAGATGAGAAATAAAGAGTCCGTGGAGGAGAAGTTGGGAGTCGAGCCGTGCGGCACAGATTCCTGCGCCTCGCTCCGGGTGCCCAGCGCAGAGCCGGGTCTGCGGCTGTCACTGGCCGCTCATCTGGGGGCTGATGGTCCTCCTGGCGCTCCGCTGTCCGCTCTCCTCCTCCGGTGCTGCTCAGCTGCTCTCCGCTCTCTGCTGCCGTCTGCCTCCAGCCGCTGCGCTCTTAAAGCTTCCGTGCGCAAAAATAACCTCACTGAGCATGTGCGCTCAGACCGGCCGGCCTGCTGACAGACACACAGGAGGAAGGTCTCACTGGATCCCAGCAGGGCTCCTCATCAGACACACAGGACATGAATAACAGTAATAATAAGTCATAGAAAGACACCTGGAATCAAACTGTGTTCAATATAATCAGAATATATGAGGATGATTTAAACAGTAGAAGCAGAAAGATGAGGTAAGTCATCCAACCAAGCTGCACACAGCATTTCCTTTAATATCTGTATGTCAAACAGTTATTTTAATGTTGTTTAGTGAATAAAGAATCTGAAACTAGTGGAGAAAAAATCCTGAAAACAAGGTTCACTTTTCAAATTTCTTCCTTTTGCCAAAACAGCATTAAAATATAGAAATATTAAGTTTACTCAAATATAAAACTTATTTTAAAAAAAGCAAATGCTCTCATTTAATTAAATGGTGCATTAAAATGATTTTAAAAATTAGAAATGTATTTTTGTTTTCTTCTTGCTCTGTGTAAAAATCAGAAAACTGAAAATGATTCTCTGAAATCCAAATGTCTTGTTTTTGTCTGAGGATGGAAACAAAGTTCAGCTTTTACCCAGCTTTGAAAAGCTCAGTCGTTTTCTTATTTTCTTATTATTCAGTGAATAAAATGTCAGACATGGGAACGTCTCCCAGACTGAAGTGTGCTGTTTTTGTCTCATCCAGCTCAGCTTTAAGAAGCCTCAGAGTTCTGGTCAACAGTTAAACACACATCAGACTGCTGTCACCTTTGTTCAGTGTATAAAATGTCAGAAGCAGTGAAGCTGTTCCTGAAGCCCAGCTTAACACACTCACATGTTTTGTTCTTGTCTGATCACAACTCAGAAACACATTAAACATGTTCGGTTTACTGTGTAGAACTAGAAAACCAGCTGATACTAAACTTTTAAAAGCCCGTGTTTGTCAATGAAGACAATTAGCAATGTTTTTTAAAATTTATTTTACTATTTCTGACATTTTATATACAGAATAATTTGAAAATGATTAAATTAATTAGCAGAGATGCCATAACTGTTCATCATCAGCTTGGTAAAGTTGATCATTCGCTGGGTTCTCAGTTTTACATGATATAAACTCAACATTTTTACATCATTTTTATGTCAAACATTGAATATATTTACCTGGGCTTCAGGAGATGATGTCGTGACTTTCTTACATTTTATTCACCTTACAGGAAGAAAACTAGAACATCAAGGAAAATGCTCTAAATAAAGCCCGTGTTGAAATGTCTTGTTTTTGTCTGAGCATCAAAAATACAGAAATGTTCCGTTTACAATCAGCTAATCCACAAAAGCTCCTTTTTAATTAACTGGCAGCCTTCGACAGGTTAGCACATGTTAGTGCATGTGAGACCCTCCCACTGAAACTGGTGGCCCTCCTCCTGCTTCCAGACTCGGAGTGACCTCAACACCCAGATGGAAACGTGAAAGTGCAGACCAGTGTTCAACCTCCGCCCCGGGAATCAAGCTTTTCATTTCACCTTGTTTATTGACACTTGTTTTTTCTCCTCAGCTCAGCGTGAGAGGCTCTGCTGCTGTTTTGCTGCTTCTCCTTTACTTCTCGTCTCTGCTCAGCTGTGGTCCATCCACAAACGATTCTGTTAACGTGTTTCTCTTCCTATTTGTTGGGTTTAGTGCAGTGTTTTTGGTGATGATTAGCTTTTGCTGACAAATTAATGCATTAATGCTTGGTGGCTAAAGCACAGGCGCTTATGTAAATAGTGTTTCCTGTTGTATTTTCATTGTTTATTGTGGTAATTGACAGCTTTAAGCATCGGTTCACATGGGTTTATATTTTCCCCACTAATATACTGGAGATATTGTGTAGTCCTTACAAATGTACTTACTTGTTTGAATTTTGTGCTTTAGTCAGACTTTTTTGCAAATTGAAATATTCTCCTGATTAAATCCTGCCAAACAACAACTTGTCTGTTCCTTGGTGGATAACGTTTAACTTGTTGTACAGCTGAAAAACACGTTGCCTTAGTTTGGGCAGCGTGGCTTATCACAGCCGTGTGTGTGTGTGTTCTCCAGGTGTGTCTGATACCTTATAAGAACAAGGGCATTCCATTTCACTGAGCTGTAGTTCCACGTGTGGGTACCACTTCCTCGCTGAGACGCTGAGGAGCTTTTCCTGCTCCGACAAGTCAAAATGTCTGCCTCATCTGCTCGTTACATAACTACATCATTTTATAATCATCATTGTAAGCATGAAGTCTCTGGTATTTAGCTATTCCGGAGCAGCGAGGAGCTCTGAGCTGGTTGGAGAGTCAACAGGGTGCTGTACAACCAGTTCATCCAGCAGGTCCTCTCATATAGAAATCATATCTGTTGCTTCCTCCTCCAACAGATCCATGTTAAAGCTTCCTTTGTGATTCTGTTACTGTCAGCCTTCTTGACGAGGCGGAACTTGATCATGAGCAGTGGATGATGGATGAGTCCGTCCTGCATCTAAATGCATCAAAAAGACGAGATTATCACATTTATTTGCCTGATTAACCAAATACTATTGGGAGCGAACGTCTTTGTTGCTTCCGGCTGTTTGCAGGAGTTTTTCCTCTGAGTTGATTGCAGCACCAAACAGCCAAAGGATCCCTATGAGTGTCTCCAGAGTGATTCATCACAGTCTACCAGCTACAGGTCAGTTAAATGCTTCATCAGAATGTCATGTCAGGTTTATTCCTTTGGATTGTTGTGCTTAAAGTCCGGCAGTATTTTCTGTATTACATAACCTTTACTTAACCAGATAAAACCCACTGAGATAACATGTCTTTCACAAGGGTGACCTGACCAAGAGGCCAGCAGCACACGTCATAAAAAACAGTTGCACGGAGGCGACAGTGTAAGTGAAAATATACAATTTTGAAGGTGCAAAAAGTGTTTTACAATAAAAAGTGCGGGAACTGTAACAAACAATAAACAACAACTTAAGATTTAAAACAAAAGCACTGTTCCGTGGTCTCATGCTGTCTCTCCCTCAGGATAGAACAGAAGGATCCAAGTGGGCCAGTTTCAGTTCAGTCTGAAGGTATTCATGCTGAGGGGGCAGCAAGGCTGAACGCTCTTTTCCCAAATTCAGTCCTTACATGAGGAACAGATAAAACAAGAGTAGTGCAGGAAAGTAAGGCAGAGAAACTGTTTATTCTGTGTAATAAAGAGCATAAAATGGGGGGAATTAAGCCTAAGAGAGCCTTACGCATTAGAGTCAGCCAATGTGTGTATCTGTGTACACTAAAAGAAGGCAAGTCTGATTTCAAACACAGCTCACATTGGTGGGTGAGACGACTGCAGCCGGTAACAAACCTCAGTGCTGAGTAAAGAACAGTGTCCAAGGACTGGAGACATTTGGATGAAGCACCTGAATAAAGCACGTCTCCATAATCAATTATGGGCAAGAAGGTCGCTGTCACTAATTTCTTTCTGACCCTGAGAGAGAAGCAGGTTTTATTTCTTTTTAAAACATTTTTTGGGGAGTTTTTCCATTTTTATCGATTGAGAGAGACATGCAGCGAGAGGTCATGAACCAGACTCGAACTCACAACCGCTACTGGCAACCTGCACTTTCATGGTAACACCCTAACTCAGTGGGCTATATTGTGCCCCAGAAGCAAGTTTTAATTCTAAAAAAGAACCCAAGCTTCACCCTAAGTTCAGTGACCAAGTTGTTAATGTAGTGACTATTGTATCTAAGGATGCTTTCCCACAGATGTGTGCAGGATGTGACCTCTCTAATCATTTATAATGAAATACCACCACAGGTCACATTGTAGCTATTTGCAAGCTGTGTAATTCATGCAATTTTTAAATTTTGGAAATCCATTCATTATCTTTACACCGCTTAATCCTCTGTAAGGTGGTGGGGGGCTGGAGTCTATCCCAGCTGACTCGGGCGAAGGCAGGGGACACCCTGGACAGGTTACCAGCCTATCACAGAGCTACACATAGAAACAGACAACCAAGCACACTCTCATTCACACCTACGGACAATTTAGAATAATCAGTTAACCTCAGCATGTTTTTGGACTGTGGGAGGAAGCTGGAGTACCCAGTGAAAACCCACACTGCACAGGGAGAACATGCAAAATCCAAAAAGAAAGATCCCAGGCGTCCTAACCAGGACGCGAACCGGGGATCTTCTAGCTGTGAGGCGACGCTGCTAACCACCGAGCCATCATGCAGCCCTAAATTTTGGAAATCTTTTTGGAAATCATAAAGTAATAAAAGGAAGAAAAACAGACAGCAGATTCAGGCGGGTGATTTTTCATGAAATATTGGAGGCATATTGGGACTTCATGCTCAGCAGAAGTGAACGTTCTCCTCCAAAATACTCAGCACTAGTGTTTCCTCATGTCTTCTCATGAGCAATTTGAAGTATTATATTAGAAAAAGTTAACAGTGGTGAAAAATTAACACAAACAAATGGTGGTTTTTCCACTGTACTTGACACCCTGAGAATGAAAATGAGTTGTAACTTGACGGTGTGTAAACGTACACTTTATGATCGATCAGCTGAGCAGCTAATTATGCTGAGAATGAAACACAAGTCCAGATTTACTTTTTTGTTTCTTTCCACACAGCATGTGCGGTAACAATAGTTAGTAAGTGTGTTTTTATACCATTGTCAGCCCTCTTGGACTCACACACTCAAACACTAGAGCTGCACACGCAAGTGCTGTCGTTAAGCCGGTGAGGGTTTATTGATCAGGCCTCAGAGTGTCTCCTCATCACTGGAGCTCCTGATGGGTTTAACATGATTATCACTCTGGCTGCGTTCCTTTCACTACCTTGTGCAGACTTGCAACTTGAATTTCCATTTCTTGCAGGAGTTTTGTGACTATTAATTGTTGATGTGTGATTCTGTCATTATGTGAACTCATGTAGCTGAACATTTTTGCTCAAATAGAACAATAAAGACAAACTTGAACATAGAAATGTGCTGTTTCTGTTGACTTTATGTAGCTGACATGTTTGTTTCTTCTTACTCTCGTAAATGCAAATACAACGTCTCTGTTCTGCTTGGTTCCTAAAGGTTTTTTTTAAAGATATATAATTTGGGGGGGGGGGTGTTTCCATTTTAATGATAGAGGAGAGACAGGGTGAAAGTGGGTAGAGAGAGGAGAGAGACATGCAGCAAAGGGTCATGAGCTGGACTTGAACTCACAACCACTAGTGGTGACCTGCGCCTACATGGCAATGCCCTAACTCAGTGAGCTAGCCTGGCGGCCGTTCCTATGGTTTAAAATATGTTTTCTATGCAATCAACTTTCACAAATCACAGATTTGACTCAAGGGGCTTTCCAGTCTTCTGTCCTCAGATTCTGTCGATGTTTGTCAGACTGTCAACGACACACAAACCAACAACTCAACGTCTCATTTTTCACTGCAGTATAAAGTCCTGCACCTCAGTGGAAACAGCACAACCACAGCTAGAAGGAGAGAGAAGTCAGACATGTTTTCTTGTGCAGTATGACACAGTTATCACAGAAATCATAACTAATCACTGGAAACTTACTATAGATAGTGAAGTATTTACATTTTTACATCCTCCACAAACTTTTTCTCTCTGCTCTCTACACACCATCTCTACAAAGATGTTCCACCATGCTGAATGTATCTTCCAACAACTTGCTCTTCTGTATACAGTTTTTGAGCCATGCTGCATTTATTCCAGCGATCCAGTCTGTTTGATTTTCCTCTCAGTCTCTCCTGTCGTCTCCTTCCTGCTCTGTGGAAACACTGCCTGCAGTTCACCTGACAACTCTGATTTTCAGACTGCTGGTCTCAGCTGAATTGGTCATGGAGAGCCAGTTGTGCTGAGGAGCTCAGAATGTTTCGTTTCTGCACATTAGCAGGTGTAAACGGTTTATTTTGGGGTGAATTTATAAATGAAACATGAAAAATAGATGGATTAAACATACATATAGTTTATATTAGGTTAATTTCCCTGATATGACTGTCACAGATGATACATATAGGGCCGTCAGACAGTTGATAATCAGACCGTTCTTTCTCTTGTTACAGTTTCTGGCTGTCAGATAGTCATTTTGACAATATTTTTAAAAGATAGCATGGCTTTTGGGGTTCAGAGGGTTGATGAACTATGGCATCACTAGACCCATCAGAAGTGATCTCCTCCAGTAGAGTTCCTCTTACTTCATATAACCCATTTGAGTTAAGTCAAAGAAACCAGTTGAATGTGAAGGTGTGGCTGTGTGCTGATTTGAAGTCTCAGTGTGATCTTACCTGCTTACAGAAAAGAGAGTATGCCTGAAGTGGGACACCCTCTGACATCTGCAGCAGCTACAGCTACAAACAAAGACAGAGTTAAAAGCCTGTCCTGCATAAAATCAAGGCTACAGCAGAACAAACCACGAAGAGATAAATCCGACTGAAATGACCTCCACTAAAAGAAACATTTTATCAGACAGCGTGAGGGACAGCTCACAGTACTCCTCTACATCACCCCAACTATAAGATACTGTAGTAAATAGTAGAATAGCAAAGCATCATGATGAGATAACAGCAGGTCTGACTCACTAGAATCAGCAGATCACCTGTGGAGCTGCTCCCCATCAGCAGACTGACCACTAACTGGCTCTCAGTCCTGTTTAAACTCTAACTTACCAACTAGATGGAACCATGTCCGAGTGCAAGTGCAGCTGGGTCATTCCATATCAGATCTATGTAAAAGGTTCCTACCTGACCCCTCCATTATCAGCTGACTTTTAAAAATCTACAGTAACTTTAATATATTTAAAGAAGCCATCAGAACTTTGCCTTCATACTATTAGTGATGGGTTACAGGCCCTAGAAGTACGTAGAGGTGGCTCCAGATTTCATGCTTTTTAATTCTCTTGTTTGAGCCTCATAACTACATAAGTAAAGGAGATATCCAAAAAGTGCTCTTCTCTGGTGAGCTATCAGACAACAGTCCAGCGTACAAATGCTTGCTTCTGCCACAGACATGAACTGGTGAAACTATGATATATACCATGATACTGATGCTCAAAGGTGGTGACAGTGCAAAACCAAAAACTAAATTTGGTTTTCTAGTGTGACACCAGGAGTGGATGTAAAATGGATTTGGTTGCAGCTCAAATGTGTTTTTCAGCCTTGAAAATTTAATGTGTCTTTTCCCTTTAATTATGAAGTCATGAGGGAAAAAAGCTAATAAAACACAACAGTTTGACCTGCTCCTGTGTACTTCAAATGGTAAATGGTCTGCACTTATATAGCGCCTTTCTGCCTCCGTGGTACTCAAAGCGCTTTACAATGTGTTTCACATTCACCCATTCAAACACCAGTGGCAACAGAGCTTCCATGCTTTGCCTGTCTTTGGGAGCAACTTGGGATTCAGTGTCTTGCCTGAGGACACTTTGGCACGCAGAAGGGCCGGGGATCGAACCGCCAACCTTGCGATCAGTGGACAACCACCTGAGCCACAGCCATCAAAGGCCTGTAACTCTGAAAAATCATAGTTTGGCAGTATAGTTGTGCATGGCTTTATTAAAGATACTTCAGATTAGTTTAATTTCCTATTAAACGTCCCCTACCTGTTAAAAACCACATTTCTCAAAGGTTGCCTGATGGGGCACATAAGTGAAAAGTATGACTAAAACAGATGCAGAATTTGTTGTGCTTCATTTCTGTTGCATCACACTGAGTGGAGTTGCAGATGAGATTATTTAGAACAGCTTCAATAGCATCATTTGCAGTTTCTTTTTGGTGCAGTTTTCCAAATCTCACTCTGACCTGGTGATTAGGAGAAAGATACTGTTTCTGTTCTAAGATTCTCTCAGCTGTCTCTGATCCGCAGAGCTGTAAAGTGTTATTGATGGAATTTGGGGAGATTTTTCTGGTGAAAATTTAAAAAAAAAAAAAAAAAAATGAAATTGACAGATTAAATTGGTGGTTTCCAAACATTGTGTCATGTGACAAATTGTTGAAAAAAACATTTTTTTTAGTTGTTACACAAATGATCCAAATCTTCACAGTAAATTTTTAAGGATTTAATGTAAATTTGTGCAGCAGAACTTTGTTTTATTCCTTTCTGCTCTCATGGATGATCTCACAGCCCCTTAGATTTACCTGGTGTCACTTTAAAGAGACCCAACGTCGATGAAGGAAACTACTAAACTAGGAAAATCACACACAGATGTTTCAGTGAATTGCTAAAATTACTTCTTTCTTCAGCAGGCTTTCAATGCTCTTACTTTTAAGGAAGTATTTTGTAACAGTACTATCAGTACTTCTACTGGAGTACATGAGCTGAGTGTTTGTCCCAGCACAGTTTACAGCTCTGGACTCAGTAAAAGTGATGTTTGAGTCCCTCTGCTGGTCTTAAACACAACATTCAGGCAGATCAAAAGACGTCTCCCACTGACACCTACATCCACAGTAACATGTTCTTCAGTAAATTAATTGGATGCATAGTTGGGTTTTGGTAAACGGTGCCACCTAGTGGAAAATCTAAATACACACATATCGTCCAAATGAGGGCTACAACATTAAGTAACCCAAACTACATTTTGCTTCAATGGATGAAGCTTCAATGATTGTATTCTGTTTCATTTATCTGCAAATATTTGATTTAATTTAATTCTATTGTGTTTTGATGCATTTCTCTGTCAGTGTGAATTACGTCTGTTTGAAAAGTGTTTGCTCTTGTTCTATACAACAAACTCACACTTCTTTTTGCTGGAGTTTAGTTTGATTACTATTTGATAGCAGACCTTAAATCATTCAAGGAACAGCAGGAAAAAAACCTACAACAGAATATGACAGACAAGAAATGATAGACAAAGCTGAGTTTTAGTACCTGAACCGAAGTGGACCCGAGTACTATCTGAAAGCTGACATGGACCCACACAGAGCCCGCAAACATTCCACCCCAAAACACACGTATGAACAAGTGTATTTCTCCACAATCACACTCTGTATTACCTGATGAAGGTGACCAGCAGCATCATCCTCTCTGCATAGAAAGTTGCTTGGATACATCCAGGTCTTCTGCTGCTCTGATAGAAGCTTCACGGCCACAATCCACAGAACCTCAGGATCAGAACCGAACCAGACCTGGACTGACCGGATAAAACACCTGGGGTTCAGTTGGACCGTGAAGACCTGCAGTCAGTCAGTGTGTGTCAGTGTGACTTCCTGTTTCACTTCTTCTGTCTGTCTGTCTTCATGAAGCTGCAGGATCCTGAAATGTGAAGAAAGCAGCAGTTTGTCACTTGTTCTGTTCAACACACACGTTGGATCCATGTTTGTACTTTTTATAATTATAAAAAGCAACACATAAAAAGCAACAGTCTGTAAAAACTACAAACATGGATTTAACATGACATGTTAAATCCATGTTTGTAGTTTTTGTATTGACACATGTATGTTGAAGGAATGTACACTATATTACCAAAAGTATTTGCTCACCCATCCAAATGATCAGAATCAGGTGTCCTAATCACTTGGCCTGGCCACAGGTGTATAAATCAAGCACCTAGGCATGAAGACTGTTTTGACAAACATTCATAAAAGAATGGGTCGCTCTCAGGAGCTCAGTGAATTCCAGCGTGGAACTGTCATAGGATGCCACCTGTGCAACAAATCCAGTGGTGAAATTTCCTCGCTCCTAAATATTCCACAGTCAACTGTCAGCTTCATTATAAGAAAATGGAAGAGTTTGGGAACAACAGCAACTCGGCCACCAAGTGGTAGGCCACAAAAACTGACGGAGAGGGGTCAGCGGATGCTGAGGCGCATAGTGCAAAGAGGTCGCCCACTTCCTGCACAGTCAATTGCTGCAGAGCTCCAAACTTCATGTGGCCTTCAGATTAGCCCAAGTACAGTACGCAGAGAGCTTCATGGAATGGATTTCCATGGCAGAGCAGCTGCATCCAAGCCGTACATCACCAAGTGCAATGCGAAGCGCCGGATGCAGTGGTGTAAAGCACGCCGCCACTGGACTATAGAGCAGTGGAGACGCGTTCTCTGGAGTGATGAATCACACTTTTCCATCTGGCAATCTGATGGACCAGTCTGGGTTTGGAGGTTGCCAGGAGAACGGTACATTTGGGACTGCATTGAGCCAAGTGTGAAATTTGGTGGAGGAGGAATTATGGTGTGGGCTTGTTTTTCAGGAGTCGGGCTTGGCCCCTTAGTTCCAGTGAAAGGAACTTTGAATGCTTCAGGATACCAAAACATTTTGGACAATTCTATGCTCCCGACCTTGTGGGAACAGTTTGGAGCGGGCCCCTTCCTCTTCCAACATGACTGTGCACCAGTGCACAAAGCAAGGTCCATACAGACATGATGACAGAGTCTGGTGTGGATGAACTTGACTGGCCTGCACAGAGTCCTGACCTGAACCCAATAGAACACCTTTGGGATGAATTAGAGTGAAGACTGAGAGCCAGGCCTTCTCCACCAACATCAGTGTGTGACCTCACCAATGCTCTTCTGGAAGAATGGTCAAATATTCCCATGAAGACACTCCTCAACCTTGTGGACAGCCTTCCCAGAAGAGTTGAAGCTGTAATAGCTGCAAAAGGTGGACCGACATCATATTGAACCCTATGGGTTAGGAATGGGATGGCACTTAAGTTCATATGTGAGTCAAGGCAGGTGAGCAAATACTTTTGGTAATATATCTATCCATCCATCTATCCATCTATCTATCTATCTATCTATCCATCTATCTTGAAACTCACCCCATGCAATTAGTACAAGCTGCAAAACCTAGTTGATAACCTTCAAAAGCGTGTCACTTGCTCAAAATGGAGAGTTCATTCCTCAAAAGCAGGTATTCATGTCAGTGTCAGTGTCATCAAGATGAAAAGTCCTGACTCCATTGTTTGTGAACATGATAGTCAGATGGCTTTGTCATGTTTTCATTACGACAGTTTACTCTGGAAGAGTTTTCAAATGCAAACAAGTTAGATTTTGGTGACATTACCTGAAAATGCTCCAGACAGCACTATACACAATTTACACAGCCATTTGAAAACTACAGTAAAGTTACACATTACTGTATTTAGTGAGGTCACTGAGTACAAGACACTGAATACTTACGTTTCACATTTTACTGCATATGATCTTTGCAATTCTGATTTGTTCACAGCATTGTGCAAAAGAAAAATACACACATATTTACAACAAACATTAGAAACACCCTTTGGGTAGAGCTGTACACAACAGTAAACAATATTTCAGTACATATTGGAACTGAACATACAACATACACAGTACTGTAAATCAGTCATCCAGATGTTCCTGTCTGTCTGGCCTCATATTTTCATCTACATCACAGCGAATATCATCCCTTGCAATGCAGCGAGGAGGAGCTGGACAGATTTTTACAATGAGTTCAACATCTTTGTACGTAATGACTCAATCAGTCAATCTTCAGTTTGTTCATGAGAGGCTACAGTGGTGCTACTCCCTGCAGTATATCCACACAGCATCTCAGGTGAAATCAGGGCTTTTTTATCCAATCTAGCAGAAAACAATCCACTCAAAACACAAAGGTTTGTCTGTGTCCACACAAACACCAGCGCTGCTCCTCCATGTCAGATTTTGTTCAGAGTTTAACTATTTGTTGTTTGGAGCCCAAAACTAATGTCTATAAAATATTTTGGTGGAATTCCTTCATTTGTTTTCAGACATGGAGATTTTTTTTTATTTTTACCTTCAAGAAACATCTAACCTGGGGAGGCTTTTTAAGGGTTTAACATTTCCAAAAGTATAATTCACACAGCCATGCAATTCAGCGAGGAGACGCACACAACAGCTTCCAGCAGACGCCATTGATTGTTGCTCATCTTTCAGATCAGATGGCTTTATTGTCACTGCACATGTTTCACAGCAACAAAATAGGTTCAGTTACATCCCCCTCCAAAAAACATAAAAAAGACAGTAACACAAACAGGGGGAGGACAGGAGCCGGAGAGCTGTGGGTCGCTACAAGAGCAGCTCCCCGTCTCACTTAGATGAAAAGGGAGAACAAGAGGCAAGAGCAGTGGTATTAGGGCCCCAGAACTTTCCTGTAGGTATATCTCTATATTTCCTACTAGAAATACAGTCTTTGGTCGACATGCCATCAAATTTTGTGGACAATGTGTGACATAACATGTACTATTGGAATGAACAGTCAAGAAGTTCAGCCTCACTGAACTTCTTGACTGTGACAGACTGGCCCCAAAACAGTTACACACTGCAGACTAGACTATGTGGGATCATAACAACAGCAAGAGTAAGCTAAAAAGAAAAATACCACCAACACACGTGGGACAACACGCAGTACGCTTATGGTTACAGATTCTCTCTCCACCTCACTGCATTTGTACTTGGAGTGTAATTTATTTGTCAAAAACACAGTAAACAGAGTTAAACATGAATTTGCAGTGGACAGAAAAGACTTTCTGCAGCTGTCTTTGTTACAGCTGAAAACACTCTGATTAGTAGCTCAAGTCAGATGTCATCTGTTACAGTCTGTGCAACATCCTTCTCTCAACAACTCCAGGGACTCCAGAAGTAATACCAAGCTCAGATAAATCTTTCTAAAATACTTTGATATCACAAACTATATCAGGTTCTCAACACAAAGGAGTGAAAAAGTCCCATTTGCCAGCTTTTGTCTGGTAACTTTTACTTTTCTTTAGGTAGCTTTCAGGCTACTTATATTTAGTGCTTTGAAAGTGCCATTTTTAAAAAACACTTCTAGAATTGGAACCTGTTGAGCTGTATTTTTCTTTGGTTACCGTGGAAACCACCAGTACATCTCTAAATCCTCACCTGAATTGGGCTGGTGACTCTGACCTGTGTGAAGATGCTTGCCAGACTTCAGCATTTCAATAAACATCATCCAAATAAACGGTAAGAAAAAAACAAGTCATGGGTGAAAAACTGACTGGAATAGTCACACTTAAACTGCTTCACTGTTTTCAAATTTCATGTCATGTATTTTCAAAAAATGCAAACTGCAGTGGATCTGAATCCAACTAGATTTTCTGTTTTTGCTACTTACTGACTGCCTTAAGCTAATGTTTTCAAGATCAAATACATTTTCACCCTCAAGATAAGAAGGTTGTGTATGTATTCAAGCATTTTCCTGACAAGTCTTCATGTAATTGCTGGTATAATTGCAGTTTTGAGGGTTTCCCCTGACTTACTATCTTTATTTGATTTTTTCAGAGCTGTTTCATTGGTGGACGACTCTCTGGTGGAACAGAAGACCAACACCAGCACTGAAATGAGCTCACTGGTAGAGGTAAGTCACTGTAACTTGCAGCCACTGTGTGTAGAATTTAAGCTTTTTTCCTGTTTTGGCACTTCTCAGGTGGTAGTGGTCATGTGTAAACTGGCTGCTTGGAAACATCTGCTGCACTTGGCTTGTTAGGGAACTGTAAAAACCCTCCACTGACAAGAATGCGAGTCTGAATGACAAACTGAAAACAAATTGACATTAATGCCGTGTGTTTATTAGGCTTTAATAGCAAATGTCAGATAAAACACTTTCAGATTTTATTATAAAGAAAAAAATTATCTTGACAAAAGAAACTCCAGTACATTTTCACTTCTCTCAGCTTTAATCACCCTCGCCGACAGAGTCGGCCGTGGGTAGGGCAGTCACAGCCGTCTGTCTGTCTGTCTGTATGTATGTATGTATGTGGGTGTGTGGGAGGCTATGTCCGCACCATAACTCGGGAACAAATAGAGATAGGATAATCAATTCAGCACAGATGTTGATCTTGACCTGCCCTGGCCAACCATTAATTTTGGGGTCAAAAGGTCAAAGGTCAAGGTTGCTAGGGCTAATTAGTGCAAAATCCCCTTATAATCTTCGATATAAGCTTGCAATGATGAACTTTGGTATTTAAGGGTAGGACTACCACATTGCACCTCTTGGCCTTGAACTTGACCTTTGACTTTGAACCTACTGCTGTCTGTCTGTCTGTCTGTCTGTCTGTATGAATGTGGGTGTGTATGTCTGCACCATAACTCCATAACAAAGACAGATAGGACAATCAAACTGAGCACAAATGTTGATCTTGACCTACCATAGTCACACATTGATTTTGAACTCATAATGAATTTCCACATTTTCACCTCACCAACAACCAGAGCTTGAAAACCTTCCAAAATCTTTCAATTGTGCTGTTTTGGAACGCTATGGTTTCTTAGTTACCAGTATTGACGATGGACAAAGTCAGGTGCCTTGGACGAAAGCTACATGCATTGCTTAGCTGTAATCGGATATGTAGCAGGT
Organism: Dascyllus trimaculatus; assembly: GCA_024666655.1. Lineage (NCBI taxonomy): Eukaryota > Metazoa > Chordata > Actinopteri > Pomacentridae > Dascyllus > Dascyllus trimaculatus. The sequence goes on along the minus strand of CM045460.1, from coordinate 4,767,746 downwards.
TGTGTGTCCAACTTCCTCACTCATTTCAGTAGTACAAGCAAACAAGGACTGCCGTGCAAACTCAGCTTCCCGTGGATAGACTACACTAAAGTGATAACAATCAACAGAGGTGTTTTTATAGCAGCAGACCATACTCTATTGTCGGGGTTTAAACACACGCTGAAAGTGATCATGCCCTGTTACCAAGATCCCTCTCATTCACATTTCCGCCAGCAAATCATAGCAGCCCTTTACAGACAAACACAAGCTACATTCATCCCTAACTCATTTTGGAATGCTGTCACTCTTACAACTGATTGATGGACATCTACTTTCTAAATGCTGCACATTATTGGGTTTCTTGTTTTTGTTGTATGCTCTAAACATAATGAACCGTGACCTCTGGTGGTGTGTGCCGAACAATGGTTTTTGTGAACCATTATACTTATACCTCTTCCTGTATAATTCAGTAGAATTTGCCATTTATTATCCTCTTGCACTGCTGTGACTGCCACTTTGTCTGTCCACGTGTTTTTTTGCTTAATAGGACCAGACCTGCAAGAATCCATACAGATGTCTTGATGAGGTTGGCAATGATTTCAGTGAAGGACAGCTGGATCAGCCTACCCAAGCTTCAGAGAATCCACATTGTTGTAACCAGTGTGTGAAGATTTGCAGTCAGTCAATAGATGTGAAACGTCACATGCTCATCCACACTGGAGAAAAGCCTTACCTTTGTGACCAGTGTGGGAAGACTTTCACGCAGTTAGGGAATTTGAGTTGTCATATGCGCATCCACACTGGAGAAAAGCCTTACCTTTGTGACCACTGTGGGAAGACTTTCAGACACTTCCATAGTCTGAAGATTCATATGCGCATCCACACTGGAGAAAAGCCTTACCTTTGTGACCACTGTGGAAAGGCTTTCAGACAGTCAAAAGATGTGAAAAGTCACATGCTCATCCACACTGGAGAAAAGCCTTACCTTTGTGACCAGTGTGGAAAGGCTTTCAGACACTCACAAAGTCTGAGGAACCATATGAGCATCCACACTGGAGAAAAGCCTTACCTTTGTGACCACTGTGGGAAGGCTTTCGGACACTTCCATAGTCTGAAGATTCATATGCGCATCCACACTGGAGAAAAGCCTTACCTTTGTGACCAGTGTGGGAAGACTTTCACGCAGTTAGGGAATTTGAGTTGTCATATGCGCATCCACACTGGAGAAAAGCCTTACCTTTGTGACCACTGTGGGAAGGCTTTCAGACACTTCCATAGTCTGAAGATTCATATGCGCATCCACACTGGAGAAAAGCCTTACCTTTGTGACCACTGTGGAAAGGCTTTCAGACAGTCAAAAGATGTAAAAAGTCACATGCTCATCCACACTGGAGAAAAGCCTTACCTTTGTGACCAGTGTGGAAAGGCTTTCAGACACTCACAAAGTCTGAGGAATCATATGAGCATCCACACTGGAGAAAAGCCTTACCTTTGTGACCACTGTGGGAAGGCTTTCAGACAGTCAAAAGATGTGAAACACCACATGCTCATCCACACAAGAGAAAAGAAGACTGTCCAGCAGCTTGGGGATGTGAAAGGCTGTCATTGTCCTCACACTGAAGAACAGCCTCAGAATCAGCACCAGTGGATCGACCATGACAGTGAACAGCTAAACAGCTAAATTTGAGATGTATTAAACACGTGGCTGTTAATAAATGTTTTGCAAAGGTTGACATGAAACCGTTTCTATAGTGTTCATATACCAGCAACATAAATGAACAATTTCTGGTCTTTTTTCAGCGGCAAACACATGTATACACACTGTAACGCCACGCAACAGTGAAGCACCAACCACATATTAATATAGCAACACAAGGCCATGGTAAACTGAGGCATTTTACAACACTGAGCTGCTTTGTTAATTTTGAATGCTTGGTAAAACAGAGTATTTCCAAAGAGTCTGCAGTGAAACTAGTACAGCCCAGTTAGGCTCTGCTAAGTTACCGTGGTGCTTTGGGCTAAATGCTAAAGGAGAATATTATGCTCTTAGTTAAAATGTTAACGTAGAAGTATTTAGCAGGTCTAATATTTAATATGTTCACAAACTTAAAGTTGCATGCTAACATGTTAACATTTCCCTATTAGCTCTAAATACAAAGTCCAGCTGAACAGACGAAAGTTACTAGACACACAATATAGATCTCCTCCATGCAGTCCACTGACCATTTCTAAAGATATTTTAGTTTTGACCAAAGAGGTCGACCAACCCATGTTGCCATCTGTACGCGTACATGCAAGTCTGGACCAGTATCTGTGGTTGTGTCAAAACGTACAGCTTCTCCAATCAGATTGTCATCACATCACTTAAAAGTGTGTAAGTTAGTTAATCACATGTATTATTTATTTCAATTCCATTTCTTCCGCTTAATGGGTATAATAGTAGCTGGGATCATCCCAAGAGATGGATCTGTGGAGAAACTGGATGGTCCAACATCACCCAGTGAACCCAGACTTGTGCTTGTTAATGTATCATTTGGGGTTGGGGTTTGTCCTCCCCTTTACGATGATAATACTTCAGACCAACGAAAGCCACAGGGCTGCACTACAGAGCAGGATAATTGGGCTAGTGAGGTATGTTTAGCCTTAAACCACAGTTTTCAATGTCATGGAGGTGGCTCTCTTTTAACCTGCTACATCACCATGGTAAGTGATGCTGCACTGGTCTGGTTCTGGTCAGAGTTTGGGATTTAAATCTGCTGTGGGAAGCATCTCCCTTTCACCAGTTCTTTTCCTGAAGATTCTCCATAAGCGATACAGATTCTCAGCAGATGAAATCTCATGTAAACTATTGAGCTGTTGTTTGTTAAACTGCAGTTACAGTTTAACAAACTGCATGGCCTGCGTTGCCATGGGAATCTACATTATCTAGTTGGTGATTCAGAAAATGCACAAATATGTTTATATATTTTGTCCTGATTTGCTGACAAGTCCATTTTCCACTGTTGGTACTGCAGTTAACAGAACACAGATGAGAAAACTGATGATTCTGTTGGTATTTATCACAGTGAATATTTGATCAGTAACATGGATTTCACTTCTAAAGTGATTTCCGCCTCTCCTTCATAATGGTACCATGCCAGATCTACCTGCTGTTCTTCAATATCAAAATTAAATAAATGAAGTTTAAAATTTGTGACCTTTACTGTGCAGCTTTCACGTTAGAAATGGGTCTGAGTCTGACAGACTCTGCAGGTGACACATTAAGTGATCAGGATCGTTATCAGGCTTCTGCAGAGCTTGATGATGAGCTGATCATTTGAATCAGGTGTGTTGGAAGAGGGAAACATCTAAAACATGCAGGGTAGTGGCCCTCGAGGACCAGGATTGGACCCCCCTGCTCTAGGTGGATCTGTGATTGACTAGTTACCTGTCCAGGTGAACCTTGCCTTCACCCTAAGTCAGCTGGGATCAGCTCCTGTCCTCTGCTACCCTACAGAAGACAAAATAGTGTTTAAAAATCTGATGGATGGATGACTGTAGACCTTGCTGCCCAGTCAGGAGGTAGCCATCACACACTACACACACTTGTACAAACTTACCCATCACAGGGTTTTCCATACTGTAGAACGATGCTTATTTCACTTCATTTAAACAACAAACACCTCTCAGTACAATGTAGTCAGTAAAAGTTAATCTTCAAGCTCTCTGACCTCATGGTCTCTAGTTTTCACCCACAAGCCGAACATGGGCTGTAATAACACTCAAAGGTTGCTGTGTCTGTTCTAGCAAAAACCTGGAAGCTGACTGCAGAGGGCAGGATAATCACTGAGCTGCAGCAGCTGACAGAGTTTTCATCAACATCAGCTGTTCTGTTTGCCTGCTACTGTTGTTCAGCACCAGGAGGAGGCAGCCTGCATCTGGAGCTCATTCAGAGGTTTGTACAACTTATTCAAATGCAGGATTACTTTGTCACGTGACTTTGTGACTTGGTGTGAGTGTGAGTGTGTGAGTGTTTGCAGTCTATAACTACAAATTGTGCTTAATTTATGTTCACAATTATTCTGATCATTCAAATTATGCCTGGTGTAAGCAGGTCAAAACACTGGATGCATAGTTGGGTTTCGGTAAACAGTGCCACCTAGTGGAAAATCTAAATACATACATTTCATCCAAATGAGGGCTACAACATTAAGTAACCCAAAATACATTTAGTTTCAATGGATGAAGCTTCAATGATTGGATTCTGTTTCATTTATCTGCAAATATTTGATTTAATTTCATTCTATTGTGTTTTGATGCATTTCTCTGTAAGTGTGAATTACGTCTGTTTGAAAAGTGTTTGCTCTTGTTCTATACAACAAACTCACACTTCTTTTTGCTGGAGTTTAGTTTGATTACTATTTGATAGCAGACCTTAAATCATTCAAGGAACAGCAGGAAAAAAACCTACAACAGAATATGACAGACAAGAAATGATGGACAAAGCTGAGTTTTAGTACCTGAACCAAAGTGGACCCGAGTACTATCTGAAAGCTGACATGGACCCACACAGAGCCCGCAAACATTCCACCCCAAAACACACGTATGAACAAGTGTATTTCTCCACAATCACATTCTGTATTACCTGATGAAGGTGACCAGCAGCATCATCCTCTCTGCATAGAAAGCTGCTCGGATACATCCAGGTCTTCTGCTGCTCTGATAGAAGCTTCACGGCCACAATCCACAGAACCTGAGGATCAGAACTGAACCGGACCTGGACTGACCGGATAAAACACCTGGGGTTCAGTTGGACCGTTAAGACCTGCAGTCAGTCAGTGTATGTCAGTGTGACTTCCTGTTTCACTTCTTCTGTCTGTCTTCATGAAGCTGCAGGATCCTGAAATGTGAAGAAAGCAGCAGTTTGTCACTTGTTTTGTTCAACACACACGTTGGATCCATGTTTGTAGTTTTTATAATTATAAAAAGCAACACATAAAAAGCAACAGTCTGTAAAACATGTTATGTTAAATCCATGTTTGTAGTTTTTGTATTAACACATGTTGAAGGAATGTAGGTCCTCCAGGTGGACAAGATGGCGGCCTGAGCCGGAGCGTGAGGACACCACGCATCAAACATACAAAAAAAGTAACTAAAGGACTTTTATTTCACTCGTTGTTCATCAAATTACATTGCAATATATTCACGCAATCAACCAGTGAGTGTGACTTTGGGGGGGCACGAAGAAACCGAACTCCTCACAACAACATGGGGCATATCATGTGTAACAGGGTCAATTATGTGTATGTAAAGTATTTTGTATAGCTATTAGTTATTGTTATGGTGACAAAAAAAATTGTAACCTCCAGTTTATTTTATTTACATTTATATTAGTTATTACCTGACAAGTCTGGCCTCGGAGTCAGTGTGTGGAACCTTTTTTTGAATCTGTACCCCTACCTGCATGTTTTACTGTGACACTGCCCTCCATAGTAGCGCAAAAAAGGAGCAATAGGCACGAGCGGTTTTCTTTTGGCAGGCAGTTAAAGATGGACAGACAGAAAAGATAAAGCTCTCGGGAGAACAGAACAGAAAACGGAAGAGGGAGAAGGAGAAAGAGTCCATAGCCATGGAAAAAAGTTTTTCAAAGTAAGTAAGTTCTGTCAGCGTGTCAAGAGGAGGCTTGTAAATATTCAGGTCAGCTAAAGCTAATACTAGCTAAATGACAGGCTGTGTCTTACAGCTGTGTCCTGAACAGGGTGTCTGCTGATAGACATGCAGATAGGATTAGAGGCCAGTAAATTACTGTTTATTTACTAATACTGCTACTATTACTTTACAGTATAACAGATCACGACAAGAAAAATAAAGGAACTTGTTTTTGGGTATTTTGTTTGTTTTATATGGTTTGACTGCTGCATTTCTAAAATGTTTAATGTTAAATGTTAAATTTCTTTCTCCTGAACACACACAGATTTCAGATCTACTTGTTGACTTGCACTTATGTCCTCTTCACTCCAAGTTGTGTTTCACACACACACACACACACAACCACAACCACACAGGGGGGCTCCATTGGTTGCATTTTTTAATTTGTTGGTAACTTAAGCCTGTGAAGCTGAATGAACCTTGCTATGCTGGCACAGTTTGAAATGCTCCAGACACTTATCAACAACAGAGCTGACGCCATTGAAAGCAGAATGATTCTCCTGGAGGACAAGCTCAACGTGTGACCTGATGGCTGCTACAAGGAGAGAGGCTAGTTTGGAGCACAGAGCCACTCAACTGGAGCGGCCTGTCGCGGCCATGCAAAGGAGAACGGACGAAATGGAAACTCGCATGAGTTTCCTTTTCGTCCGTTTTTTTTTTTCTTTTTGTCTGCATTTATACTCAATGTTTAACACCACAGAAGGGGGTCAACTTTAATGAGATCAATGCATATTTATTGCATGTGCGTGACCATCACCGGCCACCGAGAAGACAAAATCTAAGACTGGACGGAGTGCCTGAATCCATCCTGGAGGAGGACATCTGCGCAGAAGGGGTCAGAATCGGTCAGAAGGTGGTACCTGACATGAAGGACCTGCTGGTACGGGACGTCGATGTTGCTCATGGCCTGGGGAGACGTAGCGCCGCGGAGAAGGGGGGCAAGACCGAGAACCACCATCCTGACCTTCATCTCCCAGGAGAGAAGAGAAGCTGTTTTGAAGGCCGCGAGGACGTGCCCCATCTCCAGCAATACGACCTGCAGTTCGAGGAGGACCTGTCTAAAGGGGACCGTGAGAGACGAATGAAACTGTACCCCCACGTCAAGAGTGCAGCTAGGCCTGGAAGAGGGCTACTACGTGGGAGGACGAGCCTTCATCAAAGGAGAAGGACAGATTACTCCGAACGACTAAAGTAAACCCAGAGAGAACCATGATAGTCCTGGTTGTTGTTTAACGGCCTTATTCCACTATAATGAAGAACTAACTGTGAACCAAAGCAAAGACAGTGAGGACTAATTCTGACTGAGCCAAAGAAACATCTCCTTCTGTTAAGTGTCTAATCTATAAGCAGCTACAGGATGGCCTGCCTCCTTTGGTTTTCATCCTAGGAGAAAAGTTGGAGACAAAGTCACGTTTTCTTTTCCTTTTCCCCCCTCATGTCTATTTCTGTGTTGTCCATCAATGTCAGGGGGATTAGAAATGATTTGAAAAGGAGAGGTTTATTTTTGTTTTGTCAAGGGAAACGTGCAGATTTTTATTTTTACAGGAAACCCATGCCTCAAAGTCGGACGTGTCGTTCTGGAATGGTGAAAAGATATTTGGTTTTCTTTTGGTAGCAACAGATCAGCAGGGCTCATTATAACGAAGGGAAACTTTAGAGTGAAAATCATCCAACATCTTTCTGACGATAAAGGCCGATGGGTTATATTGATTACTGAAAATGATAATGCTGTGCTCATTTTGGTAAATATCTATGCAACAAATGATTAAAAAACAAATACAACTTTATTTCAACCCACTGAAAGCAAAGTAAATACGTGGTTATCTAAATTTCCTGCAGCCAGAATCATATGGGGTGGGGACTTGGACAGTGTAATGAATGACAGGGATGGTAGATGGCCTCCAGAAGATGAAAGGGACAATGAATTAAATAATACATGTAACAGGATGGACTTAATGGACATCTGGAGACAAAAACACCCAGATACAAAAATGTACACATGGTGCAATAAGGACATGTCTTTACAGTCTCAGCTAGACTTCTGGCTTATCTCGACAAATGTGATTGAAAATGTAGAAAAAACACAAATTGTGCCGACTGTATTTACTGACCATAAAACTGTTACTATTGAAGTCAACCTTTTATCCAAAAGGGCTGGAACAAACTGGAAATGAAAATTTAATAAAAATCTACTGAACGATAATGACTTTAAAAGGCAAACTGAAAATCTAATCGGAAAACACTGGAGAATGGCCACGTCAACTAATCATCATGGAAGATCCTGGGAATTAATGAAATGAGAAATTAGAAAGTTGGCAACTGTATCGAGCAAACGAATGTCTGAAGCAAAGAATGAAAAAGAATTTAAAACTATCTCACAAATCCTGAAATCAACTGAAAATGTGAGCTGAACCAAGGATGAACAAACAGACCTTGAATTATTCCAAGCTTCTCTTGGTCAAATCTAGGAAGAAAAGGCTGAAGGCGCTTTTATTAGAGAAAGAAGGAAATGGCTTGAACAAGGTGAAAAATGCTCCAAATATTTTTTAATTTGTAAAAAAGGAAGTATGAAATGTCCTTGATAAGTAAACTAAACATAAATGCTCCTGTTTGTGAAGATGATGAAGTTATTGCAGGATACGTTGCCAACTTTTACCATGAACTATATTCCAAGGAAATTGTTGATGAAAATAAAATGAATGTATGCTGCCAAAACATAGAACATAATATAAAAACAACTGATGAAGAATTCAAAAAGGATTGTGACCCAAAGATTAACATTTGTGACGTTCAAAAATCTCTCAAATATAACAAGTCTTCAGGTAATGACGGCCTGACAGGTGAATTCTATTGACATTTTGAAGACTCTCTTGCTCCATTTCTGCTTCAAATGTTTGAGGAAGCCATAACAAAAGGCTGTCTACCACCAACATTACAACAAGGTCTTATTAAATTAACACCCAAACCAAAAAAAGATAGATTGAATATTGACAATTGGAGGCTGATTACCTTGTTAAATGATGATGCCAAAATATTTGCCTCAATTTTTGCAAAGAGACTCAAGACAGGACTGGCAGAAATGACTGATGAAGAGCAGTCAGGATTTATGCCAGCTTGGTTGTATTATGAATAATGGAAGGTTGATTTGGGACCTGTTGGGTTACAGTGAATACACTGCTGAGGACAGTCTTGTTTTGTTTGTGGATTTTTATAAAGCATTCGATACAGTCAATCATAAATTCAAGCTAAAAACACTAAAAGCCTTTGGATTTGGAGATCCATTCATCAGTGTAATTCAGACACTCTATAATGGCTGTAATAGTTCTGTTAAACTGGCACATGGAACATCTCCTAGACTCTGCACAGAAAGAGGAACAAAACAAGGACGTCCCATCAGCCCATACATCTTCCTGCTTGTAGCACAAATGATGGCCGCTCATATCAAAATGACCAGTTTTCAAGGTATCAGAGCCTTTGACAGAGAATTTAAAATATCACAGTTGACACAGCAGCATTCATTAATAATCAGACAGATGTAAGTACAGTAACTGATTATATTAAAGCAGTGGTTCTCAAATGGTCCATCCTCAGGACCCACGATGTCTCTATTAATAACAGTCGCGACCCAAATTGTTGAAGTTTGCTGTTCCTGTTAACAAATTAAGGTTTATTTGGGTGGAGTCTGAACACATTTTGATACAACTTTGGAACATTTTGGCTTCTTTTTTCTTTTTTTATTTGGACGTTTTTGCCAAATTTGGGGGCATATTTTGGCTCATTTGACAGATTCTGAGCACATTTTGTTATATTTTTGGCACATTTTAGCATAAATTTCTCCAATCAATAGGCTGGCAGAGCCAAATCTAGAGATTAATAGTGGGCTACTACTTGTGTTACCACCACTTAATATCCTGCTATTGAAAGCAAATTGTGCCATAAGAAACATGTCTGCTAAAATAAAAGATTTTATAGTACTACTTTTTTTGGGGGGGGGGGCATGCTTCTGCGACCCTCTAAAAATGGCTTGGCGACCCACTTTTGGGTCCCGACCCACCAGTTGAGAACCACTGCATTAAACAATTCTCAGAGGGGTCAGAATTAAGAATGAATTTAGTTAAGTCAGTCTTGTTACCACTCAATAAATGTGATGATCCTGAAATACACAGCACTCCAGTAAAGGAAACGGTTACTTCCCTTGGAGTAATTGTGAATGGTGATCAAATAGAACGTTGTAACCTAAACTTTAACCCCATCCTTAATCAAATTACTACAAAATTCAACATGTAGTTGATGCGTGACCTCTCAATTTATGGAAGAGCCTTATTAGCTAAGGCTGAAGGTATTTCAAGATCAGTATATGTATCTTTATCTGTGAATATGCCTAACAAAATATGTAAAAAGCTAGATAAAATGCTTTTGAATTTTATCTGGAAGAACAAAACCCATGGCTTATAAAAGACGTCCTCTGTAATCAGAAAGGAAATGGTGGGCTGGAAGCCTTGAGCTTTGAAACTGTTAATAATGTGTTCAAAATCGACTGGATATCCCAGTTAGCAAAAGAAATAGTAAACATACGGAATAAGATCCTCAAATATATATTCAATCAAATTGGAGGACTTGAATCTTTATTAAAGCGTAACTACAAACCTGAAAAACTACCCATCAAACTATCAGACTTCCACCAACAGGCATTGCTCTCCTGGAGGCTGATCTACAAACACAGCTTCTCCCCAACCAGCTGCTACCTTTGGATCAATCAAAATGTCACACACCGCAATAAATGGCTGCTTCTCAAAACCTGGTTTGACGGTGGGATAGTGTGGGTCAACCAACTCATCAATTTGCAGGGGCAAACATTTCCATAGAATGATTTCACTGCAATGTATAAACTTCCAATCTCACAAAGTGAATATAGTAAAGTTTGTAAAGCAATCCCAAATAGAATGTTACAAGCCCAAAAAATTCAATAATCAAACACAGAAAATCCAGAACAAATTATACATAGGAGAGATTAATATTATGAAAAAACACGCACCAATAAATACATCAGAAACCTCATCCAACCTATTAAAAGACCAACAGCTACTTCACACTGGAACTCATCCTACAAAGGAATAAACCGGAGCAGGGCGTGGCTGGTTGGTGAGAAGCTCTGCATCTTACATAACACATACACTGCCAAAAAAGCATTAAAAAGATTCAGATTAGATGTAGATTACAAATGTGATTTCTGCCAAACAACAAGAAACCATTATCCACCTGTTTTATCACTGCGCTTACAGTAAACCCTCTGGTCTCATATACACAATGTTATCCAGAACAAAACAGGTCATGTGATCAGCCTCCAGGAGAGTGACATCATTCTTTATTTTGAAAATACAATAATTCCCAAAGACGTTTCCCTCCTGATACAGACTCTAATCATGCTGGCAAAATACCATATACATCAGACAAAATGGGCACAGACAAAACCAAATGGACATCATTTAGAAAACGAGACACATCAACCATCCAGTCCTATGAAATATGTTAACACCAAAGAAGCTGTTAAACTGCACCATTCATTCTGCAAATACTTCAAACCTGAAAACTGCTCAATGTTTCTCTGCTGTTTTTATTTGGGTTTTGTTTTGTTTTTGGGAGAGGAGGTTGTTTTATTTTTGTTACATGTGTTGTGACGTCAAAAGACCCCTCACGATATCAAAGTCGGAGGGATTTATGACGTCACGTTCTGATGTCATATAGCACAGACTGAGTTTTTAAATAGCCGCAACGCCTGATACATGTATTCTTTTCACAGGGAAACTACAGAAGCTACTCCAAGTCTCAGAAGTCGACCCTTGATCTACAAACTTTCACCGTGAAGACCAGAAGAATTTCTCTGGAACCAACAGAAGCAAGAACACAGAAAATGGACTCACAGACAAACACCCAGGAAGCAGACAGTGAAATGTTCACAGTGGAAACCCTCCGTCCACTGATCAACACCTTCTTTGGAGAAATCCACAGTGACCAGCTGGAGCTGCTCACCAAAGGGGAGCCGGATTTCTCCACCAAAGCCCTTCTAGCAGAACTTCTGCTACAAATAATAGACGTCTGCTCCAAGTCTGCTTTAAGGCACATTGAATCCACGGAGAGGCAGGTCTCTGAGGAAGACGTATCGGCGGCTGCTGCTCTTCCTCAGAGCTTCGCTGAAGCTTTGGATCATCAGCTGAGCAGCGACGGCACAGAGACGCTGAAGCAGCTGGTGGTGGAGGAGGTGATGGAGAGCATCCAGTCCTCGTCCTCCAGCGAGGATTCACCTGCTCCCAGAGTAACTCCTCCACAACGGCTCGACACGATGCTGAATGCGGCCGTAAAAATGATCCAGGATTCCACGGAAAAACTGAGTGGGACCAGTGGAAGGAGCGACACGACGTCCCACTGGTCCTCAGTGAAAAGTGCAAAAAGCGCAAAGACTGTGGAGAGTGTGAGATCAGCTCTCAGCTCTGTGAAATCCACAGACAGCGTGGACACGGCCTGTAAGAAGGTGATCCGCAGCATCATCCGGGAGGCGGTGGGTGGAATCACAGAGCTGCTCACTGGCAGCCTGATGCCGGACAGCTACGAGGAGATGGAGAACCGCATTAGTGAGGAGATAGAGAAGATCTCCTCACACGTTTCCTCAGTCATCGAGGCCCAGCTGTCCACTGAGGAAAAGCCTCCGTCCGTGGGTCAGGGCACTGAGAAAGTGTCCCTGAAAGCTCTGGCAGGGAAGGTGAAAGCCTAGACAGTTTGCTAAGGCGTCGATTTTCCGCATTTGGGGGAAAATCAAGAAAAAGTCCCACAGAGACCTGAAGGAGGAGAGCAGAGAGTCGGTGCAGGCCATCGTGGAAGCCGTGGACTCTCTGTTAGAAATCCACGAGGACACGGAGGGCAGGGAGGTCTGTCATCTGAACATCCCCGAAGGCCAGACGCTTTCTATCACAAAGGGGCTGACAGACCTCCTGTACGAGAGAGCCACGGGGATGGTCCCCACACAGCTGACCTCCAGTGACCCACTGTACGTGGACATCCACCAGAGAGTGGGTCTGTTCCTGGCTCTGGTCAGCTGGTGGTTGAGCACACAGTCGGGGCCGCACAGCAGACAGATGCTGCGGGCTTTGACGGACTCGGAGTCCCTGCAGTGCACCGATGAGGAGCTGTTTGCTGTGCTTGTGGAGGCTCCTCTGAGACCGGAGATGGTTAAAGAAGCACCGGAGAATCCCAACAAAGCCTACGTGGCCTTGGCGGTGAACCAGAGCGTCGCCAGGGCGTTTGGGAAAGCACAGCTGAACTACCCCTATGACGCCATGCAGAGGAACTTTAAGTGGCTGGTGGAGGAAGTTTGGTCCCAGCTGCAGGACGAAGACATCAACGTGATGTCAGACAGATTCCAGGAGCTGCATAAAAGCATCCTGAAGGATCTGCTTAAGAAGTGGGGCCGCCTGGACCACGTCCTGGTTCGTCTGGACCAGCAGACGCCACAGATCTCCTCCTGCATCGCTGAGTCCATCAAACACCACCTGAACAAGACGCCCTCAGCCATCCGTGGCTTGTTTTGCACTCTGGGCAAAGTTTTGTCCAAACCTTTCAGACGGAACCACTAAAGACTGAAAGGCAAAAACTGTGTTCATCTAGAGGAGAAATCACTTCTAGATGAACACTGTTAAGGGGGGATTTCAGGGTTTTTAAAGTAGTAATACTAGTCAGTAACTAGTAATTAATCCTAAAACTAAAGGATCTGGGATTAGTATCATAGACTAAACTTAATCTTAAATTCAACATAGCAAAAAACTAATCCTAAAACTAAAACTAATCCTAAAATTAAAGGATTTAGGATTATTATGTTAAACTAAATTTAATCTTAATTTTAACAAAAATTTCAAAGCTAAGAAGTGTTTTATAGTAATTTTCCCTAAAAATTCCAGTTAAATTATATATTATATATAATAAACCTGTTCACAATAAACAATTTTAGAAACAATGGACATACTTTAAACCTAATTCTAGTTTCTCTCAGTGATAAACACATTGTTAATGGTAATTTACAAAGGAAATTACAAATTACACTGACAGTAAACCAACATATTATCACTGATAAACTTTAAGAAAGCCCTTGTTCAGTACATCAACAACAAAGTGTTGAGACCTTTGGGAAAATGACTGCATGTGATCATGTGAATAATCCAAGCAAAAACTTAGCCGCTTGGTTAAGATTAAGTCACCGAGTCCAGACTTAACTGAAACTGGTGCTCAAATGGGATCCCTCACTTGAAAATGATTTTCAAGTCACTGGAGGATTCACTGACCATCAGGTGTTGGCTGGCTCTTTGCACCCAGAAAACAGAATCAAAGCAGAAGTTAGATGATTATTTTGTCATTCACAACTTTGCGGTCTACACTCAGCATGAACTGCGTTGAGGACTAGCAGGAAGGTCCTGTAAAGATACAGAATTATATTACAGCTAGTTCATAGTACACAAGCCATCACCATCCAAACTGCAGTTCTTCACCATCTAGTGTCCTCCATACGAGCTCAATCTTTCCTGCAGTGACAACACAAATAAACACATGCAAACAGCACCATTTTGGCAAATGGTTTGCAGGATGCACAACAACAACAGAATGCACATTTGATCATTTCAAAATGTTCTCTCAAAATTTCCAGCCTGGTGACAATCTGTAAAACCCATTTACTCTTTGTCACACAAATGTTTTTCAAGAAGTTCAGACGCCGCAGTTTACTTTTTTCCTACGCTGTTCAGAAAAGTCTCCTTTAGTGATACCCCAGTGAGCTCCTGGAAGTGGACAGTCATGCCTATCTCCTGGAACAAAAAAGGCCAGTCCTCCATAAGAGACTGCACGTGTTCCCTTGTTTATCTCTTTATGTTGGGTGTAGTAGGTGGACTTCACTGGCCTTTACACAGTATCTGGACTGAAGTTAGTCTGTTGATTGAGCATCTTCATTTTGTCTTTCTTTTCTTGCTGTATTTCTGGTGTCTCCTCAAGTGGCATGTATTTCATGTCCCACTTTATGCAGTCATATGTGTCCTGAACAGCTGTCCTTTTTTGGGGTGGGATTTCCTGTGTGTCATACTTTTCTGACTCCCGTCTGCCCTTCATCATCCTTGGTGATGAAGACCGCTTCACATTTTTGATTCAGGTTTTTAATTGCTTAACTAGTGAGTGACATCCTGCTCCCACCACATCACCTTCTATGACATCTTGCAATGACTGCAGACACTTTGCAACAATTCTTTTGGCTACTTCTGTGGAAGCTTGTTTACTGGGTGAAGCACAGGCATTCTTTATCTCAGAAACAACAACCTGGATCATTTCTTTCTGTAATCGTGGGCTTGACCTTTTCCTCTTCTCAAAGCACTGTATCAAGGCTTCTGGAAACTTCTCCCATGAAACCTTGAAGCGGTCAACCCAATCTACAGCAGTTACTGGCTGACTTGGGGAGTCACAGGAGAATGAGGAGTATGTGGAGGAAGCTGGAGAAGGAAATGATTACTGGTTGTGGATTTCAGTGCTCTGACCTGTACAACAAAAATAAGGAAATTAACAACATCAGCATCAGCTTCACTTGGTTATGCATAAAGATAAATTGTATCAAAATGTACTTGCTGGGTTGTTGCCAGGCAGCCATCAATTTTCTTGCTGGTATCGGTCTCAATGCTGAAAGCAGATCACTTTCCTGTATGAAGGTAAAATCCTCTGTGGTCTCAACCCCCAACGACTGCATCCTCTCCTCCACTATATGCAGAAGTGAGTCAGTGAGATCGGGCAACACCTTAGTAATGGCACTGCATATGCCTATATGCTGCTCTGCATCCTCAATTTCTTTTTATGAAAGAGTGAATAAAGTCCAATTATCACCAGAATAACAGCCCAGGACAGCAATTAGTGTGACAACACCCTGTGTCTCAGTGGAACCATCTGGTATCCATCCTTCATGTAAGAAACCAACGGACAGAAATCCATCAAGTCACTGATGTTCACACACTGCAGCTTTTCACCGTCTTTCCTAACTGAGTGAATGTGGTACAGAGGAAGGAACTCTGCCATGCACACTGACACCAGAAAATAAACTGTGCCATTTCTTATCAAAATAAGGACGAGTTCACCAAACCCAACAGTGACAGGGAACTGCTCTTTCATGTATGGTGTTCCCTTGTATAGAATTTCAACAGTGAACTTTGTGTTGGCGTCAGTGAAGCCAAATTGGCTGAGTGCATCTAGAATGGCTTTACTGCATAGTACATACTGTATAGTATACTGCCCTACAAAGGCGCAAAGGGCAGTAACTACACATTTGGACAAAATTGAGTTAAGATGTAAAATGTACTTTGTGACATCCATTTTATCATCTGACAAAGTTTCCTGGTTTGAACTACTACCGTTTCAGAAAAAAATGCATGTCAAATTTTCAGTAACGACAAAATTCAGACCAAAACAAAGCCAGAGAGCAGTGACATCACTTACTGCTGTCTGGCTTTGTATTGCATTACTGTAGCTTTCCTGTCATACAAAGCCAGACAGCAGTAAGTGATGTTACTGCTCTCTGGCTTTGTATGACAGGAAAGCTACAGTAATGCAATACAAAACCAGAGAGCAGTAACATCACTTACTGCTCTCTGGCTTTGAACAGCTACACTGTAGCACACTACTGTACAAAGCCAAACAGCAGTAAGTGCATTTGTCGCGCTACGACTTTGTTTTCCGGTTCGTCTATCAGTGATACTTCTGCCTTGGTATTGTGGTATTGGTAGTCTTTCTAGGACAGTAAAAATAAAAATACCACTCATGGCACAATCTCGGGGCAAGAGGATGGTGGAGCTCGAGTTGAAACGCAAATATCCAGAGATCGGTAAGAAAGAGAGCAAGCTAAATATGAGCAGCACCGTGCCATTGTATACAATTAGCCTGCATTAGCTTGCTAACCGCTAACATACGTAAATCGCAGCCAGTTAAACAGACATTCAGGCAGACGATTTCAGCCTACCTGCTTCCTTGAAGCCTATATCCAACCCGTTAAGTCCTGTTAATTCCTTTAGTCACTTTGCAAGTTCTGAATCCTGACATCTCTCCGTTATACCAAGAGGTTAATATTATTCCAAAGTGGTGAAAAACATACTTCCATATCAATCAAGCCTTGGTGAAGCCACACAGAAAAATCATTGCTCCGCTCCGATCTCCAAACAGTGTTTTGTGACAAAAAACAAAACAGCAGGGTTGACAGGTCAGATTAAAAACCTACTTGTAAAGGTGTAGGGATATCTATCTATCTATCTAGATCTACATAAATATTTGGGATATTTCACAGTATGTCTTGAACATGGTAAATTAAAATCACAATTCTAATTCAAACCAACCTAGCAGTATTTATTTAATTTGTAAGATGACGATAGAGGTTATGGGGATCATAATCATATTTGTAAGTGTGATAAATAGGGTAGAATACTCCAAAAATAAAAGAGCCAATGTTTTCGTCACATTCCCAGTGAAAAGTATCCTGTTAAAGTAAAAAGCTAAATTTGCCTGACAAGTCCTGATAAACATTGTTTCTTCTCTTTACCAATGGATCTTGCTGTGCATATTTTGGATGATGACTCTCAAATATTGCTTCAAGGGAAGATGCGTAAAATCTGGCTGGCTGGTCTGACTGGGGCCAAAAAGATTATTGCTCAAAGATGGAAAACTAACAATGTGTCATTCACTCATTGGTGTCATTGTTTTCTCGACATTGCTTATATGGAATTATCCTCTGCAAGGATTAACAATGCAGCATCTACTACAACTGAACTGTGGTTACAACTGATAGAAGAGCTTGGAAAAATAATCTCAGAAGGAAGTACCCTGTAACGGTTACTCATAGGTTTTGTGGTTAGACATTTGCATGACATGTATATGTACTTTGCTGGTTGATGGCAGAGTGGGTGGGTGGGGTGGGGGGACAGGGGTGAGTGGGTGGGGGGAAGGAGTGTAGAGGGAGGGAGGATTAGGAGTGGGATAGAATCAGAGAGAAGGGATGGGTAGATTAGAAATTTTGAGGTTAAAATTACAGAAAATCATCAGTTACCATTATAATGTTTAATGTTTTGATATACTATGTGATTTTCTCAATAAAAAATTGATGATAAAAAAAATAAAAAAAAGAAAGAAAGCAGTATCTGAATTTTTGGGGTCATAGGTCATATTATAGTGAAAATTCTTGTACATAAAAAAATCCTTAGGAGAAGACATCAAATGAATACATTTACACTGATCTACCAACAAAAGTATTGTCTGGCCGAACCAAAAAGGCATTTTTCTCAGTTTCACTGTTTGCGTAGTTACTGCTCTTTGCCTTTGTAGGGCAGTATAGTACTGCGTCATCCACAGGAGGGCCAATCTCTGTGTTTCTGTGACATGCAGCGGCAAATGAAGATTTGACCTTGAAAACATTTGTACACCCTGTCACTGGACAATTAACCTCACGTCCTTCCACAACATGCTCCTTCATGTGACCTATTAGATGTTTAGTGTCTTGACATTCGCGTCCACACAACGCCACTGCCCAATTACAAGCAGTAACGGTCTCTCTGACTTGCCACAGAAATTACAACTAAACATGTCCCTAGACAATAAAAACTAGCTTCCTAATGTTCAAGACAAACCCCAATATATCAAGTTGTTCGACAAAAGTCAACTCTTGTAAAAGTAACTCTGCTTTAACAAGAACACAAAACCTGCACGAGACAGCTTAGCTAGTCCAAAGACATGCAGCTAGCTTGTGTTAGCCTAGCTACGTTGCTAACTTGACTTGACACTTATGCTCTTACAAACCTAACCGAAGCCGTTTTATCTCAGACTAAAACAATTTGTGTAAATATACTGACCTCAAGACAAGAGTTTTTCCCAGGAGTTCGCACTGTCGGTCTATCCAACACCAAAGCAATGCTGAGCACACAGAAGAGGAGGTGACTGTGACTGACTGCTGCTGCCGCTTCCCGGTCAAACTTTGAATTTCCGTTAGCAGAGAGGCTCTAGCGCGCGCTCTTCCGGAAAAAAGTAAGAAGACGGTGTGCAATAGTGAAATTATATATATATAAAAAGCTTCTCTCTGTTGATGACAAATACGACGGGAAGTTGAGAACTCGGCCAGCTGATTCTTTCCCGAGTTTCCCAGACTCAGCCTCTTGCCAGTCCGGTGACGCCAACCTGCGACCCACCGGTTACAAGTATGCTTTGCAAGTCACTAGGCCACCACTGCCCTAAATTTTATATTTTCATATTTTAAAATTTTTTTATGCTGTCACCGTAGCATCGTAGATTTTACGGTGAAATCCTGGCAACCACCACTGTCCATACTTTACCACAGTGGTTCTCAGCTGGTCCAGCCTCAGGACCCACTATGTCTCTATTAATGACAGTCACGACCCAAATTGTTGAAGTTTGCTGTTCAGGAAAACAAATGAAGGTTTATTTGGGTGGAGTCTCAGCGCATTTTGATACAAATTAGGAAAATTTTGGCTTATTTTTTGTTCATTTTGGTATTTTTGGACACTTTTGCCAAGTTTTTGAGCACATTTTGGTTCATTTTTGGCACATTTTAGAATGAATTTCTCTTCTAAGCTGACAGAGACAAATCTAGAGGTTAATAGTGGGCAGCTACTGGTGTCACCATCACTAAATATCCTGCTACTGAAAGCAAACTGTGTCATAAGAAACACGTCCTTCAAAATAAAAGACTTCATACCACTACTTTTTGGGGGTTCATGCTTCTGCGACCCTCTAAAAATGGCTTCGCGACCCACTTTTGGGTCCCGACCCACCAGTTGAGAACCACTGCTTTACCATAAATTATACAGAATCATTTTACGGCATTATAATGTATTAATAATAGTTTTAATATATTATGTTATTTAACACAAATATAGCATATTTTCTGTAGAAATGAGGGTATATTTATGTTGAATGTTAACGGTTTTACACTGTGGATTTAAAAGTCTACATCTGCAAAATGTATATTTTAGACCGAATAATACCGTTATTTACACAGTAACTGATTGCTTGTAATATTATGGGATTTTCCCCGTTCATTTTACAAATATTTCATATTTTCACAGTCAAATTTTGTTTTTATACATATTATGACCTTAACAATTATAGTTATATACTGTGTCTTGATTTACTGTTATTCCGTCTAACTATTAGGGTCAGATACTATTTTGGCTTTTACAGTCTTTTACTGTTTGGGTTTACAGGATTTTATTGTAATTTCTATGGATTTTTTTCTACAGTGTTGCACATCCCCAATAAATCTGCCTTCATCAGGGTTTGTACTGTTTTCATTTGGATCCCAGGTCTGTTCAGTAAGCCTTCATGCTTACATCAGTACCACCTCTGCAAAGGTTCCTCTAATGCTCCTGCCTAAATTCCACTTTCAAACTTTAAATCAGCACATAAAGCCACATGGATCCGTGTAGAAAGATATTTACTCAGACAAATGCTACTCAGTCATTACAGTCAGTCCTGTGTTTGACTTCAGCACAGTGGCAGTAATAACAGCAGCAGCAGCAGCACGTCCAACAGAAACAGAGCATGTGCAAAGCGTCAGAGGTGATGGTTTGGTGGTGAGACAGTAAACAGCATATCAGACCCATAGCACAGCTTTCATGAGATGAACGTCACATTCAGTATCCATAAATGCACTTTTGCATATAGTTTATGTTCAGTCATGCAACAACACTCACAAACAGCAGCTTACACAGACATGCAGGAGATCAGTCAGGCGTCCACATTGAATCAAAAACTGGTTCAAATAAAAAAACAGACTCGTTAAAGTCCATTAAATCTGATCACACTGATATCTGGCCCACAGAAGAAGAAATAAGAGAAGCCAAATGGAAGAATTAGACAAAAAGAGACTCATTAATACAGATTTACTAAACTCCATGTCCTGGAAATAATATCATGAACCTTTAATGGAAGATTTAAAATAAATAAATCAATTAATTATTGAATCCTGCAGGGTCTGTTTTCATTTTACCGCGGCTTTGGATTATATTTTTTAATATATGTATGAATCCAGTAAAGTAAAACACTGTTGCATACAGACAATGACAGCAGAGCATCTTCGTTTATCAACTTATACTTCATTTAAATGAGCATTTTAAACTCTGACCTGACACTTTGTTAACAACACAGTCAATGAAATAGGAAAAAATGTCTGTACTGTTTCCAGTAGAAAAAGCCTCACTGTGTACATCTCTTGATTTTTTTTTCTCTTTTTGATTGTTCACTTTAAAAACGACTAATGCTGTACTATCAGAGATGTGGGGTGTTTGTTTTTTCTTTCTTGTTTGTATTCCAAGCTCTTAAAATTAATGAATATCTATAATTTAAAAAATACTTCAGATGAATTGATAATGAAAATAATCACTGAGTCTACAGGCAGCATCAACATGGCTGACACCAGCCTCGCAGATGGACAGAAGTTTGCTTGCTGCTTCTTGTTCTTGGAGGTTTCTACGTGGTTAGAAACAACTGTAGTTCTTGGATTTGTTTTCACTGACGTATCTTAAATCTTCCGTATGCTTTTAGTTTCTGTTGGTTGCTGTAAAAGAAAATCTGGCTCCATTCTGACGTCCACACTCCCAGTAATCCCTCGACCTTCCCAAACACACCGCAGAGAGGCACATTTGTCAGTAAACACACATCCTTGGATGGATTAGGGCTAAATGCTTCAGATCAGTGAACTGTCTCACCTCTGCTTCACATGACAGTTAACACTCACTAGATCCATATTTCCTTCTGAAAGCTATATTCTTATTTTTTTTCATTCTTATTTTTCATTTTACACACACTAAGACCACTGACAGGTGGAGTAAATAAGATCAATTATCAGTCAACAAAGCAGTGTCCTGCTGAGAATCCTTGTCTCCTGTCATTTATGTGGGTGTTTGTGTGACACCTGAGCAAAACCTGCCCAAGAACGACTCGAGGAAGATGATCAAGAACCCAAGACTCCACCGCCGATATTCCCAGATCTCAGTCTGCTTATATTATTATTATTATTATTACTATTATTTTATTATTATTATTATTATTATTATTATTATTGGAATAAGTTCTCCTGAAACCCAGAAATCAACCAGCAGCCTTATCTACACTGTAAAAAATCAATATTTTTACATAGTGTTCTGTTTTATTTTACAGAATAATTTTTTAAATACATAAAAATTCCAATAGTACTTTAAAAGTAGTCTGTGCTAAGTAATATTAAAAGCTGAAACTTTGAATAACCATAAAATTTCATTTGTTTCAAAAAGAAAATGTGTTTTTTACAGGAAATGATATCAAATATATTCACAAATTTAGTTCATTGTTACTATTTTCTTTTTCTTTATAGATAAAACTGTTACATTTAATTCATACATTTGTTTGTTAGAGATTTATTGTATAATTCTGATGTTTTCACACCAAAAGAGTTGCATTAAGGTTTTTTCATCAGTGTATACTATCTAGAAGCAGTGGTAAACAAAATAAAGTTTTCATTATATATATATAATTCGTCATCTCCTGGTCCATCTATAATTTTATATACATATTATTATCACTATATATATATTGTGAGTAATTTCATTGTTTTTATCCATGTAAATATCCTTCATTAAAATACTCATGATCTCAGGTCAAACTGACACTAAAAACTCTATTAATTCCTGTAGTATTAATAAAACAGTTATTTTCCATTTTTTTCATTTTTTTTGCACCTCAACTGATAGAAAATTAGCATTTCTTTTGTTCTACAGTTTTCTGCTTGGCAGTGGACACGCATCATATTGCTGTACATTGTGTGATACACCCATAGACATGCATGTAAAGTGAACTTAAACCAAAAGATGTTTGGAACATCAGTCTGACTGACTGTGTCCAGCAGGCGTCGCTATGACTGTAACTCAGTATTGAAGTGTAGCTGATGTCAGGATGAGACTCCCATCAAACACAGGAAGGACGGGACAAATTGGACAAAGTATATCTGAGCTGAAGCAACTTCTGTTTTCATTGTACAAGACTGAAATTTGCAGCTTTGGCGTGTAAACAGAGTTGAGTAACAAGTCGAAAGTGTGATATCTTTGCATTTCAAAGGTCTTGAAATGATACCAACCAAAGAAGTTGCTGTGATTCGTTCTCTAGGGGAAGGTTGTGCAAGTAGAAGAGCTCCAAAGGGCAAACGTTGTGCCAAAATGCCACAGTACATTCAAACTGGTGTAATCATTGTGGGACCCCCGGGCATGGCTCCAATAGGCTTTTTAGTACATTTTAATGGTGACATTGAAGTTTTGTAGTGGGGCTGATGGAGCCATTTTACAAGGACAGTGTTCTTACATCCCACTGACTTCTGTAATGGAGCTACATTTGAGGCCTGTGTCATGCTGACACTGTGTACAACAGCAGCACCCACACAGGACAAACGTTCACTGTGATCAGTTTGTGATATCTGGGAATCCATTATTGATTGTAAATGCTGCTGATTATTGACTAAGAAAACTATTCAAATTCACATCCCTAGCATCCTGGCATAAATGTGCTCTTCCTTACAACACCTGTGTGACAGCAGACGTAAACAAAGGACCAGGCTTAGGTTTGTACTTATACCGATTAGTTAAAAAATGCTTTGGTCCACTCCAATCCCTATCTCTGACATCAGATCCCTAAAAAGAACCATAAAAATAAACCTTTTTCATCACTTCTGAGGCAAAGTTTCATGAGTGTTCAAGCAACTTTAGACCCTCAAAAATGCGATTCTTCACACCACTTCCTGCCTGGCGCTAAAAATTGGCAGTTGCAGTCGTCAGGAAGTGAAGAAATAACACAAACTTATTCAGAAATTTCTGGACGTTAATTATTTTACATGCATAAAAAACTGAAAGTGACTTGATGAAGCACAAATTTACAACAAAAGAGCAAAATATAGAGCAAGATAATTACAGTCATGCTGAAAGAGAAGGGAGACGATGATTTACGATGATAAAAATATACATGATGGTAAAAGTATATAGCATAGCTGTGGATTTGGGGCCCATTGCCAGGTTTGCTCTTTACTCTTCAGGATGAATTAAACTTCATTTAAAATTAGGTGCCAGTGCCCCTTTTCTTTGGTCTCAATCACCATAGCAACACTTGTTTCCGACTGAAACCCAGCTGATGCTACTTTTCTTCTTTAACTAAAAACACAAAGGAACAGTTCATGAATTTAACATGCAGCGTTGTCGTGTTGATTTCATGAAGTATGAGGTATTATTTACTGTTTACACTGTGAGTACATGGAATAACAGCAGCAGTAATAACATGCAGCTCTATCTTTGAAACAGCTTCACACACCGACAACACATCCACTTCAGAACAGCACAAAAATGTTCAAGGTCATAAAAAAAGGAAGTTCCATGCAGCACACCTTCATGACATGCAGACTCTTTATAACACACGTGGACAGTTTGTG
Source organism: Dascyllus trimaculatus (assembly GCA_024666655.1). Classification (NCBI taxonomy): domain Eukaryota; kingdom Metazoa; phylum Chordata; class Actinopteri; family Pomacentridae; genus Dascyllus; species Dascyllus trimaculatus. The sequence goes on along the minus strand of CM045460.1, from coordinate 4,743,565 downwards.
ACATTCATCATCACTAAGATCATAAGTTTGTGTGGAGAAATAAAAGGGATTTTAAAAAAAACTCAAAGAGCTTCATTTTTTTTCCTTTACAAGATTTAGAAAATAAATCTTCTCACGGTAACAAAACAAACCAACCAAAAAAACAACTCAACAGTTCTCGTAATAATCAAAATATACCAGAAATATATAAATAACGTAGTTTACATTGTTTACAGGGGAAATGTTTACAGCTAGCTCAGGTTGGTCCTCCTGCGTTTGTTGGGGCTTTGTCCAGGATCAGCCCTCAGCTCCCGATACTGCATCTGTCCACCAACAAACACACAACCACACAGTTAGAACAGACAACATGAGACTGACAGACTCAGCATGTAAACCTGAGGAGAGGTTGGAGTTTCAGTTCAAAAGCAGCTCATTCTGGGTCCATTCCATCTGGTCATGAACTCACCATTCACTTTAAACCAGATACCTTTTATATAAATAGCCTCATCTTTTTTTTAAGTAATATTATGGCATCTTTTTTAGTTGACTAAACAAATCACACTTTAAACCTAAAGCGCAGATCTTTGCCTCCCCCTTCTGTCACAGAGTAATTACACTGTTGATGCTTCTGTGGTCACTACCTGATATTCTGCATCTCTGGCAAACCAATAATTGTTGCTAATGATGCACCAGTGCAGGAATGTCACCACAGACACCAGATTTAAAATCCAGGATAGAATTTAAAATCCTGTTTCTAACATATAAAACTGTTAATGACCAGCTCCATCTTATCTTAAAGACCTTATTGTAACTTATCATCCTAACAGAGCCCTTCACTCTCAGACTGCAGGTTTACTTGTGGTTCCCAGAGTTTCCAGAAGTAGAATGGGAGGCAGAGCCTTCAGTTATCAGCTCCTCTGTTGTGGAATCAGCTCCCAGTCTGGGTTCTGGAGGCAGACTTTCCTCTTTGATAGAGCTTATAGTTAGGGCTGCTCAGGATCACCTGAGCTGTCCCTTAGTTATGCTACTGTAGGTTTAGACTGCTGGGGGATTCCCATGATGCACTGGGTTCCTCTCCTCTCTCTATACTGTTAAATATCACCATTACATATCACTAACTCTGTGTCCTGTGCTTGTTCTGGATCTGGAGCTACACGTCTCTGATCTGCAGCTGCTGGCCTCACCACCTGCTGTCCTGCCATCCCCTCCCCCTCATCCCCACTCCCACCCCAACCGGTCGAGGCAGATGGCCGCTTTCCCTGAGCCTGGTTCTGTCGGAGATTTCTTCCCCCCTTTTTATGGTTCTTTGTGGACTGCAAAGTTCTTTTAGTGAGCATTTGGTGATGCCTAAGTGCTCCACCGAACGACTCAGAAGGTCTTACATTCTTATATAAGACCTGGTCTTATATATGCATTCCTGTCTGCATCTCCCAGTCACTCACCACTTGAACGTCAGAGGGCACTCTGGACAGGAAGTCAAGAAGCTCGTTGTTGTCGATCATGTATGGATCACGGAGCTTCTTGGTGAACTTATTCACACCTGCAGAAAGGAAGAGATCAGGGTGTGACTCCCACTGCCTTCAGGACATGCTGCACACTATAACACTGTATAAGTCTAGTGCAATATTACAAGTCAAAGGACTCATCTTAGTCATTCTTCAGGTGATGAAAACTGCAAACTACATAAGAACTGGCTGCTACTTACTGCATCATATCTGCAGGACAGTAACGACATTTACTATTCTTCATTAGTTTATCTTTACTATATCTGTCTGTCTATCCATCTATCTTGAAACTCACCCCATGCGAGCACGAGGTATCGTAGAGGTATGAGGTAGAGCAGAAGTGTGGCCAAACATAAGGCAGTGATCGCCAACCAGCTCAGAAAAGGCACTGTCCAGTTAACGGTGCTGCGATGGGAAGACATGAAACACAAATAAAATCTACATAAAGAATGCTCATTTAAAGTACATGTAGTCTTACTTATTACTTCAGCCTAACTCTGTGGAAATACCACAATCGCCTTTGAAGTATAACATCAAGAAGCAGAATGAGAGCAGAACACAGAGTAAAAACAAGGCACATATGCCTGGTACCTACTTCTTCATCCTCTCTCCGTACGATGCCACATCGTCCAGAGCGCTCTGCACGCTGATGAACACGTCCTGGATGGCGTACAGTTTATCCATGAAGCCCTTGTGCTCTGAGTCCTGACAGGAACAAGGACAAATCTCAGTGACTGTGTTTTACACACATATCAGTGTCACGTTTTGACATGTTTTTGTCATGTAAGCAACCAGACTTCAGGAACCTGGATAAATCCTTTATGTAGTTTTGATAAACCTGGTTGCCGATGTTGCATGTGTGAATCCTGCCCAGGTTTCTGATTGCTGTCAAATACCTGAAGAGGTGCTGCTCCAGCCAAGTAACAGGAACACAAACAACGACTGCAGAGACAGGTTCTCACTTCTAGATATGCACTCACTCATAGAAGATTAGGTTATGCTAAATGATTTTAATGTTACTCTGACCTGATTCAAGCCTGCAGTAGACTGGATGAAGGGCACCAGTTTAACAAACACATATAAAAGCTGTCTTAAAAGCATTTTTAGGTTCAACCGCTAAACCTCCCCCCTCTTTATGATTTAAAAAAGTTTGGATATATTTTGCCTGTTAGACTCTTGCTGTAAAAAAGTAAGCAATACACATTGATTCAACCAGTAAGTGCCACATAGATGGCAGAAAAGGCAAACAACTACTATTCTGCTGTGCTGACAGTCTGATTACTGAGTCATTAATTATGGTTGTGGAGTTGGTATCTAAATATGGTTCATACCATATGAGTCATGAAGAATTGAGCCTTCTAACAATGTGCAGTTCGTCGAATTTGATTCAAAATATAGCAGCAGAGTTTTCACTTGACCTAAATACAGGCTGATATGTGTTTAAAATATATACTGTGGACATCTGCAGGTTTATTATTGCATTTTTGGCCTCTATCAAGTTTTAATGTTGAAAAACGAATTATTTCTCTAATACTGTACATTGCTGCAGCTCTTCTTCTGTTTTAGCTCTTGTCTGTTTAAGGCTTGTCACCTAAAAAGCCATGTATAACTGATTAGTTTGTTAGTTGTCCCAACCAAGGCCGGTAATGTTGGTCAGTAACCCCAGTCCAGGCAGAGAGATGAAGCTGTAGCAGAAGTAGCTCGAGTGAGGAAATATTGCTGGAGTGCAATGCAGCTGCTTGTTACAACTTAGTAGTTAAATCTAAGACATTTAAAAGGCAGAAACTGATTATTTTCACAGAAAAAAAACTATTAAATATGTAACTCTGATACACAGAGATTAGATTTTAGGGATTAAACAAATAACTGAAGAGTGATCTTAGCTTACAAGATCAACTGTTATTGTGAAATTGAGTGGGTCAAATGTCTGCTGGTTTGTACAGATGTTTAATCAGTGTTCAGGATACCAGTACTTAACTTGTATTGGAGGATATGCAGACACTGATTGCTATCTATATAAACGCCACATGCATGAGTACAGTTGAAATTTCAGACATGAATGTGCTGCAGTTTTCTAACAGCACTACCTTGTCTTCCTTGTCATCGTCTTCATCTTCCCATTCAAACATGGCCTCCATGGACTGCAGCAGAAGACAAGGCAACAATCATTTGACTTTTTTTTAAACACATCTGTTTCTATTTTATGTCTATTTGTGCTAATTTTCTGTCTGTTTGTTTTCTCACCATGTCAGTGATATCCCTGCTGGAGGAAAAGAAGTAGTTCCAGACCAGCAGCAGCAGCAAGCTCAGAGGCAGCATGTAGAGCTCAAAGTTCCACACCACCACCACAAACAGCTGCAAAAAGGCAACACACTCACGTACAGCCCAACGACATGTGTATACAGACGTGTATCAGGGCTTCTCCTACCACAAATGAGATGATGCTGCGCTGTGCAGACTCCCATTCAAAGCAGCTGTTGATGTAGGTCCCATAGCTGATCAGGACCATGATGCACCGCTTCACCCGGTTAAAGTTCTGCTGGAGCAACTGAAGGACACAAAGACTGTCAACATGTGCAGAAACCAACCAACAGAGGAAGTATCTACTGACAAGTCCTCAATAATCTGTAATGTAATGTCACTATAAAACAAAATGCAAAGGTCAAGAAGGTTTGACAATTTGACGAGGTTACATGTGGCACCAGATGTGTTAAAAACATATCGCAAAACACACAATAAGATCATTCCATATAAAATCAACCAGATCTGAAAAAGTAGCCCTGACCCCCTGAGAATCAGCTGATTTTATGTACAATAGCTTATTTAACAAAGCCATGCAAAATGTTACCTTCATACTATGAATATCATATAACATACTGTGAATAACAGGCCCTTGCAGAACATAGAGGTGGGTCTAAATGTTGTGCTTTTAAAAACTACGTTACTTTTTCCAGCACTTCTGAGTGTCAGAACTTCATAATCAAAGAGACTGACACATATTAGGCCTTTCTAATGCTATAACTTGTCTTGACCAACCGTCTATCCCACATGGTCATATTTCCAAAATGCACATCTGGAGTATCAATGATTGTTTCTGTGACTCGGTGTCACAGACATTAAACTGGTGTAGTTTGCTATTGAAACTATGACATGCAATTCAATTCAAAAAACTTTATTTGTCTGCTGGGGTCAGTTTTACACAGAACAGTAGCAACTACTGCACGTAGTATTATTATATATATAGAGATTGATTGTTCATGTAGTGACCCCATAAATAACTAAACAAACCTGCTTGGAGACTTTTGGTTCTTCCTCCATGTATTTCTGCTCTGCAGGGACCACAGTCCTCAAAGCAGCTTTAACCTGAAGAGAAAAACACTCATCAAGGCCACGTTACAGCTTTACAGTAGAGAGGAGCAGGTAAAGACAGAAAGGTGTGCAGCACCGTGCCAATGTTGTATGCATTGTAGCTGTTTAGATTTATAAGGATCACCATCAGGGAGACCAAACTCTTCCTGATCTCAGCATCATGGAGTCAGTGTGGATTACATGAAGAGACAGACTGAATGGTTTCTTTACTTCACAGCATTATGACACTCACTGTGTTGTAGATGACATCGATCTCCAGGAAGATGGCTCCTTTGGTCGGGCCGGTCAGCTCCTTGTTCTTCAGCACGTAGCCCTTCTGCTCGCCATTACGGATCTAACACACAGACAAGTGTTTAAAGTTTGGATTTACTCACTCGTCTTTTTAATGCTTCCTCCAAATGCATTTAAGATTGGATTTTATTGTGCTCACATTTAATAAGGGAATGACCACTTTTCCCAGAAAGTCTGCGCTCCTGTCTCTGTCTTCATCAAACACCGTCACCTCCAGCACTGAGTGGATGTCCTTCAGATTACTGAGGAAACAGAGAAACAACATGAGCAAGAGAAAAGCATTAATGGTTCACAGTGAAGTAGAGAACTGCTAATGTGCTACAAAACAATAGTAACATTGAAAGATCAGAAACTGACAATAAAACCTTAGAAAAGAAATAATAACTCTGCTCTGCTACTTTCTTTATCAAGACAAACAATTAAAACATGGAGACAGAGAAATGTTGACTCACAAGGTGAAGACTTTGTTCCACTCTGGATTGAGGTTCTTGTAAACAGTATGTGTCTGCAGTCTGTCATTATTCAGTTCCAGCACACAGAAAGGGTCACTTTTACCTGAGACAATAATCCGGTTCAAATGTTTAACATGAGATGCACAGCTGCTGTATATAGAATCACAGCAAAGTACATGATTATGATGAATCAAGAAATCCAACTTTGTCATTACCGGTGACGTCTGCAGCCATGAGTCCTTCTGCTCTCATCACCTTCACCTGCACGATGCCCACATCTTTCAGGTTGGAAAATGACTTCATCATGCCCTGCAGAACGAGAGTGGGCTCAAAGATTCATCCTGTTTTTACATTTTGGAGATACTCCATCTAGATAGTAATCAGACTGCTGCTTACGTATCGTTTGAGTATCTCCCTGCGCTCCTGCGGGTCGTCCAGCGGTGTGACGGAGAGGTCGGCGATGGAGACGGCGGCCGAGGCGGTCAGTGTGACCAGCAGCACCACGAAGCCCCGGGACTCCTCCAGCGGCAGCTCCAGGTGATGAGTCTGCTCCTTGGACAGAGTGGAGAGGTCCAACTGGCAGCTGGACCACAAACACAGCACACACACTGAACTCAACAACTGCACATTTAATCAAAACTGACTTAAAGTGACTGAATGTTTATTACATTGGCCCCATTAAAATCTATTTTTGGACTACAGCCCCTGAGAATCCAACATTCCTGCTCTGTACCACCGTCATTAAAACTTTAAATGATACAACACATTTTGGAAGAATGGCGTTCAGAAGCTGAGAACAATCAAACAAGGAGACCTAAACACAAAATGCATCCAACACACCAAACCGACTGACCGTCCAATGAAGTCGTCTCTCCTGCCGGTGTCTTTGTCCCACACTGTGATCTCCAGCACCCCTCCAGTCTCCTCATACAGATGCAGATCGAACTGCTCCCTCCACTGAGGACTCAGGGTCTTTGGCACCGTCTGCACAAACACACACATCTTAGTACTCCAAGACGATCCAAACATTCCAGTGTGTCCTCAGTAAACAGACAGTTACTGTACCTTGCTCTTGTACTTCTGTGGTCCCAGTCTGAACTTGACATACGGGTCGCTCAGACCGTTGGGGTCCATGGGGATGAGGTTTCGACCCTCAAGTAGCGCAATGCTGACAATCCCTCGCCAGAGCTGGGACTTCCGATGCAGCTCAGAGAGACGTATTGACTGCTGGTGCTGGTCCACACACACACACAGACACACACACTCTGAAATGTATTCATCAAATGGCAGGGAAAAGGACTTAATGCAGGGCTCTGCTCTTCTTCATCTGAATGTCGATGATTTAACGAAAGCTTGGATTCATGTTCCTCAGAGGTAAATAAAAAATGTTCAGTTACGTTGTAAGAATTATTTCGTCACCTATATTTTAGTTATCCAGAGTTGAAACTGAACCAAAATAGATGCATTGAACTCAAGTTTCTGCCTGTTATCAGGCCAAAAAAATCCCAAAATGTGGCAACACCTCACAGACACCGTTTTATCTGCATACGGGAAAAAGTCTGCTGTTGATTCGTTTCAACAATTAATGGATAATTGCATTATTGGTTAAAGAAATTGTTCAAAATGTGCATTCTGAATGGTGACTTTAGAGGATTAGATTGTCAATAAATTGCATCAAATGAGCCAAACCAGCAATGTGTCGCGTGACTTCTCTACTCTGTTTGTTCCTCTTAGCCTCAACACCTTTTAAACAACATACATAATTCTATTTTAAAACACCCTCTGCAGTTTAATATGATAGGTAGCCACTGGAGATGTTATTCATTCAAACAAAAAATAAATATGGTGCATTAATTTGGGACTATTTTCAGTGGCGAATTCATCCACAGTTACTGTTTGCCGCAGCAGGATGATGTGTGTGGGACTTCTGTGTGTGTTTTCTGGACAACAATGGAGCTCTGAGGCTCAGAGGAATAGCATTCATCAGGCTCTGATAAGCACACAATACCAGGAAACGTTCATTGTTGGTTTGGAAGAAGCATAAGATTCCTTTTCATTGTTCTGCAGACGATATACAAGTCTATCTGCCCATAAAAATAAAATGTATACACTCAGTACAGTATTTACTGTTACTGGACCTTTTGGATGACCCCCTTGGCCCTTTGACTTCATGCAGTCGATATTTTGTAAAACAAAAAGATCCATGAACAAAAACAGATGGAGCCGCTCCTAATCTCTAGAACAGTTTACCTTTTCATGTAAGAACTGTCTCTGCTGAAGGCTCAACTCTTCTCATTCGATACAAGTAAAGCTTGACACCCTGAATTGTGTTATAACTTTTTACTCTCAGTTTGTGTTTTCTAAAGACCAAGTCCTAAACTTGTCTAAAGCCAATCTAGAAACTAGTCCTAAAACAGCACAAGACCAAGTCTAAAAGCAGTCTAAAACCAAATCCAAAAGTGGCCTAAGCAAATCCTAAACATGTCTAAAGCCAGTCTAAAACCCAGCCCAAAACCATTAAAAACTAATCTAAAATCAGCATAAGACAAAATCTAAAAGCATTCAAAAACCAAGTCTAAAACCAGTCTAAAGCTAGTGGAAGACCAAACAATGTCCAAAAGTAGTCTGAAACCAAGTCCAAACCCAGTCTAAAAGAAACCCAAGATTAAGTCCAAACCCAGTCTAAAAGAAACCCAAGATCAAGTCCAAAACCAGTTCAAAGCCAGCCCAAAACTAGTCTAAGATCAGTCTAAGACCAAGTCCAAAATCTGTTTAAAACGTATCCAAACACAGTGTGAACAAACCTCAAACCACATCCAAAAGCAGTCTAAAATCCAGTGCAAAAGCAGTCTTTAACCAATCTTAAACCAGTATCTGGGAGCAGTCTAGAACCAAGTCCAAAATCCTTTAAGACAAATCTAAAACTAGTCCAAAAGCACGCTAATACCAGTCCAAAGCAGCACCTCTTCTTGTTGGCACTAGGTCCAAGTAGAGCTCGTCACCCAGACTCCATTGTATTTAGATTTTTCTTTTAGTCATTATGATATACTGTGTTTGTTGGCCCACTATTTAAATTGTACACTTTGCTTTACCTCTTGTTGCATTTAAATGTGCCTTATAGATCATTTGACTTTGTTTTTGTTACACTTCTAATGGGATTTATTGACAATAATAAAAGTTTAAGAAATCGATTGTCTAACTTGTACTTGAGAAAAGTACTCAATTAGTTTAGCCTGATAACATCGTGTTAGTCTGGTTTGAAGAACAGAGCCCTGTTTGATGCCAGTGAATAGAAATGGCAGGAGCAACAACACATGACAACAACATTCAAGCATCTCAATACAAAGCATGTGTTGGAACTCTAAAAACATCTTTGACACAAGACGGAAAAGTGGTTTCCAAAATACAGGCATGATAAACTGAACAGTGATGACCATGAAGGCATCAGCACACACAGATGACAACGATGATGATGGTGGTGATGGTGATTTACCTTAGTGGATCGTTTCCAGGACCTCCTGAGCAGCATAGTCTGAATATACATTAAAATGCATTATTTCAACTGACTCCTGCAGGGTGGGTAACACTGTAACTACAGGGCTGCTACATGTCATATTTTAACCTTCTGAACCCCAAGTCCCAGAACAAGTTTGAAAGGCGTATTATCTTTAAAATGAATCACCACAATGACACCATTTATCAGCCAGGAGCTGTAAAAGCAGAAAGAACCGTCAGACCTTCAACCATCAGACGGTCTGTGAATGTGTCATGTGTGGCGTGGTAAATGTTTGGGGCTAAAATGAACCAAAACTAAGCTTAAAACCGTGATATGTCATCAGTATCACTTTATTCTTTATGTCTGTGTTTAAAATTTCCTCATAATTAAACCACTGCACAAGACAAACTGTCGACAAAACAAAAAATTCTGTGCTCCTCGATGCCACCGTGAAGCCATGACAGTCACAGCTCAAAACATCAGCACATTATCAGGTGACCTGCAGGTCAGTGTTTACACAGAGCAGAAAGAAGACGACTGTGGAAACACATTCAAAATATAAATACAAGTTTGGAGTCAGTCTTTAGAGATTTTGACTAATTCTAGAAAAAGGTTGACTCATTCTGGACAGTTTCTGGGTCATTTCAGACACATTTTGAGTAATCTTCCACAATTCCTGGGTCATTCAGTACTATTTTTCAGTCATTTGGAAACATTTAAAGTCCTTTCGAACATATGTTTTGGACAAATTGTAGCCATTCTGGACAATTTTTGGGTCATTTTGGACAAGGTTGGAGTCACTCTGGACCCACAGTCATGTGATTTCAACTGAACTGCAGGCTGTGTTTACACAGAGTAGAAAGGAAACAACAAGAGAGACTGAGAGGAAAATAAAACAGACTGGATGAATAAATGTATGTTTGGTAAAAGAAGTTGTGCTGTTTCCACTGAGGTGCAGGACTTTATACTGCAGTGAAAAATGAACCCACAGTGGGGAGAAATGTGAGAGGAGCAAAGAAATACCCAGAAATTGTTTGGAGTTCAGATGGTTAATAAAAGAAAAATAAAGCAGTCAGAACCTCCTTTCCTCTACTTATTATACCGTCGTTTATGAGCCACTAGAGGAGGCTATAGGACAGGTTGATTTCTGACTACTAGGAGGTAAAAACATGATGAAGGGGAGGTGTCCTGCTTCAATTAAGCTTCATGAATAAAGCACCCAAAAATAGATTCCAACAGTGAAAAACGCTCTCCACCAGTACTCAGCATTCATTATTACTGCCTCTCTGGTGAGCTCATTAGCTTTAATGAGGCTTTGATCTGTCTGAGATGCCGACTCAGTGTGTTGATTCTTCTGTTGGTATTTGTTTCCCACGTCTTCATCCTCCATCTCTTTCTCTCTTATTTATCTCTCTGAGCGGAGCTGCAGCTCAGACTAAGACTTGGCCTATTATTAATTTATACACTGAATAAAACATGAACGAGACATGCTGTGCTTAATATCATAACGCTCAGGATACATTTGGAAACCATTCTGTCATAATAACGAAGGAAAGTGAGCAGAAAGTATAACTGCAGCTAAATACATATGAAAACTTCAATCTGTACAGAATATTTATAATTTAAGGGGCTATAATTTACACTTTTGTAACAATGTAGTGCTGTCTAGCCCACATCTTAACTGTTCATCGCAGTTTTTGTTGCACCACGCAGCTGTTTTAACAGAAAATGATCCAGAAAACCACCCTCAGCAGCTGGTGGAGACTAAAAACAGAGCTAAAAGAAGCTGAAACTCTCCATAGAGGTGAGTGAAGCTGCAGAGTTTGTGATCTTCATTTTATACACACTCATTTGATTTACTGTATATTTAAAACCTGAGCTGTTTTTAATATTGTTCAGAAGATTAAATGTCCAATATTTAAACAATGTATTAAAGTGCATTGCTTTATTAAATATGCTGTACATTAAAAATCAGCTGATTCCAAGGGGGTCAGGTGGGAACTTTTTTCAGATTCGCTTAATTTGATATGAAATAGTTTAATATCTATGCCATGCAGAGTCACCATAGTCTTCAAATCAGTGGACAAAGAGAAAAGATGCTGTTGAGCCCTTCAGGACTAAAACTCTACACTATTCCAGTTTCTGCTGCTTTCATGTTGACTATTTTTGTTCCTAAAAAAAATCAACGTTTAGTGAGTCTGATTTCACCTGAAGCGAGCGGCTGGATGAAAATTCTGATTCCATCCTTTCTTGTAATTTCAACCAGTTCATCTCGTACCACACTGAGAGCAGGGCTGAGTGGAAATGTTGTAATAGTTTCTATAATTCATGTTGATCTTTATTTTATTCATAAGGAGTGCCGAGGCAAGATGAACCAAATAAAAAAAAGAAATCAGATAAAACCTTTGAGGAAACCCTACAGCAACCAGGAAACTCAACATGAGCGTAAACATAGGCAAGTGTGGCGGTTGTATAACAGAGTGAAAAGACACCTGATAAATGTCTATTAGATGGCAATAAACTAATTTGCTCTCTACTCCTACTGATAAGGAAGAAGCTCCTCACTAGACTAGAATAAAGGGGTCAGTCAGGGTTAAACTACAGGAGGAGCCTAATCACCTCTACACTCACTTTCTTCACATACGGCTTCCACCGATACGTCTTAACCTCGTTCTGCTGCTGCATAAAACACAAAAACACATTCTTTTTTTTTAAAATTAATTTTTCTGGGGGAGACTTTTGAAGCTTTATTGATAGACAGGGTGAAAGGGAGTAGAGAGGAGAGAGACATGCAGCAAAGGGTCATGAGCCGGACTGAAACTCACGACCGGCTGCTTGCGATCTGCGCACCTCACTGTGTTAGGGCGTTACCATGCAGGCACATGTAGGCAGCAGCGGTTGTGAGTTCGAGTCTGGCTCACGACCCTTTGCTGCATGTCTCTCTCTCCTCTAAAGCCCCTTTCACCCTGCCTCTCCCTCTATCATTAAAATGGAAAAACTCCCCAATAAGATGCATTTTTACTGAGTATCTAAGTACTTCAACTAAGCTACTGTACTCAGGTTTAAATGTGAAGTATTTGTACATCTTTATCATTTCAGGGCACTTTATAGCACAAGCGCCTAAGTTTATATTTATGTGACAGTTTTACCATTTATTGATTTAGCAAATACATTCAGTACAAGTGGGGCTGATTATTAGACCAATACATGAGTTGGCTGGCAGACTGAGTGAAGGTTAATTGAGATGACTGAATTTTACTAATTATTAGTCAAGTAATTTTCTTTTTTAAAAGTCACATTATGGTATTCCAACTATATGCTGTCAGACACGGCAAAAATCCAGTAATTTCTGGCAGTTAGGGCGTCTGCAAAACAAAACAAAACAAAACAAAACTCCCCCCTAAAATCACAGAAAGTATCCATGAAAAGAACATCCTGTAATTTTCCATAACTAAAAGCCATGCCCCCTCCAAATTAGCAGAGGGGACATGAGAGAAACTTAAAAAAATTAGATACATGTAATTGGTTCCTGCCATATTAAGTTCTTATCAACTGAGGTCATTTCTGTGATTGGTTTGCTATTGATTAGTTATCTGATGCTGTGGAAAGAGTGCATGTGGTCACAATTATCAGCTGTGATCGATTTAGTCAGAATATGGATCACAGAACCAGTCACAGCGCAGCAGTATCGAACTGTGACACCCCCACAACTGGTTTAACATGCCTACAAATATCCAGATTTCACAAAGATAGAAGCAGATATTAGAGGTTAGTCTGACACAGTTATGTAAGATTAAATAAAGAATATACGAAAGCAAATGAATGCTCACTTAATAACTATTTAAAGTAATCATAGGAGCTTCTGTAGAAATCAGCTGGACCTCTCTTGTAGATTCTTGAAGATGTTTCACCTCTCATCCAAGAGGCTTCTACAGTTCTTAGATATGGTTGATGTCTACTGAAGCTCCTACGATTACCATGACCAGTACGACTCAGAATCTACACAGACAAACTATTTAAAGGTTTAAGCTGTTCACTGCTGGCCTTGATGACTAAGTCCTGATAATAATAATGTAATAATTCACTTTTCCTCAGTGAAACATTATAGTTGTATCACTGTTAGTAGTTAAATGTGACACAGAGGCGGTATATGATCCCCAGCGTACATACTGTTGAGTCTCGTCGCTCCTCGATGGGACTGTCTTTAGGTGTCAGGGTGACGGCCAGCTCCAGGCTGCCCAGGTCCTCATCAGGATAATGAGGGTCTTTCAGCACCAGAGTCACGGGTATCGTTCTGTAACACAACAGTAGGAATCAGAGATGCTACATCGTCTCTGGGAGAAGATGTTTAGTTGAAACTGCTCTGGAGTCAGGAGGTGGTCGGGGTGGATGGTGGGCATATAAAGCACCCTGGTCTCACACCCAAGATCAGTATACTATTTCATTTAAGGTAATTTCAGATTTTTATTTTATGCTTTATAAAATATATTTTTCTCAAGGCATTTACTATCATTCAATATGTTAAGTCATTTTTAAATGAATTTTAGATTTCTATTTTAAGCCTTTTTTAAAAATATATTTGTTTTGTTATTTAATTATTTTAAGTAGTATTTTTATTATTTTATTTATTTATTTATTTGTATTACTTTTATTTGTTTCTTTTTTGTTTTAAATGAACCTTTATATGATTTTTTGAGTATTTTATTAAAATTTTAAAAATGTATTTAAAAATATTTATTTATTTTTTGTATTTTCATTTTTTCTGTTTCTTGTATGCATGTATGTGTTCATTATTCATTATTAATTACTTGTATACAATGAATATAAATACTTTTCTTCTCTGAGAATTCTAATACATTTTTGAATTATCTTTTTATAAATTTACTAATATTTATTATTTATTGCAAATTGTATGTTTTTACATTACCTCTTGTTTTAGATCCTTATCTATTTATTTATTTTTCATGTTATTTTTAACTAGACTTATATATGAATATTACATTTCTTTTATTTTTTATATATATATAGTTATAGTAGTCCCTCACCATATCGCGGTTGTCTTTTTGTGGTCTCACTGTATCGCGGGTTTTTACAATGTATATAAAATACGTAGCGTACAGCGGATGAGTAGATGCATGTATGGAAAACGCAGCTACGGCCTCTTCTGCTTGAGCTAAACGGTCGCTGGCGGTGATCGAAGCCAGTGTTTATAAGTTTATACGAGTTTGGGAAAGGTAAATAACAGTGTGGGGAGGGTTTATGAAGCCTTAAAATATATATTAATAATAAAATAAATATAAGGTCGCTACTTTGCAATAGACGAGGGATTACTGATTACTGTAATAAAAGCAAACATGTTATTATTAATTATATATAAATTACCTTGAGATTTTTAGTTCACACTTTTTATTATGTTTTTCAGATTATTTTTTATTTTGCTTACAAAAAGACAGGATATCACAAAGAGACGAAAATAACCACAAAAACTGCCACAAAGACACACAGAACAGCCACAGACTGGCATAACATGACTACCAAGGTATAAACATTAACCACAGAGATGCAAAACAAACACAAACAATAGGAAACACACATAAACAGACGCAACAAAATCACAAAAGCACTTAGAATGACTGCAAACAGAAAGAGGTGCATAACAAGAACACGAGGATTTGTCTTCTGCATATATAATATGTGTGTGGGTTCATTACTGCACCTCTCAGTAACTTCATTATGTATAAATTACTATACACAGTATTCTATTGTATTATTATGATTTGGTTTGTTTGTAAAAGGGAAACATGACCGACCTCTGCTGCTCCAGAGACTCCAGGTAAAGAAAAGCAGAGCCCATGAAGTCATCCTGAAGGCCGAAGTCGTAGTCAAACACCTGCAGGAGAGCATCAACGGACTCTTCTGTTCATTAAGAATTCATATGGGAAAGCTCTGTGAGTGCGTCCAGGTCTTTACCTTCACATACAGCGGCTCACTCAGACTGTCCACGATCAACGTTGTCTTCTCATCCCACACAGGGTTCAGGTTTTTGTGGATGGTTTTGCTTCTGAACACCTCTTTACCTGCGAGCTTGAACTTCACATAGGGATCGCTGGTGCCTGGAGAGACAAATAAAGCTGTGATGTAACCATAAAAGAGAACAGAAGAGAGAACAAAGATATGACCTCACCTCCTCTGTCTCTGATGGCCAGGTTGTGTCCCCTCTTCAGCTCGATGTCCAGCTTGTACATTCCTGAGCTGGGGGCTGCTCGCTCAGGAGGCGAGGAGCAGGAAGCTCCCATCCCCTGTTGGAGAAACATATGCATTAATTAGAAGCAACAGTCAGTGGTTTCAACCATCGCCACACTCTCAGAGCAAACTCACCGACATATTTTAAAAGAACCAGAGGCTTGTTGCTGCAGCGTCGCCTTCACTCCCTCAGCTGCATCTGCATCTACACTAACACTGAAGCATCTAATTTCGCTCAGTAACTTGTCTCAGGGGTGACCACAGACAGGAAATTACACGAGAGAAGCTTCCTCCCATCAGACCGCAGTGCTGTTGAGCTAATTCGTTTTTTTCCCATTTTTGTACCACCCTCATTTCTACAACAGCACCAAACAAGATATACAACAGATACACATTAAGAAAGCTTTGCAACAGGCTGAACTCTGGCAGCTGCAACAACAATATATTTACAACATTCTGTAACTTCTGCATCAGTTAGAACTTCAGACAGCACACAAAAACACCACTGATAGGCTA
Source organism: Dascyllus trimaculatus (assembly GCA_024666655.1). NCBI lineage: Eukaryota > Metazoa > Chordata > Actinopteri > Pomacentridae > Dascyllus > Dascyllus trimaculatus. The sequence goes on along the minus strand of CM045460.1, from coordinate 4,727,714 downwards.
CTAGTAAGCACACCTCTAACAGTGTCTCAATTTGTCTCTCTTTGTAGTTATTTTTTGCTTCTTCTTGGCTGTTTTGCATCTATTTGTGATTGTTTTATGTCTCTTTGTTGTCATTTTGTGTCTCTTTGTGGTTGTTTGGTGTCTTTTTGTGGTCTTTTTGTGGGTTTTTTTGGTCATTTTGTGTCTCTTTGTATTTATTTTTTGTTTCCTTGTGATTGTTTTGCATCTATTTTTTGGTTGCTTTATGTCTCTTTGTTGTCATTTTGTGTCTCTTTGTGGTTGTGTTACACCTCTTTTTGGTTGTTTGGTATCTTTTTGTAGTTATTTTGTGTTGCCTTGTGATTGTTTTTTATCTATTTGTTGTTGATTTATGTTTCTTTGTTGTCATTTTGTGTCTCTTTGTAGTTGTTTAGTATTTCTTTGTGGCTGTTTTGTATCTATTTGTGGTTGCTTTATGTCTCTTTGTTGTCATTTTGTGTCTCTTTGTGGTTGTTTGATAGGTCTTTGGTATCACTTTGCATCTCTCTGTGGTTAGTTTGTGTCTCTTTGTGACTGTTTGGCATCTTTTTGTAGTCATTTGGCATCTCTTTGTTGTGATTTTATGTTACTAGCACAGTTGTTTTGATGTCATCATGTGAGCACAGTGCACTATCTGATCCACTGCCAACATGGACAGAGCGATAAAAACAAACCCTGCACAATCTGATCATGCTGACTCTGAGGGCAGCCAGTCGAGACAGTCAGTATCAGAAACATGACGCATCACTAATGCTGACTAAACCACCACAAAGCTGCTGTTTACCTGCAGATAAACATGAGCTGCTGCAGCTTTATTTACTAAGTTCAGCGTCAGTTTCAGGATCCTCCATCATATTGTTTATCTCCAGCTGTTGTCATTCTTTCTGTGCAAGTTTCACATTAAAGTTTAGAAAATGTGATTCTTCTCTTCAGCCAGTGAAAGTGCGTTTCATCCTGTATGTAAGCAACAGCGATAATCAAACATCAATCTCACCACACATCATTTTAAATGCTGAAGAACTACTCTACTGGGGCTGCTGCATCCTGTCAACACGAGCTTCCACTTACAGAGACACTCTGATCAATACTCATATAATGTGATAATATATGAGGACTGCACTACAGGCTGTGGAAAACAAATATGTGCCTTACAGCTCAGACATCCAGAGGTCTGATATACCTCACTGTCAGAATATAAAACCTAGGAAAGCAGCACACCCTCACTCCAGAAAGGAGAGTGCCTGTATATATAACGAATAATTAACTATTCTATTTAACAATTATTAAATCTAAATAGCTGCAAATTGTTTCAACTGTAGATTCAATATATTGTTGCTCATTTCTGGACAAAGCTTTAAAAAATGGTAATTCTAACCAGGTGGTGTCACATTATTGTATGAGCCAGAGAAAAGACACATTGTCTGCTTAAAGGTGGAGCTTCTGACCTCTAGTCATGTTATGAAGCAATGTCTCTGTGAGTGATGTCTGTCTCATGAACAAGCAGATGAATGTGGGTCCCAGTGATTGACACTGTCTCACTGACGTACAGGTTAGAGATAATACACCAAGAGCTTGATAAGTTATCTTAAGGGAATCATGAGAATGTTGTCGCTAGAAAAACAATCCAACTTTAAAAGCAGTAAAAAGGATCACATTTCAGTCTGTATAGATAAAAAAAATCACAGTAAAACAAGATGTTATTGTTGCTGCATTGCTCCATCAGATCAGTCAGATGACAAAAGTATGCTCCAGTGCCTGTTGGGAAGAAACAAAATACATCTACGTCTGCAGGGACAGTCCATGAAAAAACTATCAATCATAGTTTCAACAGCAGCACTGCAGCAGTTTAATCTGTTCTGGATCTGGTTTCTTATCATTCACCTAGGAAAAACTTCAAAAGGAGCATTTGGATCAAATTCCAAGTATATATATACATCCCTGTGTAAAAACAATTAAAAAAACTGTTTCAACAAAGCAATCAAGTCGAGCTTAGTGTAAAGCTGCATTTTAAACGTCTCTGATTTGCCTTTACTGACTGGGAAACAATCATGCTTACTGTCAGAAAGAACACTGGTTTGGTCAAAGTACATGGGTTTAAAGTTGACGGCCATAACAACACACAGTATCAGCAGCTGTAGAATCATCATATCTGCTGTTATCAGAGCTAACCAACTCAACCAGAAATCCGTTACACACATTATGAAACACACACTTGCTTCCTGAGGCTGAAAACTTTCTCCCGTGTGCCAATTTCTGCTCTGGCATTTTGCAAGCGGCGGAAATTCCACCGGGCACAAAGTGAAAACAGAGTAATAAAATAAGTGTGTAACAGTAGGAGGCTGAGTGTGTGTCTGGTTGTCTGTGTGGAGGAGGTATGTGGGCTGGTGAATGTTATGTAGTCTCTGTCTTCAGCTGAAGAAACTGGGGTAAGTCCAGTTCAGACCTGATGGTGTTAAATAAGGAGAGGATGAAGTGTGCCAGGTCAACTTTACATAGCTGAAAACTGTCACATGCCAACGTATAAAGGCCAACGTGTTGAGGAACAGCTGCCTATTTACACATTATCATTCATGTGGGGTGGTTTGGTGTCCACCTGATTAATTTAGGTGCAACATTTGCACTCTTCTAGCTCTGTTTTTGGCCACAACCAACCCCTGACAGAAGTATCTGTCTCTTTAGCTGTTTAATACTCAGGTGCAGGTTGTGTAAAGCCATCTTTAAAAGCTTGTCTTTAAAAATAGTTGCCTGTTGTGACTGAAAAAGATACAATGAGAGCCATGTTAGCGAACCTGAACAGCAAAGTTGTAGGCCTTAAAATCAAAGCAATGAGCTTAAATATGCTACAACAGTCACAGAGATCCACAAAGCAGCTTTAAAGCTGCAACCATATAACAATAAAGTGACTGCATGTGTAATGACAGCTGTCACTTGCAGTGACTTTTAGCTCATTGTTTTGGCTTTCAAGCCCGCAAACTCCACTCTAATCTTAAAGCAGTTAGTCACTGAACATAGTGGAGCTTTAATCAGCTGAAAAGCCAAATATTTCTTTCAGGAGTGAGTCAAGACCCAAAACAGAGTTAAAAGACAGTGACTGCTGGGCTTCAGCTTCATCAGGTGGGTACAAACTCCACCCCAAATTAATAATAATGTGTAAATATGCAGCTGTTTCTTAACATGTTAGCATACATGTGAGAGCATGGTCATTCATTTAGACTAATTCAATTTGTCTGTCACTCCCTTTTGACTAGTTTCAGGTGCAGGACAAAGGATACAGCTTGCCCGGCTCTGTTCAAAACAGTTGAACAGTTCAAAAAGTTAAAAAATACACCTCTACCAACACTAAACCTCAAAGCTTTGTATCTCATGTGTTTAATCTCTACACAAACTCTGTGAGGGTTTAGGGCGAGGTACGTGGCTACAGTTTATCCGTCCATTCAACCTGTCAGTCCCACTAAAGCAACAGACTGGTGTTTGTACATGTTAGTATTGTTGTTTTATACTCTTAGCTGCAGCAGATAATAGTATCCCCCTGTTTCCAGTCTTTATGCTACACTAACAAAGCTAATACTGACTTTGTAGCTGTGTAGCTGAGAATAATCTTCTCAACTCACTGCAACATTCAAGCATAGTTCATAGGCCAACAGACCCAGAGGGCAGTCTCTTGCCCTTTTCTATTTTGGTCTTTGTTATGTGAAAGATAAATCTGATTACAGGAGACATGCAGCATTAAGTTCTCTTGAAATCATACCAGCCACACTTGAGTGCTTCTGTTTGGCAGCTCTCATTAGTTGGTTTTAAACTAAATTCAAGTCGTCATAAACTGGCACAATAGCTGAGGATTTTAAATAACCTCCTTATCTTAACATGCCTCGACAATAAGACTGATAATTATAAATATTTTGGATTGCAAAGGTCACTTCATGGTTTCTGCATCTGTGTGTGCAGGCTGATAGTCAGTGTAGTTTAGTGGTTAAACATATTTTCATTGAAGTTTTCATAATTCAAGAAGATTGATACAAACTGTCGTGTTATTTATTGCTGTTGTTGTTGATTTATTTTTTGAATGTGACTACTATAAGTACGAACACTATGTGATAATTAAGTCACGGTTGGGCTGCCGAATAGCTCGCCGAGTTAAGACGCTACCATGTGGCTCAGGTCGCCAGCAGCGGTCGTGAGTTCAAGTCCGGCTCAGGACCGTTTGCTGCATGTCATTCTCCTCTATATCCCCTTTCACCCTGTCTCTCTGTTTATCAACGAAAAAAATGGAAAAGCTCCCCAAAAAATTAAGTAGATATTATTACTGGTGAATATCAAATACAGGGGGAAAAAATTACTAAACTCCTTAAGCAAGTCTTTTGTAATCCAGGTGGGCAAAGATAAGAATAAACTAAAACACTACAATCATCAGTTCTCTCAAATTAGACAACCTGTGACATACAAACATCAGAGGCACACTGTGTCGCTCTCCTCCTTCATTGCATAACTGCAGAAAATAGATGCTGCAGTGTATGTTGGACAGAAGAGTTTAACAACAGCAGATAGACGTGCAACATTATCAACTCTCCGACAGTTCTTAAATGCATCATCTGTGATGCATAGCTTTGAAAATTAATCAATCTGGCCTTATAATGATGATATTTATCTAATATGTTTTTTATGCACAGCCAGTTTAAAAATTCACCAAGAATAAACCCTTAGCAAAAGATTCTGTAAAAAACAAAAATTTCAAAACTCAGTAGCGCAACTAATACTCCATGACTGACTCAGGGGAGATGAACAGTCAAAAATTCAGAGAGTTTTCAGGTGAACTGAAAGCACAGCACAGCAGACAGAGGAGCAAGCTGTTGGAAGATACATTCAGCATGGTGAGACATCTTTCTAGACGAGATGAGCAGAGTAGAGTGAGAAAAGCTTATAGAGAAAAAGTGTAGAAGTGTAAATAATTAGGTATTTATAGCAGGTGGAGCCACCACTTTTTTTCCCAGTACTGTAACACCTGTTGGCACATTCAACTTTTTTCTCTTTCAGTGATTTATGACATTATAACTGTGACATACTGCACTGACTTCTGTCTCATTCTATCCATGCTTGTGGTCTTTTAACTGAGGTACAGGACTTTATATTGCAGTGAAAAATGAACCCAGAGGGAGAAAAAATGCGCCACGAGTAGAAAACGCCCAGGAAATGCTTGTAGTTTAGAGGGTCAATGGAACTTCCCCTGTAAATATTTTCTTTGGTAGCCGTCTGAAGCAGCTCCTGGTGTGGCAGATTTTACAGCTTTGCCATGGCAAAACACACGTGTCTAAACTCACACAGCATCTGATCGCCTCTGTGGGTGTGAATGGGGAAACACGAGGCCAGAAACTGCAGTCCAAGGATGAGTCAGGGCGTTTACGTTATAGGAGTTACTGCCAGAGTTAACAAGCTGCTTAGGAGGATTAAGTGTCTTGTGGGAGTAAATTAGGAAGCAAAGCAGCAAACTGAGAATAGCATCAGATTGCACACAATCCCATCAGCTGACAACGATGCTCGCCTATTTTAGGACTGTGCAGTTCTGTTTACACACATCTGTGCATCAGGCTTTGGGCTACTTGTAATTCAGTCTACTGACTCATAAGCCTACGTTTGGTTAGTGGAATACCAAAAACAAAGCGAGAAATCATTACACCATCACCATTTCCCAGAGCCCCACGATTTTTGCATATTTTGTCCAACCAGCAGCTCAGAACGCCCAAATGCTTCCTTTATTATCATAAATGACAAACAAAAGCAGCACATCCTCAGGTTTGAGAAGCTGGACAAAGAAGCTGTTCTGCTCGGATTCATGACCTTTTTCAGGTAATCGACTAATTGTTGCAGTGATGTGTCATTTATCTCTTTTCAATAAACGTGTAACCTCATCTTTATGTGTACAATATATTGCCATACTGTAAGTTGTACATCAAGAACGACATAACAAGTAGTAAGTGGAAATTACAGGCGCTGGCTGCGGAGGCTGAAAATCAGGTCAATACAGTCAGCTGCTGAGGCGAGCTGATGGTGAGTAACACGCTGCGCAGTAAATCTCCTTCATGTCAACAACAGAGCCGCAGCATGATGGCTCAGCCTCGTGGGCCTATTAACATGAACACTGATGCCAATACACACTGTGGTGATCAATACCGTGACGAAAAAGCACAGGAGGCTCAGAGAAAGTGGAGAATGAGTTTAAGACAAGTTCAATCCAACACGTTTTCTTCTATAGTTTCATATTTTTACTAATTGTAAAATACTGTGAGTTCAAATAACCGACAAAAAACACACGTGATGCTCAAACTCAGAGTTCCAGCTGTTGTGGCTCAAATAAAAGCAGCTGCACATGTCCGTCTGTGCAGCACTGCCCCAACCACAAGCATGTTTTTAACACAGTTTCTCACATGGAGTTGAATCAACAACTTCAAACCCTGCAGAGAATAAAACTGTGATGCTGCAGACTGTTTAGTAACACATTGTACATGCTGCTCAACTTCAGCCATGTGCACTGTCTTACACTTCTCCAGACACGTCCTGGACTCTTGAAATGTGAAAAACAGTGCTGATGCAAGCATTAATAGATAATCACTGACAATAGTTTGGGGTAGCAAATCCAATGAAAAGTGCTATCAAAGAAAGACATTCGACGCTAGTTAGAAATCCTTTTTTCTCCAATTTAGTTCAGTTTATTACACATCAACACAACTGCAGAAGGCTGCAACACAGAGCAGAGCAGAAAGAACACTAAAGACAGCGACAGGCACGAGGCGTCCGATTTAAGATAATAGAACATAACACCAAAGGAAGTAAGTCACATGTAGGTTGACACAGATTAACATGTAAATACAGTCATATCAAAAGGCACTTCAGAGCATTAGAACTGTAGAGATGGAAGAGTGTTGGAAAACTGTACTAAAGTAAAAGTAATGTTACTATATTTAAATTTCACTCAAGTAAAAGTACAAAAACTGTACTTTTATCAGTACTCAGATAAAAGCACAGTTTAAAAAATTATCTTTGTGCTAAAAAAACTGCTAAAGTTTGCATCGGTCTTTTTAAGTTTTGAAAACTAAATCAATTATGTTCAATCAACAAACTACACTGAGTTAGGTGAATCATCTTCAAAAGTGTTTTTAATTGCAATGTATTTAATGACTGGTAACAAAAACTGAAGTTTTAAGTTGTATTACACTTAAAAATCCACTGTCATCCACAGGCCATACCACCTTGTGAATGCCCAATCCCATCAGATCTCGAAAGCTAAGCAAGGCCGGGCCTGGTCAGTACCTAGATGAGAGACTGTGAGGGAACACCAGGAAGCCTGGGTGGATGCAGTGTGAGAGTGAGTGGTTGGTGGTGGTTGGAGGAGCTGATGGTGCAGACTGTCAGCCTCGCCTCCATCAGTCTACCCCAGGACAGCTGTGGCTTCATATGTAGCTTATCACCACGGAGTATGGAGTGAATGAATAATGCAATGTAAAGCGTCTTTGAGTGTCTAGAAAAGTGCTATATAAAACCAATGCACAGTAACCAATTACTATAATTTTTACACAGTGTGTGATTACTGCTTTTCCAAAATATGGTTAAAACTGCACAATCTTGTACTTTCTTGCAGCCAAACACTAGTATCCCATTAACAGCAGGCTGCTGTAAAAACTGACAGTTCGAACTAATTAAGAAGTTGTGACTTCCTTTATGCAGCTGAGAATATTGTGAATAATTTTACACTGACGCCCGCAGATAGACCACTTTTAGAATACATATATATTTCATTCATATATATATTAAATATGTGCTTCATAGAATAATATTTGATGACTTCTGAATAAGTTTAAAGATGTGCCATAAATGAATAGTGCTAATATCAGGCTGTGGTTTACATCTAGCACTGGTGAAAGAGCACATAACAAAGAAAAATGTATGCATTTCCTTCTGGTGCAACATCAGCACAAACCTACTATTAGCAATATCAATATAAATATTTTGCAAATTTAGAAGGCCCTGTACAGTAGGCCTACCAATATTTTCTATATAGAGAACAATTTGTGCAATGTCACCTTTTTGATTTTGTGTATTTTTCTGTGTTCTGTGTTTACAGAGAAGAGACAAGTATGGAAAGTCATTAGAAACAGTTAAATATCCATACTATGTGGAGCCACCATTTATTTCCAGTGTTAGTAGCACCTGTGAACACTTGGGAAATGTTGGACGTGTTGATTCCATTTTTTTTCTAAATTAAGTATTTTTTATGATTCATGACATTCAAAATTTAGTCAAAGAAAGTAGATAAATCATGTCCTAACCATAGACTATATATATAAAAAAACTCTTTCTTATACAGTCTATGGTCTTAAAAAGCTCATAACAGTAACATCTACTTCAAACCAGGGAAAATGCTACCAAGCTAAGCTAACTTTCTTGAATCCACTTTCCTATTGGAATATAAACTGAATGCATCTGGCTGTTTGAAATGGCTCATGGTTGATGGTTAATCATATACTGTATCCAATAGATGGGTGTAGCCATCGAGACGCCACAAGTTGGGTTGTGGACTATGATTTTTAAGCCTCAAGTTTGAAATTTGACCATCACTGTCGTGTAGTGTAGTAGTCTAGTGAGAGGAGACAAAATGTGCAAGAAACACGAAAAAAATGCTGTTAGCTTAACGTTGGTTAAAAGTAGCTTTTTACCAGGCTTGGACTGGACAGCTAGCATCACATTAACACCCCCACAGTGTGTGGTTAACACAGGCTACCAGCCTGACACTGTTAGCATGATGCTATCATCTGCTGACGTTAGTGCTAGCTTGTTTAGCATGATGCTAAACAAGCTTCTGCTAATAATTTATATTAGCTGTGATATTAACTTGGATGTGAATTTTGGCTAGCGAAAAGCAGGCTCAGAGCACATTGTACTCACCGGAAAAAATGAACAGTCCACTGCTGAGTGTCTTTCATTACTACTGACCGCTGAACAAGACATTTTCATTAACTTTCATTAACTGAAACACACTAAACGGCCAACCCCCAAATACAAGGTAACGGCATTTAAATACACACAGTGCCATGGATACGCCTTGCTGCCCTCCATCCTGATTGGTAGGTCGCTGAGGTAGCAGCTTCTTCATCACAAAGTGACCCTGCTCTAAATCATACCTGCTCCATCGTCTGTTTTATTTGAAATGGGACCATAATATACTAAGTGAGCATCATGCTATATTGACCTCCACACCAAACAAAAATGCAATGAAAAAAGCTTTGGTATTGCGCCGATGTGACAGGCAGAACAAATGCCTGTGGCACTTCTTCCAGACGGACCCTTACAGCGCTACAGGCTCTGCAATGCGATCTCAGTGAGTACTGCTTCTTGTGAGCGCGTTTCTCTACTTTGAAGCTGGTGAGAACATACCTCAGATCCACCATGAATGATGACAGATTAAGCCACATGTGTCCAACTCAAGGTCCGCGGGCCGAATACGGCCTGCCACGTCGATTCTGTGTGGCCCGCGAGAGATTGTACAGTAGTCCCTCATCAAATCGCGGTTCACAGGGAGGCACACCTGGTGATCAGAGTGTTCAGGTGCCGCAGAGAGATCTCCACTGAGTCAGTTAGGAAGAAGAAATAGCTCCACATTCAACCTGGATGCCTCACATTTTAACAGCGATCACAGTTTTGTCTATATAACCATGATCCACTGGTACTGACAATTAAAATGTGATCCACTCATCATAAACTCTGCTCACAGAAAACAGCACAGGTCGACAAAAAATCACTTTGTTTCAACCTGATAAATGTATGTACAACTGGTGCTACACTACAGCTGCCTGCCAGTGTTGGCTTTAGGCGTTTAGGGACCATCAGTAAAATGTAGTATTTACCAATAAGCAGATGTTCAGCAAGTGTTTAGCCTGTGACCATTCATGACTGATATCAGAAGAGGACTGCTGAAAACATGAATATATTTTCTGACTGAAACATTTTACAAATTTCAAGTCTTGTGTCACTGAAGGTCAATGCACCATAACTTGGTTATGCAAAAACAGCCATTCATCAGCAGGCTTAGTGGATTAATAGCTGTAGCAATGCTGAACTGAAACAAGGAGGTGTGGTGGGGAGACCAAGAAAGTTGGTAGCACCATAGTGGAAAAGTTAGTCTGGAGCCCTGTTATAATATATATTATAACATAACATAAAATAATGTAAGATGTCTGCGATATAATAACACAGCGATGTGCCTACATATATTTTATTTTTATATTAACAAATTCACAATATTTGTACACTGAATGCAAAAACGATTATTTCACAATATGTTCAGTAATAGTTACTTTTATACAGTCTTACAATTACAACCAGTCCTTTGAGGACAACCATAATGTTTATGTGGCCCTGGATGAAAATGAGTTTGACACCCCTGGACTAAGCAATCTGGGTGTACTGAGCATTAAGTATAGGAGGGCAAAGGTTTTGAATCTTGACTCATTTGTTGATCAGTTTGCTAGAAATCACCAAAACCACAGAATACAGTTGTTGTAATTTGAAATCCTATACAGGAAAACAGACTGGGGTGCAGAGACCATCTAGACTATCTAGGCTATAGTAGATGCTCTTATTGTTTTATCTTGTTTTCATTGTCAGTATTATAACTGAAACAAATACCAATACTGTTTTTTTATACCTTATGCTGAACTAAATATGTTGAAGGCTGGAACACAGCATCGTAGCTGAAGCCAACAAGGATGTTTTATTTTGTTTGCTTAACCATTCATTGGACATATCGTAGGAAAATGTAAGTAACATTCAGTAAAGTTGAACTGCAACTGGAACACTTTTACTAGTACTGTGTATTACTTTATTATTATTTAGACCACAACTTTCTGAATGCTTGAACACTTCTCAGTCTCTTTTGTCCGGGTTGAATGTGTCCCTCTGACAACACCCTTGGCCCCAGCCTGCCCCCCCCCCCATTGAAATTGGTTTGCATCCATATCTCGTCATACTGCCCAAACCTTCCATCCTTTACAGCTTTCTGACCAAATGCAGAAGGTTAAGCCTGGTCTGATCCCCGACTGGGCCACTGATCACTCACAGGAGGGGGATGAGTATTGATCCAGTGGGAAGCCCATAAACATCAATCAAGTCCAGTATATTACCTTTAATTCATCTTTTACTGAACGACACAGTCTGTGCAAAGAGGAATGTGCACATTTTCTATACGAAACATGCACATTTCTATGAAAGTACAGGTGTTCTTTAATTTTAAACAACATTTCTGATACTTTGTTTGGCTGCCAGTTAGTTCCACCTGTCATTCTGAGAAACTGTGTTCTTTTGTGGATTTGTGGGTCTGCAGAATTTATTCAGAATCTAAAAATATGTTGATTTTAATTTCAACATGTGTAATTTCTACATTTCTGTAGTGTAAATTTGTCCTGTTACTCAGAACAGCTTGCCTTGTCCTGATATCTATCTTTACGCACTACCCAGCCTACTTTTCTGTTGTCTCGCTGTATAAAATTCACCTAACTGTAAAGAAACAGAGCACACAGGCTGTTGGAGCTCACCGACAGCAGCCGTCCGCATGTGGACGTGAGGGAAAAGTAGTCATCACTGGAGGCACAGTGAAGTAACCCTCGGATCACCTGACGGGACTCTGCCACCGGGGCCTCGCTGAGAAAGAGATCCAGGGTCGAACAGGAGGCGGCAGGATGACACAGACGAGAAGATGCGGTGGAAAGTGGACGGACAGGTTTTTAAAGCAGAGCAGCTTTGCAGGGATAACTGGCACTGAGGATACTTCCAAGCTGACGGGAAAGCAAACTTCGAAAAGCAAATAAGATATCTCCCAAGAGAAGCGCAGGCAGAGGCTGAACTGAGCAGGTGAAGAATCTGAATGAATGACGGAGCAGCAGGTGAGTGGGAGGGAGGAACCACGCTGGTTGGCTCGGCTGTAATCCTTTTCCAGTGGATTATTCCAGACTGGAGGGTTGGACTAAAGGAAGACAACGAGACAGGAGCTGCCCACAGACAGACTTACATCCAACTGAAACACTTACAGCTTATAGTTCAAGTCTGGGGTCAAAAGCAGGCCTATACCCAAACAGCACTCACAGAAGAAGGGCTGAAATATCTCAGATGGTAAAAGAACAGTTGGTTCTTATGTTCAGTGTGCTGGATGGAGCAGAAATGGGGGGGTGTAAAGCTCTGATCGACTAAAACAGAAAGTACCACAACAGGAAACAAGCCACAAGGTGCTGGTGGATCTGCTGGAAGGAGCTTTATCTGGTGAGGCTCCAGTTCACAACTTCAGCTCTTCTCAGACATGGAACATATAACATTCCTGCTTCATCAGTCTGTTAAATCTGTCACCAATCTGTTACTCTGATAATAATCAATTTGATATTTTGACTTACCTAAAATTACAGCATCGTGCCGTTTAGCAGCAACAACTGAACAAACAGCCTTAAAGCAGTGCTGCTAACAATCTCTGACAGGGATGAGCGGACACACAGGGTTCACACTCACTTTTCCTGATAATATCATCCAGTCTGACGGCTGTTTGTCTTTCGCAAGAAACCCAAACATATTTACTACGAGCCTTAAAACATACGAGCAGAGTGTTTTCCTTGAGTCAGCCGCTCTGCACGGCAGTTCAACTCAATCAGTGACACATCATCAATAGCCAATCACAGAGCTGCACAGCCTCCTCGTAAATACAGGCCTGACAGCCTTACAGCCGCTCGCACTGTTCAATTACTTCTTTCCAATTTGTGAAACAATGACTTACAGCCACCACTTTCTCTTACAGGTCTGGTTTACATCATTCAAGGGGAGACTGGTGTTTAGCTGCAGTTGCATGCAGGAGTCACAAAGAGCAGGCAGATGAAGATCTATCAGCTCTGTCTCCTCCGACAGCCCTCCAAACAATGAAAAACTAAACAGCCGTCACTGTTGGAGGAAAGCTCCCTCACTTAACCCTGTCCACCCTGGAGCTCCCTGCAACAACACCATCAGACTGCATCTGGTAGGAAAAACACAACTGGCTTCCACTTGTATCAGCCTGCAGAGTGCGACGCATTGACTGAAGAGGCTGCCTGGTACAACTGTGACTAAACTGGATGCAGAACTGTTTCACTTCTGTTGCATCACATCAGGTAGAGCTGCAAGTCATAGTTTAAAGAGCAGGATCGATAGTATTAGTGCCACTGACTCAATGTAATAAGGCCCTGGTCTTTATCTCCAAAATGTCACAATAAAACTCAAGACAGCTACAAGAGGACATGAAGATCAACTGCACAGAGACACAAAATGACCACAAGGAGACGATTGACAAACACAAGAAACACGAAATGTCCACAACGGAACACACAAGAGCCATGCAGAGATGACAAATGAATGCAAAGATGTGCAAACTGACTACAAAGCGGAAGACCTACAAAAGAGGCAACACAACTGAAAACACCAAATGACTACAAACAACATGGCTGACAGAGTTGTGTTGATTGCGTGTCTCCTCCAGCGTGGGGGTCTTGCTCCTCTGTAAGAAGCTAGGGGGCCTTTCACATGTCAGCGCCCAGGGGTCCGTTGGTCTTATCATCCATCCGTTTACAGTTTTGTTTAGGTAAATGTAAAACTGCCTGAGCTGACGGAAACTTTAATAGATAGACGAGGGCCGAAGGAGACGCAACTTGTTGCAAGTGAAAATAACCTGATATCACTGATGTCACCTCTAACCAAACCTAACACATGGTCTCCTATATTATAAAATCTTATCGTTAAAAACCTCAACATGAAAGTATAGAAGCAATAAATAAACAAATGCAGTGCAGTAAACAGTCCAACACTGACCTCTGAAACTGAACAAAGCAGTCTCAAAGTCGTAGAAGTGCCTCAACACTGTACTTAAGTGCAGTACCTGAGTAAATGTAATTTTTACCATGGTGTACTCCACAAAGGAGGCTCTACAGATCCTTTAAAAAAACAAACTAGTAATTGAATCATTATTGCGTCTCCCAACATTCCCTCACTTCCTGCAACTTTAGCCTCTAAAATTCTCCATCAGCTCCACTGGCTGGGTCTCTCTCTATAAAACCACCGGAACACACAACTTGTCGAGGCTCTCGTCTAATTACTCTTGCTGGATGCTTTTCAGTTCCAAAAGGAGCTGCCAGGGGATTTATTCTAACACATTCCCTCTGAGACTGTGCTTGACAGTCCTGCAGGAGACACTCCTCTAGCACTCTGAAACTGGCCACCCTCCACCTGTCTCAGCTGTAGTCTAGCGTCCATGTGAACACTACACTTCTCAGAGGAACTGCCTCGGGGGGATTCAAAAACTTTGATCGCCAAACAGTTCCCTGCATTCTGGTGAGTGTTCATGTGCCTATTTGCTCCTTTTCTTCATCAGTTTATGTTGGACCCTGAGGGTTTGTGTCCATTCTCCTGCTATCCCCTCCGCCCTCACCCCCAGTCTAGGCAGAGGTCCACCTTCCCTGAGCCTGGTTCTATCTGCTGATGATTTATGACCTTAACACTACACAGAAGTGTTTCTAAGTTATCTCTACTTGTAGCCATGCTTGTGCTGTTTCAGTAGAGGTGCATTTCTGCTTACAATGAACTGATTAGTCGTTGCAGCTGTAACTGTAATCAAACTTGAATTAGTCTGCCAGTGTGCAACAGGCCTCCAAACCTCTACGTCTAAATAAAGAGGAGCCATTATTTATGCTTCATCTTTGTTTCTGGATGTGACTCATCTTCCATAATTAGTCAACTATTTTCCAGCTGTAAACCACCACGTCCTGTGTACGCTCTACTGTGAGACAGCAGCATCACTCAGTGCTGTCAGAAATCCAACGTTTGTCTACTTTCCAGTTAGATTTCATACAACAGAGTGGAATTGCGACATACTATCTTGCTTACCACCAGTTCTTTCTGCCTTGACTTTCAACCAAGTCTTGATTACAGGCCTCGCTCCAAAGCAAAATTCCTTGCAGCTGCTGTAGTCAAAGCCAATTCTTTATTACTGTTTCAATTCAGACCTAAAAACTCCGCATGAGCTGGTTTCCTTTACTGAGATCAGCTTTTAGTTTAGGGTTCAGTTTAATTCCTTGCTTTGTCTATGGGAGTGTCAGCAGGCTGTGTTTACATGGAGCAGAGAGGGGACAACAAGAGAGACTGGGAGGAAAATGAAACATACTGGAACAATAAAATAAATGCATGGCTCAAAAACAGTAACATGAAACAGATTATTATATATTATATATTACAGCCATGTTAGACATGGGTTTATTTGAGTTCAAATTTTGGCATTATTGAAGCTGAAACTGGATCAGACTTTGTGTTTTTTCCCCACTAATCGCTCTCATTGCACCTCAGAGGTTGTCCCCTTGAAATAAGCTCAGATCTCAGAAAGAAAAAAAAACAACTTGGACCTCTACGAGTCTGGAAGCAATTTCCAATTTCCAAATGCCTCAAAATACCAAGTTCATCTGTACGGCAGCCATCGTGCTGCTCGGGAAGGAGTTCTGTCTCCTAGAAACAGAAGTACTTCAGTACAAAAAGTGCAAAAATCAATTCAGAACAGCAGCGAGTATCTACAGGATATTCACAGCCCAACAAAATCTATGCTGATACGACCTGAGAGCTGTTCAGAAAGGAAGGAGCTCCAAAAGTGCCATAAAAAAGCCAGTTTTCAGCTGCACAAAGCGATGTCTTCTGCACTGATGAAACAAACTGAACAGTCCATATTCTCCTACAGACAGACCCTTCTCCACAACTCTGTGTCAACACTGCATTTTATAAAGTAACTCAAAGGATCTATTTTAACCACTTACATGCTCGGTTGCAAGAAAACATTTATTTTAAAGGTTTGGGTTGACATAATGACATCTATAAAGTAGCTTCAGTGTTTCAGGTTGATAAAAAATTGGCTTTATGACTTGATTTTTCCTCACCTCAAGTTCAAACGGAGGCAGTGGAAGAGGCGGAGACAATATGTGGCAGATTAATGTCTGAAGTTTACATCCTGCAAGTTAGACCGCTTTGGCCGTAATGACCACTGTTATGCTCGGAGGAATAAGGGTGAAGCTTACAAGTCGAAGAACCTGCATCCCAACTGTGAAGCACGGAGGTGGCAGCATCATGTTGTGTGGCATCAAGAGGAACATTGCTGAAAAACTGAGTTTAAATGTGTTTGACTAAGGTGTCTGTAGACATGAGTATGAAGCCTCTATTTGAACAACACATTAAATACCTCACTTTTTCTAGATATGCTTTTATGTGATGTCTTCTCTTTATGATTTATTAGGCTTTTGTTGCTTATATGATGTAATTAGTATTTAATAACAACATATTTGTCTGTTATGTGATGTTTCCATCTGCTTTGCGTTGTCTGTCAGAGCATTTTGTAGATGCCTGTTTTGTAATATGAATAAAGTTGTTTTTATAATTCTAATGTGCAGCAGCACCGCCAAACTGAACTTCCTTACAAACAGCTGTCCCACCATCCTTTACCTTGAGATGAAATGTCCTAACGTGGCTCCCTGCAGGACACATATTCTCCGTGTTTACCTGTTGGAAGCTCTCTGGGTCCTCATCTCTGCCCTCCAGCTGTGGCTCCGCTGCAGCTGTTGCCGCGTCGTTGCCGCCCCCGCCGCCGCTGCCGCTGCCGCTGCTGCTGCTGGCGGGCGGCTCGGCCAGCCTCTCCAGGCACGCTGAGCCCAGAGAGGAGCTCTTGTGGTGGGACTGCACCAGCTGAGCCACCGTGGGTTTGTGCGGGCTGCCGGACTTGTGCTTGACGGACGCCTGCAGCCTCTCCCGGCCGACCCCGGAGCCGCTTCCGGCCGCTTTGCCGCAGAGCTGAGCCTCCTTCGCCTCCACCTGGGAGGAGAAGAGCAGGTCGGGCTGCGAGGAGGAGATCACCCGGTCCAGGACGTCGCTCTCCTTCCGCTTCATCTTCCGGAACATCCACATGCCGCGCTCCTTCTTGTCGTCGGACTCTCTGGAGCCCAGCTTGGGGCTGAGCAGCGGCTTGGCTCGGGCTTGGAACTGTTTCCACATCGTGTTTTGTTGGGACGCGCTGCTCTCATTCTCGTCCCCGTCGCCCCGCTCCATTCCCGCCTCTGCTCGGAGCTCCGACAGGCTGACACACGGACGGACGGGCTACGGATGCTCCGACACTCTTACGCAACCTGGGCTCACCTTATTGCGCCGCATCACCCCGACACCAACACGGTGAAACAGGCGCGCAGAGCCTGGACATGTTGTAGTTGCACCGCTGGAGCTCAGCGGGGTCGTCCAGCCCCTTTTGCACGGAAATATTTACACCAGCAGGGCCGCTCTTAGCTGCTGGAGGGTCCCAGCTCAAGACCCCCCAGTAACTTTGAAGTGGGAGCAGCTCAACCTCAGTACACCCCTCATGCAGCCCATCGTTTCACCTTTGGAGCCTGATGGACTCAGTTTGCATCCAAATTCACATCCCTATGGGGAATCCCATGAAAAACAATCAGTGCCCCCCACCAGAGTCCGCTGATTTTTCATGCTCAATAACTTTACAACCCTTTAATTTATTCAGTTTTAATGAGGCCATGTCAAATTTTACTTTCATACTATGATTATTTTCAAAGTTTCAGGCCCTTCAAGCACATAGAGGTGGATCAAATGTAAGACTTTTTAATTTGCATTTCTGAGCCTCATAACTTCATAAATACAGAATATAGACACATGAAATGTTCAGGGTTGAACGATACGTTTGAGGGACCGCCCTATAGCTCGCTAAGTTGTTAAGGCGTTACCACATGGGCACAGGTCGCCAGTAGCGGTCGTGGGTTCGAGTCCGGCTCACGACCCTTTGCTGCATGTGTCTCTCGTCTCTGCCCCCCTTCTCTCTGTCAAGCAATAAAACTTCAAATAACCCCCCCCCCCAAAAAAAAATATATTAAAAAAAAGAAAAACACATTTAAACTCTGTTAAAAACTGCAGCTTAATCAGTTTTGCATCCACTCCAGGTGTCACAGTTGAAAGTCAATCTGGTTTTGATCAGCACAGTTTTTCAAAAATCGAAATTTGAGCATCAGTATTATGCGATATAACGTAATTTACCAGTTTAGTGTCAATGCATAGTCACGGAAACAAGCATCGGTACCGGGATGTGTTCTCTGGTCTCATTTTGATCTACTTTTTGATACCAGCCTCATCTTCTAGCCAAGATTTCTTCTGTATAGAGACGTATTTTGGCATCTATGCTCAAAGTCACTTTAATAAAACACCTGTGCTGAACAAAAACAAGATATGGCTTTAGGCTGTGGAGGCACTGATTGATTGTTCATTGAATGATGCTTTGTCTTACCACAGTATCATCCAGTGAGATCAGTAACAGCAGAATCTAATCAATTCTCAACCCAAGCATGAAGCAGAACTTCATTAAATTGTGTACATTAGCCATATTTCTCAACTTACCTATTCTCTTCACACTGTTTTCTCATTCAAATGTTAGTTTTATGATATAACACAGTAAAAAGTATGTTGTTATACAGGAAAAGGTTATTGTAAGTTTGTATGTCGTACTATTGTGAAAAATATCTTGTTATAACAATAAACTCTTCATGTTATAATGTAATACTGATTCTTTTTCTGTTGGGGCAGCAAAACACTGCAGTTCTAATATGGTGGGTGATAACAAAAAGTTCTGAGTCTGCATCTAAAAAAAGCAAGAACCATAAGGTGGTCATGAATTTACTGCCATCCTCATCAGCATAGTCTCTTTGTGGAGCCACACTCTGCTCCCAGGGCTCCTGATTTCCAGGCAGCATTACAAATGTGGCAGGAGCCCTGGGAGCAGAATATCACGGCACAAGAGGCTGCTTCATAGATAGGCACAGTCTACGAACTTTAGGACCGGTGAGCATCGGTAGGCAGCTCACTGTTTTAAACAGCAGGATTTTTATGTAAAGAAGACAGGCACTTTAGATGAAAACAAAGGGCGTCTTTATTTTTACACTGTTTTGAAAAGGGCTCCATATAGAAACAAGTTTGATCATTACCATTATTGTAATAAAGCTAACAGGTTGTTGGGGTTTCACTTCCATTGTGAGTTTCTCTACAAACATGATAATATTGAAGCAGTACCTGCAGCACAAAGCATTTTTAAACCTTCTGACCTAAATAATACCATGAGTAATAATAACCCAGATCGTTATTTACAGTATCAAATGCACTCTGAGAACAGACTGAGCGTTCTGTATGTAGGATAGGACAGCCATGATTGTACACTGCAAGGCTTTAATTCATCATGGTTACAGGCTTTATACAGGGAGGAGATAATCTGGAGAGGGCATTTACTTACCATGGCTTTACTTACGCTGACTCCTCATATATAGTCAGAGAGAAAATGTATGCAGGATCTCTCACACACACACACACACACACATGCAGCAGAGCTGAGATTAAAAAGTCACTGATGGTTTCCTGCTCTGTTCCGGTGGCATCTGCTGATTCTGAGCGGCTGGTTCGTTTGAAGATGTGGGTCACAGGAAGCCATCTGAGCTCTAAGCTGAGTGATGCTACCAGCAGTCAGATCTAAGATCACAGATTCACTGACATAAATCACTTCCTATGTTATATAAATACATTTCAACCCATTTTGAGTCATTCCATATAAAACCCACCAAGTACAGTAACACTGGAGTGTTTGACCCTTTAATGAAGTCGTACAAGATTTTACCTTCACACTATGAATCCTTCCAGAGTTTCAGGTAAGGTAAAGTACATATGGTGGGTCGGCATTCCACACTTTTTAATTTGTGTTCCTTTTTCCAGTATTTTTTACCCCTTATAACTTTCTAACTACAGACTGACCCATGAAACTTTCACAGCTGGAAAGTTTTGTTTTCAGTTATGACCCAGATCTTCTCACTGGCTTTCAATTTAAGGAGACCTTGCCACCCTGACTTCATGTGTTATTGTGCTCTAACTTTTTATCCATATTGTTTTATTGCTTACTTTTATCTGCATTCATTTAGTTGTACTGTGTTTTTATGGAATGCTGTTTTAGTTGTACAGCTGCTGCTGTTTTCAAGTGTGCTTCACAGGTAGATATGACTTTATGTCAACAGCGTTTTTTGTTTCTTTGCTGACAGCAGTGTGCAGTTCGGGGCGTGAGCTTAATGTTGCTCAACGTCGTCATGCTATTGGCTGAATCCAACAGTTTGGGGCGGGAGCACAACGCTCAACTTTGGCATGCTATTGACTGAATCTAACATTTGACTCCGCTGGGGACATTGCCAACACGTACAAACGAGCGTCATCTTATGCTCCTAGCATAGTCACAAACCTGTATTTGGTTCCACTCTGAATTGCATTAGATATGCATGTTCCTGAAGGATTAGAGTGAGGGTTAGATTGTCACCAAACTGTTGCAAAATGAAGTAAAGTTGAACGCTGAGCTCCTGCCCTGAACTGCACACTGCAGTGAGGGGCTTCTCGATTATGTAGTGTCACATAGAGAGAGAAGAGGGCAGTAGAGGCTGATTATTGTCTCCCTCTTCAGGCAGTGAGAGTAATTACACAGACACTTGTGCTCTTGACACTGTCAGCCTCTTTCTTCTTCAGACTGTTATCCTTCCTCTGATTTTTTTTTTTAATCTCTGCTTCCTAAGTCTTCGCGGCATCATACTCTGGGATGCTGCTGCAGCTACTTTATCTCCATTGCTGCGGCTGCTCCTCTCTTCAGCTCTGGCAAACCAATCATCACAATCAAATCTACCTGGACCTGACCGGCTCAATCAGAATCCTGTGAACTCGTTTGGCTTAAACGTAACAGACACTCATTTATATGTAGCACCGCACTCCAGCTTTAACAAATCCAGGTATTTCACCAAGTGAGAACATCTCCCGAAATAAATCTCAGCACATCCATACTTTGACTCCTGTGATTTTTCAGCCTACGCGCTGCTGAATCTTCTAATGGTGGGAAAACCCTGCAGTCAGAATCTGCAAACTGAAACGAACCATCAGCAGCTTTTCAATCGCTCCACGCGAACAGCAGGCGCTCGCACATCAACTACTACAAGAATCTGGGACGCGGTGCAGTCGTCTCACTGAGTGTTTCAAGTATCTACTGTGATCTAAAGGTAACAAAGTGCAAGCTAACCCCTATTGCCTAACAAGACTCACTTGGCTAAAGACTGCATTTTAAAAAAAGACACCAAAAACAGCATGCTGTCGTTCCACTGTTGGGCCATTTCATATAAAATCAACCAAATCTGGGGAAAAAAGATCCTGCCTGACTCTTTTAGAATCAGCAGACTTTTATGCACAGCAGCTTTAGCATATTCAGTGAAGCCATGCAGAATCTCATATTACAGGAGTTACAGGCCCTTGAAGTGCATGCCAGGTTTCTACAGGGGCAGCTTTTTAATTTGCTTTATTTTTCCATAATTTCTGAGCCTCATAACGTCATGAGTACAGGAGATTGTCACATGAACATTTTACGTCCACCCCAGGTGTCACAATATAAAGACAAAATCTCATTCTCAACAGTTTTCTAATATAAAGTCATATTTTAACACCCAGGAATGGAACTTATGGCTGTGAGAAACAACGTTGGCTTTGGTTTTCATGTGTCTATCTCCTGTATTTATGACATTCGGAGGCTCAGAAATTCTGGATAAAATAACATAAATTAAAAAGTAACTCTGTAAATATTTATAGAATGAAGGTAAAATTGTGCATGGCTTCATACTATTGTTAGTGTACATAAAAGATCAGCTGGGTCTGAGGGCGTCAGGTGGGAGGCACTGATTGATTTTTCATGGAATGACCCTGTTTCTTTGTGACCAGTGTTTGGAGCACTGGGTGAAATACTGAGATTTCTTCAGTCGTCCCTTGAGAGGATTGACCTCAGCGAGGGATTCCTGCCTGTGTCTGATAATAAATAAAAGATCTAAAGGTAAAGACGGGCGCAGCAGCAGCAGCAGCGGTCACAGGTCCTGCTCGTGCATCTGCTGCTGCATCTTCTGAAGCATCTGCTGCATCCTCCTCAGCTTCACGAGACGTGACGGCGAGAGGCAAAGGAGAGAAGGGAACAGGATGAGCGACGGCTTGCGTAATAACACATATGGGTCATCGATTCACATCAGCATCTAGGTTATGTAACGCCTGCTGCAATGCATTATTCAGTCTTAAGCAGCCACTCACTTCTTCGTCTTTCATTTTGATGAGCTTCTCTGTCTCCACGTCGGGTGTGGACAGCGGCAGGATCGGGATGGGACTCTCCACCCGCTTGTCTGCATTCATCTTGCTGCAACAGAAAAGCAAGAGGCGGGACAAATGTTACCGTGGGCGATGCTTAAAAATCACATGCAGTATTAGAATATCATGAGGAATATTAGATTACTATTTCAGCATCATTGCCACTTCTCACTTTTATTTGGTCGTCTCATATTAAAAAATACAGAATGTTACGTTTCTGTCTCATAGTTTTAAAGTCAGTGAGTAAAACCATGAATATTAAGAGATAATAACCCAAAACACTGAGATAGTAAGTCAGAAGTTTGACTCTTTATCACATAATCTTTATTTAGTAACTCAAAAATGTACCTTTTTATGTCAAAATTGAGAAGATCTGTGTAATAATTTTGACTCTTCTTGTTTATTTTTTAAGTTCATGCTTGGACACACACCTGGTCATGGTCTGGATGCACTGAGCCCGGTAGTTCTCGTAGTGACAGTCACTGGTGATGTCCTTCAGGTCGTGCATGTGGGTTCTGATCAGCATCGTCCTGAGCTTGACAAAGTCGCAGTGGGAAGGGTTCTCCACTGCACACAGGGAAAAAAGGCATTAACGTCAAGGCTGGCAGCCCCTCTGACAGACACAGCGTCCAGCTCTCTTACCCTCAACGATGCCCCAGGGGTAGAGACGCCCTCTCACTCTCTGACCTCGAGCTTCCACCACCGTGTTGCTGCCAATCACTGCAAACGGAGAGCTCTCCTGCATCGCAAGCAGCAGCGACACAGTTAAACACTCACAGCTGAAGTAAGAGCAGGGATGCTCATATGTATAATGTAAAAAAATAAACTGGGTGTATTACTGTAATGTTCAAAAACTGAAAATGAACTGAAAACAACAACATTGTAAAGCAATATCTTTAGTTGATTTAAATAAAATAAAACTGTAATTTTATGGTAACACACTGTAAAAAAAACTAAACATTATTACTATTATATTATACTAAAATTATTCTGGATGTTATTTACAGTTTTGTCCTGGTTTTTTACAGTCACCTTGGAAATTAATAAATTTTTGTCTCTGATTTTACCAGATATGCACTTGTATAGCGCCTTTCTAGCTTAGTGGTATCCAAAGCGCTTTACCATGTGTTTAGCATTCCCCCATTCAAACTCCAATGGCGACAGAGTTGCCATGCAAGGCACTAATCTACCATTGGGAGCATTTTCAGGTTCAGTGTCTTGCCCAAGGACACTTTGGCATGCGTAGGGGCCGGGGATCGAACCGCCAACCTTGCGATCAGTGGACAACCTGCTCTACCACCTGAGCCACATATCCTTCACATATTGTCCATAATTTAACACAACTGAGAGCATTTGTAAATAAAAATCCTTAATATATACAATTTTCCTTTTGAATGAGGGCAAATATCTCCAAAATAATATTTTTTGATTCAAAAAAGTAAAACTGTGTAATTTTACGGTCACAAATTACATATTATTATTACATATTACAATATGTAAAATAAATATATTAACTGACTTTTGGACACTATTTATAGTTTGAGTGTGTTTTTAAATAAATGAATAAATACTTTTTTTGTGATTTTACTGGATCTCATCTATAATTTAACAAAACAATCTGTAAAATACAGGTAAGATGATTTACTATTTTTCAGTCCCCCAATACATGTTTTGTCTTTAAATAACAGAAAAAGTGACATTTTGCTCATTTAATTAAATACACTGAAAAATGTGTAATTTTGCTGCCAAGTTTAGTAAAAGAAGAAATGAGTATTTGTAAAAAAAAAAAAAAAACAAAAAACCTGATTTTTGATATAGATGTTATTTTTGTTTGTTTGTTTGTTTGTTTGTCTGTGTCCAAAATAACTCGAAAAGTTAAGGATGGATTTGGATGAAATTTTCAGGAAATGTGTGAAATGGGACAAGGAAGAAATGATGAATTTTTGGGAGTGATCTGGATCACCGTCTGGATCCAGGATTTTTTTAAAAGATTCTTTAACATTGGGAGTGTTAGAAAGCCTTGCAGTGCCTCCTTGTGGTAGAAAAGTGTATTGCTCATATATGGTGGGTGTTGGCCGCTCCTGCTCAACCACAGCAGTGCTACGGTGTGAGAGTGATTACTGGACAATGAACTTTTTTAAGGATACTTTGTCATTGGGAGATTGTGTTGGGGGTGGACTGAAGCTGCTTGGCAGAGGTCTACGCTCTCTGTGTGCTTTTCTAGTTTTCAGTTGTACGAGTAGTTATGTGTAATTTTTGAAAAGAGAAAATATGCAAGTTAGTAAATTGTTCAAATAAAGTTAGAGTTAAAACTGTTAAACTTTCATTTTTAACAGTGTGGTAATGCACCTTTACAAGTAAATGTATGCATTATTATCACTCATTATAGAGGCAGAATTATAAGCAGAAAATTGAAAAACTGAAAGAGACAATGTCAAATACAAGTGTACAGAAAAGCTCAAGCACAGTTCAAATTCGTCAAAACTGTATCCAAGTGTAAACGTTACTTTTCAGCAGAGCGAAACACAAAAACACAGGGACTGGAAATAATGTCTTGGCTGAGAATCAAGCTCACCTTCAGCTCTTTATCCTGCTGCTTGAACTCCTCGTCCTCATCAGAGTCGCAGTCAGGGAACTGATAGATCTTTATCCCATACTTATCGATCTCCTCCCTCAGCTGGAAGGACGGAGCACATAGGAGGTGTGATGGATAGCAGCAGAAACACACACATGCATGCAGCCTCCCACGGAGAGCTGGAATTCAGCAGAAGTCACTGCTCTGCACATGAGAGCTGTAAAACTCAGGAGCAGGTGAAATTTCTGCTGAGAGATGTATGAGTCATCCACCACTGAACGGAGCTGAAAATAAATCCAAACGAACTTCAGCTCTCAGTTCTATACTTTCTGACTTAATTACTCACCCACCCAGTCAGTCAAGGATCTGGTATTACAGCAACACATTCTTCATTTTCATTTGTAAAACAAAATAACTCAGCAGAATCTACAAATCTTTCAAACTTGAAATGCAAAATCTTAAGGTAGTAGGAAGTTGGGAAATAATCAGAAAAAAACTGTCCTAGAGTTGTGTTAGAGGGTTGTGGTTAGCTTAGCTTACCATAAAGGGAAGAGGAAATCAGGGAAAAGATTCAGGACATTAAAATCAAGAAACATCCACCTCCTCCACTGCAATAAGAACTTTACCTAACCCCTGCACTCCCACTATTTGCATTATTTTATATGATCAGTTCTGCACTACTTGAACACTTTGTCATATGTATATAATACTTTGTTTGAATTATTTTTATTTTTAAGAGTATTTTTAATTATCTCTTTATCTATTTTTATTCTTATTTGCATAGCTGCTAATTGTGGTGTTCTTCCATACAAATTTCGTTGTACTTCTGCACAATGACAATAAAGTCTCTTTATCTTATCTTTATCTTTATCTTTATCATAAAGACTAGAAGCAGGAGAGCTACAGCTAGCCGGCTCAGTTGTAAGATCAAAACCACACCTTGCGTCCAATTTGTTTAACCCTCTAAACCCCAAAATCTACTGCTGGGTTTGAAAGGCATGTTTTCTTTCTCTTTTTTAAAGCCAAAATGACATCGTTTAAGACAAAAAGAAGAAAGAACTGTCAGATTTCCAGCTTTCAAACCTTTATTGAATTTAGGTTATCCAGGTTAGAATAACCTGAATAACAACATTTCGTATAACATAGTGTTTATCTGTGACTTTAACAAAGTCTAGACAATTATTTTATAAAATACCCACTGAATAATGAAATCTCTTTACAGCATCGTAAGATACTCTTTCTGAACATCTGCTATATTTAGACAAACCCATATGTCTTGGTGTCTTTAATTCAGGGCAGGAATATAAATAAAACACTCTAAGCAGCCAGCAGCCAAAGGAAGAAAAGGTCAGTGCATATATTCAGCTTTTATCTGCTACATGTAAAGCTGCCACAGCTGCAGTGGAATCATATTTATTTAAAAGTGTTACCCGCTCTTTGAGCTTCTTTATCTCCAGGGGAGTGAGGCAGTCGGCCTTAGCGATGAGAGGAACCACGTTAACTTTGTCCTGCAGGGCCTTCATAAACTCGATGTCGACCGGACGAAGCCTGCAGTTGGACATGAACTTTACTGAGCATTCAATGCATGCATGTGCACAAATAACATGTGTACAGTGCCTATAAAAAGTATTCACCCACCCAAGTTTTCTCCTATAATTTATTTTAACATGGAATTATAACTGGAAGGTCCAGTCACTGGTGAATCAGTACTCCTGATTATAGCTACACCATGAAGACAAAAGAACACTGGAAGCAACTCTGTGAAAAGGTTACTGAAAAGCATAAGTCACAGGATGGATACAAGAAAATTTCCAAGTCACAAAATCTCATGGGGTACAGTTAAATCCACCATCAACAAAGTGCAGACTTTCACCAACAGCTGCCTCCAGAGAATCCTGAGGGTGTACTGGCCAGACAACAGCAACATCAGCCTCTGGGAAAGAACATAGCAGATCCCAGCAGAATGTGAAATAGGAAGAAGAAGATGGGGGTGGATAGGGCACGCGATAAAGAAGCCAGTGTCAAGTAGCACCAGGCAGACTTTGTCCTGGAATCCCCCGGGGAAACGGAGAAGAGGCAGGTCGAGGAACACCTGGCGCTGAGACCTCCAGGCAGACATCAAGAAGATGGGTACCACCTGGAACCAAGTAGAGGCAAATGCACAGGATAGGGGGCTCTGGAGGTCTCTCGTCGATGGCCTATACCCTGGTAGGGGTGTTAGGCATAAGTAAGTAAGTACAGTTAAATCTATCACTAAGAAATGGAAGAAATATGGCCCTGTGTAAATCTTCCAAGAGAAGATCGCCCTCAAAAACTGAGTGACTGTGCAAGAAAGATACTCGTGAGGGAGGCCACCAAGACACCTATGACTCCTCTGAAGGAGTTACAAGCTTCAGTGGCTGAGATGGGAGAGACTGTGTGTACAACGGCTGCCTGTCTCTTCACCAGTCAAAGCTTTATGGGAGAGTGACAAAAAAGAATGTCACTGTTGAAAAAAACTTATAATAAATCCAGATTAGAGTTTACCAGAAGGTGTGTGCAAGATTCTCAAGTCAACTGGAAGAAGATTGTCTGATCCGAAAGCACCAAAACAGAGTCTTTTTTGCAATTAGGCTAAAGTCCACAACATCACAAGCACACCATCTCCACTGTGAAGCATGGTGGTGGCAGCATCATGATGTGGAGATGACTCTCAGCAGCAGGCCCTGGAAGGCTCATAAAGGGGAAAGGGAAAGGGAAACGCTGGAGGAGGACCTGAAGCAGTCTGCAAGCTAACTGACTTGGATGAGGCTTTGTTTTAAAGCAAGACGATGACCAGAAGCATCCAGGCAAAGCTACACAGAAAGACAACAAGGTCAGAATTTGTGTCTGGGCTTGAAAAGGGCTGTTCACTCACAAGTCCTGAGAAGTTTTGCTAAGAAGTAAGGGGAAAATTGTATTGTTCAGGTGTGAGGATGGTTGAAACCTATTCACATGGGCTCAATGCTGTGATGTGGCTGAGTACTTATGCAATCACTTACTTTACATTATATACTTTTATACATATTTATAAGGCAGTGTGTGTGTGTGTGTGTGTGTGTGTGTGTGTGTGTGTGTGTGTGTTACCCATGTCCAAACGGGGGGATGAAGTAGAGGCAGCAGTGCACTCTGTTGTCCTGGATGTTCTTTCTGTTGAGTCCACTCTCGTCTCTGAAGTACTGCTCAAACTGCTGGTCGATGTAGTCGGTGACGGGCCGCCAGCTGGAAAACACAAGCATGAGTGCATGTCTTCTACTCTAAACCTACCAAACACCAGAAGGAATAATTTGATATTTTGAAAGTTGGCTAGCTTAGCATAATATAACGACATGAAACTAGCAGAAGCAGACTTTAAAAACACACCTACCAGCCCCTTTAAGGGTGTTTTCAAAAAGTTCCCACCTGGAACTTTCTGAGCTGTTTGATTTGGCTGAAACAAACGTGAGTGTGTCTGAAAGCTGCTGATCAGACCAACATTCAAATGAAACAACCCGGTAAAAAGCACATTAAAAGGAGGGCCTTCCATGCTGGCATGGTTTGTTTGTCATGTGAAAGCAAAGGGAGAAAAACCACTGCAGATATGTGTTTTGAGGCTAAATTCATCCTGAGGTAGGTTCTCTCACTGACTGATACTCAGAGGTAGGTTATAGAAAACAATTGTGCTGAACAAAAAATAGATTTTAGCTTGAGACTGGGATAGCTGGAGTGGGTGGAGCTGAAGCACAAATGTGGGTCTTTAGATCGAAAAAGTTCATGTAGTTATCTGCTGTACTTATGAAGGTTCAACAATACTGGAAGACAAAGCATGGATTAAAAAGCATAAAGTTTCAACCCTTTCCTATGTATTTCCAGGGCCATACTATGAAGTTATTCATAGTATGGACATAAAACACATGGCTCTATTATACTGTATATAACGCCGGTTGTCGCAAATTTGCAACGTACCGCTACAGCCGAGATAGCGTATGCATTCCCTCAATGCTGGTTCGTGCGTATTTAATACATACCTAGGAACCTTTTGCAAGCACTGGTTTCTCTTAGGACCAGTTTGAACGGCATTTGTGGCATCAATAAAAAAAATGTTGCCATTAATGCCTGTTGCATTACACCTTTATATCTACTATATGTGCTATAGACAAATTAACAATCACCACTTAATTTAACATCAACTTGAAATCAAAAACACATAAAATTATTGTTTTTATATAATTGTAAATAAATTCAGGCGTCAAGGGGATATACTAAAAAATCGGCTCAGGTGCTTTCATTTTATAAATTCACCAAATCAAAGAATTGTGAACAATTTTGCCAAACTGTCATTCATACATACATTATTCAGCTTAATCCAGCTGAAATCCTGACATGTCAGCAGCTTATTGTCTGATGAAACTGCTCTGCAATCTTTCTGCTTCATGTAAATATACTGCAGCATTAACTGTAAAATGTGAAACTGTACACAGTAAAAAGGGAAATAACATTCAATCACTCAAAAGGTCACAAATTGCTTCACAAATGCTAGTAATAAAACGGAGCACTAACAGACCAGTACCCCAGAGGGACAGTGGGATGGTGCAAATATAATTAAACTCCTAATGAATTAAATCAATGCTGCAGCTCCAGCCCAAAGGAAACGACAAGTAGAACTGACGAGGCAGAGCAAAAACGGGAAAAAAAAACAGCATTAAAAAGCCAACTTCTATCACGTTTACAGCTATAATGAATAAAAGAAAAGAGGAAAACCCAAAAATACATTATGAGCTCTTAAAGCATCACAGGATAGTCAAACATGAGTTTGCACCAGTTTGTAAAAAGTTTCAGAGATTTAACAGTGGGTGATGTTGCATATTCTTATACGTAATTAAGGTCTTTAGGGATACTTGTGTTGGAATAAAATCATGCTGCGTTTTAACCTGAATCTGCATTTTGACTGCAGAGGACCAGATATGAGGAATGATGGCAAGAAGGAGGGAAAACAGGAGTCTCTCACTGCAATATTAACTCCCGTGTGGTCGCTATATTTAACTCACTTTTTATTGAGGAGCTGCCAAAACACACACAGTGGGGCACAAACTCCACGCAGATCAGTTTTAGCTTCTGTTACCTGCATTACCATGGTTACCAAATCATTTGGAAAACATACCGTTTATACACAGACCAGCCACAACATTAAAACCAATGACAGGTATAATGGACATGGTTGATGATGTTGTTATGTTCTGATGGGAAACCTTGGATCCTGGCAAAAAATTAAGCAGCTTTCCACTGGAAGACCTCATCACAATGAGGCATGAATATTTACAAGAACGGAATTCTAATTGGCCCTTCCTCTTCCATTGAGCAGAATCCAACAGCTCTGACCGTGATGTTAAGTCAGAGAGCACCAAAACAATGACAAATGGTAATTATTGCATGTAACTCCAGCTCTACGTTAAAAAAAAGAACAATAGAGGATTGTTCTGCCTATATTGTAAATTTATCTGTTTTGGTGATACAGGGGAGGGGCTCTACATTAAGCTGTTTTCCACTCAAGGAACTTGTGGGCCATTTTGAGTGTTCTTCTACCACAAGACCCACCCTTTATAATCTCTTACAGGGTCGTTTTTAGGGGAGAAAAAAAAATACCTACTCCACAGTAGGTACTTCTGAGCTGGATGACTTTATCAACACACATAAACAACATGGTGACCAAGAAAGTGGCTTTTCAGTTTGGGAAACAGATGGTGCAGGTCAGGAGACTGCAGTGCATGGGGCAACAGTTCAAAGTCACATTTGGCTGCTTCTGCCACCCGTGCTGAGTGGACGGGTAACATTTTCCCGACCAATAGCAGCCAGCTCGAAGCTTTCCTTTCCTCTTTACTTTGATTGCTTCATGCTACTTATATAGTGCCAATTCACAACAAACATCTCCAGCAGAACCAGGCTCAGGGAGGGCAGTCCTCTGCCACGACAGGGTGGGGTTAGGGTTAAGATCCCTTCTGTTCAGCAGATGGACTTTTTTAAATCGTCTCGTAGTTTTTGAATTTCAACCATAAAAAGAATGAATGCCTTGTTCCCTTCGAACCAGAGTTCTCATTGTTCTCCCAAATCTATTAAAAACACATCAGCACACTTCACTTTAGCACTGGCTGACATGTTTCCTTATTACCAACAGACACAGAAGGATTAATCAGTCACTTAATTGACTAATTGGGTACTATTAAATTAATCACCAACTATTTTGATCATCATATAACTGATTTGTACTTAAAAAAGTACTTTTCAAGGGTTTTACGTTTCAGAGGGTTTGCACAGTAATGGATAAGTTCATATCGATTTGTGTGCATATATTTTAATTAAATAACAATTCAAGACATTGTTTAGCCAAGTACTCAGCTTTAGCTCAGCTTCACTGCTTAATTTACTGCTAATTTATTTCAAAATATGGATATCTGTTTGTAGTACATTACTCCAATAAATATACGAGTAGCTGTCAATTATTAAATTCAATGGCCAGCTGTTCTGATAATCTACTGATTGGTTTGAGTTATTTTTGAACAAAAAAAGTCTAAATCCTTTGATTGCAGCTTTTAAAATGTGAGTATTTTCCGGTTTCTTTGACAGTAAACTTTATATCTATGGGTTGTGGACGAAACAAGACATTTGTCAACTTGGGCTTTGAGAAACACAGGTTAATATTTTTCACCATTTTGTGAAATTTTCTAGATCAAACAACTAAATGATTGACAAAAAAAACCTGAAAGATTAATCGACAGTGAAAATAATGGTTAGTTGCAGCACTACCATTAACGAACACCAACTTCTTATTTTTACTTCTGCCAGGAGGTTATGTTTTTGTCGGTGTTGATCTGCTTGTTTGTCTGTCTGTTAGCAAGATACCTTGAAAAGTTATCAACAGATTTTAATTAAATTTTCAGGAAATGTTGATAACGCGACAAGGAATAGATAAATAAGTGTTGGTGGTTCTGGATCACCATGTGGATCCAGGAATTTTTTAAGGATTCTTTATCATTATCAAGACATAGGACCATTTTCAGCATACGTGCATATGACTTCACAACAAAAAGCCAGACTGCTTGGCAAAAAAAAAATACAGGATATGCTCACAATAGGTTCTATAAAATATTAAAATTTGATCTGGATCCTGGCAAATTCTGGATATTATGATCCAGAACAGAAAAAATGACGGTGCTTGCACATTTTTGGAAACTGTAAGGTAACAAATGAAGATACAAACATTCTGTTAGCACAAAATAGTAGCTGAGAGTCTGCTGAGTCAGTATAGTGTGAACAGATTTGTTGTCGCTTCAATAGTGATGGAGCTAGATCCAGAAGAATACCACCATCACAGAAACATACCGATTTTTGTGAATAACTATTAAATCAAGAACAACACTAACAGCAATATCAATGTGATTCCAAATGCTAAATGTTTTGGTTATCAATGAATCTAATGGTGTAGATAAAATGAATGTAGGACTACAACATAAGGTGGAAACCACAATATGGGTGAAAAATGAGCTGCTTGGCGGAGGCCTGCGCTCTCCGAATGCTTTTCTAGTTTTTAATGAAATCCCACAACCACTATCCTGTTGCCCCAAACAGGTTATTCAAATGAGAATTAATCTGTCATTGAAAACAGTTACTAATAAAAACACTGTTCTTATTAGTAACTATAATATGTATTTGTGTTTTCACAAATAGTAATTAGTTCTTTTACTATGTGTGACTGTAAAATTACATTGTTTTACTGTATTTAAATGCATGAAAATACAAACATTTTATAGATATACACAGTATTTACAGTTTTTTGTTATAGTATTCCACCATTTTGTAGTACATATTTTCTGACATCCTTGGTGCCAGACTTTCACAGTTGTTTCATGTGCTCAGTTGAGTCACAGAAGGCTGGTGTTGAGCAGCACAGCTTTCACTTGTATGTTGAAGGGAAGAACTTTAGCAGTTTTATTCATGTGTGGGTGAAAATACAGAGAGGCACAGTTAAATGGTATGCAGAGGAACAGGTTCACTTAACCTAAAGCCAGAGAAAGCCTCCTCCATACAATATTACTTACCGCTAAGCTTTCAAAGCCGCTTTTATTGATCAGATTTCAGGATACTAAGTGAAGCCTTACCACTCTGTGTTGTTGACAGCATCTCCAAAACCCGGAGTGTCCACAATAGTCAGCTTCAGCTTCACCCCCTTCTCCTCAATGTCCACTGTGTGCTTTGTGATCTCCACCGTCTGACTGATGCGCTCTGTAGGACAACAAACAGAAAAAGATATTTAACAAGGTGATCAGACATACAGGGACGACGGTACAGAGATGTCTGACTGATGAATTACTCACCCTCAGCATTGAGCAGCTTTCTGTCTTTATGCAGATCAGTGAGGAAGAGGCTGTTCACCAGAGTGGATTTACCCAGACCAGACTCACCTGTAACACATTTACAGAGTTTTCACTGTCAGATTTTTGTAGGCATGTTTGTCTCTTTAGATCTGGCAGAATAGAAAGGATATTTATGTTACCTAGTTGAACAAACTCAACAAAAACTGACATTGTCATTCATCTTAAACTATATATGCCCATATATTTGAGTTACAGAGTAAAATTAACAACACTGTTGCAACTGACAGTGCAAACTCCAGTTAGCACACTAGCAGATAACTTGCAATAGACAGCTGAAAATAATGTAGAAATAATTGAATTTGTCATATAAACTAATTGATTCGCTACCTGAAGTAACTGACAAGCAGCTGAAATAGAATAAACAACTAAAAGTAATAGATATTCGAAAGAGATAGTGTTTTATTTTTAAAAAATGCTAAATAAGTACACGTACAAATCAAGGTAAATGTAATTAACAAATAGTTGAAATTGTTAAGAGGGTAGCTGAATATAAAAAGGGGAAATGGTTGGACTAAAAGTCAATAAACTGTCAAAGTGGAAATTGTTGTCTAAAAATGGAGTTGGACTAGCTACATTAGCTAAACAACTACAATCACTAGGTAAAACTAATGAATGATCAGAAAAAAAGCTAAAAGGGACAAAAAATTTAACTAATCAAAACTAATGAATAAAAAGTTAAAATAGTTAACGTTAGCTAAAACCAAAGAATAAGCAGTTACACTAAAATAACTTAATATTGATGATTGAACTAGTTAGCCAAAACTAATGACCATACAAGTTAAACAGTTAAGGTTAGCTAAAATTAATGGATAAACAGTTTAAATGGTTAATGTTATCTGTAACTTATACACAAACCGTTAAAATAGTATGAATAGTTAGCTAAAACTAATGAATAAACAATTCAATTAGTTTATTGAAACGAAAACAAATGAATTGTTGAACATTTGAAATAGTTACCAAACCTAAACAAATAGTTGAATAAACATTTGTCACTTAAAACCTATGAATAAATGTTTGAACGTGCAAGGTAAAGTTTGAAAATACATTTGAAATAATGCTAACCTAAGGAATAGGCAGTAAAACCGTTAGCTAACACCTAAATAAACATCAGAAATAATTAGCATTAGCTGAAACTAGTGGTTACAGTTGAAATAGCTAAGATTTGAATAAGCATCTAAAATAGTTAACATAGGTTAAAACCACTGAATAAAAAGTTTAAATAGTAAGCTATAGGCCTACTTGAAAAAATAGTTTATAGTGAACCTTTTAACTAATGAGTAAACCACTGAAATAGTTAGCTAAACGTTGGAGGGAAAAAACTGGGAATAGTTAGCTAAAACTTGGAGGGAAAACAGTTAATGTTAACTCAAACAAATAGCTAAGAGTAGCTCACAGTTGAACTAGCTAGCTAGGTAGCTAGAATAAACAGTTGGAATGGTAAATTAGTTCAACAGTTGAAAAAGAAAACATCAGCTAAAACTAATGAATAGATGGTTGATAGCTAGCTAAGACTTGAATAAAACCTTTAAGTAGTTAGCCAAAATTTCTGAATAGATAAATGAACTGTTGTAACAAATAAACAGGTGAAATAGTTCAAACTGGAAAACCCAGTTTAAACAGTCAAAGTTAGCCAAATTAATGAATACATTGTAAATCATTAGCTGAGACTTGACAAAATAGTATAAGTTGATACTAAAAGCAATATTAATGGTAGCTTAAACAAGTAAATAAACAATTGAAATAGTTTAGAACTAAAAATAATGAATAACCAGCTGAAATAGTTAGTTAAAAGTAATGATAATGGAGCTTCTGCTGCTCCAGAGGCTGTGCTACAAATGTGCAGACTTAAAACCCAATAAACACTGAAGATCACCTCTACGAAAAGTCTGTCCTACATCAACATCTCACATACAAAGAACCATAACAACAAGCAGACACACCCAGGACTGCTTGAAATCTAATTTCTGCCAGACTCTGGCACACTGGTAGGAATCTGATTTCACTCAAATATCACACTGATGTTTTTGCTGTCCAAGATGATATATAACAACCATGACTCAAGATGCAGCTCTGAACATAAACACTCTGATTATTCCATTGACATCACTGAAGGTAATTCAGATAGAACTGAAAAATAGGGTATCAAAATGAAAATCAATCCAACTGCCAACATATTGGGAGCTTAATGGATTTAAAACTGTCAGAAACACGACAAAATGTGCGAAGGAGAAAGTGATTTATGCTTCAGTATCCTTCAAGCTGCAGGGGTTAGCTCTTAACATTTCATTTATGACTCATTTTAATCCTCAAGATCAGCATTCAGCACTCAACAAAGACAGACATTTTCACAGGACACATGAAATTTGTGAAAACTGAGACGTTGCGGAGGTGTGATGGGAACGATGCCTCGAAACAAGTACATCCTGTCTTGGTCTGAGACTTTCAGTGTGAAGAATGCTTTGGATTTTTACCACATGCCGAAGTGGTGTGAATTAAGTCTTTACTGAGAGATCTGCAATATCTCCACAGACCTGTACAAAGCAAACACTCAAGTGCAGAAGTGGAATACATTTTCCGACGGTGTGTTTAGGTTCACTGTCTGTAATAGCAGCAGCGTAGATGCAGTATGCAAGTGAGTACACTCCTGTGCAATACTTAAATGTCAAAAGACTCAAAATAACAGCTTCTTTTAAAGCTGAACAGTCAAGTATTTCCTCTGTGTTCAGAACAATCAAAAACAACTGGTTTAGAAGGATAATAGTGAAAATACAGGTGAAGTAAAAAGTCAGTGCAACAACAGTTAATCTATTGTGATCCCTGACACACAAATTAGAAAGCCTGTGGTCACTGAAACTGAAGATGCATCATGGTTCCACATGGAAAACAACTGACAAATTTGTGATCACAGAGACAGAAAAGGATACAGGAAGCTCAGTGATGAACTAAGAATCAGTGACACACAGTCGCAGCAGTAATCAGGAGGTGTAGAAGGAGCCATAGTACCACTAAGCAAAGCTGCAGTGGTCGTCCCCTTAAAATGCCACCACAGACAGTGCACTACTTTCACAATCTGATTCTGAATAGCAGATGGGCAGCAGCTCCAGACTTGGCCCCAGGAGTTATAGATGGAAATCAGTTTCTGTTCAGCTCAGTTAGTGTGATATTTGATAAATGGTAAATGGTCTGCACTTACATAGCGCTTTTCTCTACCTTAGTGGTATCCAAAGCGCTTTACAATGTGTTTCTCATTCACCCATTCACACTCCAATGGCGAAAGAGCTGCCATGCAAGGCATTAATCTGCCATTGGGAGCAACTTGGGGTTCAGTGTCTTGCCCAAGGACACTTCGGCATGTGGAGGAGCCGGGGATCGAAACCTTGCGATTAGTGGACAACATGCTCTCCACCTGAGCCACAGCCGCCCCAAACATCAACTTCTGTAAACAACGTCTAAGGAAATGAAACCCCTGCTTGCTGAACAAACTACAATGAAACTTTGCTTTAAAAAAAACCCATTAAAATAGGCCTGATGAATGTTGGGAGCACATTCTTTGGTCAGATGGGACCAAGATTAATTGGTTTGGCTCAGATGGGGTCCAGCATGTTCGATGTCAATCTGACGAGGACTACCA
Source organism: Dascyllus trimaculatus (assembly GCA_024666655.1). Classification (NCBI taxonomy): domain Eukaryota; kingdom Metazoa; phylum Chordata; class Actinopteri; family Pomacentridae; genus Dascyllus; species Dascyllus trimaculatus. Next base: position 4,690,801 of record CM045460.1, on the reverse strand, counting down.
CAGTGAATGCATAGTCCTGACAGTGATGATGCACAGAGGTGGGAGTGTGATGATCTGGGGCTCATTAAGTGCAAAAGGTGTAGGGTAGATGACATTTATAGATGTACCATGAATGCCCATATGAAACTCTAATACTGTATGTGTCTGTGTCTGTGGAGAGAAAGACGGACTAAAGAAATGTTAAATTATGAATTGTTCTGTGGCACAGAGAAAGAACAGAAAGACCCAGGCAAGGTGACACCAAAACCAGCAGCAGCTCTCACCTGCCACCATGAGTGTGAAGTCAAACCCTTTTTTCACCGACTTTCTGTGCACCTGGTTGGGCAACGTCGCGAATCCAACGTAGTCTTTTTCCTACGGAAGCAATGACACAAACAGAAAAAACATTCAGCTGATGATGCTCATGATGCTGCTGCAGTGCTACAGTAGCTGTGTTACTAGGACATTCGCATGATTCCTTTCATGTTTAATGGAGAAGGGTGGAGGGAGAGCGAGCCCTGAGGTCCTCCAAGTATTCATAACCCAGTGTGGCAGGCAGGAGGAGGGGGTGGGGAGGCAGCATGTATGTGGACACACAGAAGGAGGACAGAAAGATTCAAAAGCTTGAAAGAGACAGATGGTCAAATATAAGTGCAGCCTGCGTTAGATTTCTCCCCAAACATCTCCACTTGAGGATCCGTTAAGCTTTTTAATACCAAATCTAATACGGAGAGCGTTTAGCTGGTCTGCTCAGGAGATCTGAGGGTGGGAGGTGTGATGTGTGTGTGTGTGTGTGTGTGTTTGTTGCATTGCTTCCATATTGACATTTTGTCTGTGGATGCGTTTGCAAGTCACACCCACACACACATCACCGAAATACTCGCATCCAGACTGCAGCGTCTGAGCGCGCTGCTCTGACTCAGCCTCAGCGCTGCCGTCCAACAGGACCTGAAAACCCGGAGCTGTGAGGCGGGACCGAGGCAGGAAATTATGAAACCGACCGTGGGATTTGGGAGAGAAGAAAGAGTGAGGAGATGCCGCTGGAAGATGCTATGCTCCCTGCAGGACTGCTGAACCCTACCCCTGACATGAAAAACAATGACTTTTAAAAGTCCTTTGCCAAGTTGCTTTCAGGCACTAAGTTTTAAGTTGCATGTTTTTGCTTTTTTTCCCACTCTGAGTGTTTTAACTGGTGTTAGTTTTTCATTTAACCTTTTTTTATACAGGTAATCTCATTGAGACATGGGGTGTCATTCTCAAGAGACACCTGCCCTGTTCATCCAGTCTTCTTTATATCAGACCTTTTAAACACACATGTTTCCCTTTTTTACCCTACGAAGCTTTACGCCTCGAAAAATTACATAATTCCATATTGCCTCAGATACTTTCTACAGAAAGTGAATTTGCTGCTATGATCATTTATTAACCTTTCAGCAATTTCTTCAGTTAAAATACAAACTATATTCCCTTTTCTAGCTCCTATAATACAAGGATTTGCTTTTGTTCTCAGTTTTATATCTTGACAAACTGTTTTTTTCCAGTTTTGGACAGCAGGTTTAACAAAAACAGGCCTTGAGTAGATATCAGGTTGGAAAAGTCATCGAATTTCACACTGTGTTAGATTATTACACTATAAATGTCCATTGAACGTTAATCTGCAACTATTTTGGTATTTTCTGAACCTTTTTGTCTTTTTTTTAATAGCAAAAATACCAAACGAGGGTTGCCGTATAGCTCACGGAGTCAGGGCGTTACCATGTAAGCGCAGGTCGCCAGCAGTGGTCGTGAGTTCGAGTCCAGCTCACGACCCTTTGCTGCATGTCTCTCTGTCTATACCCTCTTTCACCTTGTCTCTCCCTCTGTCATTAAAATGGAACAAAACTCCCCCCAACAATAAAAAAAATACCAAATGACTTGTAATTTGGTAACAGTTTTTATACTAAAGTGAACTATATATTTTTTTTGCTTTAGGTTGCTGGGTGAGAAGGGAAAGCCATTTTTTCTAATATTGAGTAGCTTTAAAGTTGGAAAACATCATCTTACTTCACACAGTCTTGAACAATTACATTACACACTTTCCACACAAAGTTAATTTATAACTATTTCGACAATATTTTTCACAATTTTTCAAGCAAAAATGCCAAATATTCTCTGATTCGAGCGCCTCTAATGTTGACGGTTGTTGATTTTCTGTGTTATATAATTTCATAAACTGTTCTTCTTTGGATATTTTGGTAATTTGTTAACATTCAAGTGATTTTCTTCAGCAAAAATATCAAATAATTTGTGATTCTGAATCTTCTGACATGCAAACATGCGTCTCCAGTCCAAGGAGTTGGTGATTTTCTGTATTTTACAGCTTTGTGTACTGAATATTCTTCAGTTTTTACTTAACAAAGGAGATACTTTTCTAACTGGAAGTAGCTTTAGGGTCAGAAAAATCATCCTATTTCATGCCTGTCTAAATCCATTTTTTGTTCAGTAAGTTTAAATCGGCTTAATTTAGAGCTGAGTGCAAGCTTCAGCAGAGCTTAACTCATTAGCCAACCAAAAATTACCAATAATCAATTGATCTCTTGATCCTTGAAGCAATTTTGCCAGCAGAAGTGCAGAACATGGACTGATTCCAGCTCCTTGAATGTGAGCAACTTCAGCTGTTCTTTGTTTTATACGACGGTAAACAGAGTATTTTTATATAATGTTTTCAAAGATTGCTGTTGATGCCGCTGGGCTCTGAGATCTGGCTTTGTTTGAACCATTTTCTGCTTTTAAAAAGTGAAATTAAATAGTAATAAAAATGACCATCAGCTGCAGCCCAACCATCGAACACGACCAACAAAACTTCTCACATCTGAGCAGCTGAATGTTCGACACTTTAGATATGGCTGAGCAGCTGTTCCTCCACCACTGCAGCTGTTGCATCTCTACAGATGTGCACAGATGTTACAAAGTGATACAGGCAGGTGAGAATGAGGAGGAGTTTCATGCAGAGCAAGTCAACTTGTGATTGTATTTACAGAAACTGATGTAAACATGTGGCCTCAGTACCACCGACAGGACACACAAAGGGAGGTATGACATGATGACCGGGGTCACCCTCATCATCATCATCATCATCACCATCATCACCACTGATCTCAGCAGCACTAAGGAGCCCTAAGCAGCCAAGAGCCTTTGTGTCTTACCTCCCCATCATCTGAGTCATGAAGCCAAATTCCAGGAGACGTCGGGCAGCGGATCAGAGTCACATCCAGCCGCATCCAGCAGGAGGGAGAAGGACAGGAGAGAGTGGAGCCTCGTTAACAGGAGGTTCATTAACCAGCAGCCGGACATCAGCAGCGCCTGCAGCAGCTTACCTGACCGGGGAGCGCGGCTCTTGTACCTGCTGTTGGTCGTCATCTTGGACTCGGCTGGTGGAAGCTGCGTCCAAACTGGATGCAGGAGGCGGAGCTGCAGCCTTGATGATGGAGGCTGTGATGCTCCGTCACGGGGGGGGTGGAGGGGGGATCCAGCAGCAGCAGCAGATCACATGTGCAGAGAAGAGGCGCAAAAACCCCGCAGAGCTGTCAGGCTGCCGTCGTGTGTTTGTCTCCACACTGGTTGTTTACTGCATGTGTTCGTTCTGACGAGGAGCCGATTCATTGTGTGTCTGCAGTTCACGTGATCACCAGCTGGGGGCGGTGCAGCTCCATGTTTGCACAAACAGGACAAAGCAAAGTTTACCCTGAATTTCATCTGGTCAGAATAAAAATGAAACTGTACAGGGTATACAAAGAATAGTGGTGGAGGAAAACCATAAGTCATTAAGTGAAAACACTGATACAATAAGAAAAAATATGCATGCACTGTAAAAACATGCTGGAAAAAACTGAAAATATGGCAGCAATTGTACCAGAAAGAAATATGTAAAATTGTAATGTGTAAAAACTGTTAAAAAAAATAATGGAAACTATAAATTAACGGCATTTTTAGCTGATTTAAATACAGAAAACCTGCAATTTTACAGTCACACACTTTAAAGAACAAATTACTCTTTGTAAAAATACTGATTTGTTGATTTGTGGACTTTTTTTTGCACAATTTTACACATTAGGAATGTATAATTTTTTACAGTTGGCATATTATATATATATATATAAATGAATCCTTCAATCTGTAAATTTCCTGGATATTTTCTGTAATTTAACAAAACAGAGGAAATTTGTAAAATAATAGTTAAAATAGGGTTTTTTTTTTAGCGTTTTTCAATCTTTAATTAACACAATTTTCTATTAAATAACAGCAAATATCTTTAAAATAACAATATATTTTTCTCTACAGTCAAAAGAAAATAGAGTAATTTTATAGTCAAACACTGTACAACTATGAATTCTGATTTTAAAATGCTGATTTTTGATGTGGACAGTATGTACAGTTCTGACTTAATTTTTATGGTTAATATGTAAATGAATACACTTTTCTGTAATTAAAATAATCATGATCTGTAATTGCACTAAACAAGGGAAATCGGTTGTAGTGGAAAAAATTATCTACATGCATTAATTTTTCAGATTTCAATCATATGTTTCTTCATAATTTTCATATTTAGTGTGCATTCATTTCATTTATTAATAGTAATAGTAGTCATAATGGTTGAATGTGTGTCCTTTCAGATAGATTTAGAACTTTTACCTACTTTCTAGACTGGAAAAATGCAATGTTCAGAATTTTCAAAACCACTGTTGTTGCAAAACGTCCTAGAAAAGCCTTTCCACTGTTTTCTAACTCAGGCTGACCCTAAACCGAAGACACGTGACCTGACACGAGGCCAGAGTGAGCCGTAAACAGAATCTGGTCTTCCAAGGAGCCGAAAGTCCCTATAACCTCCCAGGGGGTCTAACCAGGCCTCCGATGCAAATAGCATCAGATACTTCATCATTTATTTGGCAGTCATAAGTATCAAAAGTCATAGATGGAGAATTCTAATTGGCAGACAGAGCCTGAGGGGAGGGTACTGGAAACAGGAGGGAGAGGTTGCCAGTAATCTAGAAACTCACATGTGCATTAAGAAATCCAGTTACTTTCTCTGCAGAGTGTCACAGCAAAGTAGGAATGATTTGTTCCAATAAAAATCAGTTAAAAACCTTTGAAAAAGTCACAAGTTAAACAGTTTAGACTTTCTATAGTGAAAATACAGACCCCACAGGAGAAACTCAGTGCAACAAAAGCACAAACATGTCTGGTCACTGACATGTAAGTTAGAAAACCTGCAATCACTGAAACTAAACCATGTAAACAAGAGCAGACTAGAGGTATAGAACACACCATAGCGTCACTAATCTGAGCTGCAGTGGTCGTCCTCTGAAAATGACACTACAGACAGGGCACTATTTTAACAGTCTGGCTCTGACAAACAGACGGCAGTGAATCCACCTATGATCACTGACACACAGAAATCCTGCGGTCACTGAAACTAAACCAATCCAGCCCACAGTCTGGCTCTGACAAACACACAGATATCTGCCTCAGACTTGGCACAGGGATTATCAGTGGAAATCAGAGTGTCTGTGGAAGCTCAGACAGTGTGAAGGAAAGGTCATAACGTCAACCAGGAATCAACTCTTGCCTGCTGTTCAGCACAAAAACTGCAAGACGAAACTTTGATGGATACCGGGAGCACATTCTTTGGTCAGATGAAGATGAATTTGTTCTCAGATGGGGTCCAGGGTGTTTGGTGTGATCAGGACGACCACAGTGAATGCATCGTCCTGAGAGTGAAGCACAGAGGTAGAAGTGTGAGGACGTGGGACTGAGTGAGTCCCACAAAGTGTTGGGGAGATGATATTTATAGTTGGCACCAAACATAGCAAATACGACTAGAGAGACAGTAAGTGGTCAAAAAGAGACAAAACACAACCACAAATTGACAACAAAGACATATAAAAAAGGACACGAAATGATTACAACTACACAATGAAACAAAAAGCAACTATAGACTGACTCAAGTGACCACAAATGCATGCACAACGAGCAAAAAATGACACAACGTGATCAAAACGAGACAAAACCAAGCAACACAATGGAACCACAAAATCAGTCCGAAGAGACAAAATAACCACAAAGAGACATCAGACAACTATAAGGCTGCACAAAGTGACTAAAAAGAGGCAAAACATGACTCACTGACACAATGCACTGGAAAAAATGTCCCTCCCAAAACAAGAAAAAAAAAACTTATTTCAAGGCACTTTTACCTTGAAATAAGTGTAAAAATCTGCCAACAGAACAAGTGAAAATTTGCTTGGTAAGATTTCTTGAAATAAGACATGATATTTAGAATATTGAGGTCTTAAAATTAGCAGTGAAAACTTATTTTAAGCTATATTTTAGCAGCATTGCCAAGTTTAGGTGTCTTAGAATAAACCAGACATGCTAAAGAATTAAATAGATGTTTGCTTTAATAAGTTTAATGTCAACTTCTTCATTTGAGATGTATTCAACTTATTTTTAGTTGTATTATAGTGGCTCTTCTCTAGATTTAAGACCATCTTGTACTTTTGAAGGTGTTGTGTTTTAGGTGAAGCCAGCTACGCCCAAAAGGAGGTGTTTTTAACTCAAAAGCAGACATTTGCTTTTTTTTTAAACACATTTTACACATGCAGCTGTTTTCTGATATGAATTCGTGATTTTCCAATCAAATGCATTTACTTTATTTCTTAAATCTAGATTATTTATCTGATACAAACAACAGCTCAGCTTGAAACATGTATGAAATGTGAATTGAACCTTGTTTCTTGTAAAATACAACTCAAAACAAGATAATTATAAGATTGTTTGACTTAAGAAGATATTTAAGATGCGTTGTCTTAAAACACGTCCCTCTATCTGCTGAAATGTTACCTGTAAAGTTAATTTATCTTAAATCAAGTGGGTTGAGACATTTTGACTAAAAATAAGACGAATAAACTTGGTAAGATGTGGAGTTTTTGCAGTGTGCATCCCCAAGGTCAGGACAAAATGACAACATGACAGCACATACATTAAAAAAAAAAGCACAAGGAGAGACAACACCACAGCAAAATGACCACAAAGACATACAAAAGCTACTATAAAGTCACACAAATGGCCACAGGTGCATGCAGAAATGTGACCAAAACACAACCGAGTGACACAACACAACCACAAAGCCAAGGACAAAGGGACACAACTCAACCACATGGGTGGACGAAGTGAAAAAAAACAACCGACTCACTCAACGCAACCACAAAAATGAGCTCAAAGCAGCACAATGACAGCACATGGATGCAAAAAGGGAAACAACACAACTACAAAATGATCCGCTCATTGCTTCACGCTCTCTACTTGGACAACAGTTGCCATATCTAAAATGACGACTGCCATTGAATCCATTTGCAGCCGGCTCGGCTAATGTTTGCTCAGTGACTGTGGCTGATTTCAGATGCTTTAAACGGACTCCGATTTAAACAACACGCCCTAAAAATAGCCCTAAAAGCACTTCTGAGGGCCACATCCTCAACATGAGACCACGAGTGAGGCTGCATCTGTTCTGTAAACATTCAGATGAATTACATAATGCATTCATACATTTCTGCGAGCCTGATGCATTTGGAGGGGCTCTGGGGGGCTATTTAAGAAAATGTCAACAAATAATACCCCCCGGGGCAACAGATGAAAGCTGCATTTATTTATTTAAACATCACACACAGATGAGAATACAGACATCCTGCACGGAACTGGAGTGCTTTAAGAAAATATCCCACAACAATGCAGCATTGTGTGGGTCTGTGTGGGACACCATCCACTCATGTCCAAATATATGGACTGTAAGTGACTCCGATGAACCGACAGTCACAGTGTATAAAGAATAGGAGATAAAAAGTGGAGCTGTGCCAGTTGTTTGAAATAGTAAACGAGCTGTTTAAAGTGAGTCCCTAATCGTTCAGAGGCGGGGCTGATTCGCTCCACTGACCAGTGACAGTGACGGATTCAAAAACAACAAGAGCAGAAATAGGCCGAGAGGTTTGTTGAGGTTTGTGGTGGCAGCTGACAGCTACCTGAGGGAGGAGGAGGAGGAGGAGACCGGCAGCGAACAATGACGGGAGCGTGGGATTGCAGGCTGCAGCGGGCCGCCATCACTGCCTCTGTTTCCTGAGCCGCTGGGGGTCACACAATGAGATCACCCACAACACACTCTTCTGAAGTCAACCAGCACAAACAGACAAAGAAAAAATGTGTTTAAGATCATGTTGGCATCTCTGTCCTGCTCTTTATTCACACAAACTTGTTTTCAAATATAGCTTTTTGTTCACCCATGACTAGATCGAAGACCAGGTCTACCAGGCCCTCACTCTGGGGCCCAAGAAGTCAGAGGGTCCCAGGGTAAGAGCCTCAGTTTCAAGTGATAGTAACATTTTCATTCAACCAATTCATTCAAACTACAGTGAGGCACAAAAAGCTTCAAAAAAAATCGTGAAAACATGACCGTAAAGTCAGAAAATGAACATAGACACATGTAAAATGACCACAAAATGACACAAAATAACTACAAAGACACACCAAACAACCACAGGGAGTAAGAGACCAGCCAAAAACAACAACAAAACAACATGACCATAATACCAAAACAACATCATAAAGTGACAAAATGGCCACAAGCAGCCATTACAACATAAAATGTGACAACAAAGAAACACAACTCAACCAAAAAGACTCACAAAGTGACCAAAGGTGCAGCACAGCCACCTGAGGTTTACTGGTTTAATCCTTGCCATTCGAGAGCTCAAGCCTCTGCACAGGACGTTTAGCAGTAACTCAAAGCTCTGATATGTGGAATAACATCATAAATACATTGGCTTTGATAGCTGATGTCAGTGTTACATTTATGTTTTCTTCTGTACAGGAAGATGAATTCTACAGTGATTTAATAACATCTGAAGGATATTTTAAGATAAAACGCAGGTACAATGAGCATCGTCTTGTTTTTGAGCAAACTTTAATTTCTCAACATTAAGGTGTGTTAGACAACTGCAGTACCGATAAAAAGCGCAGGATTTACTTGTATTTTGCTGCATTCATCTTCACATCATGATGCTGCCACCACCATGCTTCAAGGTAGGGATGATGTGTTTGTGATGTTGTGCAGTGTTTAGTGTCTGCCAAACATAACATCTAGCCTGATGCTAATGCTAATGTTTGGCCTCATCAGACCAAAAAACCCTTCTCCTCATGGACAGTAAGTTTCCCACAGACCTTCTGGTGAACTCTAGTCAAAATTTCATATGAGCTTTTTCAACGGTGGCCTTCTCTTTGCCACTCTATATGCACACTCTCTCTCTTGTAACTCCTTCAGAGGAGTCATAGGAGTCTTGGTGGCCTCCCTCATCGCTTCTTGTGTGGTCACTTTTTTTTTAAGACTGTCTGCTCCAGACAGATGCAGTAAACATGTTCTTAATGATGGATTAACTGTACTCTGAGAGGAACTAAATGACCTGGAAATTTTCTTGTGTCATCCCCTGGCTTGTGCTTTTCAGTAGCCTTTTCAAAGAGTTGCTTGTAAAGTTGTTTTGTCTTCATGGGCTGGTTATAACTAGTTGTACTGATTCATCAGACTGGACCTTCCAGATACAAGTGTCTTTATACTACAGTCACTTAGGAAACAATGCATTCAGATACTTGAGTGACTTCTAGCACCAATTGGCTGCACCTGTGTTGAAATAGGTGAGTCACTTTAAAGGGTTCAATCACCCCTTTTCTGTGCTGCACCAAAAAAAACGTACAGGGCCATGAAGCTTGTGCTCAGCTTCTGCACCTTCAACAAGACAAACAGCATCCGCTGAAAAGTCACGTGCAATTCTCTTTTCTTTGCATTATTTACGAGCCTAAACTCTGAGCTCAGTGTGTGATTGTGCCTCGGGGGGGTTGGCATGTATGCGCTGTATTTGTGTGAGAATGTCATGTGTAGCAGTGTTTCCTCCCCACAGGCAGAAACACGGCCCAAGGACACACAATGACTTCAGCTGGGAAACAGAATCGTGCAGGAAGGCCGCAGATCAGCGACATACAATGACCATCACATGTGCTCTCCACTGATTCCTCGCCACCGCCGAGGACACCACCTCGCAGGAGGAAGCCCTCATTGTTCTGAGCGAGCGTTTTCTCCTTCTGGCAGAGCTACAGTGGAGTTAGAGGAGGGAAGGGGAGGCATGTGCGGACATTTGGCATCTTTCTGTGGTCATTTGGTGTCTGTAGTTTCATATGTCCTGGTTATTTTAAATTACTTTCTGTTCACTTTGAGCGACTTTGTAGTAATTTTTTGTGCCCTTGTTGTTATTATGAGTCACTTTTGGTCATTTTCCATTTCTTTGTGGTAATTTTGTGTATCTTGTTGGTCACTTTGAGTCATATTGTGGTAATTTTGTGCATCTGTGTGGTCATTTTGAATCACTTTGTCTTCTTTTGAATCACTGTGTGGTCATTTTGTGTGTATTTATAGTAATTTTGTGTCTTTTTTACAGCCATTTTAAATCCCTCTGTAGTCATTTTGTGTCTTTGTGGTCATTTTTCATGTGTTTGTGGTCATTTCATGTCACTCTGGTTACTTTGCATCAGTCTGTGGTCATTCTGTGTCTGTTCGTGGTTGTTTTCCGTCACAGAAAACACTGTTTGTCTTTGTAAAAGATGCAGGAATACCAAGGAAAAAGAAGTGAAAACACATGATTGCGCTGCGTATATATTTCTAGTTATATACGTGACTGCTTGGATCCCTGCCCTCCCTCTGAAGGAAATATATGGGTCAAAATGCCAAGTATAAACACACAGAGAGAAAAACTCATTTGTCACTTGTCTCACCAGCGTTTGATGACTTCCAACATGTTCAAGATAAGATCTGAATGAAGCCAAAGAGCAGGACGCAGCAGGAGGAGGAGGAAAGCTGTGCAGGAATAGAAAGAGAGCCAGGGAGAAAAAAGAGAATCAGCGTGTTATGTTGGCGTTATCTTGTGTTATCTCTCTGATTGTGCTCCGCAGAGACAGGACATGGTGCTGTTACACACAGGAAATGGCCTGATGGGGGAGATAAGGCGGGAAAATGGCTCCGGAAATCAAAACAAGTCCAGGCAGAAGGAGCAGAGAGGAGGAGGAGTGAGTCCACAGAGACCACTCCCACAGAGGTCGCATTCCACCCGGTCACTGTGGACACTCACTGACTCACCTGAAAAGCACTCTGGAAGGTGTTTGTTCTGTTCTGCAGTCACCAGACAGCTGCAAATCACATAGGAAGACTAACAGACAACATGCTCCTGAGGGTAGACATGTAAAAGGCCCTAAGCTTTCTTGTTTTACATCTCTTTGTGGTGCTTTTGTGTCCTTTTGTGGTAATTTTGTGTCGGTTTGTGTTCATTTTGAATCACTTTGTATTGCATGTTGTAGTGCATCTCCTTGTGGACTTCAAGTAGCAAAATATGTCAAAGTTTGTGAACAGCTGAAAGAAATCAGCCACCCATCCACTCTGGTTAGGTTCAGCCCTCAGCCCAACATTTATGCCCTGTCTGGCACAGTTTTAACCAAAGTCAATAAGATTTCCGCTGTGATTGAAATGGATGTTAGCAGGTCAGACTCCTCTCTCAGCACACAGAGGTCACATTGTATAGGACCTGCCTGAGGGCTGCATCTGTTGGGTGTCCATTAGCCTCCATGCTCAGTGACATGTTCAGTCCTGCAGCATCGCCGTCTTCCTCTGCAGAAAGCAGGCTGGACTCACTGCAGTAGCAGGCCAGAATAAACACAGACTGACTCTTTATTCACTGGAAAACTCTACGTACAACAGCACAGGGTCTGTTGTTAAAGGGTTATCATGGAACCTGACTTGAAAAAACAGCACTCAGATCCTTGACTTAAGTCAAAGCACTGATGCAACACACTAAAAATACTCAGCTGCATGTAAAAGTCCAGCCTGTGACTGATTTCGTGTCCTGTTTTGAATTGCCGACATCTCCTTGCAGCTGGTTTGCATCTTGGTTCACAGTTTTTTTTCTGCTTTTGGTGTCTCTTTTGGTAATTTTTTAAAATCTCTTTTGCTTCTCTATAGTTGCCTGCATCTCTTAAAAAATTGATTCACATCCATTTGTGATTGTCTTGTCTCCTTGTGGTCTTCTTGTCTCACTGTGGCTGCCTTGTGTCTCTTCACAGTACGTCGTTCTGTATTTATATTCATTTTATGTCTGAACAGCTGCCTGCATCTTCTTGCAATCAGAGCAGTGGTGGCCTAGTGGCTTGTAAAGCATACTACTATATTTTGTTAGTGCCCTTGGGGAAATTCGTTCTCTGCATTTAATCCATCCATTGGGCTGCTGTGGAAGCACCCAGGGAGCAGTCAGGGTTTAAGGGCCTTCCTCAGGGGCCCACAGTGATGGTGACTCAGCCTCTTGCCAGTCTGGGGACGTGAACCAGCGACCCACCAGTTACAAGTAATTGTTGATTATTATTTTGATTATTTTCATAATGGAATAATCTGCACATTACTTTCCTGATCAGTCAAAATGTCACTAATAGTCTGCTCCAAGATTTTTAAATATATATATTTTGCACTGATCCAAAGAAACAAGACATCTGAATATTTATGAAGTGTGAAGGAATTTTTCACAGTGTACTGGCTGAAGCTGAAAAAAATAGCATAAAATAATACAACAATGTTGTTGCAGCCTGACTGAGTAATGTGTGTCATCCTGAAAGTAAAGATGTGAGGAGCTGAATTCACACAGGATGACTGTGAGCTGCATGAATGTGTCACATCCGCCTTTTGTGATAGCAGGTGCAATTAGTCACCACAGGAAGAAGAGGCACAGTGGACAACCCAGAAACACATGAGGGCTCTGCTATCAGGCAGAATGATGACTTTCTAGTGTTGGGATTTCCTTCAGTCTGAGTCACCAGCAGTAATTTTGTGTGACTACAGCTAATTACAGTGTAATGAATGCGCCGTATAATGGAGGCTGACCTCTCATACAAAAAAACAGCGTCTCGTTGTGGAGCAGGTCATTACAATGATATGTTCATGTTTAAGCCTGAATGGATTAAAGAGAAGGTCAACTCCCCTGAGAGACACACAAAACACAACCAAAGAGACACAACATAACGGCAGAGAGAAGAAACGACCACAAAGCGACACAAATCTAAACCAAAGAGACGTAAAATTAGTTTAAAGATACACAAAATATCCACAAAGACGGATTACGCACAGTAATCCTGATATGTATTCATGGATCTCCCAGGGAACAAGGGTAGCAAAAATCACGTGTGTAAAGAGAGCCAATTTCTTGTAGCAAAAATACTTTTCACACATTCATGTCTCTGTATGGATTTTACAGATTCGTCTACACATTTACAGATTTGAGTACACTTCAAATTTGAATACGGATTTGTGGATTTTTTACGCATTTGCAAACCTGATAACACACACACAAGTTGTTTTACACAGTTGCAGATTCTTGTACAGACACACAAACCTCATCATACATTTACACATTCATTTCCACATTTGCAAATCTGACTTCGCACACAGATTGAGACACGGACACACAACTCTCCACACGCATTTTCAAATAACATTACTACAATAATGGCCCCAAACAAGACAAAAACTATTTAGGTGACACCCCAACCTGTGGCTGTAGTAGTTAGGTCGGGGTAGATGGATGCGCAAACAAAATAGTAGACATAAAGTACTGTGTTTACTGATATTTTATTTGACCAAGCAGAGTTCAGTGCACTCAGTGGCTTCAGTAACTTCACCAGAACCAGTACAGGTGGTCACATACAATCAAGTCTCACAAGGGTTTTCAGATGGATTTTTGATTTTTGAAAGTGTTTGTCCATCACAGTCAATCAGAATAATCCACCAAGCGAATTCTTCATGTATTTATACACATTCTTAAGTGCAGCGATTCCACCTCAACACAAAGACACCAGCAGCAGAATGACAGCACACAGGACATACCGCAGTAGTACTGTCACCATCTGTGTAGAAGATATACAGACGGACTGAGTCACTTTCAGCGCTGAGATGAATGAAGACTCACAAACCATTGTGTTTTGTCTTGGAAGCCGTCAAAGAGAAAGTGACACCAATAAGACAGTTTCCTTTATGACGGCAGTGGGCAAACAGTGGTCCGTGGGCCAAAACTGGTCCTGCTGCGAAATATTCACCCCCGCTGGCATTACCAGGAAAGTTCCACTGCTTACCTGCTGCCAAAACCTTATCACCGCAAGAATCATTTTCCATTAGAGAAAGACTGGTGGAAACCATTTAGATGTGTGGTTGACATGTGGTCAACTGTTAAACCAACTGACCACAGAGAGACATAAAGTGCTGGACAAAACTCTTTGTCTATAATAAAGAAGCACAAAATTTAGTCACCCTGAAATAAGACAAATGTCCTTTTTGCAGTGTAAAGACCTGTCTTTGAAGAGCACTGTGTGTGCCTTGTGTGTGAAGCTCATATTAAACTGAATGTTTGAGGAATTCATGTCTTACCTCAAAGTTTTCCACTTTTAAAGTCTCAGGATTTGTAACTTGAGTTGAATTAAAAGAAGAATATTCCAGATTTGTCCTTATTTTCAAATGAGGTAGCTTGTAACTAATGCAGTGTTCTCACAATTACCATGTCACTTCAAGACTTTAGAAACTGTCGTGGTAGTCAAATGATGCAGAATGACCACAAAGAGATACAAAACTACCCCAAAGAGACGCAAAGTGTCTGAAAAAGGACGCAAAAATGACCACTAATAGATGCAAAAAGAACACAGAGAGATGAAAAATAACATCAAAGAGACACATACCACCTTGTGGATGCCTGATCCTGTCAGATCTTAGAAGCTAAGCGAGGCTGGGCCTGGTCAGTACCTGGATGGGAGACATGAGGGAACACCAGGAAGCCTGGGTGGATGCAGTGTGAGAGTGAGTGGTTGGTGGTGGTCTGAGGGGCCGATGGTGCAGACTGGCAGCCTCGCCTCCGTCAGTCTACCCCAGGACAGCTGTGGCTACATACATAACATTACAACCAGTATGGAGTGAATGAATAATGCAATGTAAAGCGTCTTTGAGTGTCTAGAAAAGTTCTATATAAAACCAACCCATTATTATTATTACAAAACAACCGCAAGCAGACATTAGACGATTGGAAGGATAAACTGGCAAAATAATACAAAATAATTAGGTTTCAAGTGTGTTTAAGTTGAATTTGTGGCGATTGTGACAATCAAGATACAGCAAGTGGTTTCTGCTTGCTTTATTTATTTCACTGTAAATATTTCAAACGTTAACAGACCATTGTGTGTGTTCCCAGGTGGTAGGGGAATTCTTGCAGTGCTAACAAGTTCACACACACTGTGGATGATCAGCAACATTAAAGACACCTCAGGTACACACTACCGGCCCACGTGTCAGATATTGGTACCGGACAAACGCACAACAACATGTCAAGCCTCACGCCTCTTCCAGTGCCAAACGGCAAGCAGGTGATTCTTCACAGTGGATAATAAAACGAGCCGATGTGGAAAAGGAGGAGGAGAGTATTCCCGGCGGCTCGGAGAACAATGGAGTCACAGGGAAGTGATAAGAGACAGGACATCCTTCACGCTGCTGCATCTCGGCCGAACACGTCAGCTGGCAGCGCTGCAGCTGTCAGTCAGCTTCACACAAACACAACCCAACACAAGCACCACACAAGAAGAGGAAGCGGCAGTAAACACCTACAGATGGCTCATCATTAAAGAGCATGATAAATATCATCCTAAGCTCTACAAACGTAGTAAAGTCCAGTTTTGCTGTTGCCCCCTTTTAGATTGTACACTGCAAACAAGCTTCTGTAAGTGTAATACTTAACACAAATAGATGCAGAATTACAACGAAAATACATGAAAATGACCACAAAAAGATGCAAAATGACAATAAAAAGACCACAAATGGATGCAAGACAACAACTAAAAGACACAAAAAGACCACAAAGTGATGCAAAATGACCACAAAAAAGATGCAAAATGACAATAAAAAGAAGCAATATGACCACAGGGATGCAAAATGACAAAGAAAACGCACAAACAGACCACAAAGTGATGCAAAATGATGATAAAAAAGACCATAAAATGATGCAAAATGACAACAGAAAGACACAAAATAACCACAGAGACATGAAAAATGACATGAAACAGAAACACAAAACACAAAGTGATGTAAAAATGATGATAAAAAGATCACAAAGTAATACAAGATGAACACAAAGAAACACAAAACTCCAGTAGACAATGATGATTTTCTCCAAATGGAACTGAAGCTGATGCGTTTGTCTGTTTTTGTGTTCTCTCTTGTGTTTTGCTCATGTTCAGAGAATGCAGTTTAAATCTGAGTTTGTTGGATCAGAACTGGACGGTGCTTCTCAGTGTTCAGGGAGCAGGAGGAGCTGGAAGTGTTGTTGTGTAGCTGTAAACACTCAGCCACAGAAAGAGAAGAGGAAGCATCTGGCTTTCTGGGGAGTTGTGCACACATACACAGCATGTACACACAGACACACACACACACACAAAGCATGTGCACACACCGTGTTGTTTCAATCAGCGTCTTGGTTCTGCTGCAGCCTCAGCTGTGATTAACAGCTCTCATGTTATTGGGCCAACAGGAACACTGTTGTCATGACCTACTCACCCACTACGTGACATCACGGCTTCTTCTCCTGCACATGCACATGTGTGTGTACGTGCGTGTGTGTGTGTGTGTGTACCCGTGAAGTAATGAGCTTTCCAGGCAGTGAGCTGATTGTGTTTATCTGAAGGAATGTTGTTTGTAGGCGTGTTGACGTCCATGCAGGACCAACATCTGCCTAAATGTAAAAACATAGAAGCGGCTTCACGTCACATAAAACAGCAAACATTCATTCACACATCCAAAGGAAAGTTCCCATGTGATCTCCTCAGAATCAGCTGTTTTTTCATGTGCAATAACTTTACTATGTTTATTAAAGCCATGCAGAAGGTTCCCTTCATTCGTTACAGGCCCCTGATGTACAGAGGTAGGCAGCGATTTCATGCTTTTAAGTTGACTGTGTTTTTCACATCCATTCTGAGGCCTCATAACTTCACAGATGAATTGGATAAACACATGAAGTTTTCTGAGCAGAAAAACACACCTGAGCTCTGTTACCACCTGCAAGCAAATCAATTTCCACTCCAGGTGTCACCATCTAAAGCTAATCTCAGCTTTTGTTCACATCAGTTTTTTCTATAAACCAACTCTGAGCATCAGCATCATGGACTATATCATAGTTTCACCAGTAAAACTGCACATTAATGTTTATGACATAAAGTCATGGAAACAATCACTGCTATCCTGGATGTGATATGGGTGGCTGTGGCTCAGGTGGTAGAGCGGGTTGTCCACTGATCACAAGGTTGGTGGTTCGATCCCCGGCCCCTCCGCATGCCGAAGTGTCCTTGGGCAAGACACTGAACCCCAAGTTGCTCCCAATGGTAGATTAGCGCCTTGCGTGGCAGCTCTGTTGCCATTGGAGTGTGTGAATGAGAAACACATTGTAAAGCGTTTATGATACCACTAAGGTAGAAAAAGCACTATATAAGTGCAGACCATTTACCATTTATATTTGTTTTCTGATAATTCACCAGAGAAAACTTTAATAAGTGCAATTTGGGGAACCCTCAGGGGTCATATCACAGTGTGGGATAGTTGGTAGCAGATGAAAGGTCTCATTTTACATTTTCATGTGATAACACACTCATCTTCTAAAGCCTTCAGCGACTGCAGTCACAGAAACAGAGTGTCCTACTAAACACCTCGAAGACAAAGGAAATGATAGCAGATTTCCGAAGATCCAGGTTCTAACATTCTTGGAGTGGACGTCGAGGTGGTGCCAGCCTATAAATATCTAGGTGTACACCTGGACAACGAATTGGACGGGTCCCTTAACACAGATGGACTCTACAGGGAGGGGCAGAGCCGCCTCTTTTTCTTAAGCAGGCTCAGATCCGTAGACAGAAAGATGCTGCAAGATGTTAAGTCTGTGGTGGCGAGTGTGTTCTTCTATGCTGCAGTCTGCTGGGGAAGCAGTATAAAATACAAGGATGTGAGGCGTCTGGACAAACTGGTGAAAAGAGCTGGCTCTGTGACTGGAACCAGGTTGGACTCACAGGGAGCTGTGGTGGAGGGATGCACAAGGAGAAAGGTGGAGGCCATTCTAGTTAGACTGATCATCCGCTTCACAACATCTTTGTGGACCAGACAGGCAGCGGTAGTGGACGGCTCATCTCTCTGCACTGCAGGACTGAGAGATTCAGAGAATCATTCATCCCTGCAGCCATTAGGCTTCATAACTCTTTAACCAATGGGAGATTAGATGAATTTATAGGGAATTTATTGATTTAATGTTTATTTTGGGTTTTTTTGTTTGTTTTTTCCTTTGCCAGACACATGAATGTCCCTTCGGGGATGAATAAAGTATGTTCTATTCTATTCTATTCTATTCTATTCTATTCTATTCTATTCTATTCTATTCTATTCTATTCTATTCTAGTCTAGTCTAGTCATAATACCTTCTGTTTTAGAATCATTTTCTAATAGAGTCTTATGATATATATCCCATAATATTGATGCTCACAGTAACAACACCTATGTTGGAGCCTTCCTGCAGGTATTTTACTGCTCCGGTTTGTTCTCTCTTTAACTTCCTCCCATACTTGTCTCCTCTCTGCTCTGTGTGAATGAAGCATCTCTGTCAGCTTCAGATACCTACAGCTGAACTCAGACTAGTCTCAACTCTAGTTCACGATATCCTGAATGTTCCTCATGTCAACATGTGTACATTCTCCTTTTTAGATGCTTAAATTATGTTTGAACTTGTCAGAATGATCTTATAAATATCTCTAACTGGAACTGAGACAATCAAAATGTCATTACAGACATCTTGAGGTAGAGTTTTGACTCAGTGCAATGAGGTTGTTGACTGATGGAGGAGCATCGGAAGCTACTGCCATTTGATTTTACAGCTATCCTCTAGTGCTGATATGACAGCCGTTTACCACCATGTCAGAGCAGCCTGAGGATGAAGTTATAGTAGATTTCAGGTCTCTAATAGACGAAGCTCTTGTTCTCCAAAAACTCCTCCCTGATGAGTTTTTTCTACTTCAATGAATTTTCTAACCATCTCTTCCACCACAGCAGCCACTATGTCTTCTACTGACACTGTTCAAACACTGGAGCAGTGGGAAGCTCTGTATGAGCAGCGATAATTCAGACTAGTCTTAGTGATGTTTGAAATATCTGCAGCTGCTAATCTGACTGCTCCAAACTGACCAGCAGCAAACGATACAAATCTGACACATCAAAAAATTTCAGCTGGAGGCTTCTCTCAGAGAATGAGTGACTCTGGTCTTATTGAACCTGCCCAACGCCTCAGTCTGATGCAGCAGAAGAGAAGCACAGTGATGCTTAGCAGCCTCTTCAGTTTATTCATCTGGAGATCTTAGAAGAAAAAAAAAAGAAAGACTTTATCTTGGCACTGCAGCTCTTCCTCCACCCGCTTTGTGTTTATCTGCTGTGGAGTCTAAATAGGTGAGTCAGCAGGCCGCCCTCTGATAGCAGCGCTCTGATCCACTTCTCTGTCCATGTGGGAAACGGAGCAGCTCTGTGACTAAAACACTCAGATCGTGGGTTCTCCTCATTAGCAGAAGGTGTGGTCGGCTTCTATCAGCACGCATCGCTTTCTCTGCAGTAAACACTGAAAGCAGCCACACACACACACACACAAACAAACACATGCACACACACACTCTCTCTTTAGGGCTGACCTCCACACATGATGCTATTCTCAGACTGACCACAGTTTCCATGAAGAGGCTGATGATGATATTCCAACTAACAGCCAACATGATACATGATAACCTGATCACATGTTTGTTCAGGGCGGGAACAGCCAATCAGAATAAAGGATTTATCTTCCATATGTCATATTTCTATAATAATAATAACTTTATTTATACAGCACTTTTTAAAAACAAGGTGTTCTGACTTACAAGCGACATCAGGAAACCCAGAAGTCCAGTCAGTGGTATTTCTACAACACATATAAACAGGATCAGTTCTGTCCAGTAGAGAAATGAGACTGGTGTTTATCTAGCTAGTTAGGTTTACCAATGCAGAAACACTGAGGCACACTTACTGATATTGCTCAGGATTATGCTTATCTTAGATAACACTCGTCCCTCAGCTTTGAGAAAACCCATACAAATTATACATCAAAACATGCGCCTTGATCAGGAATGGCATGCTGTGTCTTCTATTAGCGATTCACTGTAAGTTTTTTATGAATTTTTAAAAAAATGTGTTAAAAAAATCATCATTAATGTAAATGGGAAGTCGGCCAGACAGCTGCCAAATCCCAGCCATCTTTGGAGCCCTGTCGCTCAACTCTGGCACATTTCACAGTAGAAACTTCATTCAAAGTTTAAACAGGTTAAAAAGCTTTAAATGTTATTTTGTCTCAATCCATGTTTTGGTATGTTTTCCATTATTTACGCAGAAGCAGTTTAAGATTTATGAATTTTTTTGAAAGTTCTCCCGTCAGTTGAATAAAAATTCCATGTTGACCTGATAAAAGATTTATAAAAAAAAAAGTGCAGTTAAACTTGATTCCTTCTCACAATTTCTGCTGTATTTAAACATTACACACAACAATTTAAACATAGAAATGTAGGTGTTTTTTACCCAGTGTGAGTCTCATGGCTGTAGGACTTGTGTTTTTTTCATAAATCAACTCAGAGCACAGATCGGGGCAACCAGAACTCTCACTGACTCCCATTATATCTGAGCCCCAAAATTTCGTGTGAAAATCAGAAAGTCTCTCAAACCTGCCACCAGATCTGAATACTACACAGTAAGTACATGAAAATACACAGGCCTGTTCAAAACAAGACCGTGCTTCACACAGTGAACGAATTTCTTCAATGTGACTTATAGTTTTTGAGCTGGGACTGGGAGAGTAAATCCTATTGTCTGGATTGCCTGTTAAAAGGCGGGAATCACCATAGCAACCAGTGACTTGCAGGTGATTGGCTGACTGCAGTCCTTCTTTCTCAGTTTAGTTTCAAACATGGCTGCCTCAGCAATGTATAACGTTATGGTGGCCCTATCAACAGGACATATCTAACAGCAGCTTTGAGGCAAATCAACACAACTGTTACTAATGATATTAACAAAGCACTGATACATGTTCTGACATGTCCCAGACCCAAAGTTATCAAATGCTACAAAAGGCTTACCAGGGACAATGTGGACAGTAGAAAAAGTTTAAATATTAAAGTTAAGACCCTACAACATTATTAAGAGTGTAAATTTACCTGAATATTTAAATATTGCAATAAAACATTTTAGTTTACATCATTAAATTAAACATTAAAATTAAGACACTACAATATTATATATGTCACTATGCTATTACTTAAGGCTAACATGCTACAACATTATACAGTTTCCATGTATGCTAAATTATTCATGGAAAATCCATCTATCCATTATCTGTACACCACCTAATCCTCTGTAGGGTCGCGGGGGGACTGGAGTCTATCCCAGTCGACTCAGGGTGAAGGCAGAGGACACCCTGGACAGGTCGCCAGCCTATCACAGGGCTACATATAGAGACAGACAACCAAGCACACTCTCATTCATACCTACGGACAATTTAGAATCATCAATTAACCAGGCGTCCTAACCGGGATGTGAACAGGGGATCTTCTAGCTGTGTGGTGACGCTGCTAACCACCGAGCCACTGAGCAGCCCATGGAAAATCCAACAAATCCATATTTTATTTTTAAAAATCACAGCATCCTACTCAATTGTATGTTTTTCTGCCAAGATATGTGCCACAACAAGACAAGACAATGCTAACAAGCTGATGGTAAGCAGGTGTAATCATGATCACGCTCATTATCTCACTGGATATTTGCAGTTATCTCAAACATCTGCCCTGCACTCCAAATGGTTCCAGTAGGCATTTAAATAATAATAAATAGACTAAAATAACCACCATGGTGAATGAAGTGGAGCAAAAAGTGCAGTATTTACCTTTGAAATGTAAAATGGAAGTGTGTGAATTTTGTGCTTACTTAAGTAAATGTGGCTGCTCATTTAGCTGTAGACTGTTCAATCCTTCTGTTGGGTTCAATGACCTGTTTAAATGGAACATATTGGGGAGTGATCCACTTTGAACAGGACGTGGTCTGGTGTATTTTAGCACCGGCAGGAGGCCTCTGTCATCAGGCTGCTGACTGTGCAGCAGGTTGAGGATGTGTTCCTTCGCTCCACTCAGGCTCCACGTCTCGCCGGCCGACTCCACTTAAAGCACAAAAACAGAGAAGGAGATCGGACTTTTCAGCGAAGCAGTCCGAGCACAATGGAGCCAGTCAACATGGTCGCCTTGTCCCCGGCGCTGACTGCATCCTGCCTGCCTCGGACTGTTTTTGAAGCAGAAATAAATGGGTTAGCAAATTAGAAAACGGATGACGGTGGGAAAAATCATTGTCACAGTTTTAGCTGCACTCTAAATATAGCAGCTTCCCAACATACGAATGAATGAGTGTGTGGACTGAATGGATCTGCTCTCTTATGAAAGCTTCTTCTGTTGTTTGGCATCGAGAACAATTAGAAGTTGTTGGGTTCATGGCAAAGAGAGAAAGTTCTGTTAACCTACTGAATGTGTCAGAGATCAAGACGTGTATTCATTCATTTACATTTTCATACTTTTTACTGTTATATGAGTCTTTGCTGAGATTTTTTGTCTCTTTTTGGTCATTTTGTGGATTTTTGTAGTTATTTTTTGTCTTTTTGTAGTCATTATATATCTCTTTGCAGTGGTTTGATGTCTTTTTGGTGTGTTTAGTGTCTCTTTGTGGCCATTTATTTGTCTCTTTGTGGTAGTTTAGTGGTCACTTTGCATGCCTTTGTTTCCATTTCATGTCCTGCTGTGGACGTTTTACTCTTTTTGTGTGGAGCCACAAAGCTAGAAAAGAGCAGAAACGGAGATATTTGCATGTTCTACATTAAAATGGGTCCACTTAGTTGAACACTGACTTTCTGTTTCCTCCTGGAGCCTGAATCTGCTCTCATCCCACACACACTGAATCACAGGAAGGCACCGCTCAGTGCGCGCTCCTGCTGCTGCTCCTGGAGGCTCCTCATTGGCTGAGACAAAGATGCGGTCCCCTCTGATTGGTCCAAAGTTTGTTTGGAGGCGCAGCGGCACCGTCAGTGTGATAAATGAGGAGCCTCGGAGCGCAGCGCCGTCAGACCCACTTCAGAAGTCCTCCTCTGTCCGTTTGGAGCATCTCAGCTGTAGAACCGGAGTCATGCTCGCTGCCTGTCTGGAGTTCCTCGGCCTGGCGCTGTCCGTCACCGGCTCGCTGCTGGTGATGGTGGCCTGCGGGCTGCCCATGTGGAAGGTGACCGCCTTCATCGACACCAACATCGTGGTGGCGCAGACCATCTGGGACGGGCTGTGGATGTCCTGCGTGGTGCAGAGCACCGGCCAGATGCAGTGCAAAGTCCACGACTCGGTTCTGGCCCTCTCTCAGGACCTGCAGACGTCCCGGGCCCTCACGGTCATCTCCGCCGTGCTGGGCGTCGTGGCGCTGACGGTGACGGTGGCCGGGGCGCAGTGCACCAACTGCATCAAGGACGAGACGGTGAAGGCTCGGGTGGTGCACGCCGGAGGGGTCATCTACATCGTCAGCGGGCTCTTCGTGCTGGTGCCGCTCTGCTGGATGGCCAACAACATCATCGTGGACTTCCACGACCCGCAGGTGCCTCCGTCCAAGAAGAGGGAGATCGGAGCCTCCATCTACATCGGCTGGGCGGCCACCGCGCTGCTGCTGCTGGGCGGGACGCTGCTGTGCTGCTCCTTCTCCCAGGGGGTCCGGGGGTCCTACCCCATCAAATACGCCCCCACCAAGACGATCACAGCCAACGGGGACTTCGACAAGAAGCATTATGTATAATGTGGAGGCCCTGCTGGTTCTGGGGACGTTAGTTTGGGGGCAGATGTGCGTCTCCACCGGACGCTGTGCCGGGTGGAGCTGTGAGGTGGAGCTCAGAAGACATGAAACTGTGTGGCTGCGGATGTCAAATGTGTGCTTCTGATCTGAATGTCTTGTAATATTTGTCAGGCAGCAGGAGGTCATTTATGCTCCTAACCGGCTTTTACGCATCACAGGGGCCACTTCCACCGTCAAAACATGAACTTTAAAAACAGCATTTTTTAAAACAATCTACTGTAATTTTACAGAATTTCCCTGTTATGTGAAATTACAGGTATTTTTTAGTCAAATCAAAGGAAAAGGATTCATTTAACAGCTGAAAACTGTAGAAAATGTCCTCATCAAAAACCCTAATTTGTTCTTTTACAATATGTGACTGAAAACATCAGTTTTACTATATTTAAATCAGCTACAATCAGCATTATTTTACAGATGTGTTGATATTTTTGCTATTGTTTCTGTTTTTGAATGTATTTTTTGTATTTTTCTGCCAGATTTTCACACTTTTTTTACAGGATCTTTTATTCGAGTACAAACTGTGTAGAAACTTGGACAGAAGCTGAAGTTTGCTGCCACTTTGTTTCACCAGGAGGCTGCACTCGTGTTGTTGTGCAGGTGGAGGCTCTGAGAGCTGCAGAGCTTCTTTGTAAATAGCTGTCTTCCTCTCTCTCTCCCTCCCGGTGGACTCATTGTGCAGCTTGTGAGGTTGTTTCCCACAGTGAACGTGCAGCAGGCAGTGAAGCCTTTTCACACCGATGTGCACTCATGTTGTGATCAAAGAAGGGAATTTGCATTTGAATACATGTACAGTGTGCTGTACTTACTGTCATGCTTTTCTACTCTTTTAATACTTTTTCTAATAAAGAAGGAAGAATCAAGCGTTTGACTGCCTGTCCTTTTATTTGTGTCCTGACACGTCGTGTATGAAACACAATTAAACAGGCGTCTGCTGGTTTGACATGTTACATTTAATCACTGTTAATTCGCCTGCTGGTAAAAAAGCCTGGAATTTCATTATCATTAGAAATAAACTATTTTTGTTGGACGAAGACAAACTTATTTCTTAAATCTAAAACAATATTAATTCCAAAAACCAGTCAGTTTGAGAGTCTATCTCCTCATTAGTGAATACATGAGCCTATTTTATCTACAGTATACTTCATCTATTCATCTCATAGAGACAAGCAGAGAAAAACCAAATGTGCTGATGTCTGTAGGCCGTGTTGTCAGACATGACTAAATTAAAGCACTTTGCATGTTCGTAGTTTGTTTTGTTGCTGATTAACAGTCACAAGATTGATTTTATAACTCTAAACAGTTAAATGACCATCTTTAGAGTTCTTATAGCAGTTGCTTGTTCCATTTTTCCTCTTATCTTAATTGTCTGGCAGCTTTATACTTGACAAGCCAGACTTATACCTGACAGAGTTTGTGCTTGAAAAAAATTATGCAAAGTGCATGCAGGTGCAGGATAAGAAAGAAAATGAACCAGAATGTCCCTGGGAGTCTGGCCTCCTTCACTTTTAACAGGCTACTTGCTCCAACTAATGAAGTTGATCAGTTTAAAGAGTCCACATTCTGCACATTTACAGGCGTATAGTTTGATTTCGGAAGTCTACAGCAATATATTTATATGCTTTGATGTCTAAAAACACATTATTTTTCTCTGGCATTGGTGGAGACCAAAAATGGAGGTAAAACTGAGTGACTACTGGCCTTTTATTTATCAGGTGAACACAAACATGGCTCAGCTCTACTGCTGGACGTAGAATGAACAGCTGCTTATTCAAAGCAGGATAAAGAGCCTGTATTCTGCACATTTACAGGTTTATGATTCTTTTCGAGGATGATTAGAATATGCGTTAATGCTCAAAAACATGTAGTTTTTCTCAGGCTCTACACTGCTGCAGCTCATCTTGTGTCTGAAGTGCTTCATTTTAGCTTCTGTCTCTTTAAGGCTCTTCTTTTGAAAAGTCCAGCCTGATCTGATTGGTCAGCGGGTCCCACCAAAGCCAGGTAACATAGATTAGTAACCACAGACCTCTGAAGAAAAGCCCACAGCGTGGCCTGCTGTCAGATCCTGATCCTGTCTGCATGTCAGGAATCATTTGGCATTATAGCTAACTGAATAAGCTGGGCATAAATGTGTGCAGCTCTCTGTCTTTGAAGATGCTCATATGGATCCTGCTGCTGTCTGAAGCTGAAGATATCTAATAAACTCAGAGGAAAAACTCCTACAGTATCATACTGACACTAAAATGTGGAAGACTCCTTCTTTAATTGCTTCACACAACGTCAAGTCCATCATTTGTAGGCGTCTACAAGTTCAGATGCCTCTAAGCAAACACACAGTAATATAAGAGGCCTTTTCTCAGTGTAGTAACTGATACAAAATACAGGCTTGACCTTAAAAATGAGTGTTAAGACCTGAAATCCATCTATAAAACACTACAGACACAGTGAGTGAGATGTTTGTTGTGCTTTCTTGCATTGAAATACCTTTATAAAGAAGAGGAGGGGACCTGGCTGCAGACAAGATGGTGGACCTCAACCACAGTACAGCTGGTGTCATTTAAGGCCACGAGAGGTTGGCTGTAGCCCATCACTGGAAGAAAGAAAGAATAAACGTAAGACTTTCACACTATGTTCAAACAGACAATGAGGAGAGGTGATCACTGCTCAGTTCTTTGGGCTACAACTCTGTAAGAGAATATAACCCACTGTAACATTAGCTGTTTGGCTGCTATAAAGTAGCACTGAAGCAAATGTAGCAGCTAATTGTAACATTAGATGTTCAGAGTGTCTTGATGCCATACGAAACACAAAAACGAAACAACAGAAGAATTTTAACTCGACCTGCATTTGGGCTGGTGTCAGTTCAAGGTTTAAATTTTACGTCCATAAACCTGCAGATACAATGAACAAGATGAAAAAGAAGTTCAAATATACTAAGATTGAACAGATTTAACATCAGTGATTTTCCATCACACATGCATGTGTTTAACCCTCTGAATCCAAAAGCTGCCAGCGGAGTATAAACTTCTCACCTACTGACACCATTTATCAGCCACAAACTGTAAAAACAGAAACAATCAACAGATTTTTAACTTTTTAATGGTCGTGGATGTACTCATCTGTGACGTGTTGTCATATTGGAAAAACAATATTTCATTTTCAAAAATAATGTAAAAATCAACAAAAACATATTATTTGCTCTAACCAGATTTTGTAAAAGCAGAAAAATTCAGCGCTCATCTACACAACCAGGAAGCCATGACTGACTCAGCTGTGACAAACAGTCATGAGACAAAAATCTAGAGAGCTTCAAATTGAACTGCAGGCTGTGTTTACACATAACAGAGAGGAGGCAAGTATGGAAAGAAATTAAAAATGTAAAATATCTACAGTATCTAGAGCATTGGGAGGAAATGTTGCACATATTGATAGTGTAGTTTCTCTAAAATAAAATTTTAAAAAAATTAAAAATCAGATTTTCTTCTTTTTTTCAGATTTCTATCATTCTGATCGGTTTAGTCATGGCTGTGTTGCTTCCTGTATACTAAAGTGAAAAATGAGCCCACAGTGAGAAAATATGTGATATGGAGGAAAATTATCCAGAAACAGCTCATAGGGTTAGTTAGTGCAGACATCACAGATTCTTTTTCTATAGCAGAAACATATTAATGACCCAGATCTAATGGTGCCTCGCTTTTATAATGAGGGCAAAGTTCACTTGTGACAAGCTGACAGAAAGTAGGCTACATCATATAATGCATTCGTGCACATGCGCTTGTTTGTATGTGAAAAAGAGGAAACAATTAAGAGCCAGAAAATGACGTCAACATCATCAGGTCCCTGGTTCACACACCCCAACGGGGCGCTAAACGACCGGTGTGGCCCTGCACGGGAGCATGCGAGGCCGGGTGGAACAATGCAGCCAGCAGACTATCACCAGGATCAGCACAATCAGCAGGGTGCACCTCCAGCCTCAGGAAGCTTGGCCTAGATCTGGACCACTGGAGCAATCAGTGCCCTCATGTGGATAAACAAAGAAGAAGAGCGTGCACGGGCGCACACAAACACAATCAGCAAGGACAACAAGCAGCAGAGGAGGTGGCGCTTTGCACACAAACAGGGAGATGTGCAGCGACTGGAACAACTGCCTGGTTTCATCAAAGGGGTCGGCGTTTCATGGGTCTGAGTTAAGGTAAAGATTACACAGAGGAATTAGACTGCAGAACATTTGAAGTCTGTAAAGAGCAGAAAGGAGTAGAGTGTCGAAACAAATAAAAAAATCCAAATAGTGTCTTGTGACATGTTGGTTCCAAGTCCTCTCAGATTTTTGCTAAATAATCAAACACATTTTAGTTCCTGTTATGGTTGTTCTGTTTCCATAGAGGTGCAGGACTTTATGTTGCAGTGAAAAATGAGCCCACAGATATAGAAAATGTGACAGGACCAAAAAAACATCTAAAAAAATCCTCGCCGTTCTTTTAAGTCTCCCACTAAGACGTGACAGAGAGCCAATGCAAGGATCCTGGAACTAGGTCAGATAAATGGACTGCAGTCGTCGTTAATATTGTCAGTGCTTTTTCTGCTTTGATGAGTCGAAGCGTGTGCAGTGAAAAGGTCCGTTCAGGCCTGCCGATGTGCAGCAGACACTGTTAAATGCTTTCTATAGCATTTCTGTGGCCTTTAACACACACACAAATACAAGTCTGCTGAATGCAGTGCAATAATCAGGGACAAAATAAATACATTCATTCATTGTTATAGTTGCTCATGTTTCATTTTTAATATTGAAAAGCCATAATTTATGTGTAGCATCTACAAAGCACTGTCATTGTGTTATTATCATCATCTGAACACAATCGGTAACATTAAAATATGTACAAGACATTGAGGCACTGAGGTCTGTGTAGCAGACATTCTGCATTTCATCACACAGCCTCTTACAGCTTTTTGACAGATTCACAAAATTAACTCCAAACTGCACTGACCAAGAATCTCCTCCAACTAACTGCCATCTACAAATGAGTTGAGCTGCAGTCAACAACAACAGAGTACATTCTGATGATGAGTGGTTGATGAATCAGACTGTATGTGATGAGACAGAAACGTGAAGGCACCGTCGCCCTCTGGTGGTGGAAGCTCCTCATAGAGAGCACAGAATGGGACTGGAACATGTGGTCAGTGTCTGTGCTCATGATCGTAAAGGGTCAGTTCACACAAAAACCTACAGTACTTTCAGAAGGGAATTCATTCTATTGTCGAGTTATCTAACTGTGATTTTAAAATATTAAACATCTGCTGCTGAGCTCGTAACTCTGTTGTTAAGGAGCATTTTTTTAAAGTCTGCATCAGTTTAATGAGCCTGATCTCACTTTCAGCTGCTCACATACTGCCTTTGTCAGGACCTCTTGGCGTCACATTTAGTGTCATTTTAAGGGTAGTAGTTATATCCCTATATATTAGATACAGATGCCTGTATGATGCATGTTTTCATATAACTGTGAGGAAAATCTGAAGTAGTAGAAACTAGAAACAAAACCAGTTGTCATCTGCGAAAAAAAATCCCTGAAGAAGAAGAAACAACACTATGTCCATCCAAGAGAGAAAAATGGAAACAAGTATTGTTTTTAATTGTTAAAAAGTGGTTGTTATTCTTTTATGTGAGCTGGTATGGGCCAGGCTTCTGCTGTTTGTAGACAAAGACAACCAAAGCAGCAGAAAGAGCCGTTCACTAAACCTGTTCAGAAAAGGTGTTTCCATGTCCCATGAAGCTCATTAAGTCTTCAGAAGAAGCCAAAAACCACCTCAGGCCAGGGTAAAGTTAGGAAAGTGTTTTTTTTAATTAGCCATTTTCATTTACTTTTTCTGATGCTATACTTCAAAACACACATAAAAATATGTAATGGATAGACGACTACTGTTGCCTCTTTCCAGGTAACTAGAAGTTTGTCCTTGTAACATGTGATTAACATTGTGAAAGCGTGTATTTGAACCCAAAACAGGTTTTTTCATTTAGGTGCCGAAACTAAACCTAACAGCAAGTGAAAACCAAGCTTACATCACAAAATAAAATGAAGCTAAGTGATAAAATAAGGCTGCAAACCTCAGTCTCCTGGGTGAACGTCCTGTGAATGATGTCACCACTGTGCCTTGGACTTCCTTATGAGACCCTCAACTCCGATGTATATATATGTATGAATGTCAAAAGTGGGTGGCACCAACGCCAAAGGCCACTTGGTGCATATTTCTGAGCGGCTTAGACAACATGGCAGCATGAAAACGGGTTGGCTTAAAGAGCCCACATTCTACACATTCACAGGTTTATAATTGTATTTTGGGTTTTGCTAGAACATATTTACAGGCTTTTATGTTCAAAAGCACAATTTTTTTTCTCATACTGCACATTGTTGCATTTATTCTGTCTGAAATGCTCTGTTTTAGCGTCTGTCTTTTTAAGCCCCGCCTCCTGAAATGCTCAGTTTGTTCTGATTGGTCAGCTTGCCTGAAAAAAAAGGTAACATTGGTTAGTTACCCCAGATCATTAAGTACAGGGCTCTAGTGAGGAAATAGTGCTGGACTACGCGGCAGCTGGGCATTTTAAGGATGAGCTATGCAAATATGTTACATGGTGATGTAGACAAGTAACAGAAGAAAAGCCTGGATTTCAACGAGGTGTTTCACACAGGTAAGGAACAGAGTTTACTGCAGGAGAGAATAACTCCTGTTGACATGAACTCTGGGCTTTGTAAGTTTGCAGACCTTTCACTTGCAGAAAAAGCAGCGATATAACACTGAAGGAAGGGAGGAACCAAAAAGCAGAATATGGGCTCTTTAACCCAAATAAAACAATGACCTCATCTGGAGACTCTGTTCTGGCCAGTAGAGGTCATTACAGGCCCATCAAAGAGCAGAGATGTGACCCTGGACCTGGGCTTCAGGAGGTAACAATTTCACTCAGATTATATTTTTGCATTTGTATGTTACTCTAAATGTATTTTACCGTTTAAATTCATATTGCTTAATGCTTGTGCTTATATAAAGAACTTTGAACTGTGTTTGTTTGAAACGGCTACCTTACAGTCTAATCAGGTGCAGTTTTGCATTTTACTACCAGAAGTCTCAGACCTACTTACCCCACTTGCACCTGGCATTGATATGCAATCTGTACCTGGATACGTTATCTAATGCCTGATAATGCAGGTGTAATTGAATGCAGAACACAGTGGGACTGGATCTCAGCAGATGCTACAGCAATTAAGTTCAGTCCAGTTTCTCTGAACACTGTATGTAAGAAGGCCAAAGCTGCAAATGCCTGTATGTCTTAAATATGTTTATGTCTTTACCTCACTTAAGAATTCAATATACATTTACAAAATTCTGTTAAATTACTGTATAAGCACATAAAACCAAAACTACCTGCACAGCTAAATGCCCCGAGGAGAAAAGATGCCCTTCTTTTAAAAGTAGGTGAACTGACCCTTTAAACTGACAAAGCACTGATATCATCTTAAGGCAGTGGAGGTAAATTAAGAAGCTTTAAATCCTGGATTTCCTTGAGACATGAGACGATGGAGACATAAAATAAAAAGTGAATTTCCTATGAATCCTTGCAGCAGCATCATCTTCGATCTAACCCTGATACAATGGCTGGTCGCCAAGAAGTGTGAAATCTGCACCTTGATCGCACTGGCTTCCTTATCTTTATGGATGAGGTGACGTCTCTGACAGATCTGGGATTGTGTGTCCAATTTGTACCAAAGTCACCAACAGAAGTGCCTTTACGACTGGTATTCCTTCAGAAGCTGGCCGGCGATAACCAGTCTCTGGATCTCGCTGGTGCCCTCATAGATCTCTGTAATGCGAGCGTCACGGTAGTGCCTCTCGGCGGGCATGTCCGTCACGTAGCCCATCCCACCCAGAACCTGGATCGCCTGATTTGAAGTGCAGATAAAACGAAAGTTAAAATCTGGAGAGTTTGTATCAACGGATCTTTTCTTTTTGTTGTTGTTGGTTTGCTACCTGATGCGAGCAGAACGTGGCGGCTTCAGATGCTGCCAGTTTGGCCATGGCTGCCTCCTGCAGGAAAACAAGAGCTGAGCTGAATGTGTTGCTCTGCGAGAAATGTAAGGTTTAAATCAGAGCTGACTGTGTACCTTAGTGAAGGGTTTCTTTGAATCTCGCAGAATCGAAGCCTTCCAGGTGAGCAGACGAGCGCTTTCCACTGCCACGGCCATGTCAGCCAGTTTGAACTAGACAATAAGAAGAAAACTTGTTTAGTGCTGAAACAATTATCTCATTCATTCTATAACTTCAGCCCTTCAAGCGCGATGCTTCACTGTTCTCTGTCTCAACGCCACTGTCCTCTGACTACCTTTGGGTTTTCACAAAACACCACCAACTCTGGGAAACTCATCACCTTTTCACCTTTGACAACTAATGCTAAGTCAATTAACACTCCAAACACTAAGCCCTGGGTTGGTTTTTTTTGCTGCAGACACCTTTTTACTTATTACAGGCTCTTTTTTCCACTTTAATATAAAGTCCTGGACCTCTATGCTAACAGAACAACCATTGGTATGATTAGAGAGAGCTCTTAAATGTCTTCTCTGCAAAATGACACGGTTAGAATGTCAAGAATCCCAAATAAAAGAAAAATACAGGTGTTACCAATAGTGGAAAAAAAAGAATCTATGGCTCCACATGCTCTCGATATTTAACTATTTACATGTTTACTTTTTCCACACTACTCTGTTCTACTCTAGAAAGATGTTTCACCATGCTGAATGTATCTTCTGACAACTTGCTCCTCTGTATACTGTTTGATCCAAGCTGCATTCATTTTATTGATCCAATAGGTTTTATTTTCCTGTCACTCTCCCTTGTTGTCCCCAGACACTATGATTTTAAGCTGCGATTTGATGACTTTTCCTGAAGAACACATCTATGCCACACATGACACATTCAAGGACCGCCAGAAAGCTGAAAATCCAATGATTCCCCCTGTTTTTCTATTTCAGGCTGATAAAGAGTGTAATTTCAGTGATTTTTTTGAAGATAACATGTCTTTCACACCTGCCAGAGTCCAATTCAATTCAATTCAATTTTATTTATATAGCGCATATTAACAACATAAGTCGTCACATAGCGCTAAACATTGTAACAAGAACAGAAAATAGAAAACAGGAAACAGAAAACCCAACAATCCAAAGGTGCTTTTGGATTCCAGTGGGAAGGAACCAAAAACCCCCTATGATAGGGAAGGGGGAAAAAAAACCTCCGACAGAACCAGGCTCAGGGAGGGCGGCCATCTGCCTAGTTCAGAGTCCAGACAGCATTGTAATGTTTAACATGTTATTGTACAGTTTGGAAGCTCAGGTCGTGTTACCTGTATGGCCTGTAGTTTGCCGATCGGGGCTCCAAATGCGGTTCGTTTGTGTGCGTAGTCAGCAGCACAGTCCAGAGCAGCCTGAGCGATACCGAGAGCCTGAGCCGCGATGCCGATCCGTCCGCTGTCCAGGGTTTGCTGTGGGACACAGATAAAGATGAGAGGTTACTGTTTAATACAAAGCTCAGTGATATGTGACCTGATTCTTTGTTTGTTTGATTACCAAACAGAGCTTTTTGGAGTGCTGCCCTCTGAACAAAGACGACCTACATCATTGATGAATCATCAACTCACAAGTCAAATCTCATTTATTTCATTTTGTCAGGAAATATTTTCAGGAAATGACTGCTCTTTGTTTTGTCATAAGCTGCGGATTCAAACCTGTCATCTCTCTGGCTGTGTAGAGAAGTGATGGGAAGAGACGTCTTTAAATTGTTTTTCCAGTATAGAAATATTTGCTCCATATTTGCTTCAATCTGTTTCACCTCTATTGAGCAAAAATGACAGACAAATTCAGGGGCATTTGTCCTGCTCTGATCAATGTACAATTAAGTCACAAATCAGTAATGTAACTTACCAAGTTTGTTTATTTAGTATTTATAGGAAGTATAAGTATGTATTAGTGCTGTCAATCGATTAAAATTTTTAATCGCGATTAATCGCATGAATGTCATAGTTAACTCGCGATTAATCGCAAATTAATCACACATTTTTATCTATTCTAAATGTCCCTTGAATTATCATTTTATACGAGGAGGAGGCGGAGAGTTTGGCCATCAAGTGGTATTGCAGACCGGATGTACTACGATGAGAACTCGGTTCACTCTGACAACACACACAGATAACTTTGGTCAATCATCATGCGCGCACCCCAGGCCGCCGTCACCTGGCGGTGCGCGTCCCGAACCGCGTGGACCAGCGGCAGGCGGTTCGGGACGGGGGAAAGGAGCCAACAGAAAGGCATGGAGGCGAGGAGACTGCTGCTGTACCACCGCCCCACCCACCTCCGCCCGCGTTAATCTCGCGATAAAAAAATTGACGCCGTTAAAATTGATTTGCGTTAACGCGTTAGTAACGCGATATTTTTGACAGCACTAGTATGTATTTAATAAATGGTTTATAACATTATAATGCAGTAGGTGAATAGATAAACGTTTCTCGTGTTGAGACTCACAATTTGAGGCTGTAGCATGAACAAGTAAAGAATGATAATATAGCAAAACACAACTGCAAAATACATTTGTAAATTTTTACAGACTGTACAACAGTCCTCATTTCCTGGTGCAGCTGCATTTTAGTGAGTACTAAAGCATTTATGCAATGTTTATGTACCGCTTATAAATGCAAAGTAGCAGGAGTTACAGCACAATTGTTAGATGACAAGAAAAGACCCATGTTTCACAGATAAAATCTGAGATTTATTGAGACTATTATAAGAGTTTAGTGTTGGTCAGCTGCTCTGCAGGTGAACTGAACAAGAGCTGAATTGATTTGGGTCAACTGCAACTATTCAATCAATTAATAAGAAATTAAGACATTTAGAAAACTAAAGGGGCTAAAAATGCCAACTCCTCCAATGAACAGAATTTCAGTTTTTCTCTGTTATATATAACATGACTAATACAGCCACATCTTAAAACTAGGAATGTAGCTTCAAGGTGTGAAATGGACACAGAAACCTGGTGTTCACATGTTTTATATAATAGTTAGGACAAATCATATTGACCAGACGGGTCTGCAGCATTCAGTGCTAGTTTGAGAGTCTTTTAGATTTCAGATTGTCAGTTTGTTCTGAGACCTGTTCCTGTAGTCACACAGTGAACATGTGTGATGTTTTGTCACGATGCTTGTTGGTTGTTGACTCTTCAAATTCTGTTCCCAGACAGCATTATCATGGTTTTACTTTTCTGGAGTAAAAAGAATCTAAATTTCACATTTTGCAGGTGTCTTTATTGGAACGTTACTTCAGCCCAGAAAGAATCATGACTAGAAGAAGACTCTGGTATCAAAATGACACCTTTTATTTGCCATAACTTGTTTTGACCGACCAGTTATCCCACATGGAGCTATGACCCTTTAAAGTTTAAAGCACTTTTTAAGGTTTTGAGTTTAATTAGCAGAAAACGGATAACACATCCAGGATATCAAAGCTTGTTTCTATGACTCTGTCTCATAGATATTTACCTATGATATATCCAATGATACTGATGCTCAAAGTTAGTTGTACTTTTTGAAAACATCCTGAACAAATACAAGAATTTGGCTTTGGAGGAAGTATTTATAGTATGAAGGTAAAACTTTGCATGGCCTCATTAAATATACTAAAGTTATTGTACACAGAAAATCAGCTGATTGTGAAGGGGTCAAGTGGGAGGGACTGAATAAAGTTAATAGCCTGTATAGTAGATATTCAGGAAAGTGTAATCAATAAAAGGTTTAATCGACCAACTTTAAAAAAAATAATGAACCGGTTTATTATGAGATATCTGCAGCTTGATTCGGCTCTTCTCTTAATTTAATTCTAAACAGATCTGAGTGAGCAAAATGCATTAAATACCATGGCGATTTTGAATCCTGCACCACGTGGGCCCAGCATGTTTTCCAGAGGTATCCTGCAGTCCTCCAGGATGATGTTGGCGGTGGACGAGGCCCTGATGCCCAGCTTGTCCTCCTTCTTCCCCCGAGAAAGTCCTGGGTGTGGCATGGGGATCAGGAAGGCACTGATACCCTGCAGACACGGAACACAAACAGCAGCTCTAGGAATTAAAAAGCTTTCTCTATTGTGCAGTTACAATCCTCTCCTTGTCTGTGCTGTAAGAGGATTAAAGCGTGCTCCGTCTTGCCTTGTGTTTGAGT
Source organism: Dascyllus trimaculatus (assembly GCA_024666655.1). Lineage (NCBI taxonomy): Eukaryota > Metazoa > Chordata > Actinopteri > Pomacentridae > Dascyllus > Dascyllus trimaculatus. The sequence goes on along the minus strand of CM045460.1, from coordinate 4,654,481 downwards.
TTCTTGTCCGTGGTGGCGAACACGACGGTGGCAGAGGCGTCCCAGCAGTTGGTGATCCAGGCTTTGGTTCCGTTCAGCACCCACTCGTCTCCTTCCTGGCGAGCTAAGGTGGAGGCTGCTCCTGCATCACTGCCATTACCTGAGAATTTAAGTTAAGCCACTTTAATTTAATAACATAAAAGCTCAGCATGTCCCCAGTCAGTCCAAAGAGTCGATATCACTGCAGATACAAGCACAGACATATTCTAGAGTTTTGCAAGTAAAACATGAATCTTATGAAGGCTGGACAGAAGATAAGTGTTCATTACTATTCTGTTTTGCTATTTTGGCAAAACAGTGATGTGGACTCATGTGATAGGACCACAAAAACTTTATATATTGTATATTTACACCGATCAGCCACAACATTCTGACCTCTGACAGGTGAAGTGAATAACATTGATCATATTGCTACTATGTGGTGTTCTGATGGAAAACCTTGGATTTTAACATCCATGTTGATGAGACTTAGACACCCAAATAAACATTGTCCCACAACAAACACACTCCCTCATGCAAATGGAAATCCCAAATGCCACTGGTCTACCCCTGCAGGAAAATGCACCCCACCACATGGAAACAACATCAACCAATCAGGAACATGTTGAGGAACATGACAATGGTCCAACATGTTGATCTGACCTCCAAACTTCCTACACCCCATTCTGATCAAGCATCAACAGGATGCAGTGGAACAAGTTGGATTGACAGAGTCTCCACTGCTCAAGCCAGAGCACCCAAAGGATCCAGTACCAACATCCTGGTTCCAGACCCCATAGGAAACCCTGAGAGGTCCTCTGGTCCATGTCCAATGGTTCAGAGCATTTTTTACCACATGAGGGGGCCAACACAATATTAGGCAGGCGGTCATAATGTTATGCCTGATCAGTGTATAGTATGTATTGACATATGTGCAAAGTTATAAGTTGCTTCAATGTTGTCTTTATGTTGGACTTTAACAACATATGAGGCTTTTTTTGCTTTACCAAATGTTTCAATACACGTAACTGACATGTTGAAATGAACAGTGAACTGAGAAACTGATGTTCAGTCAACACACCTCACAGTAAATCTCATGTTTGTGAAACAGTTAAACTAAAAATGTCGACTAATAAAATTTAAAAACCATAATATTAGGGTATTTGTGTGCCTTGTAGCAAGTTATTCAAAATGTAAAAATAGGCCACTAAGATATTAACAGTACTTATAAAAACGGACTAAAATGGAACATTTTACTCCGACATAGTTTTAAGCTACACTGCCCAGCCCTAAATGATGTACCATGATAAAAAAAAAATAATTCTCCTGGTCTGTATTAACAAATAGGTCCATTGAAAATGATCAGTAATTATCCATTATAGCGACTTTTCAACCACATCACTCAGCCTTACATAAAACAACGGCAAACTAAATCATTTCAAATGTTCTCAAAGCTGGACATGACTTCCTGAAGCTCTACTGGATGTTGTCTACCTGAGCCTGTCAGTGTTGCTGTTCCATTTAACGACACCACGGCTCTATAATTTGTGCATTTCCCTGCATATGAGAGTGAAATTACTGTGTGAATGTGAGAAATTATTTGATCTGACACATGGGTTGGACAAATACACAAGATTTAATTCCACTGTAACAAAGCTGACAAAATGTTGCTGGTGTAATTTATCATATATACATATCAGCTTTTGGCAATAGACATTCATCTGGGAGTCATTTGATGCCTAAATAAAACTTTATATGAGTTACAGTGCCTGATAGTCAATATTTAAGTTGAGTGTTTTATCATTTTCTAAAACAATGTCTTCTGAAGGATAAAGTATTGCTTCTTTTTCACACTTTGTTATATGCTGATTGAGAAAGTTGTTTTGTTTTCTAGTACATAAATAAAATATGATTATAAAAACTAAAAAAAAAAATGTAAACTTAAAATTGGACAGCAGTATCCTTTAGGTACTGGAACTGAACACGCAGTGAGGAGTTATATTTACCTGGCTCACTGAGGGCGAAACAGCCCACCTTCTCTCCGGTGGTGAATGGAGTGATCCACTGCTTCTTCTGTTCCTCGGTGCCAAACTTCAGTATCGGTCCGATATACAGAGACTGGGAACAGACCCACAGGCCGTTAACACGCAATCACCTGAGCTGTCACACCCAGGTCTATTCATGCTCTTGATTATCGGCCTTACTAATTATTGAGGCCGATATTTGGCATTTTTTCGATTATTGATATTTCTGTTTTCATTGACCGATTATCGTACACTACATTAAATGTGCTCCGTTCGCTCTAAAGCAGCCGGCTTTCTCTCACTGCAGTCACTCTGCGGTCTCAAGCTGTTTTGTTTATTTATCATTTATTTTAAAAAGCAGCTTAATAAGAAATGCTGCTGGTAGGTCCCTGCACTTGATAAACAGATAAATGTTGAGACTGTCTTTTATTCAAACATATGCAGAACATAAATACTCGAAGGTATTTCAAAAAAGGTTTGTGTTTCAGTGTGTTTTATACTGAAACCAAGATAAAAAATTGTGTGTATATCGGTACTAAATATTGGTTATCGGCCTCCCTGACTACCAATAATCAGTATTGACATCAGTCCTGAAAAAACAAAAACAAACAAACAAACAAACAAACAAACCCACATTGGTCGATCGCTAGTGCTGACACACTGTACTCACATTGTTAACAGAGACCACGACTCCTGTGCTGGCGCAGCCTCTGCTGATCTCCTCCATAGCCAGACTGTATGCAAGGTAGTCCATCCCAGCTCCACCCAGCTCCTCCGGTACCTCCATCGCCATTACACCCATCGCCCCCAACTCATGAATCTGGACAGGCCGAGGAATATTTAAAATCAGAATTTTAAAATCTGCACTTAATGATTACTTTGAACACCAAATTAAATCTTTATCATCTTAAAAATATATATGCTTCTGCTACCTGAGTGCTGACTAGAACTACTAGGATCTTGTGGCAATCTTTTAATTTAGTTTTATTTATGCCTTTTTGAAAGTTACAATTATTATTTTGATTGACTCTTTCATTAGTCATTGTCTCAGTGTTATGTCTGTGCCCTCCTGATAAATTTAAGTCCAATATTCACTCTGTTTTAGCTCTGTTTTTGATCTCCACCACCTCCTGAGGGAAACATCTGGCTCTTTACCTGCTCCCCTGATTAATCCAAGTCAAATATAATCTAGAACTGCTAACATGATTAATCCATTTCTAATATTCACTCTCTTTTAGCTCTATTTTTGGTCTCCAGCAACTCCTAAGGGAAATATCTGGCTCTTTAGCGGGTAACCTCATGAATTCAGGTCTAATGTTCAGTCTCTTGTAGCTCAGTTTTTGGTCCTCACCACCACATGAGGGAAATATCTGGCTTTGACCTGCTAATGTAGTTAATCCAAGTCCAATATTCACTTGTTTGAGCTCTTTTTGGGCTCTACCACATCCTTAGCAAAATATCTGTCTCTTTTAGCTGCAGATTCAGCTGATCATTTATTGTAGGTCACATTATTTTCACATTATCATTTCCTACATTATTATTATGAAAATGCCAGTGATTGTTCCTTCACAGTGGACTTGCTCTCTAGGCTCATGAACCATCTCCATGGTTTTTACTTTGACCTGCTAAATAACTGGTGTGCAAATAACAACAGATTCCAATTTATGTCCAACTCACTAATGTCCATGAAAGCACCACTCTGTGCAGCTGTGTACCTGTTTTTCAGGGAAAACATGCTCTTTGTCCAGCTTGGCAGCGATGGGGATCAGTTCTCTGTCAGCGTAGTCTCTGCAGGTCTGCCTCAGTATCTGATGAGTCTCTGGTAACTCTGCGAGCTGAGTCAAACTCCGACAGCCACTGAGACACAAACCAAGAGCTGAGGAAGAAAAGTAAACAGGTTTTAGTTCTCAACTTCCACCAATCTTTGGTGATGCCAGAGATGTGGCACTATGGATCCGACACATTGGGCCAGGCTGAAATACCTCAGGAACAAATGGGTTATTTATTGTTTGTAGAAATACTTATGGTTCCCAGATGATGAATTCAACTACCTTTGGGGACTTTTCCTCTGTTTATTTGATGCCACCACCTTGATATTTCAGTTTGGATGCTCTCCACAACTATTGGATGGACTGTCATGAAAGTTGGCTGAGACATTTGTGGGTAAATTGTAATAACTCTGTGTAGGACTCTAACCTTTCATCTAACCTGTTCAATACTAAGAAATAAGTACTGAATTAACATCAACTGTTCTTTGTAATTAATGCTGACAATGCTACACATTACACCTGCTGAACATCAGCATGCTGGCATTATCATTGCAGGCAGAAGTAAAGACTCTCAGAACGGTTAGGATGGCAGTAGACGCTCAATCGTTTTATTTTCTGCAAAGTGGGAGGCTTGTATCTCTGTTGTGCGGATAAATAGAAGCAGTAGTATATGCGACTGTTAGTTTCATTGTATATCATCTGATCACTTTTTTGAATTTACAGGTTGTTTGTTTAGCAAAAAAAATATCATGATATAGTGAAAAAATCTTTTGTCCAAGGCAAAGCCCCAAAGTGTTTAATTTACTTTCACCAGACATAGAAAAGAAGTTAATTATCACATCTGGGATGCTGAAAGCACGATTTTTGTATACTTTAAAACTTGTGTGTGCATGGAGTTTCTTATCAGTTACCCCCATTACCAACAACAATTGATATATTTTTGACCTTGAACACGTTGGTTTGATTCCAGCACTAATCTGATGGGACAGACATCAAATCAATCTTTGGTTCACCTGGAAGTTTTATGACTCTTTCACAACTCCCATTTGAGCGGCTTGATTGTTTGATTTAATATTTTTTCTCAAGCTATAAAAACAAGTGACAGAGTTTAGAATATTAGACACTTAAATTTCCCATTTAAATTTTGGAGAAGAGATTAAAAAAAGTCTACAATTCGGTATTTTTTCTCTGTGTAAGCCATGACACAGTGGTAAATAAACTACATCTCAGAAAAACACAAATCCATGACTTTCTTTTTACTGTGTTCCATTTGTAGAAACGATTTTGCAAGCAACATTCAGGAAGTAAAGTTTAACTGTGTGCAGACAGATATCTATACAGTCATTATATCTTTTTGATCCTTTGAATAATTGGTTTGATGATGAGAGAAAATGATGAGATCCAACTGCAGCTTTGAAGATGCCCACAGTCAGCCAGAGGTGAAACATGATGTTACTACCACTGTAAAGATTCACAAAGCTCACAGTTAGATGTGATTTATTGTGATGGGGTCACATGCAATGTGCTGGTAGAACAAAGAAATGCATAAATTTAAATTTAAATACACTATAAACAATACATTACTTACATTAGACTTCAACCATGTACTTTTGCTTTCTATATGCACTTTCAACTATATTTGTTCTGTTTTCTTTTTGATTGATCGATTTTGTAGACCTGTATTTGTTTTTGACCTGTAAAGCGTCTTTGAGTTTTTAAAAAGCGCTCCATAAATTCAGTGTATTGTTATTATTAATGTTATTATTGATTAATTAATTAATCGATCAAAAATAAATCATGTTCCAATTGTATTAGATCAAGCCCTTTTTCAAGAAAAAAGAGAATAAAATTGAAGATTTTATTATCACAAATTTGAAAATGTTTTGCTTTTCCTTACTTTGTATTAAGTAAATCAAACACTATAGTGTTCTGAACTTCTAAGACAAAACAAGATATAAAAGTCTTTACTTTCCCGATGGTCATGGTCTCTTTATTCCTTTATTCCGCGGCACTGTCGGGAAGAGTTAGTGTCTTTGAACGCAGCACAGCTCACCAGTTAGCCTAATGTTATTTAGGTGAGAGGTCATGCTTATCATCAGTCACCTTCATCTCAGTGTGACACTTTAAAATAATCTCAGAAACAAACACAGATGTTAGACTGCTTCCCAACACATCCACCTGATGTTTTTTCCTCAAAGTCAGCTAGTATTATTAATATTATTGCTAGCAGCTAGCTAAACTGTCACCCTATTTAGCCAAGGAGCTAACAGTTAGAAACACCATGTATCGTTAATTAACCGACAAAATGACCAAAACTGGCAAACAGTTCTATTTTCTACAGCCTAGTTAACCATTATAGCTTTGAATGAGACAACAAGGCAGGTTAGTTTAACCAGGTCATGTAACTGCCGGTTATGTATATGGAAGCTAAGCTAGCTAACATGACATTTATATCCACCTAGTATGAAGCTCACATCTACTTCCAGCGGTGAACAAAGTTTCTTATCAACATTATTCATTGTTCTGTCGTTCCTCTGTTAATGTACTCACCTTTTCTAGCTTTAAACAGTGCAGCCATGTCGCCTTCCTCTCTGCTTCATGCACAAACCTCCAACAGACAGTTTAACAGGGCTGTTATGAAGCTAACTGCTGCCTTTAGGGCCTGTCGGAATTTTCAGTAGATGTACGGCATGAGCGCACGGTATGTAGCCATTAATACGGTGGAAATATTCAAATAAGATAAACTCAGTGCTTTTCATCATGTTATGTTGTCGCAGAGTCAGGTTTGTTGTGTTCCATCAAACTAAACAAACGGTAACACAACGTCCGAGCACAGATAAAAGTACTTTCAGGGTCATTGAAAGCAGCACGTGCCCCGAATTGACACGACGTCAGTGGTGGAACCAGACGGTTTTTATTGACCAGGCTGAGATAGGGAGACACAATGTTTCATGATGATGATGATGATGATGATATTTATTAGACAGGTATGAACAGCTATGTTCACATGTGTTGACTGTGTCTGTAACATACTGTGTATAAACCATACTGCATATAAAGCTGAAATGCATTTCATTGTCTTAGTACTTTTACTCTGTGCAATTACATAAAACTGAATCTAAGCTAAGTAAATATTCTAAATATACGATAAAAAGCCTTAAATATGATACAAAGCCTAAAAGCACAGTAAAAGAGAATACAAGCACTAAACAAACCGCTTTCAAATTATAAATGCCAAAACCAATAAACCAGATTTTCTCAGACCAGAGGCAAAAAAAAAAAAAAAAAAAATAGTGATGGCAGTGCTATAAAAATGAGTTTGGAGCTTAGGTTTAAACTCTGCCTGCCCTTTTCTTGGGGCATGGTATTCTAGAACCTCCAGCTGTTACTTCAGCCAAGAGACTGGAACAGATCTCAAGGATCTCTTTCAAGAAATATTTTTCACCATGTTTCAAAGCAACCATAAATCATAAATTCTGTTTAATATGACATCCATTAATGTTTGTAGAAACAAAGCTTTCTGTTCATTTTATTTAAAAATGAGCTGATGCAATGTCTGAGTTCTTTATGCAAACCTCAGTCATCCATCCACCCATTATCTATATACCGCTTAATCCTCTGCAGGGTCGCGGGGGGGCTGGAGCCTATCCCAGCAGACCCTGGACAGGTCGCCAGCCTATCGCAGGGGTATACATAGAGACAGACAACCAAGCGCACTCACATTCACACCTACAGTCAATAGAATATTCCCTGAATTTCCCTTCAGGGATTAATAAAGTCTATTCTATTCTATTCTACAGGGCCCTCTAGCTGTGAGGAGATGGTGTTAACAACCAAGCCACGGTGCAGCCCAAACCTCAACCAACTGACTTTTTGAATATTCCTTAACTTTCTATGTTTTGTTTTCTGGCCGTAAATGATTTTGATGGATGGATAGTAAATTAGTTTTAGAGATTTTATATCAGCTCTGTCCTTAAGAACAAATGTAAGTTTCTTCATACTCTCCATGCAACTTAATACATCTACTCCAATCATTTAGAAACATAAGACTCATTCCATGAAAAACCAACCAGTGCCTTCCACCTGAACCCCTCAAAATCAGCTGATTTGGATGTGCATTAGCTTTAGTATACTCAATGAAGCCATAGAGATTTTACCTTCATACTACGAATATTTTTAGTTACATGTCCTTGAAGTACATAGAGGTGGGTCAAAATTTTGCACTTTTAGATTTGTGACATTTTTCCACAATGGGATGGGAATCGAAAACCGGTTCTTGTTTAGAACCGGTTCCCAGTCTTTCAGTTCCTTGGAATCATTTGCCAGTTTTGCAGAAAACTCCCTTATCAATTCCAGTGGGCACGATTGACGTCACCATGCACGTTGCATAAGCTTACGCAAGCTACGCAACGTGCATGGTGACGCCATTCACCAGTGCAGCCAGCAGGGAACATGGCGCCCAAGTGGCACAATTGGTTGGTTTCATTTCACGAGAAAGGATGACAACGGGGCAACTTGCAATACTTGCAAAGTGGATATTTCATCAAAGGGAGGAAATACTACCAATATGCAGGAACATTTGCACACACAGCATGAGATAACTTGGAATGAATGTCACACTTTCGATCGGCTCCAGAGTGGATCTCAGCCCAGCAGCAGCAGCAACGTTAGCACATCAATGAGATTCGATGAAGGACCGAATCGTTAAGCAGAATCGAAAATGGAATTGGAATCGTAAAAATCTCATCAATTCCCATCCCTAGTCATAACTTTATCAGTACAGGAGACACAATTTTCAGGGCTGAAAAACATATTTGAGCTCTGTTAATCAGTTTTTTTTCAGTATGATTTTTTTCTGTAGCTAACTGTGAGCACCAATACCATGGGATATATCATGGTTTCAATAATCTGACTCACAAGATGTAGATGCAGGTATTCAGTCATTTCAGCCGTCTTTGTCCTTCCCTTCCACTATGTGCTTGTTACTGCGTCTAAAATTCACTTTGCTTTGGGAAACAACGACCTCCGTGCAGAAGCCCACTGCAGATTTCCTGTTTTGGATTGTGCAGTAAAACAGCCCTGCTAGTTGTTTTGTTGTTGTCAGGATCATCCATTTCAATGATAGTGCTCACCTCCTTGCATGGAAACGTGCCACCAAACAATTCCCTCGTCACTATTTTATCGAGGGAACATCAAAACTGCATCCCTCGCTTAGCTTCATGCGAGATGTGTTGGTTTAATTGGTGTAAAGCAGGGGTGCCCAATTCTGGTCCTGGAGGGCCACTATCCAGCAGGTTTTAGATGTTTCCCTCTTCCAACACACCTGATTCCAATGATCAGCTCATCATCAAGCTCTGCAGAAGCCTGATAACAATCCTGATCATTTAATCTAGTGTGTTGGAAGAGGGAAACATCTAAAACATGCAGGATAGTGGCCCTCGAGGACCAGAATTGGACACTCCTGATGTAAAGAAACACAAACAAGCCACAGTGTCGTCCCGCTATAGCAGAATGATGATGAAGACCATTAGTAGTACTACATAACTGGACTAGCTGTCCTAGTTCAGTGTTTATGATATACAGTAATAGTACCAAGCATTGGATCTGACCATTCACAAGAGAAAACTTAAACTTTCAAGGGCCACGTCATTTTGTGGGATAGATGGTTGCTCAGAACAAGCTTATACAGGCAGTGTGTTGGCAAGCAGAAAGCATTGTGGGAGTTTGGGTAAAGACTTCTGTGACGCTTAATGACCTCCGACCAGTGCACATGTGTTAAACCGGGTCAGGATCTTATTTAATTGCCATGTTTCCTCTTTTTGTTTTTGACATGTACTGTATACATGTTGTGATATTTTGAGATTTGAGGAAACTGAATACACCCTGAACCTACGCAGTGCAATTATTTTGTAAAATGAATTTTGCCAGATTAGAGAAATTTGAAATATAGGCTGCTGTATTTCAATAAAGGTCATCACAAACCTTCTACACTCCATATATTTTACTAACTTATGAAATTTTTGAGTTTTAATTTTGTTAGTCTTCAGTGTAAAGAGCCATTTGTATTATCCCTATTGGTAATATTAATCTGTTTCTGTTTTAACTAAAAATACATACAATTATTCTGAGCAATTATTTTAAAAGTTGCAAAGAAAATCCTAAAATAGCATGATCAGGTCCCTCAGTTTCAGTAAAAACCAGCTACACTCCAAACATTTTTCTAGCATGAATAAAGGTAATCCAGCCAGGGAGAGTTCAGGTTTTTCACATGTTTATTTTTAGCACCATAAAAAGTCACTTAAGGTTGTCCAGTGTATCTGCTCTCATTCTGTCTTTCCTCTGGGATGGAGCGATGATGGTGGAGATTCAGGAAAGGACTGGAGATTGGAGAAAGGGCTCGTCTGGAGAGATAAAAAGCTGAGAGGAGCTGCATGGCGGCTACAACTGCACCAAGCGACCAGCAGGTGTCATTCACTTGCTGGCGGAGGTGAAGGTGAAGCATCCTCTCTGGTGGAACTGCATGTCCCTGATACGGCGCATGGACTGGATCTGGGGCTGGAAGGCGCAGAAGTCGTTGTAGTGTCTGTAGTCACCGCACTCAAACAGGTACTGGTAGCCTCTGTAGCCAGGGTACTGGTAACCCACCCAGCTGAAGGGACACATGGAGAGGGACACATTCATACTCTGCCTGGTAAACATCATAGTTTGCAACAGTAGATCTAATGGCTTTTACTGACTGTATTTCTATAACTCTGTAAACACAATCATATAATTACTGTGTTACAGGGTAAATTTGGTGAATGAGGAAGTTCTAGGCATCACTTAGCGGCCTCTTGGGGTCCTTTCCGCAGTCCTAGAAGTGTTCTCACAGATTTAATGGTGATTGAACAAGTTTCCAAAGCCGTTATTGTTAGTTGTCACTACAGAAGTCCTTAAGGGGGTCAGCAGTCATTAGGGAGGACACTCCTTTGTGGAGGTTCTGTTGGCCATCAGTGGGGTTCTACTGATCACTAAACAGGGTTCTATTAAGCCATCTGAGGATGCTCTGAGTGGCTGAATACTACCTCCATCATTGAAACATCAAGTGTGTGACTGTCTTTTAAGTTAATGGTGTTCCACCCTGCAGTAGGGTTCAACACATGGAGAACCTTTGATAAAGAACACTGGAGCCACACTAGCATTTTTATGAATCACTACATTGTAGTGGGACTGTGGAGGCCTGCAGGTTCCTCTCAAGCTTCACCTGAAATACTGTTTGCAGCACAGAGCCCTCACTTTATTTATGCGTGGAGAGTGACCAGATGAACTTATTTCTGGGCTGTTTCCTCAGCAGCTACAGATAATAAATGTGTGCACTCACGCTCCACCAGGGACCCTCACGCTGCCCACTCTGTCACAGAAGCCGTGCGCCCAGAGGGTGGGCACATCATCCTCCTGGATCTCCATCTTGTTGCCCTTGAAGTCAGAGAGCTCATACAGGCAGATCTTGTGCTCCATGCTGTCCTGCAGGGAGGAAACGAGGACAGTCAGGGAGAGCAAATCACATGAACCACACGGAAACCCTGTTTATGTGTTGGTTTTTGTAGTGACACTGTGACTCTGCAGGTGGCAGTGTTGATCCGTGTGTCCTGCTGTGAAATTCAATGCAGACTTTTGCAACACTGGACTTAAATAAATAAATCCCTGCTATCCTCTGCTGCACTGAGATATCCATGACAACTGAAATGCTGATGTTATCATGTAAAATGTTTACTATAATATTAGCATGTGAAATTCTTTATTTTGTAATGGATGCCCCTTAACATCTAAATTAGTTAGGTACATTTATATAACATATAATAGTCAGGTAAATCTGCATCTTAAATAAACTGTAAGGTTCTAGCCTCCTTGCCAGGGAAATGATTTCTCTACTGGAAAGCACTTTGGCTCAACGTCTGTTGTTTATAATGTGATATATATGTAAGTAACAGTGACTTGATTTAAATAAACTACAACATGGAATGGTGGAAGCAGAGCTGTGTGTGACAAGTTGAGTTTGAAATACTCCAAAAAGGCCACCAGGTCGAAACAGAAAAGTCCCTACAGGACGTACCATGCGGATGGGCCTGAGGGACATGAGGCAGTCGCTGCGGTAGGAGTTGCTCCAGGTATCCCAGCGAGGATACTCTCCCTTCTCCAGGATGAACATCTCCCCACGGAAGTTAGTCTGCTCAAAGGCAACAAAGCTGGAGGAGTTGGGGGACGCCGGGCACAGGGGGGAGGCACAGGGGGGAGGTGGGAGAGAGAAGAATTAGAGGAAAGACCACAGTAAAGATCACTGGAATGTAAGTGAATAGAGGTACATCAGAGTTGGTCTGACTGAACTGAAGCTGCTTAAATCAGGATTGTGTACGTGTCCACTTACGGGCCGCACTCCACAATGATACTACGCACTCTATCCATGCCACGGTCACACACGTTCATACACTCATTCTGGACCTCGATCATCCTGCCCTGGAAGTTCTCCTGGTCGAACAGCATGATCTGCACACAGGACACATCACAGGTAGAACACATAGTCAGTCATTGTATTTTTACTGTACACTACTTTATACTTTCACACAGAAAGCATGATGTGGCACCTTGGAGTGGCTCGACCCTTAGGTTGGCAACCAGTTGGCTAAACTGCATAACCTCAAGCAACAGCATCAGTATTGCAGAATAAGTACATTCTGCTGATAATACTTCTTTACTTTTACCTAGAGTTGAATTTTTATTGCAGGATTTTTACTTGTAATGAAGTATTTTAAAACTTTTACTTGAGTCCTTTAATGAGAACTGTTAGTTAAAACCACCTCTAGTAGTCTAGTAAGTCCATTTATGCTACTTTAAGCTTGTACTGTGTTACATTTACATTATTACATTTATTTTAAAGCTATAGTTGCTTGGCAGATTAAGATTTTACTACATTATCATGCTACTGCCACTGGCTACACTACAGTACATTAAGTTTGCAGTTTGCAGCAACATCAAAATAATGCTTGTGTAATTCATTAGTAATATTATAATGACTATATTATGAATCATGTTGCTTTTTGACCTAATACTGAGCATCGTTTGCACAAGTAGTGTTGCTGCTGATCTCTCGTCAAAAGCACTATTAAGCAAAACCCTGCATGAAAAAACTGCCTATAAAGGGTCAGTTCATTCAAATTACAACCCCTTCACCTTTGTCACCTCGGTGCATTAGTGGTGACTGTTATTTGTAGTGAAAGTGTGAAAAACTATGAAATTACTCTGGTGGAGTTTTCACTACTTTGATCATCTCTATCTAAAATTGCATGTTTATTTGAAAAGGCTAAGCAAGTTAAATAAAATGAATTCAAAAAATAGACTATGTTCTCTTTGTAATTTGTGTGAACAAACCCTTCAGATAAAATAAAATGCTCCGGCAGTGCAGAAAGCAGCTGTCTGACACTGCAGCAGTGACTCACTCTGTAGGATCCCATGCCAGGCTCTCCGGTCTTGGTGGCCTTGCTGGAGGCAGCTGGAGCTGGGGCTCCCTTGTCCTTGGCATCGGTGCCCTGGCTGGAGGCGGACTTGGCAGTCTGAGACATGGTGAGGGGCTTCAGGAGAGTCTGGGCGAGAGAGATGGGATGAACAGAAATAGAGGTGTAAATGGAAGTGACAAGATTACAGAGGGGGAAAGAGAAATGGAGGTTTAACGTGGCCCAGGCAGCGAGGTGTCAACACTGTCAGAGGGGCTGGAGTGTTTGGGGGGTTTATGTGCTCATTGGCTTCTGTTTGGGCTGCCTTTCCCCAGGCTGAGGGAGCTTTGGCAGGGACTGGGCCCTGGCTCTGGATGTGTCCCTCTGCACTGTGCTGGATGTTCTGCTGCGTATGTCTGTGAGTCCTTACCTGCGTTAGTATAGCTTGCAGTGCCGTGTGAGGGAGGCTGGCTCGTGCTGGTCCCGTCAGCGCTCGACCCAAGCTTTTATACTCTGGCAAAGGCCAAACGCAGAGGCTCACAGCACAATAGAAAGCCTCTCGTCATCACAGTTGGCCTGCGCCAAAGCCACCGGGTCATCGCATCGCCTAGAAACGCCGCCGGCCCCTCTGGCCTGCCTGTAAGCATTTCACTGTCAAAGGAAACCACTGACTGAGGCATTTTTCACATGTGTTGGGCTGCTGGGCCTGTAAGCTATAGTTGCATGTAGAGACGAGGAATGCAAAGGTCCAGAGGACACAAAGAGGTAATCCAGCCTCTATCACCTACACAACAATATTCTTTAGCTTTGGACCTGAAAACAAAGGCTTGCCATGTAAAATTACCTCCATTTCTTAGAATAAACATGCAGAAAACAGGTAATAAATGCACCTGTTGAGCACATGAACATGGTCTTAAATTAAAACAACAAGTAGCACTTTGATTTGTAGGCGTTCCAGTTGCTTAAAATAAGTGAACCCAAAGGCAAAAAGCTATGTTATTTTTCCACTTCAATTAAAAACTGATTCCATGGACATTAAAGTGGACCTTTACTGAAGTTGTAACGCTCAGAGGCTTTGTCACTACAGGTTAATGGTACCAGTCCCTTCTCTTAAATAGTAAGCTCCCATACAACTAAACTGCATTCTCAATTTGTTTTTGACAAATCACAAATACTTTTTTAATCAATACATCTGTGCCATTTATTTTATTTCTTTACTGTCGCTCCTTTTCAGCCAGCCGATCATTGGATGTTGTTAGATGACATCAGATGTGGTGGGACTCGTCACCCTGGTAACCTAGAAAATTGAAGACAAGAATCAGAATCAGATGCGTTTTATTGTCAAGTAGGTGTTCACATACGGGGAATTTGATGTAGTGTTGTGGTACATAATAGTAAAACACTTACAAGTAGGAACATTGAAGATTCAATAAAGCCACAGATGTAGGTCAAATACACACTAAGTGTTACAAGACGATACGAAACAGGCGGTACAGGTCAAATGAAAAGCAAACTCAAAGCGAGATATTTCCTAAATCTAACCAAACAGAAAGTGACAATGATATTTAACCTTACTAGGCCGACTGTGTGGACATTTAAATGGCTTAAGGATGTAGAAAACAAACACTGGCTGGGCAAATGCTCTACTGAAGGACGCTCCAGATTTCAAACCAATATTATTTTGAAGCTTTGCTAATACTGCAAAAACTGTTCATTCATACATTCGAAATAATTCATCCAGCAGCTGAATTTATCTTCATTTTAAATAGACAAAGGTTTAAGACTTCCACAGGTGATGAGTTGCGCTGGACCCCTAAATATAATGGAACTGAGGAGCTGCCAAGGAGAAGTCCCATCTCTTCAAACACAACGCTGCTGCCAGAATGCATTGTACAGCTGCTTACAGAGACGAGAATCTCAAGTGTGGAAATCCTGTAGACACGCACCATCATGCTTTCCACATCTGCGAGTATGTGAGGGTCTGTGTGACGCAAATTTAGTCCTCTTAAAAACTCTTGTAGACCTTGTGGAAACCTCCACGGAAAATGAGTGTCTACGCAGCCGCTACTCTACAATAACAGTAGATGACAGCTACACGTCCACGGTGGCTGCAGCTGTCCATGTGCTCATCTGCGAGGGACCAATGCTATACATTCCGTGCATTAGAGCCCCACAGGTTTGAGTCCCCTCTGACCCTTGAGCATGTAGCTTAAAATGTGTGACTACATAGATCATGCTACAAGAACAATAGTCTTCATGAACAGGGGTTCTCCAGACCTGTGTTAGTAGCTATTTGCAGGTCCACAAAGGAGTGTTATCAAGGCTTTCATGGCCAGAGTTATACCTTCAGTGTCCATCAAATGTATTTAGTTTTTTCCACATGTCCACAAGACTGAGCATAATTTGTGTCTGTGTAGAGACTACACTACAAGGACAGTGGCCATGGTTGGCAGTACTGTGCATTTGAGGAAAACGTAGACGGATAACAATATCTACGTGGTGTCTGCAGGTGTCCATGTGTGCATCCAATCAGAATATAATCATGGCTAAAGGCTAGTGCTGCTTTTGTCCTTGTGCTGCCCACAATTTGAGTCGACTTCCCTCCAAAGACTATGGTGTGCAGGAATGGAATACGTAGATATGATTGGCTGCACATGTATAGAATGCAGTCCTCCAAGAAGACTAGAAAGTAGTTTAACAACACCAACTATGCATCCGTGTCCTCATCTACAAGAGAGTATGATCAAAGCTACTTTACACATTCGTAGGGTTGCTAGGGTCCACAAGATGTAAATCAACTAATCTCCTCAAGTACATGGAATCTAAAATTTGTGTTCCACACAGTGACTATTGTACAAGCTTAATAGTATGCATGTGTGGCATTTGCAGGTTTGGTCTATCGTGAACATAAGAAACAGAGTCCTCAGAGCAGACAAGCAAAATAGTATAATAACATCAGAGTGAACATCTGCATAGAATAATGGTCCCAAATGAGACATGAAGCCTGGTCTTCTGGGCAAAAGCCCTGCAGGCACAGAATACCTAGACATCACAGTAAAACAAATCTGAGAGAGTAGTTTAGGTGTGTAGGACTGGCATTTTTTGGAGACAGGATTGGTTTTACTGACTGATGTTTGCTGACGTCACCACCCTTCTGCTACAGCTGATTAACATCTTTCAAATTAAACGGCTGCAGCGTTCGACAGCTTCTGCAATTATCCAGATTGTCACTGTGACATTCATGAATGTCTGGAAGTCTGTGCTGCTTTCCCATTATTTACACATCTAACCTCTGCCTATGACAGCTGGCTGTTCATCCTGCCTCACAATGTGGCGCCTTGGAACAGCTATAGACATTTTTGCAGACAGGGAATCGTACGAATTTTACGTTGCCCTACACTTTACTGTTTATCTACTATCCTGTAATGCTGTGGTCACGGTTGTTGCTTTTGTACAAGACTCACCAGAGTGCAGGTGACTGTAACTTTGAAGGACAATGTTAACAATGTGTCTTCTGTCATGGCTGTATCGTGGCTCTAAAGGAGAATCCTCCCTCATCGGATTTTGGAGGTTGTTGTCGATGATGATGATAATTCTGGGATTACATCAGATGGATTATTTCTGGATTATCTCACCTCAGCTGTGATTATTTCCAGGATTAAATTGAGTTTGATATGCGCAGATTAGGTGTGAACTAATCCTGCTGTGTAATCTCTTTGGCACCAGTTGGACTCTGTGATGTAACTCGGGCTGAGATTTTTTTTGGTGTAAATGTGTCCGTAGTCCACAGCATTTTTTGAAGCTTTTTGTCTGTGTGTGTGTGTGTGTGTGTGTGTGTACGCAGGTAGACAAAAACAACCACTAATGACACAACATATAACAGCACTCGACGGCAACCAAGCAGTTAAAAAGTGGTGCTGAATGCCCTTGCAAATTTGCCAATAATCTTAGTTTCAAGACAATTTTAAACTTGATTTTATTTAAGCTAAAGTGAAATTCTCATAGTCTGGTTTAAAGCAACATTTGCATGTCATTTGTTAAAAATCAAGGCTTGTCAACACATATGTTCATCAAATACGAGGGGACTATTTACAGCGATGAGTGAACTGATCCACATTTGCTGCTTTGGTAATAATAATAAAATATCATAATTAATAAATAATGTATTTGGGCAGCAGGATGATGTATGTGGGACTGAGTTAAAATAAACTAGTGTTTGTTCACGCAATGATTTATTTTTTGCTAGTTTTTGGACAACAGTGGATGATTTGAAACCTTTCCTGTCAATAAATAATATAGATTGTATCAGAACATCAGAGGGGTTTTCCTCAGAGTCGTGTTTCTCTAAGTGGTATTCCAGTGTAATCGCGATGCTTTCAGATTTGAAATGATGCAGCGTCTTTGCTGTGCTCATTGAAGACGCCTATTGATTTGTAAATCCATTGACTCCTTTGGCCTTTCGTCTACTTACACTGCAACAAAATGTTCCGCTCACGTTTGAACTCCTAAATGGAGCAGGGTATTGATTTTTGACACCCGGTGACTTTTCCTTTCTCCACAGCCTTTTCTCTGATGCCGTTTCAGAGAAGTTCATCATTACTGATAGTCCTTCTGTCTCCTCCTACCTGACTATGATGACATGAACGTGGTCCTCTTCAGCCACCAAGACATGATGTGATCTGATTTGTGTTGTGCTAAAATCATCCTGTCCACATGAAGATGATATTGATTTTGCTGACCCTGTGACCTTTCCCTGCATTTGCTATGAATAGACTGTTCTGGTTTTCATTTACCAGAATTCAGGATGCTAAAATGTCAACTGAACAAGAGTTTGTTCATCCCATCCACCATCAAGACATTAAACAGCATCAAGTGTTAGCACTATTTAAAATCTTTGAGTGATATGAGTATTTACTGGTATTTACATCAATGAGCCACAACTTTCTGACAGGTGAAGTGAATAACATTGATCTTATTGGTACTATGTGCTGTTCTGATGGAGAACCTTGGACTTAACATCCATGTTGATGAGACAACTTGTCCCACAACAAACACACTCCCTCATGCAAATGGAAATCCCAAATATCACTGGCCTACCCCCACAGGAAAATGCACCCCACCACATGGGAACAACATCAAACAATCAGGAACATGTTGAGGAACATGACAATGGTCCAACATGTTGATTTGACCTCCAAACTTCATAGAGCCCATTGTGATCAAGCATCAACAGGATGCAGTGGAACAAGTTTGATTGACAGAGTCTCCACTGTACCAAAGGATCCAGTGCCAACGTCCTGGTTCCAGACCCCATAGGACACCCTGAGAGGTCCTCTTGTCCATGATTCCCAATGGTTCAGAGCATTTTGGAGCACATAAGGGGGACCAACACAATATTAGTCAGGTGGCCATAATGTCATTCCTGATCTGTGTATCATCAGGTTTTATTACTTGTATCTTTTTTTCTATTTATATTGTCTCTTATTTTACAGAATCACTGCTGTTTGATGATCTATCCACCAGTTCTTTTTACTTTGAGAAACTACTATAACTTTTACTCTTAATACCTGAATTTTTTTGTTTCCTTTACTGCTTGATGTTGCAAATTTCCCATGGCAGTGAGCGGAGATGAGAATTGTTGGAGTGTGGTGATTTTTATGTAGAAGTGGCTGAAATTCCTTTGGACTGGCTGTTGTTTAGAAATTGGTGCAGCCCAGTGGAGTGCTTCTGCTCTCTTGTTCACAAGTGCTTGATTATGTAAGCAGTGACACACACACACACACACACACACACAGATCCGTGAGTGCTGGCCACTCACACAGGATAACACACACTACAACACTCTTGTTCAGACACTGAGGACTTAGGTTTTTGTTGAATGTGCGATGGGAACAAGAATGCATGACTTCGTTTTAGAGTACAACATTTCAAGCACTGAGCTGATCTTGTGTAATCTACCATATATTGTTGGCTGGAACTAATTTTCTCATATTCTGAAGATCACATTTAATAACAGCAGAGACACAGACTGTCTGTTAGGACTGATAGTTCTGCTGCATTCGAGTATGCTTATCACAGAGGAATATAATAATGTCCTACATACGGTGTCAGACTGATAGACCAAAGGGTCTTCATGAATGACCTCGATGTTGTGTATTTTTCTGAATGCACACATTCAGTCCTGTTTCATAAGCAACACTGTCTGCACACGACACTTTCCTTAACTACTCATACACATGTATATTTAAATTTTATGCTGCCATAAAAGGTTTAACTTTCAATTTTATGGGGTTGGTTGAAATAATAATGCTGATAACTGCGTGGAATTTCAACTCACATTTCTGCATTAGTTGATTTCAAACTAAATTCAACTTGATGTAACTTAATGACATAGGCTCAGTAATTTTTCTTCATCTTGGATTCAAAATTTGGAGTCGCCTCCTCTGCCTACTAATCATCCCTGGACAATTTCATTACAGTTAAAACTGGTACTTAAAAATACTTTTGATTGTGAATGAAAATTTGATGTAAAAAGTACATTCAGACAAAAAGAAACAGAATAAGAAGTATTAGTTCTTTCATTATTTTCAGTTTTTTTTCTATAAATGTATTTTATGGTGCTTTATATGTCAAAAATATTTTCCTTAAAAACGAAATTTTATGGTTATTTACAGATATAAGCTTTTAATGTGACTTTGCTGTCTATTGCTGTAATTTTATTGTTATTTTTTTTTTGTATTTCAACAAAAAAAAGTCTGGAAAAATCTGCCAAATAAAAAGGGAAAATTCTCTAAAATTACTTTTTTTTGCAGTGTACCTGAGCAGGAAAGACCAGAAGTGGCATTAAAGGGTCAGAGAGAAGAGCTGAAAGAATCATTTCCAAGTAAAATGCAAAACACATTGCTTCCAAACTGTGAGGATTGGCTGCTCATCCTTCATATAAATAATAACAAACTTAATATCTTTTGGTTTAAGCCTGATACTTGGATAAACAGCCTGGAGCTGTGGACCAGAATACCTGAGTGCTGTAGAGAGTGTTAATATTTTTAAAGGCAAACTCTAGACCTGATTCCTTAGTCTGGCTTTGATTTTAAATTTATAAATGTATATATATTTAAATCGAAGCTGAAGACCCACTTTTTTAGATTGGCTTTTAACTCTGTCTAGGGCAGTCCTGTCATGTCTGCTCTATTTTATTTACTTCTGGAAGGCTTCAATAACCCACAGCACTGTGGCATCTTCCACAGTCAAAAACCTGTGCTTTCATGTATTGTTTTTATGTATTGTTTTTATGTATTATTTTAATGTGTTGTTTTTATATGTAGTTTTATGACTCTGTTGTAAAGCACTTTGGGTACCTTTCGGTTATTGTAAAGGGCTATACAAATAACATTAAATATATATATATATATGCGCTGTTCTGACTACTTGACCTAATCCTGCCTGTGGTGTTTCATCACTGTAATAAATTATTGTTCCAGACAAATTATAACAGTAGTGTACGGTCTTTGCTAAATAAGATTACAAAAAAATGTTTCTACACTTTCAAAAATGAAATGTTGTAATTTACAGGCTACAGTTACAGTTCATGTTGATTACAGTGTAAATAAACAGTTAAATACTGGCGACCCCAACTGCCAGTATTTAACTAACCCTGTGACAGTGTTTCTTTATGACAGTTTCCTCAGTGGTTTCCTGATTTGGTTGTTTTTTCATATTGCTTTTGTTCTGTAAAGTCATTTGTGCTACATTTGGTTTGTGTGAAAAGTACAATACCAATAAAGTAATACATAAGTGAGCTGAATACATCAGACTGAGCTCTGGAAACTAGTTTTACGTGGAGCCCGGCACTCAAACAAACAGCTGCATCTCTTCTCTCCATCCTCCAGCCCTCCTCACATCCTTGGCCCTCGGTATTTTCTCTATCTTGTCTCTTATATTCCTGTGTCCTCCGTGTCCACTGCCCTGGGTGATAATGTGGTGTCTGCACTTCTGCCCCTCCACAGATTAGCCACGCTTTTGTCGGGGGGGACAAAGAAAAGCCCCTCCCTGCTGCTGAGCCGGGGCTTTCAGCATGGCCCCCTGCCAGGGGAGGCTTTAAAAGGGTGGGGGCGCGTGGCTCCTCTCACTCTCACGGCAGGACAACCCAAGGGCATCAAACCAAGGTGAGTCCCTGTCCCTAACCCAGCACAGCACAGCCAGGGTACAGCCGCCCCCTGTATGCACACAGCTACACTGGAAACCCCCCAAACACAGGAGCTGTCCGGGCTCCGGGGCCCAAAGGCCATCCCTGCACCCAGTGGGTGGGATAAACCAGGGAGGAGATGAGATGGGGAGATAGTATGGGCGGCAGGAAGAAGCCTTGATGAATCCTGCGGCGTCTTTGACCCTCTTCATTTTTGTATACAAACTATAAATAGACACTAATGCTTTCAGTCCAGGAGTTAAGCATCAGGCTGACTCCAGTGTTCTGGCCTTTCTTTTGAACATGCACACTGTTGCACTTGAACAGGCCACTGAACAGGCCATGCAGCAGTACAGACGTAGAATAACACTGACGTTGCTCCATTTTTAGATTTCCGGCTGTATGTTGCACCTTTTTTTATTACTAGCTAGCTTTAAATTTCAGCCAAACTTTATTTCTGCACCAGAATCAAATGCATGTTTTACAGTCCTTGTCAACTGTCCGATGTGTCTTCTTTCCAGACAAGATGACTCACCACTGCACCAAGTTCTCCGGCCACTGGAAGGTGAGTCTGCAGATGGAGGAACAGATTTATATCTCACCTCGGTGGCAGGCCTTTCAACCTTCAAGTGATCCCTGAGATGTGGCCGGCTGCTTCTTGTAAATGAAAAGGCACACAGCAGTGCTGCCAGTAAAAGTTCACCACATTAGGACATTACAACTAAATAGGCGTTTTATGTCACATGGTTGTGCCTTTAGCTTGTTAGAAGCCTCCCAGTTTGGGGCACCTAGCACTCACAGCTAACCTGGTTTCATGTCTGTAAGCTGAGCTGCTCACAGTAAGTTCATGTCCTCATCTCTCCGTCAGATCATCGTGTTCGACGAGGAGTGCTTCCAGGGCCGTCGCCATGAGTTCACCTCTGAGTGCTGCAACGTGATGGAGTTCGGCTTCGAGACCGTTCGCTCCCTCAGGGTGGAGAGTGGAGCGTGAGTTAAACAGAGAGGAGGCTTCTGGTCATGAAACTCCACGTGAAAACAGACACAACGCCAAATATACCATGACATGATGCTGACGAGCTTTGTGTCAGTGAAGCTGGGCAGATTTAAAATGAGTTTCTCTCCTTCTTCTCCCCAGCTGGGTGGGCTACGAGCACGCCTCCTACCAGGGACAGCAGTTTGTCCTGGAGAGAGGAGAGTATCCCCAGTGTGATGCTTTCGGAGGTAGCAATGCCTATCACATCGAGAGGATGACCTCCTTCAGGCCTATCGCCTGTGCTGTAAGTTCAGTTTAGCTTCTGTTTTTACTTCTCAGAATGCATTACTGTCTCTGTATTACTATCTATGTGTCTATCTATCTATCTAGTTGCTAGTTATCTAGTTTCTAGCTATCTAGTTACCTATGTAGCTTATTAGCTTGCTAGCTTCCTGTCTATCTTTCTATCTACATATTCAGCTACCTAGCTAGCCACCTAGCTATGTAGCCTCCTATATAGCTAGCTACCTAGCTTATCTACCTTATACCTACCTACCCAAATATACATATACTTTATACTTACGCTTTGTGTTTTCCTTTCCATAAATAAAGATATTTCCAGGGTGAATTGGAGCACCTAAATCCACCAGAGTGCCTCTGAAACTCCAGCACTGTCTTTGGAGCTCAGATAATCAATGTGGTCTTGCCCGACCAGAAAAACAACTTATTGTTTGCTCTTTTATTTTTTTGCCCCCTCCTCCAGAACCACAGAGAGTGTCGTATGACTATCTTTGAGCGTGAGAACTTCCTGGGCCGTAAGGGTGAGCTTAGCGATGATTATCCCTCCCTCCAGGCCATGGGCTGGTGCAACAATGAAGTCGGCTCTCTCAGGATCCAGTCTGGAGCGTGAGCAGCTGCTTTCCTTCCACTTTTCTGTTTCCTATTCACCTACTTTTTTTTTTTGTCAGCAGCTCAACAACAACAACAGCAGTCGATTGCAACATTTCATCCGTACTTCCTCCTCTCTCTCCCTTTCTCTGTCTCTCTCTCTGGTGTTTCTCAACAGATTCGTGTGCTACCAGTACCCTGGTTATCGTGGATACCAGTATATCATGGAGTGTGATCGTCACTGTGGGGAGTACAAACACTTCAGGGAGTTTGGCTCCCACTGCCAGACCCCTCAGATCCAGTCCATCCGCCGTATTCAGCAGTAACAGCCTACTCCAAGCCCCCTTCTCCCCTGTGACCCTTCACCCCCAATCCCTGCTGCCTCCCAGTGCTGAATAAACTGTTTTTCTTAAACCTTACTGACTTCCACCAATGTATCTGCTTCTCCAATACACAGACTGAGGCGCACTTTTCACTTGTTTTTCTGAATTACAATCACTCTAAAAAACAAAGCTCAGGCTCAGAAAAAGCAAAAAGAAATGCACAGCAGTTTGCATCAATCTGTTTTTATGATAATATCTAATGAAATGATGTTAAACTAACAAACTACACTGAGTTAGAGGAATTATCTTTTTGGCCTCTACAGTCGAAGGTATTTTAAAGTACATCCCATTTGATGACACCAGTTATAAAGTTCATTACTCATAAAAAATAAGTTGTAACTATAATAATTGGAATTTTGATGAGTTTTGTATTTATTTCCATACTCATGAATGCACATTTTTAAGTTGACAAACTTTTTTTAAAATTAGGTTGTCCTAATTATACTTCCAGACAGGCCTTTTCATGTTTGTCTTCATGTAGTAGCTAATAAGAAATATTTAATTCACCAACAACAGTTTGCCTGATTAACTTTTCAAAAATGTTAAACTAAAGTTGTGCATTTGGATAAACATATAAATATTGACAACAAAAGCAACAAAATTGAGTTAAAGTTACACACAATAATAAGTCGGTGTAATTACCTGCATTATCACGTCAACCAAGCCCATCAAAATAAAGCTTAAATGTTTGATCTCAGTCAGTGAATTACAACTTTTATTTTGTAACTTTGTAAGTGGTGTGAATTCCTTTTTAGAATGCGTTTTCATTAGAGGTGATCCATCACTAGAGGTTGAGTTAACAAAAAGAAATCTGTAGTGAAAAACCAAGTTAATAGTTCATCAGCCTCGATTTCAGATTGATCAGTAAATGGGAAGAAAGTTACAAGAAATTTCTGCAAATTACACATTTTTGTCAAACTCAGAGTTAAAACGATGAGTTGATTCAATGAGGAGTAGCCTGACTTGATCGTCCATCAATCATTAAAGTCAATTATTACGTAAAAATGTCGAACACAAAATCAGGTTTCAGCATCTCAGATCAGAAAATTTGCTACTTTACCCTTTAAAACCCCAAACACTGATTTTTATAGAGTTATTTGTAATTGCCCCCAAGAAACGAATGAAGTTTTTTGAATTGAAATGAATTGAATTGAATTGAATTGAACTGAATTGCTCTGACCCCTCAATGTTTTTCTTTGTTTCACTTAATTTTGTGATAAGTTTTGCCAGTTAAAGTTTAATTTATTGAAACATAGCAAACATCACAGTTTTACTGCCTTTACTGTATGATCACAGCTCCTTTCTGAGCCTGGAAACACCCTGTTTAGTTTACTCTTTGCCCCAAATACAGAACTAGAAACTTTGCAACTGTGCTGCTGAGACCTCAAAAACCTCATCCCCCCCCTTTTTTTTTACCCAGCTGCATATAGTTTATCTAGAGTCAAAAATACACCACATAAAATGACTGTGTGGCATGTTTTTTTTTGCAAATAATCAACACATATAATTCATTTTATATGATAAAATGTAAAGTGCCGGTTAAATGTTAATGCATTAGCTACAATCAAATGACAAAACATGGGCCCCTTTTCTACAGAACGAGCACTTTTCATACTTAATGTACATATACACTGTAAATTACTTGGCACTTGCCAAGATTTAAAATCATAATTATTTTCAGACACGATAAATAATTTGGCTCGTTTTAAAAGTTAATTACACATTTTTGGTCCTTGATTTTACAGTACAATCTTAGATTTGAGAAAAAAAAACTTATATCAAGATTTCTTACCAAGGAAAATTTACTTGCTGCATGGACAGATAATTTCACTGCTTTTAAGTAATTTCTTCTCAAATTCAGTGTTTTTATCTTATATTTAGGCTACTCTTTTTTGCAGTGTATACATATACTTCATAAATACCTTCTGAACATCAGTTTATTTTGCTGATAATACTGCTTTAATTGCTATTTTTATTCTCAGCTCCTATCATTTTGGTGCTTTTGAGTTTGCTTTGGGGGAAATCAGGTTTCAATAGAACAGGACAGCAGAACTTTCTCAGCTCTGGACCTGTGGGCTGTGTCCATCTGCACGTCTGCATCATGACTCCACAGGGACAAGATCTGTCAGGTCAATAAAAAATCGGACTGTTTACACATCACAAAGACGTACATGGATACAGGAAGATTGATGAGCAACTAAACATCAGTGAAACACAGTTGTAACAGTAATCAGGAGGTACAGAGGGAGCCACGGTACCACTGATCAGAGCTGCAGTGGTCGTCCCCCTAAAATGTCACCACAGACAGCATCACGTTCACTATCTAGTGCTGAAAACCAGACGAGCAGCTGTTCAGACTTGGCCACAGGAGTTATCAGTGAAAAACCGAGTTTCTGTGACAGCTCAGTGTGAAGGACAGTTCAACACATCAACGTCTATGGACAACACTGGGGGGAAAAAACACTGTTGCTTGCTGTTTGGTACAAAAGTGCAAACTTTGCTAAAAACCCTGAAGAAATTAAGGCTGGGAGCACGGTCTTTGGTCAGAGGAGACAAAGATTAATTTGTTCAGCTCAGGCTGGGTCCAGCATGTCTGGTGTGAATCTGACCAGGACTACCACAGTAAATCCATAGTCCTGACAGTGAAACACAGAGGTGGGAGTGTGATGATACGAGGCCGCATGAGTGCTAAAGGTGTTGTGAAGATTCCTTTAATAGACGGCACCATGAGTACCTGTGGGTAAACCAAAATACTGGCTGACAAGATGACTCCTAGCCTGCACAAACTTGAAGAAGAGGAATATTCTAGCAGGATAAAGATCCAAAGCACAAACTCACACAAGCGTTTTTTAAAAAAGAACAATGACCTGGGCAAGTATGTCGCCTGACTCGAACCCAATAGATCAGCTTTTGGGGTATTTTAAAGAGAAAGGCAGAGCAACATAACCGTTCCAGCAAAGAGCAGCTGAAAAATTTAGACTTTTGGACTCAGCCTGTGAGTTTTTCCTGGCTCCGAATGATCACGACCAGGTCTACGTACAGTAAAAGCAATGAGTCTGTGTTACCTTATTTGACCAAAATCTCTGCATTTCCCTGTGATTTATCACTTACTAAGACCCCTTTGAGGGTGCTACGCAGAAAATCTCTGCACTGTATTCAATGTGCTGCCATGTGTGTGCCAAAGAAAATGACATGAGAATGTTTTGTTTAAAAAAATTAATGAATCAGCTAGGATTTGCAGATTTCCTTTTTCTCGATGGATCCCAATGATTACTGAATGCGCCTCTGGTGTTGCATGTTTTTTCTGCACTGCTACAAGCTATCAAACATGCCTGTGTTTCATGTGTGACAGTGTGAAGGCCTATACCGCAGGCTGGAGGGTTTTCCATTGCACTGCATCAAAACAATGCAAAATAGAGCGATAGTCACTTGTGGTCTTTTTGCACTTTTGTACATCACTGCAGGGGTTTTCTTGTTTCAGAGTGATCGGTAAGAATCCTACATACAGTAAAGACGACGCAATCTATGTATGTTCCTGTTTTTCTGACCATTAGACAAACCAAAGATGTTTTTTTCATGTTTGAGTAAATGTGAAACCCCAAACCATCAAACTGGCTCAGCACTTGAATAAGTATTTTCATTTTCAGTTCTTATCTTTTGGCACAGGTTATTTTCCTTTGGGGATGGCTAAAACCCTCTTTGGAGGCGCCAAAAATTAAGCCATGCAGGAAAATCTGTGCATTTTATTCACGTTGCTGACACATATGACAAAGAACTGGCCAGAGAATGTTTTGTTTTCTTTCTACTTGGAACAAAATGACTAAAATTAATAGACTGTCAATAAATGCACATTACTTTCTGTTGATGAACCTCAATGATGACATAATAAATACTTCTGGTGCTTTTTCTGCACAGCCCCAGCCTGTAAAACATGCCTGTGCTTCATGTGAAGGCCTGCTGCAGCCTGGAGGCCCTCAGCAGCACTACCACCGCTGGCCAGGAAACGGCACTGCGTTTCCACCAGAACACCCACATCCACGCATCCCAGCGGGGCCAGCGCACAGAAAACATGTAGCGTGTTGTAATATTAATTGTGAAGGGCTGCTGCTTCGTGACTGCTCGGATACAATGTGGAAAAACCACTTACAGAGGGAGCATGAGGGGATAAGTGGAGCGGGTCTGCATGCAGAATTTGCTGCAACGAGGCAGCCGCTCTCTAAAATCCAACACCCCAAACTGAGCCTGCTTCTAGGGGCTCCTCTGGGAAACCTCCTGCATGCTCACTGGGCGATGCTGCCCCCAGTAAATCAGCAAAATAATGCTAATCAAGAGATCATAATGTGGTTGAGTGAACGTGGAGATGGCTTAAATGGGTCGATATTCCAAAAAACACTATCATAAGAGTGAAATATGGCTAATAATACCAACAGCGTTCCTAATGAGGTCCGGCTCCGGGCAGCTCCGAGCCGCTCCGGGTTTTACGAGCCTCTCCCCGCCGCAGTGGGAGGAAGTCGGACCACAAAGCAAGCAGAGCCACCGTGCTAGCAAAAAACACAGAAAAACACTTCGAAGGGGGGACTCGAGCGAAACATGTGCGATATCGGAGCTGAAAACGCTTAGTCGAGAGCAGCGGACTGGCAGCACACGGCCCCGGAGGCAGCGCACGGACACTCGGTTGAAAGTAGCCGAGTGTGGGCTCCCCCAGCGCGGAAAGCCTGGTAGGCAGGAGTCGGTCGGGGCTGGCGCGGAGCACGACGACCTGCTTGGTTTTTTTATTCCGCCTCCAGCAGGGTGTCGTGTTAGCTGTTCAACGGCTACCCAGGCTGGTTGAAACTGCCCCTCTCGCCTCGCCGCCGCCTCCTCGGTTAACCGCAGTTTACGGAGGAAAAGTTGCCGTTTAACGAGCGAACTACCAGGCGATCCTCATCCCAGCGCGCCCTCCCCCTCCTCCGCCATCAAGCGTCACCGTCAGCCCACAGTCGGTAGCTCAGAGCTGGGTCTCCAGGAGAGGAGAGGAGAGGAGCGGAGAGGGAAGAAGAGGAGGATTCGGCCCCTCTGAATGATAACTCAACAAGCAGCCATGGATTATTTTTATCTCCGGGTTTGAGTCCGGCGGACGGTTGAAGACTGATTCTCGGAAACGCTGCGAGACTTCCCCAATAGGAGTCGCAGCCGTTAGCTTGCATTCGTGCCAGTGTTGGTGCTCAGCTCGTGTTTGTGACTGCAACCAGGCGTATTTTAATGAAAAATCCGATTTGAAACAATCGAAATTAACCCACTGTGGAGAGTTTACCCACTGTGGAGCTTATTAGCCTACTAGCTAGCAGGTTTGATTTCGCTAGCTAGCGCGGTGGCTAACTAGCAGACAAATATCGATATCGCCAGCAGGCTAAAACTAGTTAGCTCTCTCTCGGACGATTTGACTGCTGATTAGTTAAATACAGCCTCTCTCCTGGACTGGATTAGGTGTTAAACCTCTTAAGGTGGCCGTATTTTCATTTCACTTGCATGTGTGTGTGTGATTAATGACAGGAAAGGAAGGCAGCCAGCAGCATAAACAGCAGCGGTGTGTGGATCTGACGGAGTCCTGGCTCATCTTGTGCTTTTATTTGTGCCAAAACGCGGCTGTCGGAGAGATCTGCATTTCTCTGGTGCACCAGCCAGACGAGGCATCGAGGACAGCGACCCCCGGCACCCCGATGGTGTACATCTCAACCTGCCCACCCCACCAGCGTCCTCCCTCCTCGGTCTCCCCCTTATTCTCTGATCGCTGTTGGAGAGGCAGTTACACGTGTCCCGGTTTTATTCCTGTAATGTAAAGCTGATTTTCTGCTAAGAAGAAGAAGAAGCCAGTCACTGTTTTTTTTCTGACTGACTGCCACTGACTTTCACTAAAATTAGAACATTTTTTTCCCTGCTGCAGTGTTTACATTTGAAAGGAAAACCCCTTGAAACACATGCAGCTCTGGAGACAAACCAGTCGTTTGGACACATTTCCACTAAGAGGACCAGGGAAGTCCCCGGAGACCTGTAGGATTTGACAGCTGCCTTCAGATCCTGTGTGAGACACATCACAGTGCTCCACAGCGAGGCCTCTTTTCCTGCGTTATTTGCCACCTTTCCTGCTCAACAACACGCGCGTAAAAACCTGCGTTCTTTTTTTTTTTTGCACTAAATGGGATTACAAGCCTGGTGATCTGTTTGTAGAGTAACCTGTCACCCAGATGTCTTCCCTCGTGAATTTCCTTTTTTGTGTCACAATGCTGGTAGTTTGAAGTGCACAGACTGTACAGCCGCAGACAACGACGCCTCTTTCCAGCGGATGGTCAGCCCTGCCGTGCGCCAAAACGCACCCCGGCCCTTGATGTTGGTGCTATCTGCTGGAGGAGGACACTGGTTTCTAATTCCCTGAAACAAAAGCCATCCCCAGCCCGGTTATTCTATCGATTTGGTCGTGCCAGGGTCGAAAGATGGCGGACCTCGAAGCAGTGCTCGCCGATGTCAGCTATTTGATGGCGATGGAGAAGAGCAAGTCGACTCCGGCGGCCCGGGCGAGCAAGAAAATCATCCTTCCCGAGCCCAGGTAAGCACATTTACAGGGGAGCTTTAACGCAGCGCTGCGGCCCGGAGCCCGTGTTTGTTTGCTTGTCAAATGGATGGAGGTTTAGTGCAGGCTGTGCAGGGAGATGGAGGCGTGCTTCCTCTCAGACCTGAGACTTACTGTAGATGCTTTAGCTGAAACGACTGTGGAGCTTTTGTCAGGGGAGATTTCTGCAGACACACAGCACCTCTGGCTCCCTAAAAAATCACCCAAACAACCATGCAGCCACTTTATTTGCACTTTAATTTACACCTGCAGCTCACCACCAAGTTAAGCCTGTGCTGGCCTTTCAGAAAATCTTGCCACAGTGCAGGTTGTGATGCAGAATCTTAGCCACTTTTAAAAGGTATCAAGTGTTGATGTTAGAACTGCAACAGTCAGTGGATTAGTTGTTGGATTAACAGCTACTATTTTGATGATTGAGCGATCTGTCTGAGTAATTCTTGAAGAGGAAAAAAACTCTAAACCCTCTGATTGCTGATCGCTGTGAACATGTTCTGGTTGCTTTGCTTCTCTTTGACGGTAAACTGAATGTGCTTTGTTTGTGGCCAAAACAAGACATTTGTCATCTCAGAGTTTTCCGACATTTCATTGACCAAACAAAGCAAACAATCCATTAATCAAGAAAATAATCAACAGATTCATCGACAGTGAAAATAATTATTAGTTGATGATGTGCTTTCCTTTATTTGTGTTCTGTCAAGTCTTTAATTTGCTCTGTTACCTATTTCAACAACTGAGTACTTGGCTTGAGTCATTTTTAAGAGAAAAAAGTCCAAATTTTCAGATTGCAGTTGATTAAATGCCAATATGTTGTGGTGACTTTGCACCTTTTGTGAGAGTAAACTGAATATCTATCTCATCTTGGCCATTCAGTGACAGCTTTCACCGCTTTCTGGCATTTCATAGACTGAACAACAAAGAGAAAATCATCCGTAGCCGCAGCCCTGGTTGATGATGTTCTTTCCTTGATATGTCTTTTGTCGAGCATCTCTCATCCGCTCGCAGGCTTGCTCAACTGACAATCCGTGCATAAATATGTCTTATGTACCCAGTGCAAGACATTTAGCGAAGCTTGACTGTTGTGTTGTGTTGCTGTAAGCCCCTCTGATGCAGTTACACTATCAGTATATGCAGCTCTTGATCCAAACCCCCACCTCGATCCGTGCTGTTTGCAAGCACCCAGCACGAGTAGGCCATCAAACAAGACTACAGCTACAATCTGATTCAAATATTACCCCCCCACCACCCCCACCCCTTGCCATCTACACATAATTGCACATCCTTTTGTCCCTGCTGCGCAGCTTATCAGAGGCTTGGAAGTGTCTCTTCAGACCTGGTTTATGGCATGTAGCGTGCAACTTGATTCAAGAGGATGTGGTTTAAATTTGGTTATTGAGATAGTTGCCTTTCATGCGGGGTTTGTAAATTTGACGTCGCCATTTGAGTTTAGTCAAATGTTCAACCACTGTGTGTGCAGAGCTGATCTTAGCCGGTGGCTGGCACCACTCTCCGGCCGTGTTTTCACCTTTTCTTAATCACAACTATATTGCCGACACATGTGTAGCGGCTCTGCTTGGCTGCCCGCAGAGTGTCAGTGTGGGTTAAACAATGATAATATTTAAACCAGGATTGATCTTTGGAGGAGGAGGTCCGGTTATTTTAGTTACTCACTGACTTGTCTTGGCAGATCAGCAGAAATCAGTGATCCAGACAGTTCATTACACACAGTAATGAATGTGTAGCTGCTGAATATTTCAACTGAAATGATGTGATTAAAGGATGTTCTATAATAACTAATTAAATGTGCATGCCCAGATAAACTGTGCCATGCATTAGAGGTTAGTATGTTATAAATGAATATATATCTGTCATAAAAGGCAGCGATGCCCTGCCCTCTGACAGCTTTACTGCACAGACAAAGGCTCTCAGAGTTTGTAATGAATTCTCACCTCTGGCAGTGCTTGACAACGGCGACTGAGAGCAGCTGATTATCTTCCTTACCTGGCAACTGTCAACAGTGACTAGTTTGCATCAAAATGCTCAATGTATATCATATTTTCCATAACAAAAGTTAACAGAGAGCAGGATTTTCACATTGTTTAACCCGTTTCATTCAAATCTCGTTTACTTGACATCGCTGCTGAGCATCAGTGAGGGTTTGCAAGCGGATAAGTGTGTGCTTCCTTCCTTCAGGCTGCTATTGGTTTCACTTCACGTCAGCGTGGTACTAAAATGAACCTGCAGAAATCTGAAGCTTGCTCGAGACCGCCAAATCCATTACAGTGAACATGCTGTCACGTCTAATGTTCGTCAAGACAAAATTGTGTTAATGTCGCGGAATAACACAGTTGCGGTGTGGCAGCTAATACATTTCCTGGGCCCTGTAGTAAATATGATCAGCAGTCTGCCTTCAGGGTAGAGGCACAGCAAACACAGTGACTTGGTCAGCTTAGCTGAAGAGACCGACTGGATCAACTGAACAGATTCTAGTAGGATATTCTTCAGCCAGACTTGAGTTTCAGAGAACAACCTTGTCGGCTGGTTGACTGACTCAAACAAATATCCCCTAAAGGAGGAGGAGCATGGCGGCTGGTGGGACTTTCGGCCTGCTTTCAGACCTCAGAGTTTGCCCTCAAAGCTTTGTAGCTGACAACAAGTGCATGCAAATGCAGCTGCTAATGTATATTTAGTAACATTTTTGAGTGCTGAAAAATCGATCACGATGAAATGTTTAATTTGAGTCTATTGAGACTTACTGATCATTTTAATGACTTATTTTTTAATGAAGAGCAGGAAAATAACGGCGTAATCTGTGTTGAACTACTTGCAGGGTTTCTGTTATGAGCTTTCATGGCAGTTTGCATCTGATGCATTTAAGTAAAACTATCAAACCTTCTATTAAACAATTTTCTTACTGTTACTGATAAAGAGTCTATATCTGGTGGAGATTGGCATTAGCTTTTTACACATGTTGTATACTACAGTAAAGTGAAGGTGTGTGTAGTAATGTTTTTGTATATTTATGCAAATGTACAGTATTGTGCTACAGAAAGTTTGCATTTGTCAACTAGTGACATTTTAAACCCTTGTTACTGCAGTGAAAATGTGTCAAACTGGACATGAGCTGTAACTGCCATGTAAGCTGTTTCCAAGCCTGCATGATTATGACAGAAAAAAATTATAATTCTGAATAATTTGCTCCTAAAATACCTGATTTCGCGGGACCTTTTCTAAAAAATTGCGATGTAAGTTGCGATGTTTTAAGTGTATTTGTTGCGATAAAATTGTGGGAGACAGTAAAAACTTGTCCAAAAGTTGCATTTTTTTCTTTGTTTTGTTTAATTCATTAAAAATTTTAAAAGTTTAAAAAGTTAATTCCACATCCTGGCACACACGTGTTCACACACACACGCTCACAGCTCGTCACGTCAGTTAATGAATCTAACTGACCTTCATTCTTTCAGTGCTGACACAGATCTGGATGCAACAGCTTCATCATGGTGGTTTGTCTGGTCTGTGGTCCGCTGGTTTCACCCATTCTCCTGATATGTTTACGGTAGAAAAGTGTTTGTCAATCGATGAATTTCGTTTGTGTTCCACCTCAATATTGTACGGGGTGAAAACAGTTTACCTCCACTTTGGTGAAGAACATCAGGGAATTGTTTTGCAGTAGTTTTTGTTGCATACGTATCTGTATCTTCAAACCATAAACAAGGAAGTGAATCCGGTGATGTATGTGCATTACGTTTGCGCTGGGGACTGCTGTGATTGGTGGAACTCACGGGAGGCAGGACAAAATTGCGGAAAAGTCACAGTGATTGGACAAAATTGCAAGGTTGCGCAGAATTCACGGAGATTGGTTGAATTTGCATTAATTGCTGCTATCCCTCCCTCCCTCCTCTTCCCCACTCCTAACCCAACCGGTCAAGGCAGATGGCCGCCCTCCCTGAGCCTGGTTCTGTCTGAGTTTTTTTTCCCCCTTCCCTACCATAGGGGGATTTTGGTTCCTTCCCACTGTTGCTGATTGCTTGGCTCATAGGGAATCCAAAAGCAACTTTGGATTGTTGGGTTTTCTGTTTCCTGTTTTTCTGTTTCCTGTTCTTTCTTACAATTTTTAGCGCTATGTGACGACTTGTGTTGTAAATATACGCTATATAAATAAAATTGAATTGAATTGAATTGAATTGTTGCGAACACAACATCGCGAATTCCTGGAGGGACTGAATAATGAGATCAAGATTCTTCATAGATTTTTAGGGACAAATATTTCAATTGCACTTACACATTTAAATAAATAGAATGCTACATTCCTGCTAATGTACAAATCTGCATCGAAACACAGCCTAAAATAATCTTCACCTGAAGTCCGAGCATCTCCTAGAGGCTCGACAGAAGTAAAATTGTACCCGGCTGTGCACAGAGAGGCCTTTAGTTTCCACCCGGTTACTGCAGCGTAGCAGGTCAGGCGGCGGTGTGACTAAAAAATTAGTTTGAAAAGAGTAAACTAAGGGTTTCTAATGTCAGATTTACCCAAGTTGAGAGTAAGTGATTTTCATCTACAGGGGTTGTTTTCTACAAGCAGTGTTTGTTTCATTGTGGGAAACCAAAGTAATGACTCATATTCAATTAACCGTGCAGCCCTACCACCTGCTATCAGTATTTGATATGAAAACAGAGCCTTTTGATTCCTTTAAGGCGCTCTCACAGCCATTACTTTGAACCTGATACCATTTTAGTTTTAATGGTTATGCTGCAGTAACACTAAATCAGTTCACATCTCATTAAGTAATCTTTCATACTGCCATACTCATCCAGGCTTGGACTACTGCGTGGCATTCTTTAGAGATGGATACAACATTAAGAAGTAGTTTTAGCTGAAGAAAAAGAAACAGTGTTTATATTTCTTTATGCAGTAAGAGTGGCGGTCTATGACAGACAGAATCTCACACATCTTCTTTAAGTGTGAGAGAAAGTTTCTTTAGGTGTTTCGGTGGACATCGACCTGTAGATCCCCTCAGAGAAATCAGAAGCTAAAGGCGGTTGGATATGAGTGCTTCTGCTCTTTTGGTTGTGTTTGGGGAATCGGTAGAGATGCTCCGGTAAGACTTCTCAGCAAAATGACTCCTGCTAAAAGCTCTCTTCTCTGAAGGTGTACGTGACCTCAAGCTTTTAGCAGCTTGTAGTGTTTTCTAGCTGTGTTGTGTCGCAGGAATGCAGATCTGAAGCAGTCTCCTTCATTGATTGTCAGCCGTGTTAATGAACTCCAGCTGATCAATAATGAACAGCTTCTAAATTAAATGCACTTTCCGTCATGTAAGCTTTAAAAACTCAACACAGGCGGTTTTAAAGGCAGCAGAAGTGAATGGTTTAACTGAAACGCAGCATTAATTGTGTCACTCAGAGTGGCTGCTTCTGCTCGTCCCTTCCTGGTCGATATTCAGCGTATAGCCAAACAAAACCTAGAAGATTAAACACTGTAATATAGATAGATAAATGCTTAGACTTCTCTATATTGAATACAACTAAAGTTGAAAGGCACGCAAAGCAAGATGATTAAAACTTGTATCAATAAAAGGGCTTTAACCAGCAAACGCCTTCAATTTATCAAGTAGAGACATAAGGATAGTCATTGGTTTACATTTAGGAATATGTGCCTATGTACGTGTGTGATCAGATGTGAGTGATTTAGTCACAGTGGCCAGACAAAGACATGCAGGTGCTTAATTGATTTGGGGTGAATGTATATGTACAAGTAGGGAAATTACCCTGAAAGCCTCATGGGTCTCATGGGGTTGCTTGATCAATGATTAACTGCATTTAAATTCAATACTCCAATCTCCATCCTAAGTCCAACGGTTTCTACCAAAGACAGGAACCTTCTGTAATGTCGGAACACCTTTCTGACATTATAGTAACAGTTTCCAGCGGTGGATTAGTCCACGTTTGGTGTTCTCGTCAGGATTTTGTGTAGCAATATGGTGTAAAGGCTGAGCAGTGCTGAACTCATCCAAATACTATCAAAATTGCAACGTGGCCAAGTGCAATATCCACATTACAGGAGTTGCAGTTTCTGTATAAAGGTAGAATGTATCACTTCATACATTATTATCATTATCATTATAAATGAAGCGTTGTGGTGCTACAGACATGTTTCTGCCTACAAATCATCATAATCTCCAGACATAAGGGAACATGCTTGTTTGATACAGACTGCGGTAAAAATCATATCATCAATTATATATTTGTTTCAGTGGAAAAGAAACGCTAAAATGTTTTATTTTTGGCTTATTGGTCAGCCCTAGTTCATGATCGAGATGGAAAATGTCACCCAGTTCAACAGTGTGACTCACTGATGTGTTTCTAATAGTTTTTGGACAACTGTGGAGCTCCGTGGCGCAGAGGAATAACACATATCAGACTCTGGATAGAGTTGGTTTTGGCCTTTTCGTGGAATGTATTGGCAATAAAAAATAAAATATTACAGGTCACCTGTCTTCTTTTAAATTAGAAACCACTTGAACCAACAGTTCAATCAACATGGTGATTTTTTAACGACTGGAGAGCCTTGGTGCTGTGCCCAAACATACAAATTGAAGGCCCACACTTGATTGGATTACCAGTAACCGCTTTTATTAAATCTATAAATCTGTATTAAATTCAGCCGTAGAGTTTTTCTGCAGAAATATTAAATTGCAGAACCCAGGTCACAGTAGACAATTAATTGGCAGCTCCTGTATGAACACTGTTCTTTACATACAGCGCAAAGCTGTTAGTGCTACGGTTAGTCTTTGTGCTAAAGCAGGATTCGCTTGTGTGTCATGCTAACCAACCATCAGATGTTAAATCAAGAGACCAAGTTGCGAAACATTGATGCGGGAAGTTAATCCAAGGATTGGTAGTTTAATTTCCAGACTGCAGCAGGTCATTTGACTGATTATCAGCTGGAGAGGTGGAGGCCAGCAGGGATGTGGTGCTGGAATGGAAATCTGACAGAGGGGTTTCTATTTGAAAGAACACAAACAGGCACAGTGCACTGCTTTTGTGAGTGCAGTTTATCAAATGATTTTATTCTACGAGAGATATGAGCTTTATTAGTTATTACACTCTCCAATACAGGAGCTGCAGAGATAAAAGCATCAGCTAATGGACTTGTAAAAGCACTATTACACGGCTGTTGAGTAAATCAGACTCACAGTAATATGAAAATATACTTAAAACATGTCAGTTAGGTCATTATTATTACAATAATGTGCCCATTAGAACTGGATGAAACTATTGCATTATGGTTTTTGTGGTCTGAGCAGCTTTTTCCCACATGATGATGTTGTGCTCAGAAGAATTAGTCCAATTTGGAATGGATTGCAAACGAAGGGTGAACGTAAGAGAGGAGGAGGAAGGACAGTAGCTGCAAAACGACGTCCTGGACGCAGCAGAACTTGATACAAGACTGTGTGCAAACTTCCACACATGCATGGCTTTAGCAGTAGCAGTTGTGCATGTGTGGAGCTTCTCGCTGCATGCATGTGTCGGGGTGGGGTGGGGGGGGGAGTGGGGAGTGCAGTTAAATGTGGCACTTTGGAGATAGCGTGGTGCTGCCACATTCTCGGCGGGCCAAGGCTAAGTCCTCTGGCAAAGAGGTGAGATTTTGACGGCAGCACTGGAGGCAGAGGGGGAGGCCGATCAGACGCCCCGCTGTTACAGAGAAATCCATACAAGAAACGAGCAACAGTCGGAGTGTCGCTGCAGTGTTGACCCCAATGCTGCGAGAACTTTTAGATCTTCCCAAGCCGTCTTCAATAACTGAAACTACAAAATGAAATTGGCTTTTATCATATAAACATGCATTTCAAGCTGATATTCGTATACTCAGATATAAATATGTTGAGTAAGGCTGTTCTGTGCTGCCTTAATATTTAAAAATAAGCATTTAGCTTTTCAAAAACCCCCATGCGATGACTCTGTTGCTTCTTAAACAATGTAAT
Source organism: Dascyllus trimaculatus (assembly GCA_024666655.1). NCBI lineage: Eukaryota > Metazoa > Chordata > Actinopteri > Pomacentridae > Dascyllus > Dascyllus trimaculatus. Next base: position 4,616,188 of record CM045460.1, on the reverse strand, counting down.
GCTAGCTGTCATTTTCCAGCCCTGAACTAATTACCACCTGTGCACTGTCCAACAGGTAACGCGAGTAGACGATAAACACAAATCAAAACAAGAGATGCAAATTTTAAACCGTTTTCTGAACTGACAGTCGGCCATGTTAACGATCTACAATGGTTTAAAAGAATAATACACGGAACTAATCGCTGACAGTTGATGTTAGAATGAATGAAGTCGGCTTGGTTGCATTAAGAGTTTAAACAGAAACAAATAGGGCAAACACCAGGTCACTGAATTATACATTAAAAAGCATAAAAAAGGACTTCATGTAAAATTCATGTTCAAAAATTGGCGTAACAAAATCCACAGTTTTAAACACAACAAACGAGCTGCAGCCTTCCACAGTAAAACTCTTCACAGCGCTTTGATATCAGAATTATCCTCATACCTGGTCCACACGATGGGGTGACATGAGTCCAGCTGCTGGAAGATCAATTTTTAAATTAACCGGCATCTTAATATTTACAGTTATTGGTAAATTTATATAATTTACCTATCTTTAAAAACTGTGATCTATAAATAGCATTGATTTGACCACCCCTTCTCTAGTGTACTGTTCAGTTTTCCCAGGATGTTTCTCGTGGATGAAGTCAGGGATTAAGTGGCCTGTTTGACCACCTCCAAATCAATTCTTCTTCGAACACTAGAGTCATTGTTCCACACATGCGACATATGTACAATTGTCAGGGAGCATGCTGCTGCCACACTTGAGTCATCATGACTTCTTGTCACCTCATAGTCTCGTCTTGTCTTGCGTTTTAACCGATCAGTCAATATTTTAGCGACCCTTTTGTGTCGATTTTCCAATTTTGCAGCGCTTGCAGCTGCTTCGCTGGATAGCAGACTGACTGCGGTGTTGGTATTGGGGTTATGAGGTTTTATCTGTGGCACACGCTTTGTTAGAAATGGGACGCCAAATCAGCGCGGTGGAGTCGGCTTCTGAGTTCCCTTTTAATTATTTTTGCCTCTTCACCTCAGGAGCAGAAACATAATTGCAGCAATGACCTGGGCAGGCCAGACGTCGCAGGCAGCTGCTGCACGCGTGGAGGTATTCGCAGATAAGCGATTCATTTTGAAGTTTGTGTTGAGGCGGTGAATTAGGACAACCAGTGATTATTTTTGTAATTATAATCTGCCAGTTCAGCTGAAGAATAAGTGGTGCCATCGTGTTATAATCACACAAGGTGCTAAATCCTGAGAGTGACATTGTTACTACTGCTGCCTTTCAGCCAGATAGCTGTTTTTCTTCAGAGAAAACACTGGAGCGTGTAGTTTTTGTAACTAAAACTTATTCTGAATCACTCGAGTCCCACTGTGAATTAATAGGAAGCGATGGCTTGTCTGCACGCTGCTCAGTTTTTCTTGTAGATGTCTGTTCACACCCCCTGAATCCACTTGATGCAGTCAGACGTCAGCAGCAGCCAGAAAAACAGGTTTTAGAAAAACTAGTTTTCCTGTTAAAGACAGCAATTACCTGTCTAGGGGCTTAAATAAGCTGAAATAAGTGTTCTTCCCTGCTGCTCAGGTCATGTTTGTATTGTTAGACATCAACTCAGCCTTCTTCAGAGATACTGACAGACAGCACTGACAAATGTAATGCTCCCACAGTGAGAGAAGTACACAGACTGGAAACCTATAAAGAATCTAAAATAGATTTGAGGCGGGTCAAATCCTTGGCACTTGTCATTGCGTGGTGTGTTATCAACACAGTTCAATTACATGCCCACAGAGCCAGCTATAGAAAGGCCAGTGACATCCTGTTAATATGTTAAATATTTACACGTCTGCATACTTCCTGTAGTGTTAAATGGTCACCGGCACAACACAATGTTGTTACAGTATCAGTGTGTACATCAGCACCCAATGAAGGCTGAACATTTATGCCGTAACCCGCTAAACCTCAGAACCCAGCCTTGAAAGGCGCTCGATCTATAAAAGAAATTCAGCAAAATGACACCATTTTGTTGAATGCCAGTATTAACACATAATATGCTTGTTGAAATTTTAACAGAACAAAAACAAAAGGCGCAGAGGTTAGAGCAGATGGAGATACAACACAGTTTAATCCTCCCTCCCTAAAACTGCTGATGGTTTTGAAAGGTATCACATCCTTTAAAAAAAGCACCAAAATAACTATTTATCAGAGCCAGAAGCTGAAAAACCTTGTCAGATTTTCAACTTTGCATGAGCTAATCATGTGTGATGTGTGACTCCGTGGGGAAAAATAACCAAATCAAAGCTTAAAATGAGTCTTTTTCATTATTATCGCCTTGTTCTACACGTCTGACTGGAAGAATTTGCCAGAAATAAACTGAGTGGCTCTAACCAGATTGTGTAAAAAAAACAAAAAAAACAAAACAAATTGTGAGCTCCCTGAGCACTGCAGTAAGGCCATGACTGACTGAGCTGTGACCAACTGTCACGTGATAAAAATTCAGCAAGTTTTCAGGTCATCTGCAGGCTGTTTCCATAGACAAAGAGGAAGCGACAAGAGAGACTGAGGGAAAAATGAGAGCTTGATTAATGCAATAAATGCAGCATGGCTCAGAAACCGTAAACAGACGGACAAGTTGTTGGAAGATAAATCCAGCATGGTGAAATGTCTTTCTACAGTGGATGTGTTTTTCTGTAGGATGTGGAGCCAGCATTTCCCCCAGTACTAACATCCGTTAATACTTCAGTTTTTGTAAAATAAGTATTCAACCGATGACATTTCTACTGCAAAGAGGACATGTTTTTTTTACTTCTAACCATGGTTGTGTTGTTTCCATCGAGGTGCAGGACTTTATATTGCAGAGAAAAATGAACCCACAGTGAAGGAAGAACAAGTAAAAGCCCAGACAGTGCTTGAGGTTCAGAGGGTTTACTGGCGCTGACCTAAAAACAAAGATAAGGCAAATAAGAGTGAAAGCTTTATTCAGAATCCTTTACACGCACTCTGACCTTTAACTGCTGTACTCCAAGTTACTAAGACCTGTGCACAGTCTGTGTGTGGGTTTTGAAACCCATTTCACCCACCTGGAGCTCAGCGTTGCTGGCACGTTTCCAGTGCTCGTGTCACTTCAGGTTAGCCGAGTACAAAAAGCAGGTTAGCTGGCCCCGTCCATGCAGTGATCATTTAAATTAAAACAAACGCGGGCCATGAAATATATCAGAATTTTGGGTGAGCATTGAAATGCAGCTCAGGCTGTGCAGTGAGGCATGTAATTAGGTCAGTTAGCATCAGAAGGGTCTCCCACCACCAGGATGCTGCTTTGTCATCACAGAAATAGCTGTTGGGGGTTTAATAAAGGTCACCTAGAAGGCAGCATAAGGTTTATTGTATTACTAGAGCCTTGCTGGAAAGTAGGCACACACTCATGTAACTGTGCTGGGAGCTGGTTCATGCCGGAGCGGATAGATGGAACGCAGCCAGAGAGAAGAGTCTGCACCCATCATACAGTTAGCATGTAGCCTGCTGTTAGCCAAGGGCCCTCGAATAGCTTTGTTTGCAGGGATATGAAGGTTGCTTTTCATTACACTAACTTATGCTTTCTCGTGTTCTTTCTCCTCACTGTAGCAAGTTTTTCCTGTAAAATTAGAATGTAATATTAGCCGCTGGGGTCGCCAGTATTTGACTGTATTCTCATAGTTTAAGTCTTTATGATCCATAATTGAGATTTATTATTTAAAAATGACAATAAAGGATAATGCAAGGTGAGTTTTTAAGGGTTGGGAATATTCGTTTAAAAGCATCAATGTAGGAGAAAGTGTAGTCCATAAAATATATTTTGGAAACCAAGGAAAAATAAATAAATATTAAAGAAATGATCAGATAGGCCTATTTCAGAGCATGCGTGTGAAGTTAGCAGTAATAGTCTTAGCTGCTTCAATCAAGTTGTAGAAAATGTTTTGTTCAAATCACACCGTCAGGACATAACCACCACGGAAATCTGTTTGCCAGCACGAGCCAGCCAGATGTCTGGGCGAGCATCTCCTCGCATCGCTACATGGTTAAACGCAGCAGAACGAGGCTGAAGGGGCTCCGTTAGCGAAGGATGTGATGGGCTGTTTATTGGCCATAGAGAGAACATGCCACTAAACTACTTAATATGCACTTCCATGACTGTTTGCATTTAAGTAAAACTATCAAATATTCTTTTGAATGGTATTCTTATTGTTGCTGATGAAGTGTCCATCACCGATACATGTCGCTGATGTTTTATTGCCCAGGTTTGGGACGATGGCACATATGAGCATGTTAGAAAAGCCTCCCTGCTGTTTACTGATTATTGTTCGATCTTATTTGTCTTTAAAGCTCTGTGAGGGCCGCTCATAACGCAGGAAATGCACACCAGCGTCGGCGCTGCATTCATACAGCCCACCACTCATGAATTCTCAGCGTCAGTGCGGTCCCCCGTAGATAACATTGCCTTATTTATCACTATGTGCCGGCAGTCATTGTGTCACTCAGACTGCACTGTCACAGCAGGAGCCTCTTTGTTTTCCGCTCTGCTCCGGTCATCTGCTCCCGTAAGCTAATGTTGATGTGTAAAGCTGCGGCTGTTACCGACTGAGGTTTGCTTTGGTAAGACACAATGAAAACTGTTCACATCAAGCTCTGTGTGTTATCTAGACCATCTGGAACATTGTTTTTAGAGAGAAAACTGTCTGTTCGAGGTTATTTTACCATGACACAACAGACTGTTTACCTCCTTTGTACTGGGGGTGGTGATGGAAATCTCTATAAAAAAGACATTTCAAAACCTAAGCAGCTAAAATGCAGACAGTCTGCATGGCTGGTGTTGAAAATGCTCTCTGGTATATTATTTAATTTTTTAATGCACCTGTGTTTTATTACCAGCGTCATGACCTGCAGCTGTCTGAGCTGCAGACACTGTTACCTAACCTCAGCAACCATGTATGCTGTAGCGGAAACTCAAACTCCCCCATACGGGTTTTACCGGCTAATAAGGCCTGACTTTTACAGTAAATTTTACCCACTGTCTTTATGTGGTGTCTAAAGCAGTGAGGTTTCACACAAATAATCCAGAGTCAGCTGCTAATGATTCAGTGGGGGCAAACAGGCCTCCTCTAAAAGAGGAACTGTTTACTTCCTAGCTTGTTGTTCCTGTGGCTGCAGTAGAAATGTTGCCTTCACTGCTGCTTCCCTCCACACCCAGGTTTACATTCATATCGCCCACTAACAGCACTCATCTGCAGGGGTCCTCTGTGATCATTTTAGGTACCCAGCAGCCCCAGATTTGGCCTCGGTTGAAGTGCGATATTGTTTGCACTGGATCAAATATATAACCCACAATTACAACACGTCATTGCCTTTCAAATGGTGGAGCAGGTGTTTCTGTGAAGCGGCAGTCCCACTCATGTTGTCACTTTTTCTTTTTTTTGTTCCCCGTGGTTCATGCATTCATACATTCAGAATGAACTGCCTTTTCTGAATTCGTGTGACCGATTTGTGGAACGGTTTCCTAAATAAAACTGCACCTGACTGGTCCAGTCCGATCCAATCTGAACATGCTCAATATTGCATGTCGATCGATTGTACCTAGGATCATTGGGATGGGTGACGTGTACAGCTGGCAGTTTGTTGTTACTTTCGTAGCGTATTACAGGTAAAGTCTAATTCAGTTTAGGCTCTGTCAGATTCACATCTTGTGCACGTGTACTCGGGTTATTTTAGAAGCTGGGGTTTTCCTCCCTCACTCTCCAAAACAAAAGAAAACTTCAAATGATTTTCTTAACCCATAGTTGGCAGCAATACAAATTAATACACACCAATTGATTAATTGTTAAACTAAATGAAGAACAGAGGGGCTATTCCATATGCTGATATTTTTGATCAACACGTGAGTAAAGAGAGCTGCCCTGTCAGAATGTAAATACTGGAGAGTTTGGCCATAAGGAGCCAGCATTTTGCCTCGCACATGCCCGCTGTATGTGTGCAGAGGTGTTTGTAGGTGAAGCTGTCCTCCTGCTTTCCTGTCGTGCATGCAGGGTGCTGATACAGTGTTAATGGGTCTATGGAGGGGGTGCTAATTGATTCATTCTCCCCGCTCTCTTTCTCATTAACACCCGTTCCCTGGGTAGCGTGTATCTCTCCAGGTCCCCCTGCCACCTCCCGAGTGTCCCTCTTTCCTCTCCCCCCCCCCCCGCTCGCCGTTGAACTCTGATGTCAGGGGACAGGCGGCAGGGAGAGTCCCAAACCTGGGCCAGGATCCCAGGTGGAAGGTGGAGGTGGAGGAGGACCGACTCAGCTGAGTAATGCCGCATGTGGCTGAGTGGAGCTGCTGATGATACTGTATGTTAACCCCCGTCTCCTTCCTCTCCCCACCACCACCTTGTGTTCACAGCATTCGCAGCGTGATGCAGAAGTACCTGGAGGAGAGAGACGAACTGACGTTTGACAAAATTTTCAACCAGAAAATTGGTAAGTTTGAACATTTTTATTTTGTTAAGGGACAATATTTGGCTCAAATGAACCAGATGAAACGCATATTGTACAAAATCACCTGTATTCAATAGCATTCCTCTTGGGGAATCTACAGACAATTAAATAAAACAGGAATAGAAATATGTGTTATTTAAACATCATCACATTCACAGCCTTACTCCTCTGAGCGTGCTCTCGATACAGACAAAAGTCTTTACACAAAGTGAACATCTCCAGAGCTTCTGAGCACATTTTCTCCCAATCAGCTGATTGACGTTGCTCTGGGATTTAGCCTGGAAAAGTCATCTGCTGACAGAGGCAGTGAGATGTGGCTGCATGTGTAGCTTCACTGATGATACCTTATTATTGATGATATTCTCCAGCTTAAAAAATACACTCATGATATATTGGTTAATGCTTTCACATAAATATCCACAAATCAGCTTTGATAAGGATCCTTAAATGAGTTTTTTTGAAGACGCAAATTGTAAACAACAACATGGATGAACTTTGGATGGGAAACACTTTTTCTAAATGACCTCAAACATTGTTCTCAGCTGAATTTTTTTGATGTCTCTGCCAGCCAGATATATCTGAGATGAGTCAATATCAGCTAAAGTCCGTATTTAACTCTGTGCTGGGCGTAAATGTACAGCTGCAGTCTGGGACAAGAGCTGCTCCATTATTTATTAGGAAAAAGTACAACAATTTCCCTGTACAACCCACAAATGGAATTCAGTGAGGCAAAAATGCAGCAAAAACAGTGAGAAATCAGGAGCTGGCTGTGTCCTGATGCCTCCAGCATTCAAATCTCTGACCAGCTGTCTCTTCATATAATGTCCTAACAGTGTTGGGCTACAAAGCCATGTTGGTTTGTTCTGGTTTTGTTTCGTTCATATAATCAGGCAAAGAGGAACTTAAGTTTTTAAATACTTTTGACAGTTTCGACGGATCTCTTCCGTCTTCTTCAGAACGTCATCCAGATATCGGGGATGACATGTCTATCAGCTGATGTTACTGGGGCGTGGTCAATCTGTCAAAGTTGACAGGTCGACCACGCCTCCTGCTGTCAGATTGCCCCCCACTCCAAGACGGTACTCCAGGTGTGGGACAGGTTGTAGGCTCCCTCATCCCTTTTCATCATCCTGGAGGCACGTTTCCGAATTTCCACTGCCTCCATTATCCAACGTCTGAATCGGTTTTCTTCAGCAGGAGGCGTGGTCGCCCTGTCAAGTTTGACAGATTGACCACGCCTCAGTAACATCAGCTGATAAGGCACGTCATCCCCGTTATCTGGATGACGTTCTGAGGAAGACGGAAGTGGTCCATCAAAACTGTCAGGTATTTAAAAACTTCAATTCCTCTGCCTGGTTATATGAATGAAACAAAGCTAATTTGCCAAATGGAAGGCAAAATGAACTCCTTTGCGCTAACGTTAGTTCTGCTGAGGTATGTTTAGGTGATATCAGCTAGCCTAGCTGGCTAACGTACATAATAGTTACGTGTGCAGCCCTCTAATGGCCTTCACCCCCATCAGTAACTTAATAGCAAAGCTCATTAGAGGGCAGTCTATCCGCAAACGCTGGACTCTGAGCCGACCTGGTCCCAACACCGTTCGCACACAAAGCCTACCTCCAGTGTTTGCACCTCCTGGTCCTCAGAGGGTGAATCCCACTGACTTTGAGCCCCTGCCTCCCCATCTACTGCCTATATGAAGTCATTAGGGGTGTTTAGTGGAACACAAAAATCATGGTTTGGTATGTTTTTGGCACAGCAAAACTAATTTTTTTTAAGTAACAGACCAAAAAGTAAGATTTACAAAATAAATAAATGGAAAAAAGTCTCAGCAATAAAGTATTCACATTAGCCAAAAAAGAGTAAATTTCTGGTTAAAATTCGTGTACGTTTACACCCGTAGTAGTTTTAAGTGCTGTTTTCCTGAAATTTAGAAGAACACTTGTGTCCCCTTAAGGGTGAATCCTAAGATCTTGGCTAACCTTTCATCTAGTGACCTTGCGTTTACTTAGTTTTAGTGCTTATTAGCAAATGCTAACATGCAGAACTCTGCTGCTGGGCACGGTAAACATTATTCATGCAGCTCAAGGCGCTGCTGTTTTTAAGTAGGTCCTTACAGAGCTGCCAGCGTTTTATTAGCAACGTCCCAACATTTAGGCAGCCGGCTTGTTGCTGGTCTATCACTTTCGCTTTTTTAACCCTCGGAGCCCGACAGATGCACTTTGTGTCGAAATTTGCAAAAATTTGCCTGGTTTTCTTCCTCTACTGTATGTGAACAAGTCAGGCAATAGAATGAAGGCAGTTATTTCCATGAGGTGCTAAGTACGGTACATCTTCTAAGTCAGTTTCCCACCATCATGGTTCTGATAGCTCCAGTATTCACACCATCTCCCCAACACAGCTACGTAAAGATATTTCTACTGCCTGTATTTTATGATTTACAGGTAAAAGACAGCAATTTCATTATAAGCCCGCTGGTAGAGAAGCCCACCAACGGCCTACCATGTTTTTGAAAAAAGAAAAAAAAAAGTTAAAAGTTGACAGGAATTTTGAAATTATGACTATTATATGTTATTATAAGCTATTTATTAACAATACTTAAACGTAGAGTCTTACAAAAAGGCACAATCTTGAAATACGGTTTTAACAAACAAAAAAAAATACAAGTAAAATAAATAATATCAATTGTTTTCACTCAAGTTAAATCCTAGTGAAGCTTAAAACAAGCTGTTGCTGGTCACATTTAAAAGTAAAATAAATTAACATAAATAAAAAAGTGCAAACATGGCCAAGGGGTAAAACCAGGAAACTCAGAGGCTGAACAGGTCTGCTGTGCTGTGTTTTGCTGCACATGGTTCAGGTTGGATCAGTGCATCAATCCATCTGGGTTTACCATACTGGGTCTTATTGAGCCATCCGCTAAATGTAGGGTCAGCTAACCATTTCTGATTAAATCTACTAGTTGGATGTTTACCATCGCGGCTCGCAGAAGGCTGCTCCGACGACGTGCTAACATCCGTGCTAACTGGCACTGGCTCTGCCTCATCATGGAGCCGCGGCTCGGTCGGGATGCACTCCCCTTGGCCTGGGGGTGAACGAGTGGGCTCATTGCCTCCTCCAGTGCTCCTCCAACTTGGAAAAAGAAAGTCTCCAATGTTTTTTGACCCTTTCTCTACGACGTCACGTAAAAGTTGTTAGCGTGTAGACAGGTAGAGATTTTGGGCGTTCAGATGATGGAAAATACACCTGACCTCTCACCTCCCTATGTGTTCACGTATCGAAGTGTGTCGACGTATAAGATGTCACCATTGTGCTTTCAACCGTATCACCACATGCGGTTAAAAGCTCTGCATGCCGTCTTTGCAATCACTGTTTTGGTGCGTAAAAAACCTATTTAAAATAAATAAACAAGTGATGCTTAGCCTGGCGGGGGGCAAGAAAAGCCTGGTGGCCCGCCAGGCTTATAAAGCACTGGGGGAAACCCTAAACATGGAAGCAGTCCAAACATGGCTGGAAGTAGAGAGAGCTCATAAATGTCTTAAGAAAAGTTTTAAGTTGAATTTCTTTACATATTTTACAAAAGACTTAGCATGAAAAAACCTGGAATCAGCATCCATAACATTTCTCCAAGTGGCCACAGGTGTAACCAATCCTGTAATAGAGCAGACACTCTACTAACTAGATGTTTTACTCCTTTCATTTTTTTAATTGTCCTCCTTACTGTTCTCCTCTACTCTGTATAAACACAGCCTGCAGTTCATGTGAAAACTCTTTTTGTCACGTGACTGTTGGTCTCATCTGAGTCTCTAGTGGTTTCCTGCTTGTGATGAGGATCCCAAAATGTATTAATATTATTTTTTGTGAAGCGTCTTGTTGAAGCAGTCATAGATGTGGTTTCTCTACATAGCAGATGACTCGTGACTGTGGTGAATGACACAGTTTTTGCTGGTATTTTAAGGATACCGTGCTCATGCAACCCATTCTTGTCTTCACGGGTTCACCTCATCTGTAGGTTGTTAGCTATAATCAGGCTGCCACTTGAAATGATGGAATTTCCAACCTGCTAGTTGGATCTTTTTGACTTTTTTACAAATGGTGAAATCTTTGTAAACTGGATTTGGATGTGGTGAAGTGCTGCTGAAGCAGTCAGTGCTACTGCAAGCAGTGTGCACCTGCATCTACTTGATATTACATGTAGCAGCGTGATGTGTTAGCTCTGTTGTCCCATTACTGCTGTGTTTCCTACCACCACACCCTTAAAGCTGACTGGACAGACTCCACTGATCACAAACTCATCACTTCTCTCCAAGTTTGACCTCAGTGTTGCTAAGAATACCCCATTTAAATGTCAGACTGACACAGCATTCTTTTTAATTTATTCATTTTTGCTTCTCTGAGAGACCCAAAGCAGGGTTTTTCAGTTTCTCTAGCAGTTGCACAGATGCCTCCCGTCACTCCTGCATGCAGAGTTATTCGTTGTGATGGTGAGGCAGCTTTGTTTGTGTTGGGCGTCGGGCGCGGAGCGTCACGTTTCCCGCTTCCTCCTGCCCTCCAGTTGCTTGCAGCGCCTCGGTGCCGGCTCCTCCAAGTGTTCCCATTCTGAGCAGGCAGGAAGTGTGCCAGTAGTTGTGGCGTGCCGGGGGACCACGGCCGCCCTGCAGGCTTCTGCGAGGTTTACTTACTGTTCTGCGCTCTCAGCCCCCATGAGAGAGGAGACAGCGTTAATTCTTCCGGACTCCTTGTCTTTGTCTTCAGCTTTCCTCTCTCTGCCAGACTTGTTGCTGTCTTTATGTCCCGGTTCAGTTTTATCACCTCATACTTCTGCGCTGTCTGCGTGGGTGTGCACATGCTTAGTCGACACCTTTGTGAAACCCCTGACACTCTGGCAATAATGTGATAATACTCCAATAATGTTTTAGTGCTTTCTAGGTGATATTTGGGCCCGTTCCTTCGCGATAGACGATAAAGCTTCGATTATACTCCCTTTAAGACAGCTGTGGACACATAAGCTACTTTCTCGTCTGCTTTGAGGACGCATTCCCATACATGCGCAGTAGATGAGCGCCCATGCCATGAAATATGTGAGCTCTTTCGTCACAGAAGACTTTGTCATGGTGGCCCGTTGTTGGCTAAACCCTCACAATGCTTTCTGCTTACCAACATGGAACTGCTCCTAGTATGAGTGACCTGTTCCTGGGGTTGTTGCAGTATTAAACAGGAAGAGTCAGTCAATCAGGTACTACAGCTAACCTGCAATATATTTTTTAATATGAATGTCTTTATCGGTTAAATTATTAGTGGTAAGTAATCGATGAGCATCTCCGTAGTCTACACTAGCACACTACTGCGCTTTTAGCGTAGTGGCCACGCTGACAACCAGTGACTTGTCGACTCGTGGTTGAGTCTAATTTATTTGCCGAAAAGAGACAAAAGAAGAAACTTACAGAGGAATTCAACTGAAAATCCTATTTTTGATGGATATTGTGATATTATGGTTATGGTGAGTTGTTTTGGGCTGCACGGTGGCTTGGTGGTTAGCAGTTAGAAGATCCCTGGTTCGTGTCCCGGTTAGGATGCCTGGGATCTTTCTGTGTGGAGTTTGCATGTTCTCCCTGTGCAGCGTGGGTTTTCACCAGGTACTACAGCTTCTTCCCACAGTCCAAAAACATGCTGAGGTTAATTGATGATTCTAAATTGTCCGTAGGTGTGAATGAAAGCGTGCTTGGTTGTCTGTCTCTATGTGTAGCCCTGTGATAGGCTGGCGACCTGTCCAGGGTGTCCCCTGCCTTCGCCCAAGTAGGCTGGGATAGACTCCAGCCACCCTGCGACCCTACAGAGGATGAAGCGGTGTATAGGTAATGGATGGATGAATTGTTTTGGCCTTAATAATTGTGCAGGTAAAATCAGACGTTATGACAGCCCTGCTTCTGCTATTGTTTGGATCTCAGGGTGTACTGAACTGAGCACGAATGGGTATAAACAGTACAAGTACACCTCTAGTTTTGAAAGAGTAGACTTATTCTACAAATGACTGACTAAACCAGGGCTGTCCATGCAAAAATGTTCTGGTTAAAGATTTTTTTTGTTTATTCTATCCTGAAGCTGCTGTTTGGAGCTTCCATTATATCACCACTGACAGACGTTGTTCAATTAGGTGGGCTCTGAAATGTGTGAACTTAAGGAAGAATTACTATTTCTCAGAGCCCTACAGTGTATATGCATTTTACAATAACAAACCACAGAAAATCAGAAGATCCTGACGTGTGAACAGGCAACAGGTAAAAGCCTTTTTTGTTTGAATTGATTCTGAACCGCCACCGTTGTTTGCCCTACCTTTCATCTCTCTGCATCTTCCTTTGTAAAGGTTCAGTTACACAACAGGTATCTGTATAAAAGCCCTCCCTTGCCATCAGAATTCCTACAGTAACATGCATGTCAAGTCTCGCCGTTAACGTTTAAGTGCCTTTGGTCATTATTTGTGACAGGAAAACACCACAGAGCCAAGTTTTAATTTTCAGTGCAGGCGGATGCTGTCAGAAGCTATTCCTCCGTCCTGCATTGCTGCTCCTTTGTGCTCCTCTCGCTCAGTCCATTAACAGATGTGAAAGAAGTGACGGTGCTGCATGAGGCGGCCCAGCTCAGGGAAATAGCTGCGAGCTGGAGAGCACGACGCAGAGCCGATGTTTGAATGGCAAATGGGTGGCTTTGCATGTTGCAGTAACAAGAGGCGGCTGTCCAAACGGGCTCGCACATGTGACCGTAGAGGTGTCCATGCAGCTGTGTAGCGGTTTCAGCAATGCAAACAAATAACGGGGCGGCTTTGCCAGGGCAAACGGCCAAGTCTAAGCATGTTATGTTTAAAATACCGCCAAATGACACCATTTATTAGAGACAGAAGCTGTTAAATCAGAAAGATTTGGTCCTGAGTTTCAGCTTTACGTGAATTAATCATGTGTGGCCTCTGGTTCAACTGGGGGAAAAACATTCAGCACAACATTTAATGCATTCAATGTGGTGAAACATCCTTCAAGAGTTGATGTGCAGAGTAGAGGGAAAACATCTGAAGAGGTTGTAAACATGTAAATAGTTAAATGTTATAGTATGTGGAGCCATTGTTTTCCAGTATTGGTAACATCTGCGAGCACTTAAAAATATGTTGATGCCAGGTTTTTAGATTTTTTGTAAATTGGTAAAAAATGGTCTTCACTTATATAGCGCTTTATCCTACCTTAGTGGTATCCAAAGCCCTTTACAATGTGTTTCTCATTCACCCATTCACACACTAATGGCGACAGAGCTGCCATGCAAGGTGCTAATCTGAAGGTGCTAATCTGCCATTGGGAGCAACTTGGGGTTCAGTGTCTTGCCCAAGGACACTTCGGCATGTGGAGGGGCCGGGGATCGAACCACCAACCTTGCGATCAGTGGACAACCCGCTCTACCACCTGAGCCACAGCCGCCCACTCATCATGTACAACAAACACTGTTATGCAAAGGTGTTAATACTCTGGAAAACTCTACACATCACCTCACCAGGAAGGTGATTCACCATGTTGAATGAATCTTCCAACACCATCTTAATCTGTATCCTGTTCCTGAGCCACAGCCGCCCCAATTGAATGATTTCTTTTTATTATTTCTTTGTTACCTGTGTGATGAAGACATTTCTGAGTTCTCTCTTCTAGCCGTGGTTGTACTGTTTCCACAGAGGGGCAGGACTTTTGTTGCAGAGAAAACTGAGACCACAGTGAGAAAACATATAAACGGAGTAAAAAAAAAATGAACTCGAAACTGCTTGGAGTCCAGGATGATCAGTGTGTCCTAACTGGTTTTCTAAACACTGAATGTGACAAACAACCAACGCACTGTGCTCTGACATTGTTATTATTATTTTAACTATTTTTTTGCTGGAGCTTTTTCCATTTTATTGATATGAGGAGAGACAGGGTGAAAGGTATAGAACATGCAGCAAAGGGTCGTGAGCCAGACTCGAACTCACGACCACTGCTGGTGAACTGCATCCATGTGGTAACGCCTTAACTCAGCTGGATATAAGGCAGCCCCCTGCTCTGACGTTATTGTAGTTCTTAGTTTTAAAGCATATTTCAGTTACTTGGGGGTTTCTGTTTGCGTTCCTAAAGTAAAATCTGTCCTGTCACAGCAGGACAAAGAGAGACTCATTCATGCTTTATTAATCAGTCTGCCTCCATTACTGCAGTGCCCTTCAGCTCATTTAAAACGCCTCAGCCGTCACACAGAATTGAACGACTACAACACACCTGCCTTATCTGACTAACACCGACTGCGTTTGTCAGCTCAGATTGATTTTTTTAACCTATTATTTTACAGTCTTTGGAAACCTGTCAAGTGATTCTGGCACAGAACACTGGGATGTTTAGTTTGCGTTGCATTAAAGCAGTTTGACCCATGCCACAGGAACTGGAGTTGCCGGATACATCGAGGGATTCACTTACATGTTTACCATGTAAGCCGTGATTCATCCCTGCTCTTGCTACGCATACATTATATCAGTCCTTTTTAAGCCAGCTCGCAGCTTCAGCGTCGGACGTCAGTTGTAATCAACAGTTGAAGCTGGGCAGAGAGTTTGCTTTTGATTTTAACACTCATAGCCGGCCTTGTCCTTGAGCTCAACAAGCCCTGTTGACTGTCATGACAACCAAGGTCAGGAAGAAGACACTGCAGTGCTGCTGGAATGTTTATCCTCAAGGATAGACACACAGTGTCAACTTGTGCAGTTTTTCATTTAAATAGCGGTTTTGCAACAGTAAATTGCCGGGATTTGTCATGCTGACAAGTCTGTTAGATGAAATAGATCCTGGTGGCTGGTTTGACAGGATTATCCTGCACAGGAGAGTGTGGTGCCTCCAAAGAGGGTTCAGACAGTTTCTATGATTATTTGTTTTAGAAAAATTAAAAAAACAACCTGGAATCAAATGTACAAAATTGTCCGTGGTGTAAGCAGTCTGGGTGGCCTCTGCTGTAGATGCTTACCTTTTTACAGCCTCGGCAAACATTTTCAAACTGCTCTGCACATCAGCTCTGTAAAGGTATTTCACCAGGCTGAATGTATCCTCCAACAGTTTGAAGACACCATGCTCCTCTGTGTGCTGTTAAACTGAGCCATGCTGGATTTATTTATTGATCCACGGGGCCTTGTTGTCGTCTCAGACTCTCTCGTCTCCCAGAGGTCTTCACTGCTGGTCGCAGTCACGGCTTCATGGTTGTGTGTTTGTTTATTACGGGATCTGGTGCTTTGTTCTTGGTGAATTTCTAAAGGAGACAGGTGAAATATGAAATAAAAAGCATCACACTTTTGAGGTATTTTCGGTTCTGCTCACACATCACAAATGAATTGTTAATGGGAAGTTAAGAATGCAGTGATTCTTTCTGTTCTGTTGCCGTCTTTTAATGAAGATAGCGTCCCCTCCAGACCCGCTGGCAGGTTTTGGGGTTCGGTAAGTTGATTGAGGTTTCATTTGCTCTTGCGTAATGGGTGTCGCTGTTCCTCAAATGTTCAGAAAGAAGTTGTACGAATGAAAAAAACTGCTTTGTTTATTGAGTGAATCAAACGTCGAAAGACCAGACGCAGTTTTTTAGAGATTTCATCTGGTGACTGCCCTTTACTGTCTCTGTCCGCCCGTGAACTCTGCTGTCTACAGTCCTGAGGCGATCAGAGTCCGCGGCCTTATTTTTGGTCGTGTCATTTTAAGCTGAAGATTGGAGTTGAGGAGATCCACCTGTCCTGGCCTCAGCTGGTCAGTCAGTCCCGTGTGAAAAGTCTGTTCCTGAGTGGACTCCTCCTCATGAAGTCCTCGGGTGAGACATAATCAGGGTCAGGCAGGGTGACATTATGTAATGGACGTTCTGTACGCTCTAAATATAGCCGGGATAGCGGCCGCCGCTTCACCTTGAATGTAGTTTTTAATGCGTAAGTATGATTTTTCTGCAGGGTCATTCCATATATAATTATCCAAATCTGATAAAGTTCCCACCTGACCCCCCAGAATCTGATTTTTTTTAGTGTATTTAATGAAGCTATGCAAATTTCTACCTTCATAGCATAAATATTTCCAGGCTCTTGAAGTGCATATGTTGGGTGGAAATTTCACACTTTTTAATTCACGTTGCTTTTCCCGCAATTTCTGAGCCTCACAACTTCATGAATACAGGAGATCGACACATGAAATTTCTAGGGATGGAGAACACATTTGTGCTTTAACTATCGCAAACAGAGGTGTGGCTAATATGTGGTGTTCTGCATTTCTAGATGTAGCTGCCCTGATGATGCTGTGTGTTTATCAGTAAGAAATGAACGGAGATAAAGATAATCAGTCCGTGGTAATTGGAAGATGTGCATTATATTACATGTTATTACCCAGTGTGGTGACCCCTGTTTAATGATGAGTAGCGGTTATTGTATTTGGCAATTTTGCAAAAATTGCCAAATACATTGTTGTTGTCGGAGATATTATTATTATTATTGTTATTTTATTCCGCAACTTCCTTTGTCCTGGAACTCCTCCTAGGTTGTTAATGCAGCACTAATGACATTTATGCCATCTTATGGGGCAATGCCAAGGGTGTGCAGTCGACTTTTACTGGACTTCAGACGTCAAGGTCGAGGTCAAGGTCACGGCAAATGTCAAAAACCAAATTTTTCTGTATCTCTACAAATAATTATCGTACAGTTTCGACGCTTACATTTTTGAACAGCTCAGCTCAAGGGGAAGTTTTTATGTCCCTGGACCAAAGCTGTACGACCAACCAGTAAAAAGATCGGTAGGGGTCAAAGTTCATGACGTCACAAAAAATACAACAAACTACATTTTTCCCTGTAACTTGGCAACAAATTGAGATACAGTACTCATACTGGTACCACTAAACAGCATTTAACATTGGCTTTCAATGTGTGACCTCGACCTTGACTTTGGCTCAAGGTCAATTCTTCTGGTGTTTCCTGCATTATTACTCGAAACGATATACAGACATTAAAGCACCTCATGTAAAGAGGCACAGTTTGCCAGGTTGTCGTTATTGTCAAGCAAAATTGCTTGAAGTCAGATATGAATTCGCCTCGCAAATATAGGTCTTCCTCGTTTTAATATTGCCTTAGCAGAGTGACTGAGCCTTCTGTTTATTTTTCAGCAAGTTCTAAAATACCATTTCATCAGACTTGGTGGTGAGCTAAAGCTCAGGTAAAGGTTGGACTGACCCTGATGAAGACAGGCCACTGGCCATGGAGGAGGTTGCGTCTTCCAAGTGCCCTTCTAGCTTTTATGTGGGATTTGAAAGGAGTCTTCCTCTTGGTGACGAACCCACAGAGCGTTATCGCCCAACTCGGCCTGCTTTCAGCTCTTTGTTTTGGTTTTACGGCCCACTACTTTGCTTTGTTTGACTCTCATTTGAAGCTGTAGGAGGGAACTCTGGAAGAATTTCCAGACCAGGGCTGCACAGTGTATTGTTTCAGCATCGAGTGATGTAAAGTGAAACAAAAAGAACTCGAACGCATCACACCACATGTTTTTTTTTTTTTGCTGCTTGATACAAAAAGGAAACTTGCACAGTTCCATTTTCTATGACTTATCAAGAGAAAATCAACTTTACTTTGCTTTAGGGTAAAGTGCAAACTTTAGGCCCCACATGTGCACAGCAAAATAAGTGAGAAAGACAGAAAGGTTTGTTTGCAAAAAGCGACATAATGGAACTATTTCAACTACAAAAAAAGATGCTGCTGACCAAAAACAGATATTCTGCACTTCACTAATTAGTCTGATGATTTAAATCAGCACCACAAAGCTCTGTGTGGTGAGAGGAAGATAGATCTGAATGTCATCCAAAGCCTAAATCTATGGTGGATGCCTTTGCCAGTGTTACACCAGGTAAGAAAGGTTCCAGTTGACTTTTTGGGCCTTTCAAAATCTTTTTCAGATTTCCTTGCAGACATGTTTCCCGACAGAATCACTACACTATCATTCTAGAAAGAGTTAATCAAGACACATGGTGGAGCTTTCTGTGTTTTTTACATATCACACTTGCAGTTTTCTCCAGTATTGTTCCATACAGGTCCTGCAACAGCTTGGGACTCTCAGATCTCTGCAAACATGACTTTTAAGTAATATCATAACTTATTCGCCAAATCTCATCATTCACTCAAGAATCCCAAAAAATGAATCATTGCTGTGACCTCGTAGTTTCAACTTTAGTCAATTCCCACTCTGCCAACCTGCCACTCCTGACATCCCCTGCTGTGTCTCTCTCCTGTGTACCCATCGCCTATTTAGAGGGTCCTTCAGGCGTATTCCAACTTTCGTCTGGCCTGTCAGTGATGGTACAGGCAGTGTAACTTCCCTTAATGACTGTTGATATCATGTGAGGCCAATGTGGGCCATAAAACAAGAGTTATGTATGCTTCTATAAATTCTGGATGGCCACCAGCTGTAACATCTAGGCTGGAATACATTCTGTGTGGTCAATGGGGGGAAAGATAAGAGAGTGAATGTATTTTTAAAAGGGATAAGTTCAAGTTGAAGCAAGGTTCATGGAAAACAGTAGCTTAAATTTGCTGTCAAAATATGAATTAAGTTTTTGAGCTTTGATAAACCACTGGCTGCTTCTGACAAGTCAGCCCCTGTGGAGGCCCGTGCATGTATAAGCCTGTATGTCACACAGTATGTTTTGATAATAACTGCATTATTCCTTTAACCCTCTGAACTCCATCCAGTTTCTGGGTATGTTGTTGCTCCTGCCACATTTTTCCTCAATGTGAGATCCTTTTTTACTGCAATATGAGAAGTCTGAAGTCTCGCACCTCTATGGAAAGAGCACAACCATGACTGGAAGTAGAGAGAACTCAGAAATGTCATGTGTTCAGTAGGACACAGTTATAATACCATAAATCATAAAAAGGAAATAAATAAAGTTGAATTTCTTTAGTAATTAGTTTTACGAAATTTGAAAAACCTGAAATTATCATGCACAACATTTTTGTCCACAGGGTTTAATAATAGTGGAACTAAAATGTTGACCCTGCATGCTGGAGGCATGTTCCTGTTTATGTGTTTGATTTATTTCCATGCTTGTTTTCTCTCGGCTCTTTGGAAACTCCTTCACCTAAGAAGGGCCTGAGTTTCTGTCACATGACTGTTGGTCACAACTGAGTCACTGACGACTTCTCAGAGTTGTGCTGAGGAGCACAGATTTTTTTTTATTTTTACAGAAATGAGTGCAAATGGTTTATTTTTGGCCAGTTTGTGAATGACACATGTAGAATAAACTGATTGTAGTGAATTATCATGCTTTGGCCAGCTGTATGACTGTAAAAAGTGCTTTTTTCACAAATCTTTTACCGGTTTATTTTGTTATAATTTACAGCAGAATTAAAGTAATTGTGAATGATGCATATGAAATCATTGTAAAATTATGAATGTAGTAGGTAAAGGCTTTGTAGCCAGTTGTAACCAAACTACAATGGTGTGGCTGATGGACTAACAGGAATCCATATGCACAGAGGATTATTGACAAGTTGATTGGAACTGCTGTCTTCTTCTTCTTCATCCGCTTTCTAATGTTCCCCCCTTCTCCTTTTCTTTCTCTCGCTCTCGCCTTGGCATTCTCCCTTTCCATCTGTCAGACTTCTGGAATGGATGATGGAGAGTTGTGCGTTGCCTAGCAACTGTGGTTGCCACAGCAACCACAGCAGAACTGCTGCATTTGCTTGTCGACGGGGAGAAATGAAATTGATTAAAGGGGGAATAAAATAGGTGATGAGAATTGGAGAGAGTTCAGAGGGGGGAAACAAACGGAGGAGACGGCGTTAAGGGAGAGAAACAAACGGGAAAGAGGCGTTCGCAGTTTCCCAGAATGCAGCATTTCTTCTAGAGGCCAGCATGTGTATGTCAACAGACTGTCCACGCCTCCAGTCCTTCTCACGTCTGTCCTTTATTCATCCATCATGATTCACACTATCTTCACATCAAAGGAATCTGCAGCCAGTTGGAGTTACTGAGCACTATAAAATACAGATTACAGGAGCTGCCGCTGATAGAATCAGAGCTTTATTCTGTTCAGAAATCATGTCAAGTCACACTATTGTGCTGTCCTGTTTTTATGCATTCACATATTAAATAAACACTGTTATTTACTGCGGGCATGTCATTGTATTTTAAAACACCCTTCATACAAAATGTGCAGCTTAATTATGAAAGAGAGAACACCAGAACAGTTGAATTATTGATATGCACCTTTATTTCAATGTTCAGTTCGAATACAAACGTTATGAATAACAAACACAAACACAGAGTGAACGCCTACCCAACACAATAAGGTCAACACCTGTAAGCCTGCAAGATTTACTACGGAGTGAGGAATCCGTGTCGGCTGGGACCAAAATAACAAACAACTAATGTGTCCGACTGAACCAAACCACAAACTGTAGCTTCAGAAATACTTCTGGTCAAATTCCAGGGCAGCTGCTGCCATGTTCATGCTCCTTTGTCCACCTCTGTATGCACAGCAAGGAGAACAGGGCACGCAAGCAAGTTTGTTTATATAGCACCTTATCGTACGCAGAGGTAGTCAGGGTGCTTTACAGGCAGAGATGGGAAAGATAAGATGCAAAATACAGTAGGAGATAATTAAATGGAATAAGCCAAAACCATACAGACAAATTGAGTTAGGTGCTCACATATAGTATAGAATAATCAAACCTGATTGGCTAAAGACAAAAGGTAAGAAAATATCAAATTAAAAGCAGTGGAAAAAAAGAACTGGGACAGGGCAGAAATCATTTTTGGTGAAATCCACAAAGCGGCTGTTGTTGAGCTTTTTATGGGACCACATGGTCTTCCTCAGCAGATGAGTTGTCATGGACTTGTGTGCGTTTCCACCTTTTGTTTTCAACTTTTGTGGAGTCTAGAACTAGAGTTTCAGCTGTTTCATGCAGCTTTGGCGCGATTCGATCGAAAGCTCAACAGCAGCCACTAAATGGACCTGAACTGCTGTTTCCCAGGTCAGCAACAAACTCTCAGTCCGGCTTTTTTTTGCGAATTGCTGCTGCCCTGTGGCGGGTATCAGATTAAGTCTCTGACCCTCACAACCCGCTGCCGGGTTTGAAAGGCATGCTGTCTTTAAAGTAATATTGCCAAAACGACACCATTATTTAGAGCGAGACATGGTATGTATCCAGTGTAGCGTGTGGTTCCATCAGAAAAATGTAGAAAATCTAAACTTAAGATTGGAATATTTCAAATGGCTTCATTCTACATGTGTCATTCATAAAGTCACTCAAATCTAGTATTTACACAACTGAAAAGTCTGCACAAAGAACCAGGTGACAAAATGTTTTGAGAGTTTTTAGATGAACTGCAGGCTGTGTTTACACCGAGCAGGGAAGAAATTAAAATATACCATGTAAGTAGGAAAACAGTAGCATGGTTCAGAAACAGGATACAGATTAAGACGGTGTTGGATCCATTCAGCATGGCGAATCATCTTCCTGGTGAGGTGGTGTGTAGAGTTTTCCAGAGTATTAACACCTTTGCATAACAGTGTTTGTTGTACATGAGTGGGCGGCTGTGGCTCAGGTAGTAGAGCGGGTTGTCCACCGATCGCAAGGTTGGTGGTTCGATCCCCGGCCCCTCCGCATGCCGAAGTTTCCTTGGGCAGGACACTGAACCCCAAGTTGCTCCCAATGGCAGATTAGCGCCTTGCAGGGCAGCTCTGTCGCACATTGGTGTGTGTGTGAATGGGTGAAGTGCTTTGGATACCACTAAGGTAGAAAAAAAGCGCTGTATAAGTGTAGACTATTTACCATGAGTGCATTTTCCCCCCAGTTTTGTGCATCTCACATTGGATGACGTTCAACTTTAGTTTTATCTTTTGTGTGATTTATGGCGTTCTAACTGTGTCACACTGCACAGAGGACACCGAGTTCTCTTTCCCTCTAGATACGATTGTGCTGTTTCCACACATTTGCAGGGCTTTATATTGCAGTAAAAAATAAATCTGCAGTGAAGAAAAATGTGACTGAAGCAAAAGCTACTTTCTTTGGTTGATCTCTAAATTGCTAATAAAACAAGAGAAAATCTGGAAACCACCCACTTCAGCGTCCTATAGCCCATGGAGATATCACGTCAGATTAGTGTAAAACCTCTCTTACTTAATGTCAGAGAAGCAAAAGCTGCAAATACTCACACTGTAGAAGCTGTAACCATCAGAAGTTTGTCACTTTTACTTGATAATTTACCTAAATGACTTGATTCAGGGACGACCTGGTGCCTCGGTAGTTAGCAGTGTTGCCTCACAGCTAGAAGATCCCCGGTTCGCGTCCCGGTTAGGACGCCTGGGATCTTTCTGTGTGGAGTTTGCATGTTCTCCCTGTGCAGCGTGGGTTTTCACTGGACACTCCAGCCTCCTCTCACAAACATGCTGAGGTTAATTGATTATTCTAAATTGTCCATAGGTGTGAATGAGAGTGTAATTGATTGTCTGTCTCCATGTGTAGCCCTGTGATAGACTGGTGACCTGTCTAGGGTGTCCCCTGCCTTCGGCCAAGTCGGCTGGGATAGGCTCCAGCCTCCCTGTGACCCTGTAGCGCCAAGTGCTGTATAGGTGATGGATGGATGGATGGACTTGATTTAGTATCAGATCAGTTGCCCATTATATTTCTATTGACTCCCTGAAGTACTAATCGCTCCACAGTGATGTGTTTACATGCTATGTCGGTGTGTGTTGCACTGATGAATCAACGTCTATAGCATAGCTCCATCCATTGTCATTTCACTGAGACAACACTTGACCTCGTATAGTTTTGTGCTAAAGCAAACTGTCCCTGCTGCCTTCAGAGAAAGTGCTCATTGTGTTTTCACACTTTAGCTGACTCCAGCAGAAGGATTCGGCCTCTAAGCTGAGCAGAGTTTCTGCTTCGCTCTGGAAGCTGCATCTCTCTCACACACACAGACACTTTCACATTCTCACCTGCAACCTCAACAACAGAAGGTGTCACATCGAGGTTTTGTTTTATGGTAAATGGTCGACGTTGAGGCCCATGACGTGCAAATGAAAGTGGTTAGTTGCACTTGACAGACTTTTAGTGGCATGTGTCACTTGGGGCCCTGGACAGTAGTTGCTTTTAGTTTGTGCCTCGGGAGTGAGCGGACTCGAATAAATGTCCTTGTGATCTCAGTTGAGTTGGCTGTGAGGTGGTGAGCAGACTGAAGCTGCTGACATGACACACCTGAACAATTTGACCAAACTGCTGGTGATCAAGTTGCATCTTGGGTCATGTTGGAGCCAGTTTTTGTCAAGAAACATGGTTGGTGACATCTCTGGTTCTGCTGGCTTAGATCTGATGATGCTGAACTGTAGCTTAATGTTTTATTGCCACTGAGGCGGGTTAGTATGGACTGCAGGACAGTAAGCAAACAGTAACCTTTGAGGGCATTCTGTAAACATTCTATTAATGTTGCTGAGGTTACTGTTTGCTGGGGCGCTTCCTGCAGTACACATGCCTGGAGCAAACCGTAACCTTCTCGGAACATTCTCTGAACATTCATGGAACTTTCTCTGAACAGTCCCTGTGGGTTCCCTGATGGTTACTGCTTGCTGAACCTTCAGGAAACGTTCCCTAAAGGTTACTGTTTGCTAGGGTGAGTGCTGCAGTTCACATTGTGCCAGCCTGCAGGAAACATTCCCTGAAGTTTCCCTCAAGGTTAGTGTTGCTCAACCTTCAGGCAACATTAGGGATCGTTCCTTGAAGGTTGCTGTTTGCTGGGATTAGTGCTGCAGTTCATATAAACCAGCTTGTAGCCAATAGTAACTCTCAGGAAATTTGTAAGGTTCCCTATAGGTTCAGGGAACGTTCCCTGAAGGGTACTGTTTGCTGGGGCTTACTGTTTCTCTTCTATACACTGTACAGAGGCAAATATCAGCTTTTTATATTGATGCAAACTTTCCATTTTTCCTCTGACCTGTACTGTCCAGGTTTTTGCAACATAAGTGTGTGAATTCCACACGTGTGTATCTCAGACAGGAAGTGTGTATGTGTGTGTTCTTATGTATGCACATAGTATAAAATTCAAAAAACAAAGAATCCTCATAAAGGATCCAGGGAATCCTAGATAGGGATGCGATAATTATCGGTTAATTTTGGCAATTCTGATGGCAATTTCGATAATAAAAAATCAGCCGATAAAATGACCCGCTAATAGTAAAGACTTGGAATCTTGGTTTTTGCTGTTGGTCTGTGTGTTGTGGTTTGTGCTCATGCTTGGCTCCTCAACCCCTCCCGTCCTCGACGGTACTGTCGCATGTGTGTGATGTCATAAGACTGCGCGGGCAGAGAAGAACAAGCAGCATGGCGTGGCACTGACCATTGTGGACTTTCTTTACCTTGCCAGAAGAAGACATTTGACTCGGGCTGGGCTTGAATATTGGAATATCCGAATAGTCGTTGGTTGTGGTGGTATTGGGATAATAATTTTGATATTCGAATAGTCGTGCGTGCCGCTGCCGGGGCAGTTGCCGAGCATTGCCGAGCGTTGCCGAGTGTTGCGGAGGCTGTAGTACGCTGCCGGGCGCTGCCGAGCGTCGCCAAGGCTCGAGTACGCTGCCGAGACTCTAGAACGCCGCAATGCTTGTAGTAGGTGGACCTGCCAACTCTGGTGTCACGCTCTGGTGTCACCCCCGCTCCCTCATGCTCCCTCCCCCGCCCCAACCCCTGGGCTGACACCGCCGCACGAACCCAATCGATTGACATTATCGGTTATCGGCTGCAAGAAGTATAAAATTATTGACTATCCGTATCGGTTGAAATTGGCGTTATGGTGCATCCCTGGGCCTTGATTTTATTGATATGATTAGTTTCATCTCCATAAGTAATCATAATGTGGGATCTTACCCTTAACATGTGTTATTGCCAAATATGACTTTAAGTGAAACCAGCGCGAACATGCAGGTTGATATTATAAAGCTGTTTCAGCTCAGCCAGCAGGCCAGCAGACGCTTTCCATATGCTCACACTCTTTATCGCTGTGTCCTGTGTGTCTAGTTAGCCAATTAGGTTGTAAACCCCATGTATAAATCATCCTGTGCTCTGTGTGTGTGGGGGCTGGCTTACCCCTCTCAGCATGTAGTGTGCGTATGTATTTTTTCTTTGTTAAAGCGTCAGGGTGCTTACATGTTGATGTAAATTGCTTGAATTCGCTCAGCAAATACAGTGTGTTAAGATGCTGAGAGCCAAGATCGTGTTGTTGAGCAGATTGAGTGCAGCAGCCTTTGTAAACAGAGTTCTTCCAGGACGAGACATCCGCTATTTTAATTTGTTCAAACAGTCCCGTGCTGATGAAGTTAGGAGCCGTCTTAAAAGCTTTCATTGTGTCTTAGTTGTACTCTTTCGATAAAAATGACTTCTAAACCTTAATATGGGCTTATTTTCATAATAAAAGTCTCTTTAGAATTAGTAGGAGACACTTGTTTTAAAGGTAGCGCGTACTTCATGAAACATTTAATCATTCATTCCACTGTAGTATGTTCCAGGATATCTGTTTGTTACAGTCATCTGATATTTTTTAAATACCACCACATTAAAACTGAATCAGTTAATATTTTTTTTTAATTAGAAGTTTAATCAATTAAAAAATTGGTGACTGTTCTGTGTGGTTTTATTTTTGGCACCAAAATGTCCTCATTTGTCAGAGTAGGAAACTGTAAAAACAACGCGAATAATTGGATTTTGAACTTTCCGACGGTCCTTGAACTAATCGCGCATATAATCAAAATCGCACATTGTAAGTTTTAAATTTCTTTGGGCGGGGGGGGGGTTTCAAGTTTTTATTGAGAGACGGAGTGAAAGGGGGCAGAGAGGAGAGAGACACGCAGCACAGGGTTGTGAGCCGGACTCGAACCCACGACCGCTGCCGGCAACCTGCGCCCAAATGGCAATGCCTTTACTCAGCGAGCTATACGGGGCCCGCACATTGTAAACTTAAATAAACCGTTTGCAGTAACCAGATCTGGTTAAAAAACAAACAAACAAAAAAAACCTCTTCTGCACAACTGACTCTTCACGCCTGATTGAGATGAGACCAGCAGTCAGGTGACCAAAACTCAGAGAGTTCCGAGGCGAACCGCAGGACATGGATCATTACAATAAATGCAGCATGGCTCAAAAACAGCATACAGAGGAGCAGGGTGTTGGAGGATACATTGTGCAAAGTGAAACCTCTTTCTGGGCTTGTGTGACTCAGTGTTTCCCCAACACCAACGTGACAAATGTCTTATTTTGTCCACAGCACAAAGATATTCAGTTTACTATCACAGAGGAGGAAAGAAGCCAGGAGCACATGAATAAACAGAATTTAGACTTTTCTGTTTACTCAAACCAATTCATCAATTATCAGAGCTGGTATTAATTTAGTAGCTGCAGCTCCAGTTAATACATTCATGTATTACTGATGGATATCTGCCATGTGTTCAACTAGTGGACAAAAGGGAAGAATATTACCTCACACCTCTTTGTCTGCTAGGCTGTAGGTATGTGAGGGAGAAATGCATTCTTTTCATTTATTGGATTTTTTTTTTTATCAGTGTACGTGCCTTTTATGAATGTGTTTCCTTTCAGTTTATTTCACTACAGAATTTTCTTCCAACTCAGACAAATGACTTTCTTAGTAGACAATAACAGCAGCCTTGACCATCTAAACTGTGGAACAAGACATATAGTGCTGCCTACACGCACAGCAACTGCATATCTGAAAACTCATCCTCGAGGCATGTCGTGATAGCAATATGAGCTTGTAAATAAAACCGAGAAAAACAGCCTGGGGTTGAAGCGAACCACAATGCAGTGGGGAGCAAGCAGCACATATGTTCTGCTGTAGCCATTTTGTAGTGGATGTACTTATCAGGCAGTGACAGCGTTGTCTCTGAAACCCGCTTTATGACGTCACAAATCAAAAGAAATCGCCGGAGCTTTGTGATTGAACTAGTAATGAGGGTCCACCGTCTGTGCCCACACAGCGGGGCAACAGAGCAGCAAGGTCGGGAGAATACTGAACATTGTTGGCTGATTCTGAAGTTGCACTTGAATGGAGATCTGCCACACTGTGCATCACGCACAAACACAGTGTGGTGTGCTCAGTGCCAGCTCTATTCCACAAGTAAAGGTCAGAGTATGTATAATGCAACACAGCCAAGTCATCCCCTCGCTCACGTCACCCTTCGATAAGAATTTTTTTGTCCTTTACCGTAAATCAAGTGGATGATGCATAAAGCAGTGTTTCATCTCAGGATAAACAGCAGCCCGTTTCCATCTGAAATCCAAAATGAGTTTCAATGAGCTGTAAAAAGTGTAGATTTACAGTAGTAGAATCGTCGAGGTACAAAGGTCTGTTTTTTTTGTGAAGGTATGCTGTCTACTGAATGGTTCTGAAATGCGTGCTTATTTGTTATGAGTGTTAACCTGTCGTTGACCCGACATATTTACATGAGATAAGTGTAAATGAATCACCAGTGAAACTGTGGTCACGTGTGCACTTCCCGAAAGATAACATTGACAGAGTACAGAAAATGAGAAGCAAAATGTTAGATTGTGAAAAGGGTAAAAGAAGTCTGATTCTGATGCTTTGTTCTATTTTTTTCATAGCAGGTTCAATATAAGATTATTAAATGAGGACTGTGTCAGATCAGATGATCACCATGTCATGTATTGGTGCTGTGACTTGGCTAAGAGACGTGACAGACTACATGGTGGTCTCCGGCTAATCATGCGTGATGTCCTCGAGGAGGACCCAACGACCAGCTGCCATGTTTGGAAAAGCCTAGAAAAGGAAGGAGAAACTACTGTGGAGCCGTCTGTGGTTTGCACCAACAGAATGATAGAGGTTGTCTGTCCTTTCACCTCTTTAACTTTACCATATTGTATGCAGAAGACACCCAGGGATGTCCCTGATCCAATCGGAGTCATTTATTATTTAGTATCCTCCGATACAGAATCCCAACCGGTTACCATTTTCCTAGACAATACACTGTTAACATCAATCCCATGTGTATGCTTAACAACTGAATAGCGCTGCAATGCATTAAGAAAGCAAATTGCATCTCTGCATCCAAGCTGCTTCATGATGTTACGTAGGTGGTCGTTGAGCTTGTGAAGCTCAGGTAGGACACTGTTTGAAATGTGGCGTGGAGAGGATGGAGTGTACTGTGGCTCCACAAGCGCCAAAAGATGGAGAACACCTGTATTCTCTAGACGCGTGCCAGAAAATGTATTGTAGGTTAGCTGTAGTACCTGGCTGTTCCAACAGGTGGAGCCTCTCTCTTTTATAGATATTTTTTGGGGGGATTTTTTTCCATTTTATTGATAGCAGGAGAGGGATGGGGTGAAAGGGAGTGTAGAGGAGAGAGACATGCAGCAAAGGGTCGTGATCCGGACTCGAACTCACGACCACTGCTGGCGACCTGCACCCACATGGTAGCAACTCAACTCAGCGAGCCGTACAGCAGCCTGAGCGTCTCATTTTGTAAGCTGTAGCAACTCTGGATAGTTCAGTGTTGGCAGCAGAGTGTTGAGGGGAGCATAGCTAGCAGCAGGCCGACATTGTCAAAGTCAGGCAGACAGAGGCTCCTGTGAATGTGTTCATTTATCATATATGACGACGTATTATGTCATTCTTTTGTGTGAAAGAATACTACAATCCTGTGAATCTAATTTAAGTCAGAGAACCGTGAAATTGAAGGTTCCTCAAATGCCAAACACTTTACAGCCATTTATAACATGATGAGACAGGATTTTACAACTCCCAGAAGATATCGTGTGGTAATCTTTTTTATCCTCTGCTGTGATGATTGCCAAGTAAACAGTGGACACATGTTCCTGCTACCAAATAATCCATCAGGAAGCTTTGATCGTATGCACATATTGCACACATTTTGTCCACCCGTTCATGCAGTCACAGTAGAGCTGAGGTGTCACGACGCTCATTTGTTCCGGTTTCAGTAATGAGAGGATTCTTTTCTTTATTCTTTTGAACAGTGTAATTCAAATGTTTGGGGTGTTGGTGCACTTAGTCAGACAGAACAAGAGCTTGGGCTCTGGGAAATAGCGGTGGACGCTTTATTATGGCTGTAAATATAATTGGTTTCACAATCTCTCTTAAGTAATCATTGAGTCAATAAAACATCAGACGACTTACTCAGATGTCTTGTCCAACTTCAGTCCCGATTACTTCGTTGTCGAGAAGACAAAAGCAGTAAATTCTCACATTTGGCCGGATCTGATTGTACGATGGTCACCAACTAATTAATCAAATTATTTTCGTGCCGCGTTTTCTTACCTCATATTTTTGGGTTTCTAAATGAGCCGTTCAGTGGCTTTGTTTTGCACTCAAGGAAATGTTTTCTTTGGAGTCACTCTGTGGTCTTAAGCAGTTTTCTGCCCGCAGCGCTGTCTGATTGGATGCGTGTTATGAGTAACAGCCGATCCACACTGAAAGCTGCCGCAGTACGGACGGGGTCAGACACATGCACTGTGGCTGTATTTTGAAGGTAACTTAGGAGACGTTCCTGAAGTTGTAGTAAACACTGCAATCTCATGCAGTCATACCCAGTGTCCCCTGTTACACTGGAAATGCCTGAGTAATCCCCCTGTTAGTGTTGGAGCTCATTTTACTCTCGGTGCTATGCTAATGCTAACAGGTCTGCTGTGAGGCCTGTAGCACTAAAAGCCCATATTAGTTGATCCCCAATCGGCAGCATCATAAATGATGATTGGTTGTATACGTGCATACCCCGGTCTGATCGAAAGACGATCACCAGCTAATTAATGAAATAATTTTAGTGTCACATTGGAGAATTGTCGGATATTTCTTGCCACCCATCGTAATAAATACATATTTTTGTTTTTCTGACTGACAGTCAGACTAGATGAAGCGTTTAATGGCGCCACTTTGCACTCAGGGAAATTGATCAGTGGTGAAAATAACTGTAAGCTGCAGCCGTGGTAAGTGTCAGAGGCGATGCAGACAGGAAGGGTGCAGCCGTGCAGCCGGCCCACCGCCACATCTACCTGCTCCACACAGCCAGGCCAACTGTTGCCCCTGCTGATGGAAGACAGAGGCAGCAGTGAGAACAAGCCAGCTCAGTATTTTTAGACAGTTCAGGTGATCTCGCTAATGAGGCAAAGCTCAGAGGAACTGGCGTCTGATTTGAGCTTGAGGTGTGTGTGTGTCTGTGTGTGTTTGTGTGTGTGTGTGAGCGAGACTTCTCTGGAAGAGGCCATTTGTTAAATTAGCTGGGCAGTGTTGAAGTGTTCAGCGATTAAGGTTAATCCTTGAGTCTTGGTGATGTAAGGGCTGCCGTTTTTCCCCTCTCTCCTAATACCTCGCTCCCACGTTTAGTCTTCGCTGCTGAAAACCTGTTTGTGTGTGTGTGTGTGTGTGTGTTTTTTTTTGGGGGGGGGAGGGCTTGTCAGTAGCACCCATTCTGCAAACAAGGATACCCTGTGCACTCGGCTGTGTACATACACCATGTGTGGATGCATGTGAGGACGTTTATTTGTATGAGCCTGAGTGTCAGCGCTGCAGCAGAGGGGAAATGATGCATCACGTCTGGAGCGGAGATAAAGCAGAGGGGAAGAAGTGAGAATGGATGATAGGAGGCGTGAGGCCCAAAACAAATGCCTTCTGCTCCGAGCGGGGCTCAAACTGAATCAGTGAGCGCGCTAAATTGAAACAAAAGCCACTTTTTAGAAGCTTAGAAGCTCATTTTCTGTTTGCTCTGTGTCTGATTTCAACAGCTAAATGACACTAAAGGCTTAAACAGTTAAGGCCTTTCTTTGTCTCGGCTGCAAAGAGAACAAGGCCTGTTTCAAATGGAGACACACTGCACCTATTTACTTCTTTAAAGCTTATGTCATACTTGAAGAAAAGAAGCCTCCATGTTTTCTCTTCTGCGTGTCAAAATTGAGCTGTATTAGACATGCACAAATTGCACTTTTCTGCACGTGTCTTTGTACAGTACAACTACAATTAACAGCACACACATTTTTTCCCACTTCTCTTTAATGGAAAATTCAGTAATGTATTCATGAAGACACATTCCCCATGAACCCTCTGAAATCCCAAGACCTGCTGGCGGGTTTGAAAGGCTTTGAAATATTGCCAGAATGACACTGTTTGTTAAAGCAAGAAAAGGTTAATAAATAATAATAATGCACTGGTTTTATATAGCGCTTTTGTAGACACTCAAAGACACTTTACATTGCATTATTCATTCACTCCAGACTCCATGGTGGTAAGCTATGTATGTAGCCACAGCTGCCCTGGGGTAGACTGACGGAGGCCAGGCTGACAGTCGGCCCCTCCAACCACCAGCAACCACTCATTCTCACACTGCATCCACCCAGGCTTCCTGGTGTTCCCTCACGGTCTCCCATCCAGGTACTGACCAGGCCCAACCTCACTTAGCTTCCGAGATCAGACAGGATCGGGCATCAACAATGCGGTAGGCATTAAACCTGTGACATGCAGTTCCACCAAGAGAAATAGTCCAAAATAGCCTAAAATTGTGATATTTCATTAAAATCACTTTATCCAGTGTGTCACATTGCAACAAAACAAAGCATTTGTGCCAAATCCTGTGAAATACAAAACAGTCTGAACTCCTCAGCACAACTGAGAAACCAGGACTGACTCAGCTGTGACCAGCAGTCAAATTCAGAGGTTTCAGGTGAGCTACAGGCTTTGAGAGCGGATAAGAGGCCGAGAGAAAAAATCAAACGTTCTCTGTACTTCCAGCCGTGGCTGTTCTGTTTCCATAGAGGGGCAGGACTTTATATTGCAGTGAAAAATGATCCCACGAGTGAGAAAATATGAGACAGGACAGGAGCACAAACACGTCCAGAGTACAGAGAGTTAAACTGTAACAGGTGATGAATGTGTCTGTTTCTACTCATCGACTCCTAAATCTGCCTTGATCTGACATTTTCTTGTAGCGTTACTATAAAAGATATCAGGATTTATATCTCATATACGCTCACTTTGCAGTTTATTAGATACACAAAGCTTAAACAGTGCAGTCCTATACAGCAGCCCTGCAATAAATCTTAAAGATTATAATGTTCAGGTGTTGCCTAGAGGGAAGTCCTTGTAGCTGTAGTGTGTGCATTGTCTGTTTTGGCTTTTTAAAAAGCTGTTACAAAGAAAACAGCTTTCAAACTTCTAGTTTTGGGGGTCAGAGGGTTAAACAGAATCTGTGATGTCTGACTGCACCAACTCTACCTGTTCAAAGCAAAAGCCAGAGAGGAGACCACAGACCCTGAGCCTTGTGAAATGAACTGCTGGTTCCAGTGTGTGATGCTGCTGGACTTGTACGTGCATCAGTAGCAAATAATGTAAAAACCAGCCCCACACCGGAGCTGCTGAGTGAGTTCCTTATCAACTTACAAGAATGACAGTTATTTGAATACCCACTCTCACTGCACTCGCACACATGGTGTCTTTGGGAAGGCTAGCGTGACCGCCCAGAACCCTGATCTGTGTCAGGAACGAGATCCTGTTAGCCGTCTATTTCTGCTAATACGTGACGCTTATCAGGCAAAGCTGCAGAGAGGACGTGTTTCGGCAGCATGCAGCATGTGCACGCAGGTGACAAATGAAATTAGAGAGGTGTCTTAGTGAGGTGTTGGGCCACAATGTGCTGCCAGAAAAGCCTCACTGCTCCTTGGCTTTAATTCTCCAGGTCTGATCTCTAATGGATAAACATTATTCCCTTGTTTGGTGTTTTTGATGATGCTGGTAGAGAACGCTGTCTAACAAATCTCCCATTGGCATCACTGTGCATGTCAGGGGGGAGATGTGTGTAGTTTTCAAACAAAGGTGGCAGTGGGTCCCGAGAAAGTTCCTGTAAGTGTAAATATGTAGATCTTTTCATATTTCTTACTATAAATGCAGTATTTGGTTGCATTTTCATCAACTTTTTAAGCCTCTAACATCAGTAGTGTATGATGTGTGACATGTGTGGTAAGACAAGGTTCCATTTTGTTTTGCTGTTTTGCCACAACAGTGATGTGGACTCACTGGTGGGAGCACCAAAGCTCAACTTGAACAGTGCTGCCTGTATGTTTCCATTCTATCGTTTGGATACAGAAACAACTTTGTGTTTGTTGGAGTTATAGTTCTGGAGATATTGGACCCCTGGCATGGCTTTTGAGGAAAGATGTTTTCAGTTCTGAAAACATGAAATTCTCAAAATTCTGAGAAAATATTCCACAGAACTTAGTTTTGGGGAAGTTCTGTGAAGTACTGGCAACATATTTCCTGAATTCTGCCTCAGCTGACACTGACATGATGTTTTTCACCACTGGATCTAGCTCCATATTTGTTTTGTAATATTTTGAGCTGACATTTGGTGCCTGAGTTTAGTTCCTTTAAATTAATAGACATTTGCTTAATTTGATGCAGAAAAGGTACGAATTGATGCATATAAATTCACCTAAAGACAGGAAATGAAGTGTCTGACGCTCAGGTTTTTCCTTTCATTGGTCACCAGTCTGTATACACTGCTGCTTAGCTCATAAGCGCTCTCTGTCTCTTGTCTCTGCTTGTCTCCGTCCCCTGGATGTGGGTCTTTGTTGTGACCACAGGTATCTCTGAAGGCAGTGATATGTTAATGTTACGGAGCAGGCAGGGGATGAGCGTAGCTATCGGGTCGGGCCTCCTGGAGAGCGCCACAGTCTACTGTACATCTCATCTCTGTCTCTCCACAGCATCGTTCACACATAGCCGGTAGCCACGGAGGCAATTACCATGGCAACAGCGCGTCTCATCACTGCAAGCAGTGTTGATGCGTTTTTTTTTTTATTGCCCCCACCTCTCCTCTTCTTCCTCAGATTGATGTTTCACTGAATGTGGATTTGGCGACACGTCGTGAGCTTTTTATCCGTGGTTGGTGTGTTTGTGAGCGGCACAGAGTGTGTGACGTTCAGCCAAATAATGCCCGGTGCCATTTTCAGCAATTATGACCTGTGTGTGTGGGTACATTTGTAGACCGGAGAGAAGAATTAGCTGCTGTAAGAACAAGACAACCTCAATCCATTATTAAGGCTAATACAGTAAATGGCTCTGCCCTTCTTTCATGTTTATGGTGTTTACTTCATCCTGCACACTCACATCACCTGTAATCCTCCCTGCTTGTCACGTCCCCCGACAGCCTCTCGCATTTGCTTTCAGAAGACATTTCCAGCCTCTAATCTTATATTAAATCATTGTCTTTATTTTATTTCTTTCACGCTGCAGCTCTGCACTGGAGCATTACTAATATTTTCTGCTTAATTCAGACCCGCTAGTGCCACCATACAGTTGCATTTCTTTGCTTTTTTACACTAGTTTAAGAATGCAAATCCTTGCTTTTAAAGGCAGCATCACACATGGTCAAATCTGACAAACACACACACCTCCAGGCTGATAAGCACTTCATCGGGTTTGTTCGCTGGGATGCTCGTACAAGTAAACCTCTTAGGAAAAAAGAAAGATTCAGGGCAAGAATACAGAGATTTTCTTGCAGGAGGCTCGGCGAGAAATCACATCTACTCTTCAGCCAATCAATTGGTTCAGCTGATTTAAATGAACTAAATGTTCCACTGTGCTCCGCTGAGTGCGCTCTACCTGCTATCCTCATTAGCCGAAATAAATTCTAAATCAGCATTAAAAGCTCGTGTTTGCTGCATATTAAATCCTTTTAACGTGGTTATTTTATGCTGAAATGATATGAACAGACTGGGAGCAGAGCAGCTGCACATATTCATATGATTTCTGAAAATAGAAATATATCAGCTGATAATCTCCTATTAAAGAATATCTCACTGACAAGTTAGCCACACCGACGTCTTAGTCTGGAGCCGACTCTGAGTAAACTTTAATAAATGTTACATCAGTTGGACCTCGCAGTCTTCATTCGGTTGAGTTGGAAGTTGTCTGTTCCTCCTGCCACCGAGAAGAGTGGATTCATCCTGGAGATCCTGTTGATGCAGAGCTTTTATGAAACACTGAATCACAACATGCTGCGATACAAAGTTTGATGCTTTGTTTTGACCGCTAACTATTCACAGCCCCAGAAAATCTGAAGCCAGTACATTTTTATAATTATTCAACTATCAAAAGAGTTCGAGGTTCATTTCTTTCTATTGTAACGACTGCTAATTAGTGCAAAACGCTGCGGTGGTATGATAGGCAGTTTATGATCCAGGGAAGGAGCACCACTGGATTATGTTCATACAGCTGAACTTAACATGCAACAGTTTGTTGCTGCTTCTCATAGTTGAACACATGTAAGATAACAACAGCTGGTTGGAAACATCCTCATAGAGCTTTTAATATATTTCATACATGCCAGTCCATCTGATAGTCATCCAGAACAGCAGAGCCACTCTTTTTGCCATTTCCAATAAATAACAGCAGGGTCAGTATCAGGGTTGTTTCTGATCACTGTTTGTTCCTCTGTGTTTCTCAGGCTTCCTACTGTTCAAGGACTTCTGTATGAACGAGATCGACGAGGCCGTGCCACAGCTCAAGTTCTACGAAGAAGTAAGTCTGCAGTGTCCCCAGCGTAAACGGGATTAGAAGGCATCATGGGATGTGCCAGAGATTAGGCCTCCGATCCCGTCATTCAGATTTAGGCCTCCCAGGAAGCGCTTTGTGTTGTTTTGCCGTGGCCGTAAGCTGACCTCGTGTGCGTGTCCGTCTCAGATTAAGGACTACGAGAAGCTGGACTCGGAGGAGGAGAGGCTGAGCCGCAGCCGGCAGATCTACGACGGCTACATCATGAAGGAGCTGCTGTCCTGTTCACATGTGAGCAACGTCACTCATGTCCTCTGGGTCAAGTACATGCAGACAGCACACAGACACACCTGAGGCTGCAGTGGCTCCGGCCTCAGCTTCTCTGTAATCCTTTTCTCAATCCGCTCCAAGATAAATTTGAGGATTGTGAGATGATAAGAAGACAGTAAAGATAAAGAAAAACATATTTTTCATGTGCCTACAGGTCTATAAGCTGTATCTGAGAATAGCAACTAAAGCTGCAACTAAGATTGTCTTGAACATTGAACGTTTTGACTCTAAATTGCCTCTCTTACATGTTTTTGGTAGGCCAATGTGATGTCATCAAATAGACATGAATATACAAAAATCCTGAATTCATTTCAACTAAAAAAAGCATAAAATCTTCACAAATTGAAAACCAACCAAGGAGTTTTTGACATTTCAATGATTGAACTACTCTCAGGCTGGTTGATCAGTTGATCCATTATGTTCTACCATTCTTTTCTCAATCATTACATTGATTTTTAAGTCTAAAAACTCTGATTATGCCATAAACTGCTCATCACAGTGATATCCTCTCATTATTTTCCCCCTAAATTCATTTTACTCGGACCAGTATCTCTGAAATGTTTCCAACTGACCTCTGAATCAGCTGATTTTTTTAAACATTCAGTCACTTTAGTGAAGGGGTGTCCAATCCTGGTCCTCGAGGGCCACTATCCAGCATGTTTTAGATGTTTCCCTCTTGTAACACACCTGATTCAGATGATCAACCCATCATGAAGCTCTGCAGAAGCCTGATAACGATCCTGATCATTTGAATTGGGTGTGTCGAAAGAGGGAAACATCTAAAACATGCAGGATGGTGGCCCTCGAGGACCAGGCTTGGACACCCCTGCTTTAGTATGTTTAATGAAGCCTGGCAAAATGTCACATTCATACAATGAATATTTTTAGGAGTAGGTCGAAATATGTGCTTCTGGATTTTTTGCTTCATTTTTGAGCTCTCAGAACTTCATAAGTACAGGAGATCAATATGTGAGACTTCCAGGGCTGAAAAACACATTTGAACTCTGTTAAAAACTGCAACCAAATCAGTTTGACGTCCATTCCAGGTGTCACCATCTAAAGCCAAGGTCTGGGTTTTGTTAGTCAACTGAGAATCCATCATTACCACTCCTACTGTTAACTCTATACAAGGCTATAGTGGACATAGTTCTGTCTAAACAGCAGTGCAGACTGCGAGTGGAATGGTGCACGTGTGATTTACTAACTCTAAAAACACAGATTTAGTGTTTGGATATGCTTTGAAGACTTTTCTCAGAGGGAAACTAAGAATGATGATGGGAAATCCTTACAGTGTTTTTGGACCTCTGCAAGCTTCCCTTAAATCCCTCTGCCTCTAACAGAACCAGCTGGACCGAATCCACATTTAGACAAACACACACATCACAGCTTTTCATCCTGTGAGGCAACGTTTTAGGATGTAAAGCAAAGTTGGTGCTGCTGTCTGAAGGGAGGAAGTTATTAAACATGCCGCCAAGCCGGCTACAGAGCGGTTTGTTTTACACCAGGACGTCTTGGCTCAGAGAAAACAGAACTGAAATTACTGGTGAGGCTGCATTTTTAATGACCTTTCATTTTATTTCCTCCTCTGTGTTGCAGCCATTTTCCAAGAAAGCAGTGGACCATGTGCAGACCCACTTGACAAAGAAACAGGTTCCCCCGACTCTCTTCCAGGTAAAACAGCTGTCAGCACATGTGTTTGCGTCTGAACAGCGCTAGAAATGCAAATAACATGCCTGTAGTTCATTCAGAGTCACCAGCAAATATGTCTTGTGACTGTTGCACCTGTTCTTTTCTCATTGTGACGTGTGTTTCTGTTGTAAAAGAAACAGAAGTGCTATTCAGAATAATGTAGCATGGAACTGTGAAGACAGACATGATGGAACAAGCACAGACCTGATTGATCCTGGTCAGTCAGTCTGAGTTTGCACATCTGAGGGTGTAAATGATGTGCACACACAAACCCGAGTTTTCAGCCCTTGTGAGGACACTCATTGACATGTTACATCCACATAGTACAACCCGAATCTAAACCTTATTTCTACCTTATCTCCTGTTTTTTGCTTTTTGCCTTTAAACCAAGTCTGAACCCTTAAATAGTGCTGTGAAGCCAAAATATCCTCACTACAATCAAATCAAAACAGAGAACTGTTACTGTGAGCATAACACCATCAAATCAACTGATTTGATGGTGTTATGCTCACAGTAAAATCAAAAAACTCTCAAACTGTGCCCGATGGGAGCCACCCAATGGCCTCATGGTTAGGGCCTGTACCTCATGAGTGCAAATGCCTTTCAGCAAAGATCCCAGTTGGCCTGGAACTTGACGATATGACATCTCCCTGCTCTCTTTTGCACATTTCCCATCTATCTCTGCTGTCTCTAACTAACATCAGCAAAAAATGCAAAAACATAGTCCTTAAAATAAGACTCCAATTTGATTTCAATTTGGCTGCCATCCAAGTTTAGTAGTCTTCTTACTGAGTGGTACTCTGCTCCCAGTGTTCATGAAACGCTCCCTGGATGTCCTGTACTGTAAACACATCGAGCACCGTCTGCGATGAACTGACGTCGTCCCTAACTGTGTCAAAACAGTAAACTTGAGTTTCATTTTGGGGAGGAGGGAGACGGATCTGGCAAGTAAAGCAGGTGGAGAGCACTGTTTGTGTCGTTGTGGCCTGATGTAATCACTACACAGTGCATTGGCAGGCCCGCATGCCATCACACCAGAGTTCAGGTGTTTTGCACAGCATATTCTCCCTCAGGATGTCACAGTAGAACTCTCCACTGACGGTCCAACCCTGGGTAATGGATTCTCAGTGCACAACCATGTAAACATTGAAGAAACCTGTGCTTTGTGCTGCTGGCCCGGTGTTCCTTCTCCAGTCTTGGAAACTGTGCCTTTTCCACTGTGAAAATGGCTGTTTCCTCTCTCAGTGGCAGCTACAGACCCACCTCTGGTCACCACCGATGATCCTCAACATGAAGTTTGGATCATCAAGCTGCTGACTGAAAAAGCTGCAGAAAATTCAGATTGAGAAGTCTTGGCCTTTGTGACGTTGAAAGTTCTGGCTTTCGGCTCAGCACACCTCGCTAACCCTTCATCTCCGTTTGTCGTACAGGCCTCAGGTTCCTGAAATTTGAATGTTCACATATTCAAACAAAAAAACAGATCAGGATACTCATGACTGTATAAACACACTCTGTTAATCCACAGCAGCTTTACAGGCGTCTCCTCATCGCCTTGTCTTTCGATACGGCAACAAAACAAACCCAAAGTCAACGCGTTGTGTTCCGCCAACTCCACCAAAGCCCACTGTATTCTGGGAAACTGGTTGTCGACTCCTCAAAGGCTTTCATTTGATTGGTTGAAAACAACTTTGTTCGTGTGACTTTTAAGAGTTTGTCGAGACGTTTTCGGTTGTTTACATTTCCCGGAGTTATTGTTTTTAAACTCGACTTTCTCAGAATTGTACAGCTGCTAATTTAAAATTTAGTGTAAAGCATCAAATGCCCAAAGGCCACCCAGGGCATTAATTCACAGAGCAGCATAGACAAGAGTTGTCTTTGAGCTGAGCAAATCTAATCAACAGTATCCTCCTTAAGACAACAACATGGTTGTTATTCTGGGGACAAAATTATCCCCAGTGACTAAATATTCCCTCAAAGATATGACATCAACCTGTCAGTATTTCCTGTGTATTTTCTTAGAATTTTATATTCAGCTGGAACATAGTCGCATCTGTGGGGTTTACAACAGAGTCAGCTTGCAAACGAAGGGCAGCATCAAGGCCGAACCCCAGAAAAACCGTCGTGTCACTAACAGGAGTCCAGCTCAGCCGTTACAGCAATACACAGAAGACACATTCGCAGACATTTGCAAAGAATTTTTATCACATCGTTATTAAGACGCCCGAGCAGACGGTGAAACCTGAGCCGCTGTTTCTGTGTGTCCCTCTGCAGCCATACATAGTGGAGATCTGTGACAGCTTGAGAGGGAAGATCTTCCAGAAGTTCATCGAGAGGTGAGACGGGGAAGATTGAGGGAGGTTCAGCATTTGTCGGCCTCATACAGTACGTTCACGTTTCACCCTGTGCGCTCTTTTTTTTTTTGTCCCCCTCAGTGACAAGTTTACTCGTTTCTGCCAGTGGAAGAATGTGGAGCTCAACATCCACGTGAGTAAAAGCATTTAAAGCCACTCTCACACCTGTAGGTTGATCCAGATCACTGTGGGCGTGGGCTTCCTTCCTGTTTTTACACAGATATTTAAAACCTGGTAAACATATATTTGTATATAACTAGATAGAATGTTCGTGTTCCAGGGGTAATCTGCTTCAGATTAGCGTTTTAACTTTGCTCCACTGACTTATTACAACCGAACTGCAAGGTGTAAACATTGCCTGATGTAGACTGACAGGTAACTCAGTGGGGCAGATTTGGTGACTCATGCTGGATCAAAACAGCCTTTTTTCCGGTGACTGACAACAAGTCATGCAGCATTTTACTGCACCCAGTGCCTATATTTATTTTCTCAGGTGCTCCAAAGACGTATGTCATTATAAGCACTATTTGTCAAGTGCCATAGGTGTCTTTCCTGGAGCTTTCAGCCTGTGCCTCCTGCCTCACTCCCTCAGGATCAGTTGATTTCCCTATATTAGAAAATTATTTAGACACAGAAGGAAACATGGTTAGAAGATGAGAGCTTAAGCTTGCCTAAAATGAACTGTGAGCTTGTAAGTTTTCTCCAGTCAGCTATCAGAGAACAGAGACATTCAGGGTACCAGTGATTGTTTCTATGTCTCTGTCATACACATTAAACTGCTGCAGTTGTGCTGTTGATACTATGATATATCCATGATGTTGATGGTCAAACAAAATATTTGGTTGCAGTTTTTAGCAGAGCTCAGATGTGTTTTTCATTCCTGACCATGTCATGTGTCTTTCTGCTGTACTTAAAAAAATTACACAAATTTAAAGGCACCAAGTTTCAACCCACCCCTATCTACTTTAAGGGCCCGGGCGTTTTTACAGTATTTATAGAGTAAAGGTAAAATTTAGCGTTGCAGCATTAAACATGCTGAAGTTTGTGTACATGAAAACAGCTTCTGAGGCAGTCAGGTGGG
This sequence comes from Dascyllus trimaculatus, assembly GCA_024666655.1. Lineage (NCBI taxonomy): Eukaryota > Metazoa > Chordata > Actinopteri > Pomacentridae > Dascyllus > Dascyllus trimaculatus. The sequence continues at coordinate 4,574,686 of CM045460.1, read as the reverse complement.
AGTGTTTTCAAATTCAGTTGGCTTCACATGAAATGACCCACTTTGTCCTGTAATACCATGGATGGAAGGACGGATTGAATAAGTTCACCATTTGAATTTACACTAGAATCACACCTTGATTATCCCAAATCACAAGAAAAATAAAGAAAAATGGGTGGAAAACAGTACAAAAAGCGGCATTTTTTACATTCTCTTTTTATTTCCACACCAAAAAGAGGCATTTGTAATTCATTTTTATTTTTACTTTAGAGTAAATTGTACTTTATTTGCACAAATAACAACAAGCAAAATTATACAATGGTTAAAAGAACATGCTGTGCAGGAGAGAGTGAGAAGACCATCAGGTCTTATTAGACCACCTCCCCAAAGTCATTTTAAACATGAACAGGCATGAGCAGGCAGGTCAGTGTTTTACATATTCAGGCATCAGACATAAAGAAAATTATAACTTTTAAAGATGACTTATGTATTGACATTCTTTTTAGCTGTCTTTTAAAAGAGTCAAACGTGAATGCAGTCTTTAGAGCAGGAGATGAATGATTCCAGAGGTACTTGAGTGTACTTTGTCTGACCGAAGTTCTACAGAAGGGCAGATGCAAGTCTCTGCAATGCCTGGTGGAGTCGGCATGAACATCTGAAGAATATGTGAAGAAACTGTTCCAAGCTCTGAGCATAACGTTGGACATGTGCACATATTTATAGATGAAGAGACAAATGCAATAGATGTTAACATTACATACTGTCAGAATGTTCCTGAAGAGAGGAGCAGACGAGGACCATCTATTTGAAAAATTAATGATTCTTAGAAATTTCTTTTGTATCAATAAAATCTTATTCAGGTGTGTTTGGCATGTAGCACCACAAGTCATGTTACAGTAAGTTATGTAGTAAACTATAATACTGTGTCATCATACATTTAGGATCTATTAAGGAGCAAATTCTACTCAAAATACCTGCAGATGTCATTATTTTTCGACAAACATGTTGATTGTGAGAGTTCCAGTTAAATTTTTGGTCTACAATGACATCTAAAAATGTAGTTTGAGCCACTTGACTAATTTTGGTAACATCACTTGATACATCTGCATCCTTTTCATTACATCTATTATTTCTTGTGCCGAATATCATAAAGTTGTTTTTTTGTTTATTAAGAGAAAGTCGATTTATTTTAAACCATTAAGAGATTTTTGATAAGTCTTCATTTGCTTCTCTTATTAAACTGTCAAAATTCGCATGAGATAATAAACTACTACTACTCACATGCCCCCTCCAGATATATTTTACATATGCAGCACAAATACTTGCTTGACTTTAGTTGAGATCAGACTGATGCCGTCCCCCCAGGCAGCCTGGGATTGGTTGTTTAGTATGAATCAGTCTTCTATTAACAGCTATTATAACAGTCTTCAGTGATCTAAAATAAACAGGAAAATCCAGTCGGTTTGCTGTTGTAGGGGTGAAATCTCATCTAATGGATGTTTTTATTTCCGTTTAAACGTCACTCTTCTCCTCTCCTCCCTCAGCTGACCATGAATGACTTCAGCGTGCATCGGATCATCGGCAGGGGCGGCTTCGGGGAGGTGTACGGCTGCAGGAAGGCCGACACAGGGAAGATGTAAGGAAAACGGAAAGTAAAAGGCACAGTCGTTACAGCGCCGCCTGCTCATGTGTAACACGTGCCGTTTGGTGTTTGAATGCCAGGTATGCTATGAAGTGTCTGGACAAGAAGAGGATCAAGATGAAGCAGGGCGAGACTCTGGCGCTCAACGAGAGAATCATGCTGTCGTTAGTCAGCACAGGGGTGAGTTCAGACCACTAGAGCTGGCATTGACTTTAAACTTTACCTGGCCAGTGAGTGGAAAACAGATCACACCACACAAACAAGCTTATATGAAATATTTACGTCCTTTAACCTCTGGGTGCCGCTTTTAAACTGAAAGACCTGACAAAGCTAGTGTTACTGTTTATATCATGAAGTATTTAGAGTGGGGAGTAGACATAGTGTTATATAACACACCTGCCATGTCTGACCTGGGACTTTAAAATGAGGCAAAATGCTGCTGACTGCTCCTTTTAGGTTGAGATAGATAATTCCCGGCTGCACGGTGGCTCAGTTGTTAGCAGCGTTGCCTCACAGCTAGTAGATCCCCGGTTCGCTTCCCGGTTCGGACGCCTGGGATCTTTCTGTGTGGAGTTTGCATGTTCTCCCTGTGTAGCGTGGGTTTTCTCCAGGTACTCCAGCTTCCTCCCACAGTCCAAAAACATGCTGAGGTTAATTTTTTATTCTAAATTGTCCGTAGGTGTGAATGAGAGTGTGCTTGGTTGTCTGTCTCTATGTGTAGCCCTGTGATAGACTGGCGACCTGTCCAGGGTGTCCCCTGCCTTCGCCCTGAGTCGACTGGGATAGACTCCAGTCCCCCCGCGACCCTACAGAGGATTAATCGATGTACAGATAATGGATGGATGGATAGATAATTCCCACTACTTCCAACCTGCATAAATACTGATTACACTAAAATACTCAGCTATTTTTCTCTTTTAGTTTAAAAGAATTTGGTTGTGTTTAATATATAATTTGCATCACTAAAGCTTGTTACCACACACATGTTACCACTCCTTTCCACTGACATTTACTTGACGGATGTATTTAGTTACTTTAAACAGGGGGATCTTTGAGTTTTTATCCTGCACAGTAATGGCAGTGAGTCTGAGTCACCTTGTTTGACAGATATCGCTGCATTTTCCAGTTATTTCTGACCATCTGATCAATAAAAATGTCTAAAAAGCCGAGGGAATAACAGAAAAATGCAGATTTCTTCCACATGAGGTAACACGGATCCATCCCCTTTACTGGAGGCGGACAGAACATCCCTATTGTTCATCATTGTTCTCCAAGTGTCTCATCTGTGTGCCTACATCTTTTATTTTCCTACTTCGCTAAGATCTGCTGTTTTCAAGCTGCCTCAGTGAAATGAACTGCTGCACAAACTTCAACTAAACAGCTGAAAATCAGAAATCATATTGTTCGCTGTAACAAACACAGAAATCAGTCCCATTGATAACAGCCTTGGTCCTTTGTCCGCCCACTGCCACAAATCTGGGAGTACTTTTGGATGTAGATTGAAGCTTTGAAGCACAGGTCAAACCAAGTGTCCAGTCCTGCTCCATTCAAATGAGAAACATTTTCAGTCTCTAATCATTTCTGTCACAGTCTGACCTGAAAGAAGAATAGCTTGATTTGTATAGCACCTTTCAAACACAAAGTTACGAAGTGCATTACAAAAAAAACTAATTTCACATTAGGCAAACAGAGAAAACAAAGAAAAAAAGATCCGATGCATGTTTTCTATATTTCTATAAAGCACATTCAAGACAACAGCTAAAGTGCCCTTCCAAGTATTGTAAATTATTGAACCCAACCTAGTTAATATAAACATTATGAGACCTCACAACACTGGTAGCAGAAATGTTGACCCCATATGAGCCAGTTTGCAGCCTCAGATCCTCAGGTGGGGCCGTTTAAAACTGTTTCAAAGTGGAGGCTTAAACCTGAGGGCCCCTCAGCTTTGGACCAACCTACCTGCGATCAGGCTGCTCAATCAGTGTCTTCTTTAAACTGACTCATTTTATAGACTTGCTTTTGTGGGATGCCGTCTCTTTCACTCTGTGCTAAGTAGGGATGCACGATAATGCCAGTTTCAACCGATACAGGTAATCGATAATTTTATACTTCTTGCAGCCAATAACCGATAACGTCAACCGATTGGGTATGTGCTGCGGGGGTGACACTAGAGTTGGCAGGTCCACGTACTACAACCACGGCGGTGTTCTAGAACCTCAGCAGCATACTAGAGCCTTGGCGACGCTCGGCAGCGTTTGGTGACGCCCCCGGCAGCGGCGCGCATGACATTCAAATATCAAAATTATTATCCCAATACCACCACAACCAACGAATATTCGGATATTCCAATATTCGAGACCAGCCCTAGTCAAATGTCTTCTTCTGACAAGGTAAACAAAGTCCACTCTGGTCAGTGCCACCATGCTGCTTGTTTTTCTCTGCTCGCGCAGTCTTATGTCATCACACACATGCGACAGTACCATCAGGGAGGGGAGGGGTTGAGGAGCCAGGCATGAGCACAAACCACAACACACAGACTAACGGCAAAAACCAAGATTCCAAGTCTTTATTATTATCGGCTCATTTTATTGGCTGATTTTTTTTATTATCGGATGACGTCATAATTGTCAAAATTAACCGATAATTATCGGACGCCGATATTATTGTGCATCCCTAGTGCTAAGGCATTTTGGTGCTTTTATTATTTTATTTGTGTTAACTGGTGTTTATTAATTTATCCAGACTAAAATTCTGTATTTTGCTCCTCTGGTCTTTATTCTTCTGTTCAGCCTGACTGTCATCCTGTTGTAATATTATCTTACTGAATATCCTCTTTTTTTGTTTGTCTGCCAGAACACTGTTAATTTTTTTAAAGGTGTTAAATAAATAAAGTTTGGATTATTATTAGTATTATTTCAGCTGTAAATGAAACCATGCCAGGTTTAAATAAAGGTTGATTGAATCTTAGTAAATCACTAGTTCGGAGCTGGTTGGTACCTGACATGCTTCCCTCTTTGTGCCTCTGTAGGACTGCCCGTTCATCGTGTGCATGACGTACGCCTTCCACACCCCCGACAAGCTCTGCTTCATCCTGGACCTGATGAATGGTAGGATACCCCCACCCTCCCCACCCTCCCACCCGCCACCTGCCTTAGATTAAAGCTCAGCCTCATTCAGTCCATCTGAGACACAAAGATTGGATTACTCAGCTTGTCGCCGGCCGCTCAGGTCACTCCTCCCCCAGAGAGCCGCAGAGTTGATGGGATTTTGACCTCGCTGATGACTGTGTAAGCCTTCCCAACATCTAGCATCAGCCCCGCTTTGAAGTTTCCTCCTCAGCGAGTTCCATCAGAAGCTGCGCTCAGCATTTCACAATCACAGCCTGGCTCACCTTCGACACAGTCATCACCGTACAGTGTGCATCACCAGGCTTCGGCCTGAGCGCTGCTATAAATACAGGTGGTCAATACATGTGACGGCTGAGACAATTGGGGCGCAGGAATAAGTGATAGAAGGCCTCCCATTGATCCTCATTTTCTCCCCTGGGAATGTTAGCACAACGTATCGATGGGTATTGACTGAGACCGAGGTGCAGTGAGGTCATGCTCTGTGCGTTTGTGTGTGTGTGTGTCTGTGTGTTCAGGAGGCGACCTGCACTACCATCTGTCTCAGCACGGCGTCTTCAGTGAGAAGGAGATGCGTTTCTACGCGGCGGAAATCATCCTGGGTCTGGAGCACATGCACAACCGCTTCGTCGTCTACAGAGACCTCAAGGTGGGTCGACCTCCTCCTGACAGGGAAACAGCCCTGCAGCGTTTAAGTGATCATACTGTCTGCAAATCCCACCGAGAGACCAACACACACTGTTAATTAGCGTGTCCTGTTAACAGAGCAGAGAAACAGCTTTGGAAATAATTACTGGACCTCTGTTTTCTGCCCTTACTTTCCGGGTCTTAGTGGAGCCAGAATGTGTCTTCTTTTTTGGTGGTTTCACATAAATTTAAGCAAATCTGAAAAAGGTTCCCAACTGACTTCCTCAGACTCAGCTGATTTTTATGTTCCATACCAAGATTCCACCAGACCACCGCTGCTCACGTTCAGAGGATGGACACAGACCAGCAGAGCAAACTGACAGATCAAGAGCTGAACACTATCAGGGAAGAATCTGAAAGACTCTCAGACAAGCACGGAATGATCCAAACCAATTTGTTCAGTCTGACTTGTCCAAATTATTATGTAAAGCATGTTTCTCCATCTCACAGCCAGAAGCTTAGTTCATCAATTTTAAAATATGACTATTGAAGAAAAATTGTTCTTACACAGAACTATTCATGGCTAGAAGATGAGCCTAATATCAGAATGTCAGTCAAAATAAGACTTTCTCCCACCTGGTGTTATGACCCTCGAACCCTAACCCTTGAAAGTTTAACCAAAACACACATCCAGTGAATAATGAGATAACAAATAACACATCCATGGTAGCAATGCTTGTTTCTATGACTCTGCCATGGACATTAAACTGCTGATATATCCCATGATACTGATGCCCTAAAAAAATTGTGCTGTATTAAAACCAGATTTTGGCTTTAGATGGTGACACCTTGAGTGGATATAAAACTGATTTACTTGCTCAAGTGTGTTTTTCACACAGAAACACTCTCTGATAGCAGATGCTTTAGAGAATGACTTAAACAGGTCACTGACCTGATTTCCTCAGGCAGGTTGTTTCAGGGCTACACTCTGTCCCCTTTCAGCTGGGCTCCTGGAAACCACGTATCTGTAGTAGGGCCGGGTGAGCTGATGGTCTTAAATTGTGGGATGACCTTAATTCGACATTTGATCTGCTCGTCAGAGGAGTCATACAGATTGTGACGTTAATTTTTAGAGTTCACTTGCTGGTTAGAGGCGAGTTGCTGCCCCAAGTGATTTATGGTCGACCCAACTGTCACCTGTAGTCTCCAGCTCTGAGTAGTGACCAAAAGAATGAGATACAAGCAGCTGAAATGAGGTTCCTCTGTGTGGCTGGGCTCAGCCTCAGACATAGGGAGAGGACCCAGCTGTGGTGGTTCAACATCTAAATAGGATGCCTCCTCCTGGGCGCCTGCCTTTGGAGGTTCTTAAGTCTCCTGCCACCAAGACCCAACTCTTGAGAAGCATCCATGGATGGGTGAGGATGGGTCACTGCTAGCCTGTCTCATCTCCTTCTCCTCTGCCTGCAGGTTAGCTAGGTTGCTGTTGTTGTGGTTCTCATTCAACTGCCTCCAGTGGACTCCAACTCCTCCGCCTTAGACTGCAGTTGGTGACAGTAGTCCTTGTTCTGCTGTCTGAGCTGGAGGTCCACTCCAACCAGAACCTGCAACAGGTGGAGAACTGGTTTGGTTTGTGGCAACTGAATGACAAGACTGTCAGTAACCTGGCAGCCTGCAGCTAAACTACACAAGACCAAATGAGGTTAGCCGACAGTGACAAAGATACAAATCACCACTCTTGGCCAGAACTTGAAGAAAAAAAAACAGCATCAGCATTAGTCAGAGATTTGCGAGTTGGCCCTTTAGCATTGCCTTAACATGGCTTTGTATCCAGACAACCATATGCACAACTAATCACACGAGTTCAACTCCATCTGTGGGGCGGATTGTGATTCAGATCGTGATTCTGCCCCAAAACATCGTCATATGATTGTTTGGCCAGCCTGCCCACCTCTAATCTGTGAGCTGCTGTATGCAGATTTACAGCGTCAGTGGGAACGATTGTGCTCGGAGCTGAGAGACACAGCCAGAAAGTACCGGAGCACATGGTTGGTTTCAGTCTTTGTGGGATTTGCCGACAGTAAGAGAAAAGAGAACACCATCAGAAATCAGATCTGTTGTGTGGTAGGTGATCGATGAATCCAAACAGTCCTGTAAATGCTTAGTGATTGCGCTTCAGGTGCTATTTAATACCATGCTGTCTTTGTATGAATGTTTGACGTTTAGAGTCGTGTGCTACCCCCCTCACCGATCCACCGCCACACGTCCTCGGATGCTATTTCGAAGCTACAGATTCATATCAGCCACGTCCTCTGTTTTTCCTCCGATTCCCCTGTTTGGACTGGTTGCCATAATAATAGATATATTTTGCTGGAAGTCAGGGAACAGTTTTAGGGCTTCAATAAACAGTGCAGCAAAATGCAAATAACACTACGAGTCTGAGCGTCGGAGGGAAAGAGTGCGTCACAGTTTTGCCAAACAGCGGAGGATAACCAGGACAGGAGCGCTTCTTTTACTGCACAGCCTTCTTCTGCCGAGCGGAAATTGTAGCTTAAGTCATGAATTAGTGAGGTCTCCAGCATTGTTTCCTATGCTTATGATCTTATCCTCCGCATTCTTCATCAGTATCACCCCTCTCTATCCTTCTCTGCCCATGTGTGTGTCCTCCCTCAGCCAGCTAATATCCTGTTGGATGAACACGGTCATGTTCGTATCTCCGACCTCGGCCTGGCCTGTGATTTCTCCAAGAAGAAGCCCCACGCCAGTGTGTAAGTGCACCTATCTGTGCTAATCTCCATTTGTGCGGAAGGGGGGGGGGGTTAAATATTGCCTGTGCTGATCAGTGACACATTGAAAGAGTTTTCACACTTGTTTAGTCTCAATGAGTCTCATCGGCTGCAGCTAGTTAATATTAGTTGTGTAACGCATCAGATCACACTGTAGTTTGCTGATTTGGACATTTTTTATACACTTTATTATTATGTTTTAGTCATTTTTATATCGATATTGAGGAGTTTGAAATTGCCTTTGTTAATAGGTACAGATAAAGACTTTCTGGGAAATATTTACTGATGTTAAGAATGATAAGAGGGTCACATGGTTTCTTGCAGCCTGTCACTGTTCTAAACACCTGTAATTGTGCTGAGTGTCAGTCGAGTGTGTGTTTGACGTGACGCTGCGGTGTATTTGTCGCAGCGGCACTCATGGCTACATGGCTCCAGAGGTCCTTCAGAAGGGGACGGCGTACGACAGCAGCGCCGACTGGTTCTCCTTAGGCTGCATGCTCTTCAAACTCCTCCGAGGGTAACTACTCCAGCCTCTCATCTTTTCCCCTCTCCCCCTCCTCGGCGCTCTTCGCTGCCGCCGTATCCCGACTTCACGTCTGCTTTCAAACCTCTTCTGCCACTCTGAGTAAAGCTCTTTGAATCTGCTCGCTCGCCTTCTGTTTGGTGTGTGTTTGATCTTGTTTGTGTGTGCAGGCCAGCGCGCGCACGTGTGTGTGCGTGTGTGTGTGTGTGTGTGTGTCTGTGTGTGTGTGTGTGTTTGTTTGATCTGGAGTGTGTAAATGCCAGAGGTCTGGGCCCAGTAGGTCAGAAATCAGGTAAAAGGTGGGAGTGTGTGTGTGTTTGTAGCGCTCGGCTGCTCGGCCGGAGCGAGCAGAGAAAGAGAGAAGAGCGAGTGTGACGTGTCCTTTCATTGATGTTTGGATCAGTGTGTTTGAACACTTTAAAGAGGAGGAGTGTGTTGCTCTTTAGTGAAAGGTTGGCTGCATGTTTCAACACTCCAATCTAAAATTCTCAGTCTTGTAAGTGAAACCTTTTTATAAAAGCACGTTTCAGTTACAAAGAATGTAGTTTTAAACAGTATTAGATCATTTTTCCTCGGTTAAAGTAAGGCTTTAGCTCCCAGTCTGGCTTTAGATGCATTGACTGCAGTGGATTCTGGTGTAATATTGAGGTTCATCTCAGTCCACTAAGACTGAAGGCAGCAAGAACAATCACATCTTTCATCAGGTCTTCATGCGTTAAATCAGTGGTGGGCAATCCTGGTCCTTGAGGGCCACTATCCAGCATGTTTTAGGTGTTTCCCTCTTCCAACACGCCTGATTCAAATGATCAGCTCATCATCAAGCTCTGCAGAAGCCTGATAATGATGCTTATTCAGCACTTTAAAGGGATAGCTCATCAGTTTGCAAGAACAAATGTACTAATATTGATGCTTGCGCTATTATCAAGACATGGTTAGCCTAGCTTTGCATAAAGTCTGGAGGCAGGTTGAAACAGCTGTCCTGGCTCTGTCTAAAGTTCACACATATGCCAATATGTCACAAACTGTTTTTATATTTCTGTTTATTTTTCAGTCAACAACAAACAAGATAAATCGTATTAATCACTTGGGCTGTCTCCAACCGAAGGCTTTCCCAGCTGACTAGTAGTTGCACATTTTTAATATTGAGTTAATCATCTAAATACAGATTTTATTTTATTTTTTTTTGGTGAGGATTTGAAAAATGATTTGAGTTCCAGGGCTGGGAGAGAGAAATGCTATGGGTAATGTTAGAGGCTGCACTGCAGAAAAATACAAACCCCAGTATATCTGGAAAACAAAACACTGAGCTGAAAGAGCCTAAAGCGTACCACGGAGCTGACCCTGTAGCATCTGATTCTGTGGTTTTTATCACTGCAAATGACGTTTCATACATTAAACATTTGATCATAGCTAATATAAAAAGATTGATTACTGCTTGAACACACAGACATTCATGCAGATGATTTATCTCCCTCCCAGAAAAGAAGCAGGGAAGCGGTTTCCTAAAGTTGCACGGCTCCTTTCAGGTCTGAGTTTTTTGGGTGTCATCTCAGTATAATGACGGGGTTGTTGGAGCTTCAGCGCATCTTTAGAGTCACTGTTGTTCCGCAGGAAATTAAACCTTTGTCCAGACACTTCCTGCAGAATACATTCCGGCTTCACTGTAGTCCAAGCAGCACCTTTTCCAAGCATAGTTATTGATTAACACCCCTGCCGCCTTCAGCAGTGTATTTTGATGTCATTTGCCTCAGACTGAGCAATTGGACCATTAGAGATGTGGTTTGGAAGCTGCTGCTCTCCTATCAGGGCTGTCATTTGAGCACTTTCACTCGGTTTTGGATGTTGGATAAAGATGTTGCTCTGTCTTGAAAATGTACTTGCTTGAAATGCGAGCTTCTAAAGAGGTGCTCACTGGAGGAGGCTCCCTGCTCTTGCCAGAGATCAAAATGAGTTTGTCTGTGGAAATCTTTCAGCGCAACTCCTTCAGGCTCCCTTAAAAATAAGTCCAGTTTAGCTGCTCTCGGAGGAACGATTTAGTCCCTGATGGCTTCACTGGAGCTCTGTGAAACACTGGAAAGTATTCTTTATCGTCTTAAATTGAAGCTGAAGTACGAGCAGCAACAACAGGGGCTAAATGAATTTAATTAGAATATTCTATTCCAGTAATTTAAACTGTGCATGAGCAACATCTGCATCCATTTTATCATTTATTATACAGTGAGCAGACAGTGAAACGACATAATGTAATGCTGATAATCCCTCTGTCCTCCATTCATGTCTTAGTATCTCTGGCCCTTCCCTTCCTTCATCTCCAGTTTGGATGAATCCTTTATTTACTGCAGGAGAGAAGCCTGCCAACAAAGTATGGCAGCAAAATATTATCATCACACCGGGCCAGTGATAGCTAACAGAATTGAATGAAGTGAAAAGCAATCCAAATTAACCCTCTGAACTCCAAGCAGTTTCTGGGCCTCTCCTCCTGTCGCATTTGTCCTCACTGTGGATTCATTTATAACTGCGATCTGAAGTCCTGCACCTCGACGGAAACGACACAACCATGACCGCAAGTACAAAGAACTGTGTCGTCGGTGCAGTAAGACACAGTTAGAATGCCATGAATTATAAAAAAAGGGTGGTTTCTTTATTTCTTTAACAACAACTGAAAAACCTTTCATCTCCTCTCTGCTCTGTGGAAACACGGCTTTGGCTTAACCAGGATTGTGAAAGGTCTGATCACCGGAGTGTGTGCTGAGCTTTTCTCCTTCTTTATCACGTCCTTGTGTCTCCCATTTCTTCACCATCCTTCTTTTCCCACTAATCTTCACTATCTGTCTCTGTTGTTTCTGTCTCCTGTTTAGGCACAGTCCCTTCAGACAGCACAAGACCAAAGACAAACATGAGATCGACCGCATGACGCTCACCATGGTAAGACACATTCACGCTACATGCACACGATGGCAGATACACGCATTATAGGGCACCTCTGTGCAAACACGCTGCAAAGCACATCGGCAGCACGAGTCTTTGCTTAACTCTCAACACATGGGTTTGGCCTGTGTTTACCGTACAGTAATTCCAAACGCACACACATGTTTATATCCCTGTGCATACGGTTCTGTGTGTGAACAAACAGCACCGCCAGAGATTCTGGTGCGAGGTTTTCCCCGCACATCCTCGACAGAGATGAATGTCTTTGTTGTTTAAGTTTTTGGGTCATCTTTTAGTGCCTCTGCCTGCTGCCATCCAACACTCAGCTGTCTGTTTACTTTGCTGTGTCATGGGAAGACACGGGGAGATGAAGCATATGACAGAAACCCGGTGCAGATAAACTGCAGCTAAGCTGGAAAGTTAACAGTGCGCCGCCTGGGTCCAATGGATTTGTAGCCACATGGAGCAAAGGTTTACGGCTTTAGAGGTCTCTTGTGTCTTATTTTTGCAGTCTTGGCCTACATTTTGTCTTCGAGCGCCACAGTAACAGCTGAGATCTGCAGACGTCACTGCAGTGAGGTCAGATCGGGCAGGAAGACGACCGATTCAAGGAAATTATTTGATTATGTGTGGTTAGTTATTAAATTCAACTGCTGGCTGTGTTTATCATTTGCATTAACTGTCTGTACAGTAGTATTTTTGGCAGCTGTCTAGCTAGGTCACGAAAAATCATCAAAGCCTCCACCTGACCCCCTCAGAATCAGCTGGTTTTTTAACTTCAATTTGAACTTTATGTAAACCTTTGTTTCCATTTTGTATTGTGCTGCATCGTACAATGACACACAGTTTGTCAAAATCAGATGAACTTAAATGAAATGTTCGTTTTGCACTTTTAGAGGAAAGTTCTTCATTTAGATTATTCTGTAAAATAGTCGTTAGAGGCAGATGTAGATTTGATGTGACACAACACAATAATTACCCCCAACAAGAGGCAGGAGGGTATGTTTTTGCCGGCGTTTATCCGTCCATTTGTCTGTTTGTTAGCAAGATAACCTGAAAAGTCATGAACGCATTTTAATTACGTTTTCAGGGAATGTTGATAATGGGACAAGGAGCGGATGATTGAATGTTGGTGATGTTCTGGATTACCATCTGGATCCAGGAATTTTTTGGATTCTTTGGCGGGTGATTGGCGGAGGTCTGTGTGCTCCCGGTGCTTTTCTAGTTCAACAAGTAATTAGTGAACCAGACCAGCTTTTTGGATCACAGCTGCTCCGACTCACTACCACCTGCTATTTCATCTTTTTAAGAATGCTGCTCAAAATAGCTACGTTTTATCCGAGTTTCTGCCTTTATTTCTTATAAAATACACAACGAAGTATTAACTTTTCAAGCGAAATAAAAACTATAAATGTAGTGGAAAAAGTCAGCCTGCAGGTTGCTCTTTAAAATGGAACAGTTTCTACTCAATGCTATGGACACATTTAGATCAGTACATGGCTTCATTAAATATACTGACGTTGTTGTACATATAAAATCAGCTAATTCTGAGAAGATCAAATGAGATCTTCCTCCAGTAAATGAGCGTAATATAGTTTGATGCCCAGACAGTCTTCCAGTGACACCACTCTGCAGTAGATTTATTGTTGGTGTCTGTTGGAGGAAAGTGCTGCGGAGCCGTTTGATGGTCAGATCCAGCAGTGAATTTGGCATGAATGGTGCCCATTGAGCCCACCCAGTGACATATCTGCTCCCGCCCACCTCTTTCTCCTCTTCACAACCAGGCCAGAGTTCTGTGAAGGCGACATGTTGTGTTTGAGCGGTTGTAAAGTGAGTTTCTGCACCGCTCTGCTCCTCTCCTGTCTGCCAGCAGCAGCAGTTTGTCCATCACGGTGGAACCCATCCAAATCTCTGTGTTTTGTCGGGACATGAAGCAATTTAGAAGGTTAGCTGCCCCCTCTCTCTCACACACAGGCCCTGTTTGGCCGAGCAGGACCTCTAAACAGAGAAAGTATGATCTTTCATATCACAATAAATCCAGATTAGGATTTTAATCCGGCCACTTAATCTGGTTTATCCCCTTAATCCTCCTCTGGGTGTGTATGTGTGTTGGAAAGCCAGAGAGAGGGGGAAAGGCTGGGATTCAGCTCCGAACCGGCTAAAAATACTGCTCTATATGTCTTAGTGTTTATTAAAGGTGATGAATGGTTTCATTACATAAACACGATGGGAGCAGACAGCAGAGAGAAGGCTGAGCGCTGAGCAGCAGAGGCAGCAAGAGACGGATGGAGCAGATCCCGATAGATGGCACTTCTGCTCGCTGAAACATCCTCGAAGCAGCTGAGCAAAGCCCGTCAGCGAAAAAACAAAGGGACGGAGGCTGACTTGTGCAGTAGCAGGGGTTTTCAGACCTCCCCGAGGGGGTTGCGGTAAAGATACTGCGTGAGGTGAAAGGGACAAAAACACCTGGAAGTTAGTTTGTATAGTTTGGCTGCTGATTTGTCCCATTTATGAACACGACCCAGAGCTCCAGGAACTTTCTCCCTTAGTTGCACTGCTGTGTTTAACTTTGTTTATTGAGGTGAACTCAAAGTTTTTCACTTTAAAAAGTATAATTTAAGTATTTTTCAGTTATAAAAACATACCTATTTTGTTCCTTTTCATTAGGATGATCTGGGACTTAAAGCTCTTTGTATCTGTATTATAAGCAGTGTTGTGTTTTACAGTCATTTCTGACTCCTCACTGCTTCGGTTTGCTGCTGCATGCTGTCGAAACGTAGCAGCCATGTTTCCTCGGTGTTAGTCACAGGTTGAGAATTTACTCGTGGTGGTGGGTGGCAGGGGAACCGACGAGCACGCAGAGACTCATGCGGTTTAGAAGCAGACGGTGTAACTCAGGTTGCTTTCTGAAGCTCCGACTTCTCGATGCTCTCTAAATGCCTCACATGCAGAGCATCGCTGTACGCGCTGATGTTCCATCTATGCCTGACGTACCTCAGTAGATGCTGCTAGTCAGCTGTGCACAGAGAAGCCTCCAGTCTCCACTCAGTTGCTGCAGCACAGCAGCTCAGACAGCCGTGAGACCAAAAATCTGTTTTAAAAGAGTGAAATAAGATGTTCTAATGTCAGATTTACCTGAAACCAAGTGATTTTGTCTGCATGTTGAGACACACAGACAGTCCTGCTGAATATTAGGAGGCACTGGTGTGATCAATGAAAACATTCAGTCGCACCTGACAGATTTTGGGTTGTATGCTTGACTGAAAACTGCTTAAATAAAGATACTGTCTATAATGTCCAATACAAATTAATTACCAGTCGTCTAGAAATCCTAGAAGTTTGCCTGAAAATCAACCTGTTCTTACATTTTCTTCAGTATCACAGTGATCCAGTGATACCTGCCTGTACATGCATGGTAGTAGAACAGTATAAGGAACAGCCAATCAGGCAGACTTCAAATATTTTTATGATCCTAATTTATCAAAATCTGTGCAGATGTAGGCTTTACAGCACATGTAACCACATGCAGTCTATTAAATCCACTCACAGACATGTATTAGCCCTGTGTGAACTCCTTAAACTGTGTAGGGATAGATGGAGTGTCTGTAGGGAGGGGGCACAGTGTTCTCTATTACTAGTAAAAGGTGTAGAAGATGTTGATCTATTTTCAAAATGGTGATTTTGTTGTTGGATCAGGAAATCCCTTTTTTCCATCCTTGAACGTCGTACTTCTGGTGTGTGTCGAGTGTCCATGTTTGGGGGCAGTGGTGGTCTAGTGGTTAGTGAACTTGTTACCGGTGGTTCGCCGGTTCAAGTCCTCAGACTGGCAAGAGGTTGAGGTGGGAAAGTGAGAGCGACTGCTTGTCCCAGTCACCACCACTGTGGGCCCTTGAGGCCCTTAGCCCCTGATTGCTCCCCAGGCGCTGCAGCACGGCAGCCCTCTGCTCCTAGTATGTATAGTTAGGGTTAACTATGAATAGGATGGGTCAAATGCACAGAAGGAATTTCCCCAAGGGGACCAATAAAGGTTGCATTATTATTATTAAAGAATGGATTCTTTCAATGTGATGTTTATTCTTAGTTTGTCATTTAAAAAGATGTTTTAAAAGCCTTTTAAACAAGATCATTATCGTTAATGTCCACTGCAAATGAACACAAGTCTACTTCAAGGTCCCAGGAGAAAGACGCTCCTTATGACTGCAGAACTTGCCTGAGAATCTTCTTGTTTTTACATTTTCTTTTGTATCACAGTGAGCCCGTGATGCCTGCCTGTACATGCATGGTAGCACTGCAAACGTAAAGAGCTAATTCAGCGTACTTTCATTCTTGTAATGGCTCTTATTTGCCTAAATGGGACTAAATACCGGCTTCCTCTTGAGGAACATCTGTTTCCATCCACCAGAACTAATTACTGAAACTGTAGCTCAAAGTAAGTAAGATGAAGAGTAATAATAGCAGTGAAAATCTATAATTATGAACCTGTTTCATGTTGCATTATCAATATATATTACACTAGTGAGCTTCAGAGTGCTCCATTGACATGTCGTCCATTAAAGTATACATACATGGGTACTGGTGCTGTGCTCCTGTTTAAACAGTGAGGAGGTAGACGTGGGGGGTTAGTTTTGTCTGTACGGAGGGGGAACAGCGCTTGAAAAGTTCTGTGCTGTAGTAAAAGGTGTGAATGATCTATTTTCAAACCCCCGTTCTCACTCTGACTCCCCCTCTTCCTCTCTTCTTGGCAGAATGTGGAGCTGCCAGACTCTTTCACTGCAGAGCTCAAAGATCTCCTGGAGGGGCTGCTGCAGAGAGACGTCTCCAAGCGGCTGGGCTGCCAGGGCCGAGGGTACGCCGCGCAAACAAAGCTTCACATTAGCCCCCGTCTCATGTCGCCGTCCATGTCCACAGGCGCGCAGATGAATTCATCAGTCAGATGAGCTTGGCAAGATGTGCTCATTAAGGCTGGAAACGCTGGGTGGTGTAGTTTGCGGCCCAGCGGAGGCGAATAGAGGCCGACATCAAGTGATCCGATAGAAGCAGAGTTCATAACTAATTTCATCAGCGCTGTCATTTTGCATCAGCGTATGACCAAGGCAGAGTGATGGATCACTGTCTGTACAGGCTAAATAGTAGGATGATGAGTGTGGCGTATGGTGGCCAACGCTGCCACCTAGTGCACAAATGTGTAGTTAGTAAGAAATGGTCTCTCTGTGTCTCTGTCTGTCACATGCAGAGCCCCGGAGGTGAAGGAGCATCAGTTTTTCAAAGGCATCGACTGGCAGCAGGTGTACCTGCAGAAGGTGAGCCAGCTTTATTCCTCCATCAATCCCCTTTTGTTATTTGTTCTTTTAGGAGCGGGATGCTGTGGTCTGACGTCAGCAGGAGGGTGGCTTGTTTTTAGGGTTAATCAACTAGTTCGCAGAGTGATTAATTTGATGCAGCAGAACTGATCTTTACAAGGCGGTGTGCATTCTGGACTGATGTTGGTTTTGTCTTTGATGCTAACTGAGCACAAACAGCAAGTTATCCTATGTGTTTGTGCACAAAACCTGTTACTTAGAAAATAAGCTGCATAAAGGAAAGTGTAGTTGTTTGGTCTCTAAAATGTCAGAAAGGAAGAACAAATCACTGAAGGGAAATGTTCAACTGCTGAATATGATAAGAAGAAATCTGTAAGAAACATGACAATCAATGGTTGAACAAATACACAATTTAAATCATTTTCTTAAGTATAAGTACCAACAACTTACTAGTGCTGTACTCAAAAGTACTAGTCGGACTGATAGATTTATTACGCTTGATATTATTGGATTGTTAAAACTGTTGCATGACTGTGTAAAGAGCATTTTAGTACTTCACATACAGTCAAGCTGAGGGTTGGGCCCCTCCAAGGCATCGTCAAGTAATCTTTAGGAATCATGAGATGATTAATGTGAGTGGAAAGAAAAAAGCACAGAATAAATGAGGCTGTTTGGAGCCTTTTTGAGAAGAAGTGTCTCTTTGGTGGAACTACTAACAAATTCTAGACATCTAAAGCACCAGAGACGGTCCCAACACTGGCTTTTATGCAAGAGGTGACAAGCCAAATGTTTGTGAACCAACTGGTTACAATCAGTGATGATGCAGGCAAATAATGTTGTGAAGTTGTTTGGTCAGAAAATGATAAAACATGTTGATCAGTGTTTCCCAAAACTCAAATGACAAATGTCTTTAAATCAATTCATGTGATTTTTTCAGCTCATGCTATGCGTGTCTTGAGTATCCAGATTTACAGGCCATAAGCAGGCTTTCCATAGAAGTCATGTGCACTAGGGCTGTCACTTTACAAGAATAACTCACATCTGAAGAACAGTCGAGGGTTGAAACATAATCTAAACCACTGTTGCTTCTTAAAAAGGCAGCAATCAAACACCCACACAAGCTGCTTCACTGTTCACTGACAGCAACAGGTTGACAGATTGACAGTACATTCTATAAACGCCCCCCCACAGTGGCTGGTAACACATCAGATATTTCATTTTTTTCCCACACTACAAATAGTTGAGTGATTTTTCAAATAGAACCACTCTGTAGCTTCCAGGATGTTTGTGTCATCCAGTTGTGGGCAGCCGCTCCCACTGGTTTCCAATCAGTGAAATAAACTGGAAACTTGAGATCATTCTGAAAGCCAGCACGGCCAACATCAATCATTTAATCATTGCTCTTGTCTTCTGTGTGACATTATGGGCTGTGTGCTACATCCACAGTGAAAGGAAAACTGTTGGCAGCTATAATTGAACTGGTTTCAATCACTTACGCCAACAGATTCCTGTAAATCCTGAAATGGAGCATACGGACACAGAGATGGTAGATCTGTAGGCCTTTTGTCTGATAATGTTTCTCCAGTTAAAAGCAACATTAAGTTCTTTTATTTGCTTATTTGTGCCTCAGATCAGGTCAAGTCCTGGCTCTCTGTGTAAAGCTGCTCTGGATGGAGCCACATTAGTCATTAGTCCACTGCAGTTACTGTTGCCATGGTTACCCCATCACTTGAGGGAAGCACAGCTACGGGACTGTCGCCGTGTTGTTTCACTCACACTCCGTTTCTGCCACTTGTTCCTCGTTTCTTCCATCACTGTACCTCTCACTGAACACCTCCTCTGTTCTCCCTCTCCCTCCCCCAGTACTCTCCTCCTTTAATCCCTCCCAGGGGGGAGGTGAACGCCGCAGATGCTTTCGACATCGGCTCCTTTGATGAGGAGGACACCAAGGGCATCAAGGTAAAACAAACTCTCACACATCCATATGCTGCCCTGAGCAGCCTCTTATCTTTAACTAAAGGAGCCGCCTGAGCAGCCATCACTCAGTTTCCTGTCCATCTCTGCAGCACTCAAATAATAGAAGATGCTTAAACATATTCCTAATCTGAACATGTGTCTTTCCACGTCAGTGAGTCTGGAATCTGCAGATTTTTAAATAACAATGAATTCAATTCCATCCCAAGAACATGCCTTAAGTTTCATCTAAGATTCTTCAATCTCATTTGCTAAATCTTGAAGATTTTTTTCCCACATTTTTTAAGAAACTTTAATTCCCACAAACTAACTGACCAAGAACTTTCCCAGGAGTAAAAGTTCCTCCAGTGCATCGTGTTGTTTCCAGAGCAGGACCAAAGGCCTGGGAAGGTTAAACAGAGTAGCCCTCAATGTATAAACAGCACAGAAGTCAGCTTCATCTCTGCTCTGTCACTGCTGACTGGTGATGTTGTTACTGTTGGTTAAATGGAAACTTAAATTTAGACCAGTGTAAAAGTAAGTCAGGTGAAATTGTGCAGAAGTTAATCAAAAAGGCTCAGATTGCCTGAAAGAATATTTAAGAGCTGTTTGAAACCATTATTTACAGACTTTAATAACCAGGTAGGCTGCTGAGATATGTGGCAGTCTTTACAGCGAATATGAATCTGAAGATGAAGATTATTTTCATCATAGGGTTTCAAAAAATGATGAAAAATGTTGATCAGTGTTTCCCCCAGCTCAAGATGGCAACTGGGCCGCTGTATAGCTCTCTGAGTTAGGGCGTTGCCATGTAGGCACAGGTCGCCAGCAGCGGTCGTGAGTTCGAGTCCAGCTCACAACCCTTTCCTGCATGTCTGTCTACCCTCTTTCACCCTGTCTCTGTCATTAAAAACTAGAAACCCCCCCAAAAAAATATATTTTAAAAAACGATGGCAACTGTCCACAACCCCAAGATATTCAGGTTGCTGTCACAGAGGAGGAAAGAAACCAGATTTTTTTAAAACTTTAAAAGCAAACCAATTAATTCCTAACATCTTAGGTGATTAATGTAAAAGTGGACCACTAATGGATCGTTGCAGCTCTATCAGGAATGTTGCACTTGATCCTACAAAACGCGACGATGCCTCACTAACGGAGCGTCCACATGTCTGTGATGCTGTTACTCATCGCTCTGGTCCAGTGGTTATCAGCCAGTTTATTGTGACTCAGCCTACATACAGCCTCGCTTCTGTTTTCAGGATGAAAATACTGACAAACTGCGCTGCTTTTACCAGATGTCATCTGTCCCACTTTCACCTTGCTGGTTTACAACATTCGTCTCTGGCACGGAGAGAGGGAGGCTGCTGTCTGCCAGGGCTCGCTCACATCCTAGCACCTTGTCCACGCTAATACGGATATTTTGCAAAACAAACTATTTCCTCTGCGATGGGCCTCTCGTCTGAAGGGCACCTTAGGTCGCTCAGACAGATTTTCAAAATGTCTTCCACAGTGCAGCTGTTTAAAAACTCTAGCTTATGTTTATTTCTGTTGACATGTAAAATGAAGAGTTTGGTCCGGAGCATCCACACTTTCAAGGCCAAACAAACAATGAAATGACAGAATGCTGGAGTGCTTGCAGTTGTTTGTATGCTCTCGAGTGCACAGAGATGTTTGGTAGAACAGTGTTTAGATTATTACTAATCAAGGAAGTCAGTAGCCGATATTGGGAACTGATGCACGTTTGCCCTAAAATGAAAATCTCATTATCAAAATCTCTCACTTATGTTTTTTACATGTTAAATTAAAAGGAACTCTTCAGCATTAACCACCAGTAATGACTGGCTGCTACCTGTAACCAATCAGATAGTACTGTGGGTCAGATGCCACAGAGAGAGGCAGCTGCATCAGAGCCGAAGAGGAAAATAAATGACATTCATTTTTAGGGCATTTCTTTTAAAAATGGCACCAATAATCAGAAGAGTTAAAATGGGATCCAGTCGTCTATCAGCCCCCTGTTGTAGGTGAAGTCACTCAGCGATAGATGGAGTCATTAAAATTAGCCTTAGAGAAGAGAAAGAAACCTTCATCCGTCACAAATGTTTTTTACAGCTTGTGAAATGTTGTTTTCACATATCCCAGTTGAGCACAGGGTCAGCCGTGGTGCGGCGCCCCCTGGAGCAGGAAGGGTTAAGGGCCTTGTTCAAGGTCCCAACAATGGCCGCATTGGGGTTTGATCCTCTGACCTTCTGATCAGTCGCCCAGAGATTAACCATTGCGCCACCACTCAGGTACCCCTGACTGCAGTGTGCAGTTCAGGGGGGGAGCTCAATGTTGCTCAATGTCGGCATGCTATTGGCTGAATCTAACATTTGATTTGCCGGGGACATTGCATGCATGTACAAACGAGTGCCGTCTTCTGCTCCTAGCATAGTCACAAACCTGTATGTGGTTCCACTCTGAATTGCATTAGACACGCACGTTCCTGAAGGGTTAGGGTGAGGGTGAGGGTGAGGATGAGGGTTAGACTGTCACCAAACTGTTGCAAAATGAAGTAAAGTTGAACGTTGAGCTCCTGCCCCGAACTGCACACTGCAGTCCGGGGCTTCTCCCACCACTGGGCCTAGCTGCAGCAGTTTACTGATTTAGAATCCTGCAGGGTTTTGAAGTGGGCCTCACTGCACAATGAGTACTTTTACTTTAATTTTTGATGTGCTGCTGGTTTTCCTTCAGTAAGGGATCTAAAGTCTCCTTCCACGTCTGGTTTTCTGCTTGTGATTGTCTTGAGAGCAGCAGCTTCCTCCTTCATTAACGTTAATGTGGCTGCAGGTAACACTTATTTGTCCTCTGGCGCTCCGGCGCCGAGAAATAAAAGACAGCAGCCTTAGTTTACATTTCCCCAGATGGTGCTCGCCATTAACACAGGAGTAATAATGGAAATAACTGTCGTATAGTAAACGCTGGAGTGTATGGCTCCACTCCCCCGATGTTAATCCAACCGGCACAAATACACAAGACGTAAAGAGAAGGTAAATATTACTGCAGCATCTACTCTCAGTGGCCGGTGTTGTATTACTGAGAGCTGGTTTTAATATTCAGCCTTCTTCATAGAAATGGGAAGATGAAACATTACAAACTCCATCACACACACAAACTGCAGCCTCCAAAATGACCATAAAGTTGATTCAGCCTCTCTCTGAGCAAAACCTGAACATTATAACCTTCAAGATTTATCGCAGGGCTGTTGTATTAACTGCACAGGTTCAGCTATGTGCATCTAATAAACTGGAAAGTGAGAGCAAATGAGCTCTAAATCCTCATATTTTCTTAGTAAAGCTACAAGGAAATGTCATATTCAGACAGATTTAGGAGCTGATGTGTAAAAACGGACACATTCATCATCTGTTGGGGTTTAACTCTCTGAACTCCAAGCAGTCTCTCTGTGGTTTTTGCTTCCGTTACCCATTTTACTCACTGTGGACTTATTTTGTACTGCAATATAAAACGCCAATGCTGATATGTTCCTACAGAGAACTTTTTTAAAGGCATGGTTGGACATCCTAGTAAATGCACGTCTTTGCTGTCTTGATGAATCTCACATGATTTTGGTCTCGTCTCTGTGTGTAAACACTTGAGTCGGAGCAGGATATTCAAACTCCAGAGGAAACGGCCTATTTGTAACCATCATGCTCTCTCACTGAGGAACCCAGAGCTCATTAGCCAAAAAAGTTTAAGTGTCATTACTAAACATCCTGCTCTGTCTTCCTGCAGCTGCTGGACAGTGACCAGGAGCTCTACAAGAACTTTCCTCTGGTCATATCGGAGCGCTGGCAGCAGGAGGTGGCAGAGACGGTGTACGAGGCCGTCAACTCGGACACCGACAAGAACGAGGCTCGCAAGAGGGCTAAGAACAAGCAGCTGGGCCACGAGGAGGGTAAAGATCACAGCCGCACTGCGACACAGACGCACCCACAGCTGCAGGTTCTCTGACTCTGTGCGTCTCTCTCTCTCTCTCTCTTTAAGACTACGCCTCCGGGAAGGACTGCATCATGCACGGCTATATGCTGAAGCTGGGCAACCCGTTCCTCACTCAGTGGCAGCGCCGATACTTCTATTTGTTCCCCAACCGTGTGGAGTGGAGGGGGGAGGGCGAGTCGCGGGTGAGTCAGCCAAATCACTTTCACCAAGCGTTTATTAAGGGTGTAATGGTACACAAAAATTAGGGTTCAGTATTTAAGATGATTAATTAGAAATGCAATAACTTTCAGCTTCACCCTTCGCCTGTGCAGTATACAAATTCTCTTAAATTAAAAAGACATGATGCCCATTAAAGTGCAGCATTTAGGAAATGAACTACTTGAACTGCTCAGTTACTGTCAGCAGCTCTACATGTCCACGTATCAGTCAGAGGAGCAGCAGATGTTGGATCTGTCAAGTGCAGCTTGTGTGTGTTTTAAAGAGCTTCTATGATTTGCTGATTTAAATGCAGATTAGAGGAACCTTGGCGATGGAGCTTGACGACTTTCAGTGTGTGTTTAAAACCCAACAACAGAGTATGGTTCTACGTCTGCTGCTGTAAAAACATCTGTGGTGTTTGTATCATTGTTAGCAAGAGGCTGCTTGGATACCACGAGGAGCTGGTTTGTGCTGCGCTCAGTTTTTGTCTTACGTTGTTTTAGTTCAGGTGAAGTCACCTCAAATGATTGACCAAGTTCAACCTACAACCAGCTACATACCTGATCAGCAACCCATCACAGCTCAACAATGCAAACAGAACATTTTCAGTGGGAACCCGTGTACTGTCGCACCTCTAACATTCATGTGTCAGTTTGATGTCTGTCTGTATGAACTGTCTGTCTGTCTGTCTGTCTATTTATCCCGACGCCACACTGAAGGACAAGTGGCTAAAACATTTTAGAAAGCAGAGAGACGGGGTGAGTGTACCACCAGGTCCAGGTCCCTGCTGTGTCCCTGCTGCGTAGAGCTGTAGTCCACCTCCCTGCTTCACACTCTCTAGTGTGTCTCAGTGTTTACAGCCTCCTCACACTGCTGCTGTTAGACAGACAACACAAAGAGACGTTCAAGTGCAGGAGCTCTGCTTCATGCTGGGTCTAGACAAGACTGTATGTACTCTCTAGCTGGGTTTCCATATTGTAGTTTGGTGCACAAGCATGGCGTGAGAAAAAGGATCGTTTAAAATAAAATCACCCAAATCTGAAAAAGTTTCCTCCTGACTCTCTTAGATTTAGCAGATTTTCTAGGGACTAGAACATAAATATATTTAACACAGCCTGGATAGACAGTTGGACACATTTTGTTCGTTTTTTCTTATTTAATGTTTTGTCTCCAGCTTCTTCTACTCTGTTAATTCCTGCCATGTAATATAGCGCTGCCTTCTGACAGCACTCCACAGTCAGTTTATTTACTCCAAAGCTGTTAATGGAAACAAGACTGATTCACATTTTAAAAATGTGCTCCTAATTTGCGTGACAGTTATATGGAAACATGGCATCTGATAAGATGTGTCGGATGAAGGGGAGGAGCTGCCGGGGACTTCCAGAAACAAGAATGCAGATAAACTGTGGCAATGGAGGCAGTTATATGTGGAAAGCCCTGGACCATGGACAGTACTGGCTCTGTCATTGAGCCTGCACATTCTGTGTGCAAACGAGGTAGCTCTGTGCTCCTACTGGTCACAGACATGTTGTAGAAGAAGAGATAAGTTTAAAAGTAATGCTCACCGGTGAGTCCTGTAGCAGAGACGTCCTGAGGTGTCATTGAATAAAAGCATCAGTTGTTAAACAGAAACAGTTGTCAGGGGCAGTGGTGATATAGTGGCTTGTGAAGCGTACTTGTAACCGGTGGGTCGCCGGTTCGCATCCCCGGACTGGCAAGAGGCTGAGTCACCACCATTGTAGGCCCCTGAGCAAAGCCCTTAACCCCTGACTGCTCCTGCAGCAGCCCACTGCTCCTAGTATGGATGGGTCACGAACAAATTTCCCCAAGGGGACTAATAAAGTATTGATTATTTATAGATTATTAAACATGAAATGAACAGCTTAGTTGGAACAGTAATGAAAGAGATCGGGGGGAAAGAACATCCATCCATCAACAGCATCTATGAAACTACTGTTGTCAGACAACATCCTGAAGGATCCTCACACATTCAAGTCAGCGATACAGAGCCTTCAGATAGAACAGCCATTTTAAACTCTTTGTTCCTGACAGTATCACACATAGTAATAGGTAGTAATGTTTTCATACATGGTTTTACATATATATAGCTTACTCTGTGCCTAGGTTTGTACTTCTGATTCATCATCCTGCTGTCTGTAGCGGTGCAGAGCTGTTAAATGTAATTTTTGTTCCCAACACCCTACGTCTGCCAGCTCAGGCTGTATTCATGTTGACAGTCATTGAGTGTCTATAAAGACGGACAAACCTCCCTGACGTCACTGACGGGCACTTTAAATGCCCGGTGTGGTGACTCATCACCTCACTGAGACACCTAATGTTGTTTTTTCCTTAAATTTGTCACCCGTCTGTATTTTTTCAGCTTCGATCTGAACATATCAGGGTGGAAATGTCCACAGAAAGAGCAGCTTGGCAGGAACAAATGTTAGATTCAGCTCTGACACTGAAGTCTGCCTTTTGTTTGAAACTCCACAATGACATCAATGAAGGCTGTTCTCTCTGAGACATATCAGCTGCTAAGATGACCAGTGGGTAAAACTCTTAAAACGTGGGAGCAAATTCCTAGAAAATAGGCTTTATTTGGATAAATTGTCCTCATATTGAACTCATTTTTGCCCTAAAACATCCCAAAGGTTAATACAGTGACACATTAATAAAGTTTCTCCTGCATGGACACATTTTTCATGCCCACAGAAGACATTTTAGCCAGCTCCAACGGTAAATCTGTACCAAATCAATAATAGCTGATAATAGCAATTGTAGGATGTATATTAGAAGACTTACGGTAGATGTGAGATACTTCTACAGCTCTGCAGTAACTGTTGGTCACTGGATAGGAAAGTCCATTTTGTGGCAGCAGCCCTTCAGCTCAGCCCTGATTCTTCACGATGTGTTTTCAGCCTGGTGCACTTGACCTCTGCTCGTTTTTTTAATCAGTCAATTCTGTTCACAGCAAAACCTGCTGACGATGGAGCAGATAGTGACGGTGGAAGAGACGCAGATTAAAGACAAGAAGTGCATCCTGCTGCGCATCAAAGGAGGGAAACAGTTTGTGCTGCAGTGTGAGGTACGAGCGCCACGTCTTCTATTAAACCTCTTAACTCTAAGCAGTCTCTGGGCCTTCTCCTCACTCACTTCTCAATTCAATACAAAGTCCTGCACCTCTGAGGAAACAACACAACTATATGAAAGCATGGGAAAAGGGAATTTTGATCAAATATTGCAAATTTAAGCTGATTTTCAAGACAGTTTCTGGCTCGTGTCTCTCTTTTAAACATGCTTTTCAAACCTATCAACAAGTTTTGGAGTTAAAGAGTTAAACTGTCGTAACACATTTGCTCTGCACACTTTTTGTTTAGTTGTGTGTGTGTACAATGTGACAAACTGTGCAACACATTTGGTCATTTTTATATGCAATATATAGTGAGACGAAAGTACAATCACATATTTCTGGGAGGCAGATTTGTAATCTGTGATTAGTAAAAGTGTGATTCAGGGCTCAAGAGTCTGTGTTTGTCACATGCTCATATATGGGCAGTGAACTGCAAAGTGGTTGTTCCACAAGGCTGTGCACTAACAAGACATGATGAAAAACATTTCTTAAAAATAGAACACGAGTGGTGCAGAAGTTATCTCGCTTGTTTTAATAACCTAAATGGTAAATGATTCAATCAGACACATTTTGCGTGAGATGTGATCATTTTTTTCTGTGGAAAAGAGATAAAAACCTTTCTGTTTGTACGGTTTCTGGCTGATAAATAATGGTGTTTGGAGGTTTTTTAAAAGAAAACATGCCCTTCAAAGCCTTCCAGAGGATTCAGAGTGTTAATTACCGAACCCTGTGGTTGAGATAGAGACAAACAGCTGACCCCTCTCCTGCGTCTTCTGCTTGCAGAGTGATCCGGAGTTCGTGCAGTGGAAGAAGGAGCTGAACGAGGCGTTCACAGAAGCCCAGAAGCTGCTGCGTCGTGCCCCCAAAGTGATCGGGAAGGGCCGGTCCGGAGTGGTGGAGCTCTCCAAACCTCCCCTCACACACCGCAACAGCAATGGCCTGTGAACGCACACCTGCACACACACGTATACAAACACACACAAACACACACACACCTCGACACACACACACTGCATTCCTCCTCATCGAGACGTTCACCCCGACATCCTCCCACCTGCCCACGACGCCTCGCAGCGTGTGTACGGACCACCAGCCTCTGACGACGACACACACCTGACGACGACCAATCAGAATACTTTATTTAGTTTATTTTTTTTCATCCATGGGACCCTGCCAGTCACCGAGAGGACGAAGAAACATTCAGGAGGATTCAGCATGTGAAGAACCTCTGCATGAATGTGACACCCGGTCCTCTCTTTAACCACCCCACCACCACCTCGCTCTGTTGGAGGTGTCCTCTCTCGGATCGCTGCGGAGCACAGCAGCCTGATCCGATCAGCTTTACAGTTGGCCAGCGAGGAGGAGGAGGAGGAATCCCTCTCTCCTCCATCTTTCTCTCTGTGAGGTGATGCAGATGAGACCAGGCTCTAGCGGAGAATGTAAAAACACACAATTAAAACAAAACGACAAAAACAAACGGCTGCTCGACTGGTTCTCCTCATCCCTCCCTGTAACCATTCCTCCCAGACGTGCATAAAGTGCCAACATCTATATTTTACTTGAGTCACCCGAGCGGCCGGGAGGAGCTGCTCCGGTGGCGGACGTCACCCCCGGACACTCGGAGGGCGTCGGCGGTTGATCATTCCAATGCAGAAAACGGGATGGACCCTCTCAGATTGGCTCTTGTGCAGCCAGTTGCCATAGAGACTGAGATTTCATTGGCTGACAGACAGCAGCCGGTTGCTATGGGAACCATGAAGACCGGTGTACCCGAGGGGATCGGTAACCATGGGCGACGGTATTGTGTATGAAGGCTGCACTTGCAGAAAAAGAGGCGAAGTGACTCTTGAGTGTATATAAGCAACCCTTTCTCTGTGCATCTCCAGTGTTTTAGTCCAGTGTGTTTGCATTATCGGGGACTTCTGTCTGCCTGTTCGTGATTCTGTCCTCGCTTTCGGGGGAGGGAAGAAGAGGAGGAGGCGTGAGGCGGGGTGGGTGTTGGGGTGTGGACAGGCAAGAGTCTGACAGCTTTCAATCACTCGCAGCGCTGCATTACCTCAGTTGGAACTGCGTTGGTTTGAAGAACCTCTTTAAGGGCCAAACGTTGCGCTCGGCAGCAATTCATCGTCGCGCTCGCACACAATCATCCCCGCAGGTTTACACTTTGACTCAGCTGTTGTTGGAGGACACTGAAGAGCTGAAGCTAATTAAAGGAAAAATCCACCCTCAAACACAGCTAGCTATCGCCTTTACACATGATCGGTCATGTTAAAGGCACGCCAGGTGTTTATGTACTTTTCGTTTTGCTATGAAGGCTTGAAATGTTCTAGTTTTTGCACTCATTCCAGCCTCTAGACAGCGATCAGTTGAGTTTCCATTGAAAAAAAATAACGAGAAAGTTGCACATGCTTATCCAAAATGCAATTTTCACTGCCATTCTTCTCACTGATCAATCTGCCAATTGTTTTCTTAACTGTTTGGTGTTTAAAATATTGAGAAAACACCTGTTTTTTCCAACCAAATGTCCCGAAATATTTAGTTTCCAATCGGACAAGACACAACAGGCGTCACGTCTTTGAAAAGCTGCAGCCAGGGACCAGGGTTGGAATATTTGCTTCAAAAATGACAAGCAATGAATTCATAATTGCCAAACGTAATGCGATTTCATTGCAATCTGGGCTTGTTGAGAGTCAAAGCAGAGTCCTGAGCATCTAAATCACATCTCCGCGTCTGGAGTTAGAAGTGAGCCGAGCAGGTGTTTGACTTTTCAAAATCAAACGAGCCATACACATGCAGCCTCTCCGTATCTCATCAGTTGTTTACCTTAAATTCAAATAAATCCTTTATTTGATGTTTAATGCTTTCATCAAGGATTTTATTTCAAACATCGTCTGCATTCGTGCAGAAGTGTGTTGCTGCCACACCAGAAAAAGAGGACAGGATTAGTAGTACGCTACAACGTGAGAGTGTCTTGTTATAACGTGAAAACATCTCATTATAAGCTAGAAACGACTCGTTATAACATGAAAACATCTTCCTGTGTCAATATCTCACGCTGTAGTGTGATACTGATTGTTTCTCTATATTTTCTAGTGTTGGAACAACATGCTTCTGTGGTGATGCTCAGTGTTATTTGAGAAGCAGCTCAATAAGACTGAAGACTGTTCTAAACGTGGCTACTGTGGAAAGTTGTGAATGTGGACGTCTCTGGAACAGAACCTCCACACTTTGACTTTGGCTCTGCATCAACTCATCAAAGTAGATTTTAGCTTGTAGAGTTGACTTGACTCCTCAGCTGAAGCAGCACTCAGAGTTCTAAAAACACATCGACTGCATGAATCGGCAGCGCGTGTTTATGTCCCCGCCACAGTGTTTCAGGGTGGAGTTTTCCTCGAAGTCTTTTCTCGATTTTATGTCTTTATTTCTCCTGAATGTGACGCAGCTCGGACGAGGTGTACCGTTCTTATTGTCGGGGCTCGAAGTTTAACGGAAGGACAGAAAGTCGCACAAAGTTAAAGGACACGCAGCCGAGGAGGAGCAAACGGTTTGTTGTTCATAAATTTCAGGGCTTTTATTTTCTCATGCAGTACAGTGTCCTTGTCTGTGATGTCCATGCATTTCCAGAGCTGTGATGTGTGACCTTCAGTAGGAAACAGGTTGGTAGGGGTGCATCGTGATTGTTTTTTTGTTCTTTCTTTGTAGCCTTTACCAGTCAGGGGGAGATATTATCGTCTTATAGAGAAATGTTGTCACCTCTCAAGGTGTCTTTTATTTTTGTAAACCAAAATGGTTTTTATTGTTTTCATTATGTTGTTGCACCTTTTTAGCCCGATGTAATAGTTGTTAAATGTGCCAAATAACTGTTGCTGATCGAGTGGAACCAATGGGAAGCCTCCTTTTTCTGAACCTTCAACCCTTCGGACTCAAAAATCAGCTCAGACACACACACACACACACTCACTCGAGTTCACACACAAGGAACTCTGCGGCGGTGGAAGTTTTGAAGGGTACAAAACTGTGACCAAGTGTTTTGCCGCCGGTGTGTGTGTGTGTGCGCGGCTCGGAGACGAACACCATCCAGCTCTGTGTACTAAAAGTTTCCTTTCACACTGTATGTATGTCACGTGAGCGTGTGAGCCTCATTCTCGCTATCCATTTTTATTTTTACACACAGATTCTCTGCTCAGACACACAATTTAAAAAGGATGGCATATAGGAAAAAAAAATCAAAGTATATATAAATATATGTGTATATGAAATGACAAAATGCTCTAGGTTTATTTAAAAGATTTAATGTAGAAAACAAAATGAAATTGTTGCGGGGAGGTCGGGGGTTTTGATGTGAGTATAATTGTTTGTGGTGAAGACTTCAGCTCGAATCTTGCACATAAAGACTTATTAGAGATATCGTACCTGCGAATTCCAGATGATTATTTTTGTTTGGACTCTTTGCTCTTTCATATTTATTGCGTGAGCGGGGAGCTGCCTCGCTGCCTCCACGCTGTAGAAAATCCTCCGGTTTACACCCATCAGAAACTCTCTTTTTGTTTTTCATACGCCACAGACAAACACAGATACTACTGGCTTTGGGTTATTGAAATTAAGGTCATGATAATACTGATATATAATTGATAATATTATTCAGTGATTATTATAAAATTTATTTTATTTCAATGATTTTTTTTTTGTTTTGTTTTTGAGACAGGTAGGAAGTCGCGTGTTGGACTGCTTGTAAAAACAGTTCATGAATAAAAATCCTTTTTCCGTGTTGCCTGCTGTCACGTTTCATTTGCTTTTGGACGAATGTTTCAGTCACATGACGCCGAGATTTCATGATGCTGCGTTGAAAACAACTGAAACGTTTTGGACAAAGGGTTGAAAGCTCTTCATGTTCAGTTTGTTTCATTGTGTTTCAATGAGAAGTCAGCTGAGTAACCAGAAGTAGCACTTTGACAACTTAAATCCTCCTACTTGTTTTTTACTGGGCTTCCAGCCACATCATGTATGTGGCACTGAAAGTATAACGTTTCCCTGCTTCACTTTAAGCCACCAGTCTGTGACAACACAGCAAACTCCAGTAGAAGACTGAGTGTTATGGTTGAAAGCACAGGAAATGGTTAGTAAATTGACTTCGGGAGCGTGCCTGTGTTCCCTCATTTCTAATATTCTTTTCAAAATTAGGTCCTATGTTCCCACATTTCTCCCCTGGTAGTTTGGGGTTCGCCACTCAATCCAGCTGCTGGTGATTTAAAGGAGAGAGCTAGCTTCCAAACTCTCTGGAGCTCAACGTGAACCTGAATTCCTATACAACTGATCAAACTACATGTTACTGGGTTTGCATGTTGGCTTCCATCATGACAGCTGACTGATGTGCAGATGAAGCCTGTGTGAGATGGTTGAAAGCTTGGCTACTGATCGGGCTTTCAAGTTAACTTTTGAGAACTTCTGATTCTCAGAGGAGTGGAAAAGGACATGGTAGAAATGTATGTTCAAAACAAAACTGCTCACAATAAGGCAAAATTACAGGTGTTTTTTTTTTTAACTAGTAAGG
Organism: Dascyllus trimaculatus; assembly: GCA_024666655.1. Lineage (NCBI taxonomy): Eukaryota > Metazoa > Chordata > Actinopteri > Pomacentridae > Dascyllus > Dascyllus trimaculatus. Next base: position 4,542,972 of record CM045460.1, on the reverse strand, counting down.
CGAACTTAGGGATAGACCCCTAAAGCACAATTTTGATATAATAAATCATCATTTGCCTGTTTCTTGGAAATCCGAATGACAATAGAGTACATCAAAATCATAGGAGACAATGCTGTGTTTGGACTTCCATGTATGAGTGAGGAATAAACACAAAAATCTACAGACACGATACAGTCAGTGGGACCAGAGAGATGTTTCTTGACTAATGCAGGTGTATGAAAGTTTACAGGTAATGTTCTGCTTCAGACTGAGAAAAAATGTTGAGTTCGGGATCGTCATCGTCTCCACCAACATCCAGAGAGGAAGAGCTTCAGCTGCTGCTCCTCAGACTGTAAGTAAGGAAGTGAGAGGAATTAAACGCAGTACAAATATAGTGTACTGAAGGCTGTTAACCTTTTTATTTTGGTCAAGACTAAAGAAACTTCACTGGAGTCTATAAAGTGTTATGTCTGAACTGTGCAGTAGTTCTGCTCTTTATGTAATTGTTAATTAACATAAAAGACTTAAAAGAGTTTGGTTACTCTGTCCTTAGCATTGATATATTTTTTAGGGAAAGTGAGTTTCTAGCCATGCTAGTTCTGTAGCTTGAGTGCTAGCATCAGTCAACCCCCTTAGTTCGGACTAAAATGTCTTAGATATTTAATACTTGCAATGAAATCTGGTTTACACATTCATATTCCTTTCAGGGTAAACTGTAATAACTGTAGAGATCCTGCCATCTTCTCTTTTAGTGCTATTATCAATGCTAATTTGTATTGTATAGCAGCATCATAGCGACACAATTAAACTAAACTGTTCACTAGAAAACATATTACTACTTATTAAAATTCTGCCCTTAATATTTTTCATAATAATTTTCAAAAACACATTCATATTTAAATAGTTTCTGTACCTTTAAACTGCTGATATTATTTTTGCTAGCATAAAGTTTTTATTAGCATTAGCAAGCTAGCTGTCAAGCACGATAGCTAACAGTAATACTCAGCTTTTTAAAGACTTTAAAAAACAATTTAACATAAAACTGCAAAGGAAACGTGGTCAACACTGATATACACTGCTTCTTAGTTGAGACTAAGATGGTGAACATTATATACAATAGCATGCTATGCAATATGATAATTAAGTTGCAAAATGATCACAAAGAGGCTATGGGAACAGGCTATGGATAATGAAAATGATATAGTCAGCTAAAGCTAATGGACAAACGGTTGAAAAGGCTAGCTACAATTGGGAATAAACAGTTTGTAATGATTAGTTAAAAATATAGCTCATATTTGAAGCTAGCCAATGGTGGATGAATAACTATAATAGCTTAAAATGAGAATTACCAACTGGATTTTAAGCTAACATTATGGCTAACAATGGAAAACTTGAGCTAACAGTATATTTAATAGTTGCAAATATTAGCTAACAGTATGGCACATCGTGGAACTTGTCAGCTAATTGTATGAGCAGCAGTTGAAACTGTTGGCCAATTTTAAAGATTAACAAGTGTTTTAACAAATTAAAACATTTGCATGTTAGCATTGTTACACAAAATAGCCACACAAAGGTATACAGTGACCACAAAGAGCAGCTCTGGTTTTATGGGGAGGCAAAAGCATTTACTACAGCCCTAGTTGAAGTATAAATGTTAAATGTGCAGTGTGTTCAGTAAAGCAGCAGTGCACACGTCTGTTGCCTTTGACTGTCGCTTAATATCTTGTTGTTGAGGCCGAAGTCAAACACCAGCAGCAACATAACCTCCACAGATGGAGACAGCCAGACAACACAGCGGGGACAACGGTGGCATTACCATCAGCAAAGTCTGTTAAAAGGCTCTAGAGTTAGCCTAGCTGTGTCACGTTTAGCCTACTACCATGTTCATGTGAAAACAATGCTGCATTTTACTGCATTTATATACATTTCAGCTCAAATGTTAATGCAGATGTTGCGTTCACTGACTCTGGCTGATAGCAGTCATTAATTATTATAGCAACTGTTTATCATATTTGAGATTACAAGCAGACATGATATTTTATTGCACACCAGGCTGTGTAAGATCCACTTGTAATAAAATTCAAACTACTCAAAGCATTCCAACAGTACTTTTCATTACAGAAATTATACTAAAATATAATATATATATATGTACTAGTAATATAAATATACTCAGATATTCATGACTTGTTATAAGAAACTTTTACTTCACAGGTTAACTGAACTTTACAAAGCAATCTATAAGTTTAGGGAGGGTCAGCTCAAATGACATGACGTACATAATTTCCTCTTATCTGAACTGTCGTTAAGGTGATAAGTTATGTTAAGTGTGACAGCGAGTAGTAAGGATATTTTTTTTAGCTTTGGTCACGTACAGCTCAGCGTGATCAGTGTGCATACAGAGAGCCAGGTTGTTTTCTGAAGCTACGATTACAGATGTCCCCTCACATGCAGACTACAGTCCACGCTACAGGGCACCTGTGCACAGACAAGCCTCTTATCTCCATGTTGAAAAATAGTTGGAAAATTGTGAAATGAAGCGTGTGATCGTTTTGTGTCACTTTTTTTGGTCTCTATTATAGTTTTCTAATAAACAATCAGAGGATCAGTAAAGGATTCATCCTCTGGGCATCATGAATGTCAACAGATCAGCGTTTACATTCTTAGAGCTGCACAGCTTTCACTACTAATACGAGTTTAATTTCTCTAAATGCTGCCAGTCGTTAGTATACAAACATTTCCATGAAGTGCTGCTGGTTCTCCACCCTCCTCACAGAGACCAGGAGGCTCCTCCTCCTCCTCACCCCTCTCCCCCCTCAGCTGGAGATGTCAGTCAAGGCCGACAGCTGATGGAGAATTGCACATGTGCGATTGTGTCCTCTTTGGGGAACAGCCGGCGTCCGTTATCACCCCCCTGCCCTCACAAGTAAAGCAGCAGAACACAAACATCAGGCATCAAACACCCCGTCGTATCAATGAGCTGAAGTCATGTGTTCACTGAAAGTGTCATTATAAGGACGTTAGTTTGGGATGTGTGTTTATTGGCTGATTGTTGCTTCATATTTATCTTCCTGTGTGTAGATTCTCAGTGATCCAGGTCATGGTAATCCTGAGAGCTTCAGTAGAAAGCAGCTGGACGTGTCTTGTAGGTTCTTGAGGACGTTTCACCTTCATCCAAGTCAGTTAGAGCTGAAGACGCCTCTTGGATGAAGGTGAAACGTCCTCAAGAACCAGTCAAGTTCTGGTACTTTCTACTGAAGCTCCCAGGATCTCCACGTGTTCTTCTTAATATAAATAATGGCAAAGAGGAACAGTACTGTTGTTATTTTCTCTTTAGTTTGTCCTTTAAGTTGATGGTGTTTAGTGTCTTTTTGTGATTGTTTCACATCTCTGTGGCCATTTCATGTATTTTTATTGTCATTTTAAGTCTCTGACTTTGTTTCACGTCGTATTTTGCTTCTCTTCGTGAGTGTTTTGCATCTCGTTGTGACAGTTTTGAGTGTCTGTGTGGACATCATGTGTCTCTTTGTGATAGTTTTACATCTTCGTGACAGTTTTGTGTTTTTATGGTTGTTGTCGCGGACCATAGCACTAAAACAATGAGCTGAAAGATGCTGAACTGCTCAGTACAGGTGGTTGGATTCTATTTCTATATTTATATTACACACATGTGATCATTACATCCGGTGTTCAAATGATACCATCGATCAAGTGCAGCTCTAAGCTTCATTTTTTACTATTTCATTTGCTTGTATTTGACTCTGTCAGACAGACTTTAAGTTGCCACATTGCACGTCTTTCATTATAATGTTGCGGAAACAGATTAAAAGCTCACAAAAGTCTGACAACAGCAGTAGAGAAGAAGTATAAGAAGTTGTGTCTGTTCTCCAGCAGAGCTTCTGCACCTCTTCAGAGACTCTGAACTCTTCACACTGCCCTGGCTGTGAGGTTCAGAATCAGCCGGTTCTCCAAACAGGGTCGTATCCCCGTCCTCCACCCTCTGCCTGCAGATATTTATAGAGGAATCGTCTGTCAGGCCGGCCGTGCTGCTTATCTGTGTGTGTGGCTCTATTTCTGACTCTATTGCTGCATGCCCCCCTCACTCAGTCTCACCCAGTGTGTCTGTGGTGGTGTTTGTGTGACAGCAGGGCTCTCATTAGGCCTCGCCGGACTCGCTGTGTGGATCTTTTAGCCGTTTCCTGGCTGTTTTGGAAGGTATGGCCTCAGACGCTGTGTGTGTGCTGTGTGTCCTGGCGATCAGAGGTAACAACATTGTCCTGATTTGATTTATTTATAGTCGATTGGAGCTGGTCGAGGCCTGTGTGCTGCGATATAGCCGGGGTGTGATTTGACATTGGCCTCAGACAGAATATAACACCGGCTCAGTCACCGGAGCGTCGCCTTTTTATGGTTGGCTCAATCTTAACTGTCAAATGTGTTCCTGTATCTGGAGGAAATTTCTATTCACTCTTCGTGGGTCGTAAATTTGTCCACTCAAGTGTAGGATCCATGGTTTGAAGGAGGGTTTAAGGTGTCACCTGTGAAACTTTAGCATAAGCCCAACTCGATGTCAGACAGACCCTGAAGGTGTGAATAATTTTAAAAGACTTTGGTGAGAGTACTGTCGCTAAACATGGTGCTTCCATGCAGAGACTGAGATCTTACACTGACACAGATTGAAAGCAGAGTGACAACACGCCACTAGATGAGAGATATACTAAAGAGAATGGTTTAACGTCTGTGATCTTCTGTGTGGCCCCTGAACTCACTTCTCATGGTCAGAGGAGACACTGAAACTGGAGGAGGGAAACATGAGACGCAGAGAAATAAACAGGAATCAAAGCGTGTGAAGGATCTGGTTAGAAACTGTGTGCGAGTTATAAAACCATTGGTGTAGAGCACCAGAACAACACTCCACCGCTTTTTCTCCAAGAGAGGGAACAGAGTATTCACAGTTAATGTGGGTAAGAGTTCATTTGTGGTCATGTTGAGTCTCTTTGTGGTCAATTTGTGTTTTTTTGTGTCTCTTTGTGGTGCTTCTGTGTTTCTTTGTGACTGCTTCTTGTTTCTTTGTGTTCGTTTTGCATCTCTTCATGATCATTTTGGGTGTCTGTGGTCGTTTTGCATCTCTTTCAGGTCATATTGTGTCTCTCTGAAATCGTTTGGTGTCTCCTTGTGGCAGTTTTGTGTCTTTTTGCGGTCATTTTCTGTCTCTTTATGGTTGTTTTGAGTCTCTTTGGGGCAGTATTAAGTGCCTTTGTGTTGTTTTTTTGCGTCTCGTTTTGCTCAATTTGTGTCCTCTGTGGTCATATTGTGTCTCTCTTTTTAATGAGTGAAGCAAGAGAGCCAATGACAACAACTGGTCAGTGTTGTGACATTTAAGGTGTCAGACATTGAGCAACATGCAAAAAAAAGTTCCAACTGAAAAGTAGCTGCTGGTTGCCTTTCAGCAGCACTGTGGTGTAAAATATCCTTATCCCTATCTATACTAGTAAAGATGAAAAGAAACAAAAAGGCTTTATTTTTGCCTGTTTATCTCATTATTCACTATTAACACGCAGTTTATCAGTGTCGCGATCTAAAGTCAGATTGCAACACATCCATTTACTGAAATGGCTTCGATAGGCTGTTGGTTCACAGTCTGCCATTGTTCAAGACATTGAGACACAACATGACAGTGAGCCATGGTGCCCTGCAGCTCCCACACTGCACCACAAACAGATTTGATAACAGGTGTGTTTACATGTAATATATTTACGGCTCTGAGGAGTCCAATTTAGCTTCAAGGGCGAAACAACAAACAAACACACCTTTACTGTCAAATGTATTATTTGTTAATAGAGTCATTCCAGAACTCTAAAGTAGAATGTGAGGTTTACTGTTTAATACTGTGACTGGACTTTGTAGTAATATACTGTATTTATATAGTGTTGCTGTTGTAACTACGACATTTTGTTCTCGTAAAGCCTCTTTATTATTTATGACCCAGAACTGAGATTTACCAACTCTGTCTTACATTTAAAAATGCATACGGCACCACAACACCTTAAAAAATACAGGATGAATGATGAGGGAAATTTAATGGATTGCAAACATTTATGCAAAGGCAGCAATGGATGACAACAGTAGTCTCTTAGTTATATTTTAGAAACCAAGAAAAAAAAACAATAATAAAAAAAATCTGGGCTGCATGGTGGCTTGGTAGTTAGCAGCGTCACCTCACAGCTAGAAGATCCCCGGTTTGCGTCCCGGTTAGGACGCCTGGGATCTTTCTGTGTGGAGTTTGCATGTTCTCCCTGTGCAGTGTGGGTTTTCTCTGGGTTCTCCAGCTTCCCCCCACAGTCCAAAAACATGCTGAGGTTAATTGATGATTCTAAATTGTCCGTAGGTGTGAATGAGAGTGTTCTTGGTTGTCTGTCTCTATGTGTAGCCCTGTAATAGACTGGTGACCTGTCCAGGGTGTCCCCTGCCTTCACCCAAGTCGGCTGGGATAGACTCAAGCTCCCCCGTGACCCTACAGAGGATTAAGTGGTGTATAGAGGATGGATGGATAAAAAAATCTTATTTCAGTGTAAAGTTAGCAACAATATTCTTAGCTGCTTAAATCAAGTCACTACTTTAAACATAATTTTGTGAACTACTGCCTGAAAACTTGTTCATTTCACCCCATTAGACTTTACAGCGGTCTGTGGTTAACAGTCATTCCTATTCTTGGCCTGTGATTTTACATGGTTTAACTGTACTTTGGAGAAAACGGTACACAACTGTTGTCCACAAAAATCTAATCTCTTCCATACCTGTGTCACATAAACAGGAGAAAACCAGGTCTAAAGAAATGCCTGTTCACCTCTACATAGTAACACAGATTACCAAAGTTATCCGTCCATCCATCATCTATACACCGCTCAATCCTCTGTAGGGTCACGGGGGCGCTGGAGTCTATCCCAGCCGGCTTGGGTGAAGGCAGGGGACACCCTGGACAAGACACCAGTCTATCACAGGGCACCAAAGTCATCTGTTTTACAATATACGTGTATGTGCACGCTCCAGTTTGCATTCACAACCACACTCCCGTCAGTGTTGAATACTGGGAGAGCACACAGAACCAGTAGACTACATACCACCGCAGTCATGAAACACCTAGACAATGTGAACACAGTCCTTTACATCAGGGCGTTCAGCTGCTCTGTCCGTAAATAAATGAAGTGCAGCACGCTGAAACTATTCACTCAAGTCCATCACCATTTGATCATGTGCTCAGTTATAGTTGTGTGTTAACTTGCCCCCATAGAACCAGTGGTTACATGGCATTAGGAGCGAGCCACAAACTAACTGTGCATCTAAGGAACCCCCCAGTACAAGTAGCCCTACAGCCCTGTTTGAAAAGAGGAATAAGATTAGAGGGCGAGAAAAGCCAGTTGGGTCAGTCTGTGTCGCTTAAAACATTGATAATCCTCAAAATGAACCCAACATATTTTACAGAACTTAGAAAACATCAGCAAATAACAAATTCGTAAACACTGAACAAAGTCTGGTTTGAGATACAGGGTTTTTAATCATAGTTATATGTCACTTTGTGGTGATTTTGTGTCCATTTGTGGCTGTTTTATGTGTCTTTGTGGTCATTGAGCATGTGTTTGTTATAGTATGTGTCACTTTGTGGTGATTTGCACTGTTTTGTGGGCATTTTGTATCTCTGCGAGATAGATTTGCATCTTTTTCTGATGGTTTTGAATACATTTTTCTGATTGTTTTCTGTCTCTCTTGGTGATTTGTGTCTTTTTGTGGTTATTTAGTGTCTCTGTGGTAGTTTTGGAAAAGGAGGAGGCAGTTTTTTTAAAAGGAAACCGAAGTCTTAATGGACACAAAGCGGCTGTGAGACGTCTCAGTGAAGGAAAACTGTGTCACTGTGGTGTTTGTGTTTGCGTTGGTATGATATCTCTTTGTTAAAACGATGCCATGTGAGCGATTAAAACGCACCAAAGCTTCTGTCACCTTCTTCACTTTCTGCTGTCTCTCTCCATTGTCAGGTTTTTTTTTCTGCACACACATACACACACACACCGCCACCATCACATCTGGCTGACGACCACCACCACCACCGCCACCCCCCCTCACTGTGCAGCCATGGCTCTGTCTTCACGCTTAAAGCTGTGGGAGAAGAAGGGAGGTGCTGCATGCTGCGTTAATTGAACTTCTAATGTATAATCTCCCCTGCACGTGTGTGTGTGTTGTGTAGTAGGACGTAGCATTGATTACACAGTGAGTGGACCCCTTCTGCTGGAAGCCTGAATCATCGTGGCATGTCACTGTGACTGGAGCATTAGTCATCCTGCATGTTTGGTGTCGGAGCTTTTCAGAGCCTCATGCTGTCACTCGACATTTACGGTTTGTAGCTGAAGTTTTTGTTGATATTCATTCATTTTCTGTGACCAGTGATCCTCATACAAGAACCAGTTGTACGTAAAGAATTTATATGGTACAAACTGGAGATTTAAGAGTAAACAAGGAGCAAAAGCCCCAGTGGTCGATACAGGAAGTCAGATAGTTTTACATTTTACACTCTGAAATTAACCAAAAATTAAATGTGTAAGCTGGCAAGTCATGATGATGATGATGATACGATGAGTAGAATATTAGGTTTGTCTTAGTTATACATTTAATTTTTCAAATTTCCCACCTGACTCCCTCAGAATCAGCTGATTTTAATGTGCAATAACTTCAGTATATTCAATGAAGTTGTGCAACATGTCACCTTCAAACCATTAGGAGTATCAGAGTTACAGGCCCTTGAAGTACACAGAGGTGGGTCCAAATTTGGTGCTTTTTAATTCGTGTTTTTTTCCCCCAGTGGTTTTTTTACACATTAAAAGTTTCTGGGCTGATGAACACAGTAGAGCTCTGTTACAAACTGCAGCCAATTCAATTTTACATCCACTCCAGGTGTCACCATCTAAAGCCATGGTCTAGTTTTTGTTCTGCGTAGTCTTCTCTATTGCCAGCTTTGAGCATTAATATTATGGGATATATCTTGGACAGTTTTGGGTAAAGGTTCAGGGGTCATATCCCCATTAGGGATAGGTGGTTGGTCTAAACAAGGTACACCAAATGAAAGGTCTCATGTCTATCTTCATTTTGATACCAGGCTCATCTTCTAGTCATGAATCCCTCTGTGTTCAAACAATTTTCTAATCTTTAGCCATTGGTGTATTTTTCAAAATGTTAACTCTGAGATTTTATTTACTCAGGGAATTAGAAACAAGTGTAATCCCTGCATGATCACTTTCCTGGTACCGTGCTGGATGCCAAGATTACACATCATCACCGTTGTTCACAATCTGAGGACAGAAGCAGGCCGACAAGACACACGGACAGAACAAGGACTGAACTCTATCAGAGGAGAATCAGAAAGACGCAAACAAGAGCCGAATGCTGCAGACTGGTTTAGTCACTGTTATTTTCCGAACTGTTATATAAAGCATGCGAACACCAATGCTGTTTCTCCATTTCACAGCCAGAAGCTACATTCACCAGTGTTCAGATTTGACCATATAAAATGATTCTGACACAGAAGGAATCATGTCTGGAAGATGAACCTGGTGTCAAAATGGAGGTAAAAATGGGACCTTTCATTTACAAAGACTTGTTCTGACAAACCACCTATCTCACATGGTGATGTGACCCTTGAAATTAAATGCACCTTTCAAAGTTTTCCGTCACAGACTATGAACTGCTGCAGTTTTGCTGTTGCAACGTTGATATCTTCCATGGTGTGATGTGCTTTAAGTTGGTTGTAGAAAAAAATATGCTGAACAATAACCAGATTTTGCCTTTAGCTCATGACATTGGGAGTTGAGGTAAAATTGATTTCATGTGTCTGTCTTCTGCACTTGAGAAGGTATGTGGGCTCAAAAATGGTGGGAACAAAAACACAATTTAAAAAAAAAACTACTAAAATGATTGTACATGCTACAGAGTGACCTGTTCTGCAGTAACATGCCTGTGTTGGAGCTGCTCTGGGTGAAGCTAATTCATGAACTGATTTATTTGGTGTTTTTAGTTCAGGGTGTGAATTCTTCTTCCAGCAGTGTTGGAATCCTGCTGGGATTCTCTACTGAAAACTACTCTGATGAAACTCTGGATCAGATCAGTAAAAGTTCACCGTGGGGCGTTCTTCAGTGCAGGTTTAACAAAGCTGCTGCCACAGCTGGCACGTTTCCTCTGCTTAGTCATCCAGTCCTCAGTCTGGTAAAAGCACTTTCGAGCACACTCTTGGTCTAAAACTGACACCAGGACGAAGCTTTTGTGATGTGTGTGAGGAGGAAAATGATATCAGTGATGAATTACAGATGACCACCGCTGAAACAACGTGACATACATACAAACAAATCCATTATTGAGAGTTGAGTCTGCTGCCTGCTCATGTGTGGCAGTTTGGCCCTCATACAACCTAAAGTGTTATAATTAGGCATTACTCAGCTCGCCTCTCCACAGTTTGCCATGATTACACACTGCAGCGTGTCACAGAATGTGAAACAGCTGTCCTACTGACCTTTCTGATATTCCCTATTGTGTCAGCAGGTGATATCTATTAGCTGAATGTCAGGCCTCTGGACACCTCTTTCTGTTTGGCACTTCGTCATCGCTGCTGGCTCACATTTCCTCGTAAAGCTGGAAAACACACTGGAAACTTATGAAACCACTAAATTTACATTTGAAAATGAAGAGTTTGGGCACAGGTGGCCAGATTTACCCCCAGTAATCTCTGTTTTCTACCTTTGCTCATAGGCACACATTTCCAGGGAGATACGCAGCCTTCAATATTTATAATTATGAATTAATTAAAATGATGTGAAAAGGTGCCACATGCACATTTAAAGAGGTCACCGCCCCAAGCAAAAGACACAAAAGAGGACAGAAGAGAAAATAATGATGATTTTATTATTCAAAATCCATACAGCAGCTTGTAACTGTTGAAAACTCTAATAGTATGAAGGGTAAACTCTGCATGGCTTCATTAAATATACTAAAGTCACCGTTTATATAATAAAAGTCAGCTAATTCTGAGGGGTCAGGTGATAACAGGAGCTGCTGTTCTTGAATTGATGTACCACAAGTGAGAAAATGTTTTTTTTTCTCTTTAATGGTAAGTGAATGGGTGCAAAGGCAAATGTTGAAATCCTGCACGTACAGCATGTGGACCTGCAGCATAGACCTGTTATACAGTCCGTTAGGTCTATGCGGACCTGCAGCATAGACCTAATGTACTGTGTCCAGATCACACAGTGACTTCCTGCTTGTGTCTAATGGAACCACAGATAAAGGAGGAGAAGACGCCGGTGGCCACGGCTGTTCCTCCACCGCCGCTGTCAGCTCTGCCGGGCGGCTTCCTCAAACAGCTGGTCAGAGATTCAGAGAAGGAGACCAAACATAAAGAGCCGGAGGTCAAAGAGGAGAAAGCAGTGAGTCATTCACTTCACATCCTGTGATATGACACTTAAAAGTTTACCCACAATGCACTTTTCAAGTTTTCTCCAGTGACTTATCAGAAAACAGAGAACACATCCAGGGTACCAGTGCATGTCAGCAGTACTATAGACATTCAACTGTTTTTATTTTCCCAACATTAACAAACTGTTTCACACTGCTCTGCACATCAGATGTTCCACCATGCTGAATGTATCTTCCTGCATCTTGCTCCTCTGTATACTGTTACTGAGCCATGCTGCATTTTTTTTATTGATCAGTATGTGATTTTCCTCCCAGTCTCCTTTGTTTTCTCCTCTCTGCTCTGTATAAACACTGCCTGCAGTTCAACTGAAATCCCTCAAAATGTACGGCTGCTGGTCAAAGCTGAGTCAGTCCTGGTGAATCAGTTGCTCAGATTTTCTTTAACATGCAGAATCTGGTGAAATCAGTTTGTTTTGGGGGGATTTTTTAAATAAGAAATGTAGAATTAAGTGATTTTAAAAAGCGACGTCTTGTTCAGGCATTGTTAGAAAGCAAAAAATCCAGTGATTCTTGTCGTTGTTCTTTTTATCTGGCTCATAAATGGTTTATTTTTAACATTTTTTAAAAGATAGCATGAGTTCTAAACCTTCTGACAGGTTAAGCTGCCCATCATGAGTCCGACATTACCTGTAATGCAGAAGTAGTGGAGCAATCTTTTCAGCATCTCTGGAACTGACTGGTCAGGAAACACCACCACCACCAACTGTGGCTTCATATTTGCTGTGCACGTAGAAGTTCTACTGATATTCTCATTTAAATCTCTGTAAAAAGGTTGAATGAGCTCGTCTCCCAAAGTACCACACCAATTTTTGTTTTGTCCCACTGCAGGCCTGCAAACTTAGTGACAACCTCGTGCAGCAGTTCCTCCTCCCAGATCAGACTCCTCCGATCCTCGAGGCCGAGATGTCCCTGCGGGCCGAACAGCTCCTCAACAGCGGCAAGCAGCGAGGACAAAACTCAGGCCTGTCTGACGGCAGGTCCTCGTCTCAGCACCACATCATGCCTCCTGACCCTGGCAGCCAACAGGAAACCAGGAAGGACATAACACCAGAGCCGCCAAAGCAGCAGCAGCAGCAGGAGGTGGAAAAGAAGCCGGAGAAGAAGATCAAGAAGCTGCTGCAGGCCGAGCAGAAGAAGGAGAAGATAGAGGAGGTGGTGAAGAAGGAGGAGAAGGGGATGGAGGAGAGGCAGGAGCCAGAGGGAAGGCAAGCAGACACAACCATAACAGAGAACAACAGGAGGGAGGTACGTGTACCCTCATCATTTATGACAGGACAGTTGGTGTTCTGACTGTTCCAACTGTGGTGAACCATCATCACATTATTCTGATAATCTCAGTATTTGTGCTGCATCCAGCCCCTTCCTCTCCCTCAGCTGTAGAGACGGGAAGTTGTCTGCCACCGTGTCTTTACACACTACCACTGAGGAGGTGCGCACACACTAGAGAAACAAAATGAAGAGAACCTTTTTGCTGTAATTTGAAAGTTTTTATTACTACTTCACTGCCTTTTTCACCATCACAGTCTAAACTATAAAGACCAACCAGTAGGGACAAAACGATCTACAAGTATTTTATCACTTGTCTGTCCATTTCTAGCACTATTAAACAACAGATCATCTGCAGTAATTTGAATAATTGGTTATAGTTTACATTAATTTATCCAGCAAATATGATAAACATTTGCTGGTTTTAGTAACAAAAAATAAAGATGATTTTAAGTAAACCTGAAAAACAGTACATGTAAGACTCAACACTTGAGACTGGAGTTAGATTAGATAGAACACTTTCTAATGATGTCTAGGATAATCTATTAGAATGAAAACAAGAGACAATAGCTCACCTGGTTGAGTAGAGTCCCCTTCAAGCAGCCTGGTGCCCTCTCTCTCTCTGCTCCTCTGGCTGCCTCTATCAGCAAATATATATATATATTTTATTTGTTTATTTATTAGGGACAGTGCATATTAATGAATATCTGCAACATTTACAGTGTAAAGATGCCACATTATAGCAAAGATGCTAGTTTCCACCTGTAGTCCCTTTAGGCAGGTGACTAAAAAGAGAACAGTACAAAATACAAAGACAAGATACAACAACAACAACAACTACACACTAAAAGTGTTCACAGGCCTGGTTTTCCTTTAGCCACTGCTTTAAGTGTGATTTAAACGTGGCCAGTGTTGGACTCTCTCTTATTGATAATGGGAGACTATTCCAGAACTTGGTGCCTCTGACTGAGAGAACAGTCTGTCCAGATGTGGTTCGCCTGTGTGGAACCTCACAGTCCCCCCGAACTGTGGCCCTGGTGGCCATCCCACCCACAGGCTTTGGTTTAATGAAACCCTGTAATGGAGGAGGGGCAAGTTCATGCAAAACTTTATATACCAGACAACCATATTTAAAATTAACAAAATTCTCAAAACTGAGTAAACTGTATTTGTCTAAAACAGTGCAATGATGAGATGAGGGCGGCTTCTTGTCCAGAATTTTTATGGCTTTTTAAAAAAGTGATTCTATTGGTTTGAGTGTTCTGCCAGCAGCAAGTGGCCATGTGGTTATACAATACTCTGTATGTGACAGAATCATAGAGTGTAAAAACATCTGCACAGCATATAGAGTCATAAAGGGTCTTACCTGTCTAAAATTTACTACATTAAAATTAACAGTCTTTGTGAGGCACTTAATATGTTTCTTAAATGTCAATGTCTGGTCCCATGTCAGTCCCAGGTACTTAAAGTCTTTGACAAGACTAAGCTCCACCCCAAGGCTATAAGCTCCACCCCATCCAGGTGGAGCTTAGTGATGACGTGTTAATGAGTGAGCTTTAAAGGTGCTGGGAGGAGGACTGTATCACCTTGGTCAAAACCAGGCTCATGGTTTCCTTTGTGTCCAGTCATGATAAGCTAAGCTATCCAGGTGCCATAGTCAATAAAACCCCATGATAGTTTGCCACTTATGCTCTTTTTTTCTCCTGATTTAAGAGTCACAAGTTACAATTTGTGGTGAGCGTTCAGATATAGTTGATATAGATTTTGATCTAAGACCTCAGAGTGGTGTTCCTTCTAGTAATTAAAATCTGCACACTTTAATCCAGCCAATAGAATCAGCAGCTGGAGCTGAAGTTGGTCAGATGTTAACGTCAGGAGTCAGAGATTAACAATGTTTTTTTACTACTTCAAGTACTGATTGCACTGAATTTAATATTGTGGAACTCTCCACACTTCTTAACATGACATGCATCGCACAGAAGTATTCATCATGTATCTGTCAGCATTCACAGAAACCACGTCTGTCCTTGTTTCTGTCTCAGGTGAGGGACGTTTGGTATGAAGCTGGAACTGTGTGGTACATCCACAAGGACGGTTTGTCCCTCGGTGAGCTGTGAAAACAACACGGCACACACATGCTCACTAACAGTACAAAGCTCAATAGCATGTTGTTTCAGTGCATAAACCACAAATGGATACACCACTGCTATTTACATCATTCAAACACATAAATTGTTGTTTTTCCTCATAAACACACACGTTCAGACAAATATGTCATGATTGAGACCCAGACTGGAATAGTCTGGATATCCGCTCCAGCTGCGGTGTGAAGTGGGAGGACATATTTCAGGTATCTGGAGGTAAATTTCTCTTCATTTGCTCACGGTTTTTCTTCAGATTAGCATAAAGCTCTCCAGGTTAAATAATCAGCACAGAAGTTCTCCTTTAGAAAATCACTCTCTTTGTTGAATGGTACAAACTCAAGGCTGTGGACATAATACCTTCAAGGTTAACAACATCCCCCATGGTGCATTATGGCAAAAAACATCCAACTACAGAGCTTCAGATTGTGCTACATGTCAGCTGGAAGCGGAGCAGAAATGTGCACTGTAAATCTGTTCACTTTTACATTAGGATTTTGGTTAAAAGATTTCTCACTGAGCAGCATGTAGGCTTTTCAGAGCGCATTACATTCCATTCACCTTTGAAACATGTTGGTCTAGTGAGGCTGGAAAACAAAAAACAGGTCAAATGTTGTAAAAGAATTAAATACCATTTGTAAAAATACACATTTTTTAACGTGGACATTAATGACAATTTTGGCCATTTTACATGTAAATCAATTCATTTTTTAAATGGTCTTCACTTACATAATGCTTTGCTCTACCTTAGTGGTTCCGAAGCGCTTTACAATGTGTTTCTTGTTTACCCATTCACACACCAATAGTGACAGAGCTGCCATGCAAGGTGCTAATCTACCATTGGGAGCAAGTTGGGGTTCAGTGTCTTGCCCAAGGACACTTCGGCATGTGGAGGGGCCGGGGATCGAACCGCCAACCTTGTGATCAGTGGACAACCCGCTCTACCACCTGAGCCACAGCTGCCCAGGTTTTAAAGGTTCTTAAATTGGTGGCTGTGGCTCAGGTGGTAGAGCGGGTTGTCCACTGATCGCAAGGTTGGCGGTTCGATCCCCGGCCCCTCCGCATCTCAAACTGTCCTTGAGCAAGACACTGAACCCCAACTTGCTCCCAATGGTAGATTAGCGCCTTGCATGGAAGCTCTGTCACTATTGGTGTGTGAATGGGTGAATGAGAAACACATTGTAAAGCGCTTTGGATACCACTCAGGTAGAAAAAAGCGCTATATAAGTGCAGACCATTTACCATTTAAATACATCTGAAACTATTTGTTAGAGACCATAACCCCACATAATTCAGTTTACTATGACGTAAAGAAAAAGGACAGTTTTACCTAAAAACTACCCAGAACAATTACAGGTTGCTGATTTTTGTTAATTCGATCAACTGTTACTGCTCTGCTATCCACCCTGTGAACGTGGAAACAGCCTCTCTCATTGGAGCCATAACGTGTGTCTGGATTAGTGGAGTCCTTTATTAATCCATGCACAATCTCCAGTAATCTTTCAGCCTGTTACCTACAGATCATGTTACAAATTACTTACAGCTGCTCATTTATCCAGCCAGCATCCTCGCGTCCATCCATCCACCCACTTACTGCGCTGCACTAATCCCACCAGACCCTCACAGTCCCAGACACGCCGTGACCCCCGACCCCGCTCTTTAATATGCAGGGATCAGAGAATTATGAAATAAAGCTTGCTTAGAGAGACACGCACCCGTGCGCTGAGCATCTGAACTGGCTGTGGCTGACTCAGCTCATGTTGTGTGCTTGCTGTTGTTTGCAGCCACTCAGCTGAAGCCAGATGAAGGAACACCTGAACTCCCAGAAGGCCGAGTGAGGGTCCGCCTGCAGACGGACGGGTCACTGCATGATGTCTCAGAGTTTGAAGTCGAGAAGGTAGTTTTTCTGTCTGTTCACTCAGATACAAAAAGGGCTCCAGCACCCAGAGCAATTAGATTTTTCCTTATATATACTTTAAACTGTCAGATATGAGCATGAACATATTGCCTTCCTCTGTAGTACTCTGTAGTAACAACCAACAGAAGGTTATTCCATATAACATCAACCAAATCTGAAAATGGTTTCCACCTGACCCCCTTCAGAATCAGCTGTCTTTTTTTCACGTTTGTAGTTTTGAGGGTAAGACTCAAATTTGTATGACTTTAGTTTTGGTACATCAGAAACTCACTTCACAGGTAAACACACTTTACTTGACACTGGGGGGGGATCTGCAGAAAGAGGTTGAAAAAGGCTTCAGATCTGTGCAGCTATTCCTTTAGCCTATATGACACACACTGTAAAAAAATAATCGTGTAAAAAAAAAAAGGGAAAATCTGGCAACGAGGCAGCAAATTCAATAAAAATGATGGAATACGGTCAAGTTCCTAAAACTGTGAAAATGATGGCAAATATCTGTAAAATAATGATATTTGGAGCTGATTTAAATACAGTTTATTAGTGTAATTTTATGGTCACACATTGTAAAAGAACACATCACCATTTGTAGAAATGTACATTTTTGACGTGGGCATTAAGTACAGTCTTAGCTGCTTTTTTAACAGTCAGCATGTACAATAAAATTTTACTCTTTACAGATTTTTGATGTGGACATTATCAATAGTATTGTTTCATGGTTAACCTGTGAACTAATATTTCCTTACTGTGATGTTACAAGTCATTACTAGTAATTTATGCTTGTAATTTACCAAAACTGGGATAAATCTGTAAAAAATAACAATAAATTGTTCAAAAGAAAAAAACAGTTTTTAAGAAGTCCATTGTCACGGTGCAGATGCTACCATGAAGGTGGCTTTTTATTACGTTGTAAAGCTGTCTAAGAACCACAGAAGACTTTGTGTCTTCAGCTCTTTTCACTGGCTGAGCTAACAGGATTTCTAATCACAGGTAAAGTGTCCCTTTGTATGAAAAGAGTGGATTGCTCCGTTGACACCTGAACAGTCTGACAGGGTCTCTCTCCCTCCTCAGTGTAACCCGTCAGAGCTGGACCTGTGCGAGGATCTCAGCGACCTCCAGAGCGTGAATGAATGTGGAGTTCTGCACACGCTCACCAGTCGGGCCAAAAACAACATGCCTCTCACACAGGCCGGACCCAACCTGCTGAACTTCTGGCCTCCATTACAGACCCACAGCAAGGTGAACCAAACACACTGTGAAAGATGCACTTTCTGTAGAAATACTTCATTATGTGTCTAATAATTTATATTCTAATTTAGCTGCCCAAGGCGTCCAAACATAACATTTCAGCTACTTCCATTTAACACTATGTTTAACCTCTGTTGTCACTCATCCTTTTCTGTCGTCTTCTTCTCTGCCATCAGACCCCAAAGTCTCGGCGAGGGGAGTCGGTGTGGGATGCCCCTCCTGCCCTGGCTGCTCTGGTCAAACGGGTGTATGTGTCCATGGTGGGCAGCAGGAGAGACCACAGTGTTTGTGCGGTGGGACGCAGCGGGACGGGAAAGACCACAGCATGTCAAGCCTTCACTCACGCTCTAGTAAAACAAGCCGGTACCACAGGAGAGAACATGAGCGGTGAGCACATGGCTGTTCTTTGGCACAGGTCACAAATACAAGCTGCTGAGATGTCGGAACTTTTCATCTGTAAATCTGAAAGTGACCAGGAATCAACTAGGACCTTTGCACGCCAAATCCCATGTCTAAAACAGCAACATCAGCACAGGACTAATATCCAGTCTGCTCAATTTTTGTTAATATTTAATTAATTATTGTTTGATGCTGCTGCTGATAATTGATTAAGGAAATTACTTGGCTTAAAATATAAAGTCTTCTCTCATTTTTTCTTTTCTACAGACAGTGCAGTAGCTGAAATGATGACAGTTTATGTCTTTGTTGTCTTTCCCCAGTGGAGCGCGTGCAGGCCATGTTCACCATCCTCAGGTCCTTTGGCTGCGTGAGCTCTCAGCACAGCGACTCTTCATCTCGTTTTGCCATGGTCTTCTCTCTGGACTTTAACCACGCTGGACAGGCTGCTGCTGGACACCTACAGGCACGCCACACACACACACACACACACACACGCACACACACACTGAAATGGTGGCATGCAAAGTTACTCGTGTCTTCTTCTGTCCCTTGTCGCTCTCCTGCCACTCCATAAATCAGACGATGATGTTGGACAAATGGAAAGTGTGTCAGAAAACTCAAGGAGAGAGCAACTTCCTCGTCTTCTCTCAGCTGCTGGCTGGAATCAGCACAGAGATGAGGTAATCTTCGTGGAAAGTAGCTATGCAGACTTACTCAACAACTGTACTACAGTGCTTTCACTGACTGTACAGCTTTAAAGGTAAAATACTACAGCTGTAACTCATACTGTACTTTAGAATTGACAGGGTGATTGTTTTGTTAGGGCCCAACTCTCAGGTTCACTGTATATAAAGTCGTAGAATGCTGCTCATACAATGACGCAACAGTTTTAAATTAACCAAATGTCAGCTTAAATTGATCATTTCTCATCAAAAACACTTTATTCTACGTGACCCATTGACAAATCCGCCAAAAATAAAGTGTTTGTGGCAGATCCTGTGCAAAAAACACAAGAAATAAACAAATCCTGCAACCCAGAAGCCACAATCAGCTGAGACTAACTGTCAAAACCTCAGAGAGTTGGAGACTGTGATGAAAATAAAACTACTGGATCGATAAAATGAATGCAGCATGGCTTTTTTTAGAGCTGATGTGGTGTTAAAAAGTTTTTAGAGGCTGTAAGAATTTAAATAGTTAAACACCAATAGTATACAGTTTTCCAGTAATAGTAACACCACTTTTTTTCACGTCTTTGTGAAAAAATTAATCTAAGAAATTTAACTTATTATTTATGGCGTTCTAGCTGTCACACTGCACAGAAGACATATTTACTCCTCTCTACTTCTAGCCTGGGTTGTTTTGTTTCCATAGAGGTGCAGGACTTTATATTGCAGTGAAAAAATGAGCCCACAGTGAGGAAAAACATGACAGGAGCAAAAAAACCCCAAACCTTGGAAACTGCTTGGAGTTCAGTGAGTTAAGTGAGACTTCAGCACTTGTAACATGTACAGTATTGAAGTATTTATACATTCTTGTATTGGTATTTTTAGTTAAGTAAAGATGTTGCACTGTACTTGTTCTAATTCTGATAATTTCACTAATATATATCATAGATTTGTTATGCTGTAATGTATTTTTCATCATAAATAACACTTTAACATAGTCAGATGATATTTTCTCTTTGATGATTCTTCATTAGGACAGAGCTGCAGCTGCACCAGCTCCCTGAGTCCAACTCTTTTGGTATTGTTCATCCCACTAAGGTACAGTAAGTGCAACAAAGTGTGTGTGTGTGTAGGGTATTGGGAGACGGTCTGACTGTACACTAACAGCTAGCTGCAGATAAAGCTCACAGATGCATGCCTGTGGTGCAGCGGTGTGCTGCTCTGCAAGGCGACGAGGCACATGTGTGACTACAGATGGTGCTGTTGCATGGATGGTGTTTGTTATTGATGTTATTAAGTGTCATTCCATGTCTAATCAGCCAAATGAAAAAAAGTTTCTACCCGACCCCCTCAGAATCAGCTGAATTTTTTATGTACATTAACTTTAGTAGACCCACGTCTATGTGCTTCAAGGAGCTGTGACTAAAAGTATTCCTAGTATAAAGGTAAAATGTTGCATGGCTTCACTGAATATACTAAAGTTTTTGAACATAAACAAACAGCTGATACTTAACAGGTCAAATGGGAGGCACTGATTTGTCATGGGATGACCCTCAAGCCTGAGAGAAAGGCTCAGTACTTATTTAGATGCTGCTTATTTTAGTTTTTGCATATTTTCCAGGAACACATCTATATGTTGCCACATCATTCTTCTCAACTGTTTATTTTAGATTTCATTTTACATTTATAAATGCATCATCAGTCTACTTTTGTGTCCCTCACATTGAACTTTGTGTTTCTGTCCAGTTTAAGGAAACTCTGCAGACGCTAAAGAAAGCAGATATTACGGAACACTTTACATAATACAGCGGTCCTTAAACTTTTTCTGCCATTCTAATCTAATCTATACTTTATTGGTCCCCTTGGGGAAATTCCTTCTCTGCATTTGACCCATCCTATTCATAGTTAGCCTTAACTATACATACTGGGAGCACTGGGCTGCCGCAGAGCAGCGCCCAGGGAGCAGTCAGTGGTTAAGGGCCTTGCTCAGGGGCCCAACAGTGGCTGCAGTGGGGGTTCGATCCTCTGACCTTCTGAGCAGTAGCCAGGGGCTTAACAAAAGTTCACAGCCAAGTTGAGCTTTATTGGAATAAATGTTAGCTTGATACATCAGAAAACATACATAAAACATACAACTTAGTCTGACTCCATGTTCTTCCCCTGGTCATCCATGGCACCCTGCAGCAGCTCTGTGCCCCCCAAAAGGACATGTAATGCCCCTTTTAATGCATTGAGCGATGCTGCAGCAGCTCTGCCTGTGTGTATGCTCTGGCATTTGTGGTTGAATCTGTGGTTTTATGCATGTCTCTGGCTGTACTGTAACTATTAGAACCATAACTGCACACACATGCAAGCTGCATGTAGTTAGTGTTACACCTTTTGGAAATGAGCCCTAATTTTAACAGCCAAAACACATAGTTATAGTTAGAGCTACCGACTGTCTAAATCAGCCTCGCAGAGAGGTCAGTGAACGAGCTCTGTCAGTTGTCTTTCTAGCTGCTGTGGTTAATGATTACTGCTGAACAGCCACAGCTGAGGGTGATGGTGCGCCCACTCATGTCTACTAATACCACACCGATCAGCCACAACATTAATACCCCTGACAGGTGAAGTGAATAACACTGATTATCTCGTTACAATGGCAGCTGTCAGTGGGTGGGATACATCAGGCAACAAGTGAACAGTCAGTTCTTGAAGTTGATGTGCTGGAAGCAGATAAAAAGTGCTAGGGTGTATGGCAAGCCGTTCATGTACCGTACTGCACATACAGATGAGATTGCAGATGTACTGCAGGATCTGCTGCTAACATGCCTGATCAATGTTTGTGGAGCTCAGGGCACAATGGATGACACAAAGAGGGCCCACACAATTTTAACGAGATGGTTTTAATTTGGGATTTCCCAATCTCAGCTCAAAAATTGGTATCAGCACGAACCTAAGCCCAGTTCTTTGCTTACGTCTGCTGTGACACAATGCATCATAACGGGAGAGCACAATTTAATCAATAATGGGCAGCATTATTAATCAGTTAAGGATTTATTGACAATACAGTCATCACAGTAATTATTTGTCCTGTGCTGATGCTGTTGTTTCAGTCAATGGGCACAGAAATGGAGCTATAAAGGCAGCTCTGAAATAAAGGATCACCGTTACAGTTGATCCCAGCTTGTCTTATGCCTTGTCCACACGTAGCTGTATATCTCACGAAACGAAGATATTTTTCTACGATTTTTCCTGTCATCCACACGAATCACAGATTAATGGCATTAAAAACGATTCTTTTAAAAACCTCTGACCAAAGTGAAGATTTGCGAATTCTCCGTTTATATGTCTGCATGTGGACATCAATAACCGGAGTTTTGCGCTTCAAAACGTCACTGCCTGCGACAAAATATGTTCTTACGTCACATATTTGACCTGTGTTTACATTCAGAAACAGTATGTAACGTGCTTAAAAACGCACTTATGCGGTTAGGTGTGGATGAAGTTTTTTCTAAAAACGAGGTGGTGTGTACGTAAGTTTATTTCTAGACACAGGGGGCAGGATATTCAGTTTCACAAAAACCTGGCAACGTGTGAACAAGGTCCCTAACACATGGATTCTGGCCAGGGTCATTAAACGTCACAGGGGTCTTTGTCATGGTCCCTACAATCCTCTCTGTATGCCAACATGGAACTGTCTGTAGCTGCAGCTCTAAACTCTTAGAAGCTCCACCTGGTGAAACAACCAGGTACTACAGCTGATCTACAACACGTTTTCTGGCATGCAGATTACAGGATTTTGCCTCCTTTTAGAGCTTGTGGAGTAGATTCTGTTTTCTTTAGTACATTGTAGACTCACTCATTTGCCAAGCATAGACACTGGATTGATTTCAATAACTTCCAAGTATTTGAAATGTGTATTATCTTTAAAAAGATCAGTATCAGGTTAGGTATCAGCAGACACTAAATACTAAATGACTTGGATTGGATTGGGGGCAATAAAAAAACCTGAAACTTGAGAAACACTAGGCACACTGTCCTAGTTGAGTTGAATATGATGTCTGACCAGAGGTGATAAAACCCAATAGAAGTCTTTGTCTTGGTACCTGTTGCCAGCTGAACCCCCACAATGCCCTTGCTTACCAAAGTGTAACTGCCTGCAATTTAAAGGGACATCCATAGTACATCCTACCCCCTCCACGCTACTTGTCAGACAGTGCCCTACCTGAGCCTTACAACAAGGTTCATCACTCCCTACTACCATTGAGAAACAGCTTGGATTCAGAAAGGCAATTTTTTCGCACTCAGTTGTCAAGCATTTACAGTGGATTGATTATAATAACTGCAATGTACTTGAAGTGTGCATTATCTGGGAGAACAGTATTGCATTTGAGCTTGGTATGGGCAGATACTAAATGTTTCTAGTTGTAATGTTGTGGCTGATCTGTGTATATCGTAATACAACTCAGCCGTTCTCTGTGCATCAGAGCTACTTAATTCCACTCCGTAGTTATAGAAAATACGCTCAGTTGGTTGTATATCAGACATTAAACAACGTTTCTACATCACCTCGATCAGACAAGCAAATAAATGAGAGGTTCAGCTAGTATGTTGGTGTGTTCCTGTGACCACAGTGCTCACATAAGGGTGAAGCACTGAGAGAACAAAAATAGAAGAGAGGTTCTGAAGTGGCGAAATCATGCAGTGAAGAGTTCCATCTTGAAGAGACCCAGGCTGTGATGGAAGATGAGATGTGACTCAGCTGTTACTCCACCCTATTAACTTGCTGATTTTCAGACACAGAATAGACAGACTGTCCCTCCTCCCCTTCTGTCTTTCTGCTCTTAGGTTGAGGAGAAGCAGCGAGCGTCCGTTGCCTTCACTAAGCTGCTGACTGCCATGGAAACGCTCGGCTTCTCCGCCGGCGAGCAGAAGGCGATATGGCATGTTCTGGCTGGTATTTACCATCTGGGAGCTGCTGGGGCCTGTAAAGGTAACACTGATTCATCATCAGTCACACAGTGGCACTAAGTCCTCTACATGCACTCACAGTGTACTCATAAGGGCCTTTCATGATGTAACTACTTCTCTGGCTCCTAACCTTAATCTTAAATCTGAGGCTTCAAACAGTCCCTTGAAGTGGCGAGCCACCTAAAGTGTCCTCATAGGAGAAATGTCCTCACTACAATGGTTTGAGCATGACCGAGTTTTTCACATTGGAGTTGTCATAATAATAATAATGATATAATACTTTATTCAGAAATTAAAAGAACAGACAGCTGCATTTCTGCTGCACTAGATGCTAGGTAGGTGTTGTTTTACATGAAGGATTGTAAAAGAGAATGCAGTTATATTAGAGATAATGATAATAATACAAAACAAGTTAAAAAGAATAAAATGACATGTAAAATATTCTAAGTAAAATAATATTTCATTTTTTAAAAATTGTTATTTCATTTTTATTGTATTTTATGTATGATGTATAACATAACAACAATGCAATAGTTTAAATAATAATAATACAAATAATAATGACAATTACTAGGAGTCCTTTGGTTTTTCTTAACTTTATTGTTATTGTTTCATATTGTTTGTTATTGTTATTCTTATTAATTTTATTTTCAATGTGACTCATAAGATATATTTTCAAAATTCTTTTTAATAAAAGTCATATTTTCTAAGAAGTAATAATAATAATGAATAAGTTTCCTTTTGTCTTTTTCTTTTCTTTTTTCTTTGTTGTCATGGCTCCAGCTCAGTATTTTTTTGTTGTTATTATTGTTTCGCTTTAATTATGTACGACTTGATACAATAAATGCTTTGGTATAAAACAATGTAATATTTTATTAAATAAAATAATGATTAATATTAATCCGATAATGTTAATTGTCATTAGGCTTCCTATGTTTTGTCTTGCCTTCATTTTCAAGGCTTAATATTATTTGTACAATTTGGTCTTTTTTCAGATTTTAATCATTATTATTTCACCTAAATTTTTCTTTTTTTTTTGTTGCATATTTATTTTTTTGTCAGTCATATTTTACTTATTTTTTTGTGTTGTTATTATTTTTAACTCCATTAGATATTATTCATTCAGAGTTTAGTACTTTAAAAAACAAAAGAAAACTTGAAGGCACAGAAATAAAAATCAGCTTTTTCAATGTAAGCTGCTCCAATGTCAAGCTCAGACTAAAACAAAAATCCAGAACAACTTTTCTAACTTTACAAATGTCACTGTTTGACTTCAGCATTCAGAATAAGATGCTGATTGGTACCAAATGTTTGCAGGGTCTTGGGGAAACATCCACAAAGCCGACCTGCCAATGGCCTCCCTCAGCAGGCTTTGTTCTAATCATGTCCTCTCCCTTCGTTTGCACAGTGGGCAGGAGGCAGTTTGTGAATTTCGACAGCGCTCAGGTGGCCAGCAGTGTGCTTGGATGTGAGGGAGAGGATCTGCACACCGCCGTCTTCAAACATCACCTCCGACAGCTGCTGCAGAGAGCAACTGGAGTCAGCAGAGAGAGAAACCCTGCCCCTGAGTCCGAGGAGGGTGAGAGAGTCACACAAACCAACAAATACCCAGGCTACTGCAACAAAATGATCACACACTAAACTCTACACTCTTTGTCAAATTAGCTCAACTGAAATAGTGTTCATAAAAAAAATGAAAATGAAAATTGGAACCAAAAAATAGTCACATCATGAAGGTTTCTAACTGTGAATCAGATACAGACTGAAAGCTAACAAGCTCATGTGCTAGCATGGTGCTGTAGCAAAGTGATTCCCAATCACAGGCACAAGTACCCCAGGAGGTACATCTGCAGTAGCTACAAGACACACAGAAAAACTAACACAACTCATACAAAAAACTGAAATTAGGATTTATTAAAGATCATGTAAAGGTAATTAATAAGCAGGAGAAACAGACGACCAATAGGAAAGTATGTAGGTAATGTTGCCAAAGTACATAAAGGGTTGAAATAGCTAAAGTATGGATACACAGTTAAAATTGTTAGCTAAAAGTGGCTAACATTTAATAGCAGTAGCTTAAAGTAGGGCTAGCACTTTAAATTGTAAGGTAGTAGTAGCTAACACTTGAAATTGGTAACTGAAGGTGGCTATTGCTTAATAGCAGCAGCTTAAAATATGGCTAACATTTGAAATTGTAAGATTAAAGTAGCTAACACTTAAAATTAGTAGCTAAAAGTGGCTAACACTTAATTTTGTTAGCTAAAGGCATAGCTAACATTTGAAACTGGTAGCTAAAAGTGGCTAACACTTTATATTGGTAGCTAAAAGTATGGCTAACATTTGAAATTGGTAAATGGTAAATGGTCTGCACTTATATAGTGTTTTTTTCTACCTTAGTGGTATCCAAAGTGCTTTACAATGTTGTTTTCATTCACCCATTCACACACATTCACACACCAATAGCGACAGAGCTGCCGTGCAAGGTGCTAACCTGCCATTGGGAACACCTTCGAGTTCAGTGTCTTGCCCAAAGACACTTCGGCATGCAGCCGGGCGGGGGATCGAACCGCCAACCTTGCGATCAGTGGACAACCCGCTCTACCACCTGAGCCACAGCCAATTGGTTTGCTAAAAGTGGCTAACACTTAATTTTTTTTAGCTAAAGGCATGGTTAACATTTGAAATAGGTAGCTAAAAGTGGCTAAAACTTTATATTGGTAGCTAATAGTATGGCTAACATTTGACATTGGTAGCTTACAGTGGCTAACACTTGAATTGGTCCATCAAAAATGTGTTTAGGAGTTGAAACTGTCAGCTTAAAGTAGAGCTAATAGTTAAAACAGTAAGCTAAAAGTATGGCTCACAGCTAAAATAGCAAGCTGAAAGTGTGGTTGATAGTTGAAACTGTTTACTGCAAGTATGGATAACAGTTTAAACTGTTTGCTAAAGGTATGTATAATAATTAGTACTGTGAGCTAAAGTATGGCTACCAGTTGAAAGTAAGAGATAAATGGTAACTTATATAGCTTAAACTAATGAATAAATACCTCCAACAAACAGACCTTTCTGTTTGTTGGAGGTACATTCACAGTTAAACTTTATCTGACAAGCAGAAGACAGCTGTTGTCTTCATTTACTCCTGTTCTTCTTGTGTGCAGGTCCCAGGTTAACAGCTGCTCAGTGTGTTGATGGGATGGCAGCTGGACTCTACGAGGAGCTATTTACTGCTATAGTCTCACTCATCAACAGGTATGGATGCACCTCACACTATATCTACACTAAGACAACTTTTTGCTGTTGCTGCTCAATAGATAGATATGTCTCTTATGCCCTGCTCCTTCTGCCCATTTGTTGAAGTGTTCTCAAAAGCAAGACACTGAACACAGCAGCTCTATTGCTGCTGTGCAGGGTTTTCTCTACATTAATAGTCTAGGTGCAGTGTTTCAGCATTTTTGTGCAGCACCTGAGCCAAACTATGCTGACAGCAGGGATGGGTTCTGATAACCAATAACAACACTTTAACCAAAATAATGGTCACTCATTCAGTGCCTCTTAAATAATGACCACACAATGGTTCCCTTAGTAGTAAGCAGTAGGGTCGTTTGATTTTAAATCAACCACATCTGAAAGAAGTTCCCATCTGACTACCTAAGCATCAGCTGATTTTTTCCTTACTGTTAGGTGCAGTCACCCTCTAAAGGCCTGTTCTAAGCCAGGGGAAACTCTAAATACACATTAAATATGAGACGGGTTGTATTTTGTGTGCAGGGCTCTAAGTGGGCAGCAGCTGACGTTAGCCTCAGTGATGGTGGTGGATACGCCAGGCCTGAGGAACCCCAGACACTTTGCAGAGGAGCGAGGAGCCACCTGGCCTGAGCTCTGCCACAACTACCTGCAGGAGAGGCTGCTGGAGCATTACCACTCACACACCTTCAGACACACACTGGACAGATACGCTCAGGTAACATGGAGGCTGCTGATTCATGTTGTGTCCTGCCAGATTTGCACATAATTTCCTAGACACTCCTCAGTCCAGGCTGAAATATCTCAACAGCTAACCAACAAATAGCCAAAAAGTTTTATCAAGGCGTTCGATACCATGAGGTTCAAAATTATGGTTGTGAGGAAAATATCTGGACAGTAACTGGATGGATTGTCATTAAATTTCAAATGCGAATTTGTCCATGTTCCCTCAAGATGAACTGTAACAACTTTTCATCAAGTGCCATCACCAGGCCAAACTTTAAAGGTCTCAAACGTATGCCCAAACCCCCTGGCAGGCTTGAAGGGCATGTTATATTTTCAAAAGTCACAAAAATTACACCATTTACTACCATCTGTAAAACCTGAACAATCCTTTAGATATTCATTTGTGAGGTGCAGACTTAACCACATCTAAGCTGAAAATAGTGATCTTTCATCAAAACCGCTTCATTCTCCATGTCATCATTTAAAAAAATATCCTGTAAAAAAAACAATAAAAACAACAAAACAAAAAACACTAAAATTCATGGAAGTATGAAGCCATTAGTGACTCAGCTGGGTCCAATAGTCTCTTGACAAAAATCACAGCCCCCAATTCACCTGAAACCTTTTTGTCAGGTGACTGTTAGTCACAGCTGAGTCACTAATGGCTTCACCGTTGTACTGAAGTGCGTAGAATTTTTCCTTTTTTTTTTTACAGAATCTGGTTGGAGCAAACGGTACATTTCTGGTGAATTTTGAAATGGGGACAGGGATTTTATGAAATATCCTGATTTGAAGCACCAAAGTGCATGTCACAGATGAGTAGTTCAAGGACCGTTGGAAATGTCAAAATCCAACAATTCTTTCTTTTTTTCACAGTTTCTTGTGCTAAATAGTGGGATTTGGCAATTTTCTTAAAGACAACATGCCTTTCAAACCCTGTTTAAAAGGTTATTAGTTGACAACCAGTTGATTAATTGTTGCATCCCTAAACAACAGTTTTACAAAATTAAAGCTGCAGAAGCTCCAGCATGGCTACGCTCTTTTACCTGATTCAGTGCAAACTATGGGAATATTAATAACTGTAATTAACTGTACTAAATGAGCCCTCAGAGTGACAAGCCAAGATATTTTTTCTTCGTGAACTTACATAAATATGGCGTCTATAATGCAAAAATGGCTTCATAGATAAATATAACTGCTGCTGATGCAACGCTGCTCCCACAGTCCTTCAGCTACATTGATTTCAGCCCTGCAATGTGTTGCTTGTTACAGGAGAAGATCCGTGTAGAGTTCGAGTGTCCAGAGAGCAGCCCGGCTGAGGTTGTGTCTGCCATCGACCAGCCGCCTCCACAGGTACACAGCAGCTATATATCACACAGATAAACCTGGGAAAGAGGAGAGAGGAGTGAGATTTCTGACTTAACATGTTCAAAGAGATATATTTTGTACGCGGAGGTCGGCAACACCTGGACTGTGACAACTTTTCTCAGTGGCTTTGGATTAGCTTTGTCAGGTCAAAACACTGCATTTTTAAGTGAAGGGTTCAGACTTGTTGGGGCTAAATTTGCTGCGGAGTTCTCCTTTAACAGAGTAAATGGTTAGACTTGCTTGCCAAATCTTGCAAAAACTCCAAAGTGTCAGTCTGTGTCACTTCAGACAGAATTTGGAAAATATGTTGCTGCACCGTCTCCAATCTTGCTGAGAGTTTACGACCCAAAACTGACTGCTGTAAATATTTTCTGCTACACTTGCTGAGAATTTAATGCTTTCAGACCTAGGAATTTTTGTTTCAGCCTCATAAGACGTCTTACCTGGTAGATCTTTTTAGGGTTCAGTATCTCCCCCCTGAACAGTACACATTCTGTCACTGTTACTTGGAAATACAGATACATCCATATATGTACATCTACAGGAACATTCTGGGGCCTGAATACCATCGTTTGAAACTTTTCAGCTTTTTTACATTTTTAAGCTCCAGTAATTTTGGCCACTTCTGGAGCCATTTAATCACTTGGATCTGCTGTAATCATCTGTGGGAGTTATATTTCTGGATATATTGAAGACTTAAAATGCTTAAAATGGCTTTCCAGGTAAGATGTTTCTTGAGGGCAAAAATACAAAAATTTGCAGGTTTGAAAACACATGACATTCTCAGAATTTTTTTAGAAAACATAGTTTTGAGTCCCAAATAATAAACAAGTCAACTGTGAAGAACAAATTAAGACAGTAGAGACTGTTTGGTATCAGGTTGATAGTTTTTTTTACTTTCCAGCCCTTAAATTTCAGATGAGAAAAGAGGGGTAAATGCTGCTGTGCTCGTCTGAGTCACGTTTAATTATTAAGACAGCAAAAAACGTTACCGGCAACAGTGAGCAATGTAAGCTCTGACCAGAGTTTTGCCTTCCAGGCTACAGAAATGCTGCCCTAACCTACAGGTGGAGGTTGCTGGAGCACTTCTCCTTCTTCTGCATGTTCATTTTTCAATCTGTAGTTTTGTTTATTCTTCTCGGAAAGACGCCAGAAGCCCAGTACTCATTTGGCAGCTTTTATCTAATACTATGGGGAGCTGTTTCTCTAAATTAAATTAAAGCTGCTTTACACTGCTCCTGCTGTTTGTGCCTGAGAATATGAATATTGTGAAAATGTTCCTTTCTCTCCTCTTTTCTGTCCATCCACCGTCTGGATGGATTCTCAAAGCTTTAGCTCAGTTTATCTTTGAAAAACAGCTCATTTCACTGTCTTGTGGTAATTTTACATTGTGAGTGTGTGTATGTGTGTGTGTTTCAGGTCCGGGCGGCAGATGGAGACCCCAGAGGTCTGTTATGGGTTCTGGATGAGGAGATGGTGACACCAGCATCCTGTGAGAACAGTGCCCTTGAGAGAGTCTGCCAGTATTACAGCAACACTGGTAACACAAGATAGACACACTCACAAACTCTCAGAGTTTCTCTCCCAGCACGTGTGCAGTGTGTGGGCTCTATTTAAGTTAGTGCCCTAATTCAGTGGTGGGTGTTGTGAATATGTGTGTCTTTGCAGTGCGTCAGTGTGAGCAGCCGTTGCAGTGTGAGGTGAACCACCTGATGGGCGGTGACCCTGTCCGCTACGACCTGACTGGATGGTTCGGTCTGATCCAGAACAACCCGTCTGCTCTCAACGCCATCTGTCTGCTCCAAAACTCCACCATGTGAGTCTGTTTAAAGGCCCAGGAGACTGATACATACGGAGGTCGTGTGTGAGTCTTTCAGTAGGCTCCTGTTGGTGTGATCAAAAAGCTCAGAGCTGTGCCTATTAAAAGCAAAAAGCGTACCTGATTTAAATTTGCCTGCCATCCCCTTCATAGTCATGCCCTTGTGTAGTGATACAGCGCTCCTGGTGCTTCAGCAGTGTGTGAAAAGCTCTTTGAAGGCCCTGCTCTGTAAGCTCGTCAAGCACCATCTGCTGGTACACTGTGTCTAAACAGCCAGTCTTTAACTTGAGTTTCATTTTAGAGACAGGGAGGCAAACCTGGTGAGTAGCGTTGTTGCAAACTGACTATTATGTTGTTGCAGCCAAAACACTTTCAGCACATTACAGCAAAACTCTGCCTTGACAGTCCAACCCTGGGAGACAAAGTCATAATCATATAAATTATGAGAAAAATTAGTTTGTCCATGTTAATTGTAAATGTGTTCAAAATAACTCAAAATGTGTCCAGAATGAGACCCAAGAGTGCAATGAGGATTAGAAAACATGCTGTGCTGCCATATATGAAAGCCAGCTTCTCTCTTGTTCTTCTTCTTCTTCTTCTTCTTCTTCAGAGGGGAGGTGAAGTCCATGTTCACCCCCAGAATCTCCCTGCCCCCTCTGTGTCGGGGTCTGGGGGGGCTGGAGGGCGCCAGCCAGCGCTCTCTGCAGAGGAACGGCACCATCAGGAAAACGTTCAGCGGGGGGATGGCAGCCATACGCAGACACTCCCAGTGCATCGCAGTAAAACTGCAGGCAGTAAGTATGCCAGCACCTTCACGTTCTCCTGTTTCTGAAGCATCACTGGATTCAGTCTCTCACTTCCACTCTGTCCTCGGCCTCCAGGATGCTCTGGTGAATCTGATTCGTCGAGCTCGGCCAGTGTTTTTCCAGTGTGTGAGTGCAAAGACCGAAGGTAGAAGTTTTGACATCCCGGCTCTCAGAGTGCAGCTGCACTCCACACAAATCCTGTCGGCCCTGCAATTCTACCGCACAGGTTGGCTAATGTACACTAACAAAGCTTTACTTTTATACAAAAAACTAAGGAGCTGCTGAGGAACAAATCAGGAACAACTTGATAATTAATGACCCATGAAGCTCTTAAATACCTGAGAACTGAGGCCTATACAGCAGATAATGAGGTAACACAGAACAGAATTGGTGTCTTTTTGCCTGCTTTCTTAATTCTTTTGATGTTTTCATTTTGTTGTTTGTTTTCCATCAAAGAAAACAATAGCACTGTTAGCCTGTGTGAAAAAAATTGACCATGTCTTTACAGATCAAATATTCACTTTTTTCCCACCTTCAAAGACTGACTGTCTGGTCAATATATCCCAAAATCAGTACTGCAAATATTCACAGTATAGGACGGCTACACTTGAGGCTTCTCTTAACCCTCTTAACCCTGTCACATTGTTGCTCACTGTAGGATTATTTTTTTTACTGCTATATAAAGTCCTGCAACTCCATGGAAACAGTACAACCATGACTAGACAGAGAGAGAACTCCTGTGCAGTATGACACAGTTAGAATGCCATGACTCTATATACGATAGGTATTTTAGTAATTTTACTTTTTTAGTTTGTTTCCATGTTTGTCTCCTCTCTGCTCTGTATAAACACAGCCTGCAGTCCAGCGAGATAGTCCCAGAACCTTTCACATGTGACTTGTGTTTTTTACAGAATCTTGTTACAGCAGACGATTTATTTTTGGTGAATTTTTAAATGACACATGTAGAATACAATGATTTTGATGAAATAGTATGATTTTAAGTTAGATTTGGTTCATTGTTTTACTGGTTAGTAATGAGCAAGGACCATCTGAGTTGAAGATCTGATGATATTTTCGGTTTTGTCCGTTTCTGGCTGATAAAAGTTGTCATTTTAAAAGACGGAAACCTGCCAGTGGGTTTTGGGGTTCAGAGGGTTAAACTGTGCTACCTTTACAGAGATCCACCACTTGACTACATTTTAAACGGTCTAAATCGCAGCACTGCAGCCACTGGCTCAATTTTACAGATTAATTCACACTTTAAACATAACAACGACACACCTTTTAATTCTAACGTATGGTTAAAGACTGTTCTAGCACCGCATTCTACATGTTTTCCCTCATGTTTGCTAAAAAAAAAACAAGACTCAGTTCCTTCTGTCACAGCTGATCATCATCTGATCAACTATAATAACTCATATTACTCATAGTATTAATCTTATTGACATCATTTCTTAATGCAAACATGTTTTTTTTACATCACCTCAATAAATTAGTAAATTGTGAAAGTGAAATTTGCAATCAACTTACAAAAGTGTCTCTAACACATGGAGGTACTTTACTAATGAAACTGCAGGTAATTATCAGTTCATAAATATCTGTAAAACACAATAAAGAACAGCACAAACCTATAAACATCCATTACTACTTTCTCTTTTAGTGCTCTCTCTGGTTTGTTACTAAGAAACTAATTATAATTTACCAAAGAAAAACCAGCAAAACAATTAACTGGACCTGTGTATGTATATTTATGAATATAATAAATACACATTTCACATTTAAGACTTTTATAATTTCTCATATATTATACATTTACTGCATTATAAAACATTTAACAACTGTATAAATACTTAAGTATGACATGGAAATTAATGTCTAATTTATTAAGAACACACTTAAGGGCAAGTCTGAGACTAGTGGTATTCTGTCCTTAACATACTAATCATAAAAAATATTTTTTATTCAAACTCAAAATAAAGCTCATTACCTGAGAGGAACAATGAAGAACCAGCAACCCGAACTTCACCTCTGAGTGAGGCTTTTCTTTCCAAGGGAACAGATTTATCCATTTACGTTCACCAATCCAGTTTGCTTTCAGGAATCTGCCTCTTTTTCTCCGGACTGTGATGCAGGAAAAACAGGAGCCTCAGCACAAGTTGTTTGGAATCAACCAGAGCCTGAATTTACTGGATTATTGGATTACAGTGTTCCTGATCTGGAACCAGTTCTGTGTTTAGCTGAAGCAGAGACAGATTATAGACTGCTCAGTGTTGAATTGTCATCATTACAATGATACATTTGAAAAGAAAAATGTTTGTGCATCTGCTTATTTATGAGGCTGTACATATTCTGTTATGTTTAATACATGGGTGATGTATAGATATAATACACACTGTGACACCTGATGTTTCTTCATGGTCATTTTGTGCCTCTTTCTTAATCTGCTACAGATTTCACAGGAATCAATAAACTACTGTCATATTTTCTTCTTCAGGTTTTCCAGCTTTTCTGCACACAGGTTTGATTTTAGAAAAGAAATGTCATTAACTTCTCTCCGTCTGTGGCTGCAGGTTATCCAGATCACATGACTCTGAGCGACTTCAGGTGTCATTTCCAGGCGCTGTCTCCTCCAATTATGAAACGTTATGCCTCGATGTTTGTCAGCCACGACGAGAGAAAGGTCAGATGTCACACTGCAGCAGCACAAACACTCTGCCTGTGATGTTTGGCTAAGAATAAATAAGTTGTTTTTCCCTCCGTGTCTCAGGCGGTGGAGGAGCTGCTGGTTGAGTTAGATGTGGACAAAAAAAGCATTGTTGTAGGAGCCAGCAGGGTGAGAACACGTTTGAACTCTTGTAATAAACAGCCAAACACGAATCAAGCCGACATGGCTCATGGATCCTCTCCCTGCTGTTTGTCAGGTGTTTATGAAACGAGGTGTGCTGCGGTATCTGGAGCAGCAGAGGGACCAGCAGGTCACCGGCTGGCTGGTCCATCTACAGGCTGCCTGCATGGGACATCTGGCCCGGCAGAAATACCGCAAACTCAAGGTTAGTGTGTCGCTGTGAGCATCTGCAGCACTGACTGACTGTTAAACTTATATTTATACACTGACGATGCAAATTAGTTCATCTATAGAAGCAAAACTTTTAATTTACTGTGATATATGACACAGAAAAGCAGGGAGAACTGAGAACATCTGAGAGGATGAAACCAGAATTTAGGCAAAAACCATTCTGTGATTTTAATTATGCCTTCGCCCGAGTCGGCTGGGATAGGCTCCAGCCCCCCCGCAACCCTAGTGAGGATTAAGCGGTGTATAGATAATGGATGGATGGATGGATTTTAATTATCTTATTTTTTGAAAATTTAGTTACTTACTTTCCAGTCTTAGATTCCAGTTCCCTCAAAAGAAAAAGGCCTAGGAAGTTATGAAAATGTCTAAACAACCTAAATGAAGAAATGATTTGTTTTTAATTTGTTAATCAGTGATTTTTGCAGATCTAAACAAACCAGTAAATGGTTTTGTGTCTCTTTGTGAGTAATTTACATGTAGCTGTGGCTATTTTGTGTATGTTTATAGTCATTTTGTGTCTCTTTATATTACTTTTTGTGTCTCTTCAAATTCCTTTTTGTGGTCGTTATGTGTCTTTATGGTCATTTTGTGTCTGTTCGTGGTTGTTTTGTTTCTTTTTCTTTAATCTGAACTCTAACAAAGAAGAAACATTAACAATCATTTCATCCAGAGCCTCTTGGGCCCTGTAGACCTGTTCATTAGTACTGGATGAGCTACAAAATACTCTTAGAATTTGCCGTAATGTTTATAAAATGGAAATTGAAGCAACTCCACGTGGAATTTCTGCGGTGTTTGAGTGTCTTTCTAATGACTGTGATAGAATAAATTTTGGCTTTAACAACAACGGGCCAAACTGGGAATATATAGTTTCAGTAATGTAGTAAACATTGTGTGCAAGTACTGTCATTTGAAAGTAAGTTTTCTATTTGCAGTCATCGTCTGTGTTGCAGTTAAAATGCCATTTTGGGATTTGATATTCGTCACTTTGGGAGAACAGAGAGTTTTTAACACATGTTTGACTGAAGCCCTGTTTCTGTGTCTCCAGGTGCAGCAGATGGCAGTCAGCTGCCTGCAGAGGAACCTGCGGGCTCTGAGGTTCGTGGCCAAGTGGAGCTGGTGGAAACTTTTCTGCAGAGTGCGTCCTCTGCTCGACGTCAACATGGACAACGAGAGGCTCAGAGCCAAAGAGGTACGCCTACAGTTATGCTCAGGTGTTGAAACATTTGGGGAAATACTCCTTTGTGCTTTCTTACTGGGATTTAATTGATAAGATTGATTGTTGGAAGACAAAAGCATTCCATGTTTTCTGTTCCAACTTGGACTTAGTACCCCAGACTGCTGTAAACATGATGAGTGATTCTTTTACTGTGTCTCTGTTTTTAGCTCATTTGAACATTCTTTATGACTACAGTTGTTCTGTAGCTTCTAATTGAACCTTTATACTGTAGCCGTGTTTCCATAATGCATTTTTATGCACAAGTGGAAGTGTTACATTAAAAAACGTTCATGGTAACATCAAAGCACCAAGAAGAAACATCCCCAGTTTTGTTTTTGACTTTTTCTAAAAAAGAGTTTGTGAGCTTCATGAGGCATGAAAACACCTTTTGGAAATAATTACTGACATAGTGAACATTTAACTCAAACGACTGATTAGCTGTTTCTGCTTTGTTTTTGTTGTCTTTGTCTCTGGACAGCATGAAACATGTCCAATACCAACTAACATGAAGGAATAAGTACAGCTTTACAGATTGAAAACAAATCCCTAAGACTCTCCAGTTTTCTCTTGTAAACAGACAAAGTTTTGTTTGTTTCTTCCTCTGCTTCCTCAAGGTTTTTTTGGTGGTTGGCAATAGGAACAATTGTCTTAACTGATGGTTATCCATGTTATCAATCAACGCTTAATTAACCATGATGCAAAGTGGCCATGGTGGCCTGTTGTTAGCTAAAGCCCCACAGTGCTGTCAGCCACATAAAAGCACCGAAAAGCACCTTACCCACCAACAATCAAAATTCAAACACCACATAACTGGAATACAACAAAACTATTCATTTAACAATCTTCCCATGGTCCTTTGCGAGTGCCAACATGAAATGGCAACAATTTAATGAGAGGAGTAACTGCTTCCTCTCATTATACGATTTGGTTTGGTTTCTTGTAGCCTATAGCACCACCTTTTGATGACACTATGCAGCTAAGTTTATTCACTCCAAAGCATTTAATAGAGAGAAACCTAATTCGCATTTTCTTTTTTAAAGTTGTTTTTTTTTAGGGGGGAGATTTTTGAAGTTTTATTGATAGACAGAGTGAAAGAGGGAAGAGAGCAGAGAGACACGCAGCAAAAGGTCGTGAGCCAGACTCAAACTCACGACCGCTGCTGGCGACCTGCACTCATGTGGTAACTCCTTAACTCAGCCCATTCACATTTTCTTTATTAATTTTTTTGAGCCATTTTAAAAGTTTGATGTAAATTGTCATGACAATTTTATGGAAATGCGACTGTTACCTGGTTTTGTGTTCCTGATGTTGTGCTGTCCCGTCTGTCATCCTGGCCAATTTATCCTTAAAAAAGAGGTTGCTAACCTCAGTGACTAAATAAGGGTTTAAAAAAGGAAAGGGTGATATAATGTACATTTTCTTTTTAAAAATTCTTTTTTAAATTTTCTTTTTATTCAACATTGTAACA
This sequence comes from Dascyllus trimaculatus, assembly GCA_024666655.1. Lineage (NCBI taxonomy): Eukaryota > Metazoa > Chordata > Actinopteri > Pomacentridae > Dascyllus > Dascyllus trimaculatus. Next base: position 4,505,173 of record CM045460.1, on the reverse strand, counting down.
TACATTAATCTGCATACAGCTGGTACACTGTGGCTAAAAAAAAGAAAATATTTCCTCAGTCTTTTACATTAAATCATAATAAAGAATGTCCGTTATTTTCCAAGTACACAAATAAAATTTTGCCCAGGGCATAGTAGTTATTTGCATTCTACCAAACATTTTGACCAGTTAAACTAGCAGTTTTACTATGTTACCAGTGTAGTGAATATAGTAAAGTAAATTAAAATAAAATAAAACAAAAGGGAAACAAACTTTCCAGCATCTGTAGCTATGAACTAGGGTTTTTTTTTCCCTCAATGTACCTCTCAGATAAAGTCTGACCTAGTCTGTTTTATGTACTCTACCCAGTTTTCCCAAATTCTTTTAAATCTATGTACTTCCAGTCTCAAAGAAAAACTAATTTTTTCCGTCTCATATATATTGTGCGATACCTCAACCCAGTCCTCAACCTTAGGGACCTCATTCTTTATCCATTTTCTGGTAATTGCTTTTTTGCTTGCAATCACCATTATTCTATAAATATGTTTGTCCCCAAATCTTGTCAAATTCATGTCCAGTTTCTCCAGGTATAGCACCTCAGTACGTATGTATGTGGAAGGTCTACCTTCAGTATTTTATCCATACACTTCTTGAGCTCCTGCCAGTAGCTGCTAATAAAGAGACAACCCCAGAACACGTGGAAATGGTCAGCTTTATCAGCTCCACATAATCCTTGTGTCATGATACTTTGTCTATGCTGGTGTTCTAAAGAATCTTATGATGTTTTTCCACCCGTGTTCTCTCCATGACAAGGAGCAAGTTGTTCTCCACTGCTGTTCATTTATTTTTTCCCATTCATCCACTGATATGACAGTATTTGCCTCCCTCTCCAACCTCTTTCTTATATACACCGTGTCATTTCCCTTTAAGTCTTCCATTCCCTTATATAATTTTGAAATTAGCTTGTTCCCCAGTTTTGATTTATATGCTGAAACAACATCTTAATGACTTCAAACCCCCTCCCCTCAATGGTTCCCCTTAGTGTTTGCTCTAGATAATGCCTCAATTGCATGTACCTGTATTGATCCAGATTCGTCAGACTGTATTGGTCTTTTAACTCTTGAATAATGAACATTTTCAAACATACTGTCTTAGAAGAAGGTTATAATGTTGCACTACATCTTAAAGGTCGTTCAAACCCTGCTCACTGCCTCACCTCCACAAACCTGCAAATCACTATGTGATGCTCCTTGTCTGTTTAAGAAACCCTTCCCAGTTCTGCTGCCATAAAAGTGCAGAGAGAAGGGGTTTCTGAGACTGTTCAAACATACGACAAGATGGAGTGTTCTGTTGCCTGAGGCTCAGTAATTAACTCATCGTATCTTGTTTGTTTAGTCTGTACAAAACCAAACTGGAAAAGCGACATGTTGTGGTTTTGTACTGCTTATTGGCCGGGGGCAGTCAGCTCCCAGAGTCTCACAACAACCTCAGCTTGTACTGCTACAATAGCCTGACATAAATTCTGCAGCATGTAGTATTGATTCAGGCAAATTAAAAACATTGCCTCTGAACAAATCATACATTTTATAGCCCAGTCCAGTCATGTGCAGTACTAAGATCTTAAGTGACTAACAGCTACCATCACACTGTCTTGCTTTCTTGAAAACAGCAGAGGATGCTTAGTCCAAAACATACCAAGACACAAGCAGACAGCTGATTAGTCTGAGTGATGTAAGTTTGGTCAGCTACAGCAGTGCCTACCTCTGCTGCCTCCGCATCCAACAGGTGGACTTTGGTCTCAGTGAAAGATGAAGTCATAAAAATAAACAATTCATCAAGCAAATAGTTTCGGGTGTGACTTAAAATATGTTTTGGTTGCTGTAAGATGCTCTTGTTTTGTCAGGATGAGATATCAGCTCTGAGACGACGCCTGGAGAAGTCAGAGAAGGAGAGGAATGAGCTGAGGCAGACTGCAGACAGCCTGGAGACCAAGGTTTGTGCTGCCGTGAACACATACACAGGGCATGCACACAGACACACACTGCTCATGTTGTGATCCATGCGTGCAGGTTACGGCTGTGACATCTGAGCTAAGCGATGAGCGTTTCCGTGGCGATGCGGTGGGTCAGGCTTTGGATGTGGAGAGGGCAGAGAGACTTCGACTCAGCAGAGAGAACAAAGACCTGCAGGTAGGCCGACTGTAGAAGTAATCTATTACACAGCGCAGTTCTGAGGAGAGTAATTCACCTCCTGGGTGCATTGATTGTTGTGCACTTTGATATGGCGTTCCTGAAATGATTTCATCCTCCTTATTGTCAAACATCCGTCTTCTTTCGACCGAAGGCTCGCCTAGACCAGTGTAAAGTCACCATGGAAACCCTGGAGAAGCAGCTGGAGGAGGAGAAGCAGAAAGCTCAGGTTGCTGTGAGTCAGAGAGGAGCAGGGACAGGTAAAGAACAACAGAGTTTGCTTTTCTGTGCTTTTCTCATCTCATCATTAAGTGCTGAAAACACAAAAGTCAAAATCATTTGTGTATTTCTTATTATTTAAGTGTAGTCCGCTGGCTTGCTTTTACCTGGAGATACACTGAGGGGTTTAGGAGAGACTCAGCTGATTTAAAATATATAGTGTCATTTCATCTCAAATCTTCAGGGGCATTCTGCTCGGCCATTTTTGATTTGCTTCAAACTCTTTAATCCTAAACTGTGGTTATTTTTGTTAAACTTTTGTAACAGATTGAGCAGGTAGGACAAGTTGTACCACAGAAACAAGAATATTTGTAGACAGCCTGATCCAACTAGAAGAGAGTTCTGGATTTTAAAACGGCTCTCTAAATATGTCATATCTAAAATATGGCATGATAAGAAATAGTCCAATTCATGAGAACCGTCTCTGTAGAACCTGTAGGTCCTTCTGAGCGGTCCTGAAAAACTGCAGAGCAAAGTCAAAGTTAAAGTTTTGTATCCCAAATAACAAATAAGTAAACTCTGAACAAAACCTGAAACAGAGCAGCAACAAGTTTCCTGCAATATGTCTGAATTGACAAGGACTGACCTAGTTTCAAATTTTAAAAAATGAAGCAGAGGAAAGTCACCAGGTTTAAAGTGACCCCGATGATCACCCTGGACAAAGTGACATCCATCTCTCCCCGTCATGCAGAAAGCGAGCTGGCCATGCAGCTGGAGTGCTGCCAGACTGAGGTGGAATTTGTTCGCAGACGACTGAAGCAGACAGAAGAAAAACTGGAGACAGAGCGGCAGACCCGACAGCAGCTCGATACCAAGGTGAGGCAGGACGCCGTGACGTGCACAGCAACACTGATGGCAGATTAAGTGTCTGAGGTTAATAACACTCTCTGTGTTTGTAGGTGGCGACGCTGCAGGCCCAGCTGGAGCAGTCCAGGAGGAGCGTGACTGAACTGAAACGTCACTGTCGTAGAGTGACCTCCGACCTTCAGGACGCCCGAGTCCTCACTGACAGTCTGCAGAGCCGCATGCACGAAGTGGACCGCAAACAGAGAAGGTCAGTGTCACCTCATACTCTCTGATTATTATATTAAGACTACAGTATCATCTTGCTGCTTCATCATCGTTGAAGCTCATTTGGTTTGAATCCACCCCCTACTTTTATGGTGTAGCAGCTCTTAAATTTGTATCTTTAACACCTGCTGTTTTGGGCCTTTTTTGCACGCTTCTATTTAATGCCTAACAATGTCTAATGTAAACATCTGCGATCCTTGTGACTAACCCTCACTGTCAAGGATGATGGTCTTTCAAAAGTTCAAAGAGGAGAAAAGATCTAAATTACTCTTCTGCCAAAAATGTTAGAAAGCCTTTATTGTGGTGACTATTTCGCAGTGAAGTTTTAAAAACATTGCCAAGTCATGCACATGTTAAAACAAAGCTGGGATACAACCCACACAGAGCAGCACACACAGCCTTCTTCAGGTAAATATAAGAAGAACTAAGTTTGTTGTCTCCTAAGACTCTCTAAACTCTGGCTGGTTTTTTTGTACTCGTTATGAACTCATTTTTCACTGCATTATAAAGTCCTGTACGTTTATGGAAACAGCACAAACATTGCTAGAAGTCTTCTGTGCAGTGCGTTACAGTTAGAATTACAAACATTTATTTAATTATTTTTGCAAAAACATAGAAGAAACCTGGAGTCAGTGTCTCCTACGTATTTCAACAGTTTCTGGCTGATCAGTCATTTTGGCATTTTTTAAAGCAAACATCACCTGTTTCTACATATCACACATATGCTCAGAAAAATGTTGCTTTGGCCAGTTTAGCAGCACTGTAACCAGCGTTTCTGTCTGCTCTTTCTGTGTGTGTGTGTGTGTGTGTTAATACAGGTTTGATAACGAGTTGACTCAGGCTCTGGAGGAAGCCGACAATGAGAGGGAGCAGAAGGACAAAGCCTTTCAGGAAAATGCAGCTCTGGGGGCTGAAATATACAACCTGCGCCACAATCTGCAGGTGTGACTTTGTTTACATGTGGGCCTAATGTGTGTTTTATATGAAATCATGAAAGAAATGTTCAGTTTTTACCCTCACATCTGAACGTGATCTCCACTAGTAATCATATCAGCAAACATTTTGCACACACCAAGACAAAACCAATGAGAAAGTAGTGCACTTTATAGTAAAATGTCAGCATCCGCCATTCATCAAGTTACTTTGAAAAGAGCGCAGAATTTACTGTGGAAATTACAGTTGTCAGATCTGATTCATGAACCAGTGTTACCCCTGTAAAATATAACAAATTGCTATGTGGATTGATAAATTAGACAGTTGTATTATGGAGATCAACAGCACATCTGACACATGACCGACCAAAAACATTGTGCTTCTGACAGCTTGTTGCCCACTAAATGGTTGATACCAAACATGACTAATGATACCAAAAATGAATACATAATAAAGCAGCAAGAGATCTAAAGAAACTGACCAATATGAAACCCAGAATCCATTGTCATCCAGTTATGGTTCCTGCCTCTGTGACTTCTTATTGCTTATTTGTTGCAGCTTGTCACAGTTAAAACAAGATGACACAGTAAAAGAACTTAACTGGTTTGTGCAGTGAAGGATGCATCCAATATGTAAAATATATATGTGTGTATATATCTGATTCTGTCAGTATTTATCATCAGCATCGAAAAGACACAAACAAAAACATCAAAAAAAATAAGGAACATAAAGCCAGAAAGTCCCTTCTGACCCCCTCTGATTCTGCTGAATTTACCTGCAAAGTAACTTCAGTATATCTAATGAAGAAATGCAAAATTTCACCTTCTTATTATGCTACTTAATTCTGATTGCAGCTTCTTAAATAGGAATATTTCCTGGTTTCCCTCCTCCTCTCAGTAAACTGAATGTCTTTGGGTTGTGGACAAGACAATATCATTTTAATCTTGGGTTTTGAGAAACACTGATCAACATCTTTCACCATTTTCTGGATCAAACTACTTAAAGATTAATCCAGCTACTAATCAACAGATGAATCTACAATGAAAGCAAACATTAGTTGCAGCGTGAAAATTAGCTGTTCAGTTAATCTACTTAATGTTGCAGCTTTAAATTTATGATTGCTTTTCATTAAATGTTCAGTGTTTTGTATTAAAAGGATTTCTGTGATATCTGGACAGAAGTTGAGATTTATTTTAAGATGGGAGACAGGAAGCACTGTTTACTTTCTGTTTTTGTGTGTCTGTGTTTCTTTGTGTTTTTGTGTTTTGGTTTCAACTCCCATCTTACAAAACCTGCCAAAGTATCCTTGAGTGAGTTTAGGCTATTTAACCTGCACTGTCTCCAGAGACCTTGCAGCAACGAGATGACAGAATGTCTAAGCTGGAACAGGAGCTTAATGTTTTCGTGCGTGGGTGTGTGCAGGAGAGCCAGACAGAGGTGGGCCGTCTGCAGAAGCAGAAGGAGGAGCTGTGCGCTCAGATCCGTGACCTCAGCCTGCCCGTCGATCTCGCCACTGATTCGCTGCCTGACCTCAAGAAGCAGCTTCGCCTGTTGGAGAGCCAGGCCAGCGAGAGAGCGGAAGAAATCACCAAACTCACTGCCAGGATACAGCAGCAGCAACAGGTGCTCACAGTGAACACAGACACACATTTAAATAAACCTACTGGGTCAGTGCGTGTCATTTCAGATGGCTGTGTTACTGCACCGTCTTAGATTTTGTTCAGAGTTTACCTGTTTTTCTTGATCCAAAACTAAGATCTGTAAAATATCTTAGATAAATTTTGAAAATATCATATGTTTGCAGACCTGAGAACATGAGATTTGTTGTGATGCGCGTTGAATGAACATCGGTTTTTCTGCTCAGTGTTCATTCCAAGTACAAGTATGTAGACATTCAGTAAGACACAGTAAGCCCCATATGTTATTAATTTGCAACATAAAGACAACATGGATTAACTTTGCCCATATAAAGACAACTCCCACCCATCCATCCATCCATCCATCCATCCATCCATCCATCCATCCATCCATCCATCCATCCATCCATCCAGTATCTATACACCACTTAATCCTCTAAAGGGTTGCGGGGCGGCTGACGCCTATCCCAGCTGACTTAGGATGAAGGCAGGGGACACCCTGGACAGTCTGTATCGACCTCATGCACATCAGTTTTTATGGTCCTACGGCTGAGTTCACATCACCTTTTGGACATGTCAAAATGACAAAAAACTAAACCCTTGGCTCACAACACTCACCACACATCAGATTCCACTGATGTGGAAAAATTGGATTGAACATATTTCACCACATAATTCAGATTTTAAATAGTGTTCTTTAAAAATAGAGCCCCGCCCACCACCCTCCTGTTCAGAGCCACCGAGTTCATTTAGTTCAGAAAAAAGAAGAGAAAAATGTTACATGTTCAGAATTTAGGTTAAGAAAAGAAAATGAGAAAATCATTCACTAAATTGAAGATAAATTGACTACAAAGGGTTTTTTTTGGCTGTTTTTCTTTGGACAACAATATATTGTCAACAGAATCAATAAATATTGTGTGAATCTGTAATAGTATTATTAATACTTTGTGTCTTTATGAGGAATCCGTATTTTATTATTATTTTTTATCTTAGTTACTGTAACTTATTTTCTTCTGTGCTTTGTTTAATATAGTTTCTATCTGCGATTCAGAGAGGCAGTTGTGGTTTGACTGATTTTTTTCCTTCTATTTCTTTTATTTAATCTTTCCTCGTCTCCATTAATTCAGCATCTCAGAAGTGAGATGCTTGGACAAAGTAATGGAGTTTAAAAAGAAAAAAATGCATGTGAAGTGTAAGAACATGACTGGATTTGCGAATATTTTCTCAATAAAAAGAATTAAAAAAATAAAAAAATTCCACTGATGTAGGAGGTATTAAATTACAGCTAGGTTAGTCCTAGTGGAATATTGACCTAAAATTCTATTTTATTAGGAAATATGGAAACATCCACATATATATATACCTTCAGGAATTTTCTGGGGACCCAGTAACATCTGCATTTGAAAACTTTGTACTTTCTTCAGTTTTTTTTAAGGCTGAAAGTAAAAAGATGAAATTCCCAATTCGGCCAATACATTTCACAGAACTGAGTTTTGTGTCTCAAATACCAACCAAGTAACCTCTGAATAAAATTGGAGCAACGTATTTCCTGAAAACGATCTGAATTCACTAAACCTGCTGTCTGCTGCCTTCTTCACCTCTTCGTTGACGTTTCCCTGACAGATACACATGCGGTTTGAGATGGAGATGGAGAGGATGAAGCAGATCCATCAGAAGGAGTTGGAGGATAAAGAAGAGGAGTTAGAGGACGTCCACAAGTCCTCTCAGAGACGGGTGGGTTTAACACAGTGAAATGACATCTTTATTACTGACGGCCATGGTGAGGCACCAGCGCTGCTCCAAAGTCTGGGTTTAGTCTGAGGTGCTCTGACTCTTCTTGTCTTATCGTGGATGCTTTTGGGAGCTGACTTGTGTGTGTGAACTAAGTAAGTCTACAAGTATCCCAGCATGCATTTCAGATCACCTGGGAGCCTGTGGTAGATTCTAATTAACTGCATGAGCTTGAATCTGGAACACTGCGTTCTGAGAAATCCTGTTATTACAAATTTTATCCATTACTGGCGTATGCATTTTTTAAACATGGTGCATTTTAGTCATGAATATATAACAGGTCATTCTATGAAAAGGCAGTCAGTGTCTCCCTCATGACCTCATCAAAATTCTGAGGGGGTCAGGTGGAAACTGTTTTCAGATTTGTTTGATTTTATATCCAACAACCCAGTATCCAGTCTGTACCAACAGTGAACTGTACAAACTCACTTGTACATGACGGCAGTATTGCGATGCTTCTGTACAGATGGCTCTTTTTCAATGTCCTTCTTTGGCTGAAAGAAAGAAACCAGTTCTTTTCACTTACTGCTCCACTTAGCTTGTTTTCCCTCTGCTTCACCATGTTGTGCAGCCAGACAGCAGTTACATCACCGCTCTGCATCGAGGACAACATTTCTTCAGCAAACTCATCGCCGCACAGTCATATCGGTTGATTTAGCTTCTGTGACAAACAGTGTGAAATTGCACAGCTGATATTGTATATAACTGTTTTGAAGCCTTAAGTAATTTGGCTGTCACCACTGCAGTTTTGAAACTGGATGCACATCCTAAATCATACCCTGCTTTACTGTTTGTCTTCCTCTAAATGGGACTATAATTTACAAAATTACTTCATCTTAAACCCATCAGCGAAAAGGCTTATTGAGGTAACAGATCAAATGAGAAGTAGGATCATTTAAACAAATATTTAATGCTTTGGCTTCCAAATGGTAAGCTAGCTGATTAGCCTGTAGTTGCAGCGTGCTAGCTCGTCTACCCCTATATGTTACATGGCTCTGGTCTTGCTGGTCATAGCAGTTCCTCAGAGTAGGCATTTGTACAGTGAATACTGGAGCATCGAGCTGACGGGGTGCAACTAGAGGTTGTGTAGAAGGTCAGAATGATACTGAAATGTTGTCTTAATCCCCTCAATGAGGAGCTCCCATTTCTTCCATCAGGCTGAAGGTTTAAACCACCCAAGCTCACTGATTTATTCAGCAGAAGATGGTTTGAAGGCCTCAGTTAGCCTGTGCCATTTATTTTTATGCTTCTCCACAGATGATAATGTTTTTATGCTTTTCATTATGCATGCTGCTGCAGGGAAAATTTCCTGTCAGTGACAATAAAAGCTCATTCAGACCGGTCGTTCATCATTTCTCTGTTTGCGGTGTGTGTGTAGCTAAGGCAGTTGGAGATGCAGTTGGAGCAGGAGTACGAGGAGAAACAGATGGTGATTCATGAGAAGCACGACTTGGAAGGACTCATTGCAACCCTGTGCGACCAGGTATACTACACATATATTTAACTATCAAATAAAGTCTGCCTCTAATTACAGATGTGTGCAAACTCCCACTGCACATCTTCATGCTCTTAGTGTGTGTCTAAAGCCAGCTTTGGGACATTGTACATCAGGGGTTAGCAGTTAGATTCAGCCATAAGATTGTTTTTTTAAGCATTTTTACAGGCTGATATGTTGGCAGAGGTGAATAGTTCAGTGATTTTGGAACACAGAGGAGCATCAGTCCTGCTCTGAATACAGCTTTTACTGACACATGCACACTGTCAGCCCCAACATGCCTAACTGGCTGTCATCATTGTCTCTTATATAGTACTTCCAATAACTCCTCTAGTTTGCCAACATGATGATACAAAATAAAGATTTATTTCTCACAACAGAAGTGAGTACATGCCTGTGCAATATTAAAACTCCACCACCTTACAGTAATTACATTACTTTTAAGTTGAACGGGAGTTTTTGCTGTGATGTTAAATTAAAAGCTTAGATTCACTGTATTAAAAATACAAGATCTACAATAGAAACTCAAAAAAGAAAAGTCAGTACTGAGATTCAGATCTTTATTACCTCCGCCAAGGAGGTTATGTAATAGCCGGCGTTGGTTTGTTTGTTTGTTTGTGTGCAAATTAACTGGAAAACCCATGAATGGATTTGGATGAAATTTTCAGGAAATGTGTGAAATGGGTCGAGGAACACATGATGAAATTTTGGGACTGATCCATATCACCGTCTGGATCCAGGAATTTTTTTTATCTAAGTATAACCAGGTGGACAATTAAATGCGGTTTACCCTAAAAGCCACCAGAGGGCACTCTTGTTTTTGGGGTAACCCCCTGTGACCACATGACATTTTGGGTCTCCATATTACAGACAGCAACAGTGACGGAGTTCTCTTTCCTTCCTGAGCGACATACGCACAGTTGGGCCGGCATTCTTATCTCTGGTTATCTAAGAAGCTGGGAGGCTGTTAGGAGCTGCTGCGCTTGAGGCCACGCCTGTTCATTAGGTTGAATGGGGTGAAGGCCGCACTGTTGGTAGGAAATTTGAACTGACTGTAATTATATTTGTATCTGTAACGTTCCATACAAAATATGTGAATTGGGAGATTGTGTTGGGGGTGGACTGAAGCTCCTTAGCGGAGGTATGTGCTCTCTGAGTGCTTTTCTAGTTTTTTTTGTACTGCGTATGTCTGCCTTGTTTTTGATGACGGACTCAATCCTTCTCAGCACATTTCTGGACAGATGTTCTGTCATTTAGTTATTTGCTGGACTGTTTGTGTTTCTGTATTTATCTTTTTAAAATTACCCAAAGTTGTTCTGTTGAAGTCAAGTCAGGCAACATACTTGTCCAGGTCATAGTTTTCAATTTATTCTCCAAAGTGTGACTTTGGCAGTATGTTTCAGATGATAATAATGCTGTAATATTTTTCTTTTGCCAAGCTTCTGCAGACTGGGAGTCATCTTGTCAGCCAGTATTTTATATATCCACAGGCATTTATGGTGCATCTGTAAACATCATCTCCGCTGCTCCCCATATCATCACACTTCTGCTTCACTGTCAGGACCATGCATTCACTGTGGTAGTCCTGGTCAGGTTCACACCAAGAATGCTGGATCCCATCTGAGCTGAACAAATTTACAGTATCTTGGTCTCATTTGAGCAAAAAAAATGTGCTCCCAACATTCATCAGGCTTCTATAGTGTTCTTTTGCAAAAATGTAACTTTCTTACAGAACAGCAAGGACGGATGTTTTTCTTGGAATCTGTTAATCAAGGTTGAGGTTATCCTGTCCTTCACGTTAACCGAGCTGTCAAAGAAACTCTGGTTTACATTAATAACCCTGTGATATGTCTGAAGCACTTGCCTGTTTGTTTTTTACAGCTAGATCGTGAGTGCAGCGCTCTGTCCATATTGTCATTTTGGGAGGATGAACACTGTGGCCACTAGTATTATGGCTATTTGTAGTTTGTCACTAATCTTCCTGTATCCTTCTCTATCTTGGTCTCACAAGTCTCTCAATCTGAATTTCAGTTTCTCTGGCAATACTTTTCCATGTAGAACCATGACACAGGCACGCGGATAATCACAGCATAAGTCCAAAACTGAGAATGTTTTGCTGTTCATGGCTCATTTTACAACCATGTTCATGCAGTTCGGCTTGATTAGAAATCACAGCTCTGCTCAGATTGGTTTCAGTGATCACAGGTTTTCTCACTTTTGTGCCGGTGATCACAGGTGTATTCCCTTTTGTTGCACTGAGTTTCTACTCTGGGGCCTGTATTAATTAATGATAAGCGGAAATATTGTCCTTGCCAACTTAGAAATAATCCAATTACTGAGAAGAAATGCAGTTTAGAATCAACTGACGTTTAAGTGACATTGCAAAGGAGTGTACTTACTGCTGTTGTATATTGAATGTCAATGCATTATGTCTTATACTGTATATGTTTAGTTTATGAACCTACGGTGGTTGTACTTCCACGTAAAATCAATAACATCCACTGTAGAATCATAGTGAGCTCTGTGGAAGATGACCTGCACCCTCGTTAGATATAAAATGCTAACAAAAACACAACAGTTCTTATTTTCAGGTGATTATATACAGATGAAGACGTAATTATGATGTACGTATTTTCCATTTTTTCTAATAGATCCCCCCTAAATCTTACACACAGGACAAATAATTTTGTCAGAGGGCTTTGCAGGCGACTGTCGTAGATCACCATCATTGTGGGTTAATGTTCTCTAGATGATGGATATGTCACGGCGGCATTACAAGCACCACCACAAAACAAGCATATGGAGCAAAGAGGCAGCAGCTAATTTAACACTCTGTCACTGGGAGGATGTAATTGGACTCTTGATAAGGGGCCAAGGAGCTGCTATGTGGCCAAGTTGGCAAACAGCTCCAAGTTTAAGTCTTTTAAGAAGTTTAAAGAGAAGAATATGATTTTTTCATTCAGCCCACAAATCACAGTGCAGGTTTGCATCAATCTGGGACCAAGAAAATACTGGTTGAGCTGAATGCAAATAGGTATAACAGCAATAAAACAAGACTATTGGGAACAATTGAGGATTTTAGAATTTTAAAGGGAAGAATGAATAAATTACACTGTGTTTTTGTGATCTCTGGGTACCTGTGTGGTTTAAAAAGGAGGAAACAGCCAAACATATTACAGCCCACGTACCTTATTCTTGCTGTGTAATGAAGAGAATTAGAAAGATTAGTTGTGTTTGATGCACCCACATACAGAATATATGCTGTAAATGACATAACGGTATTAGGCTGCAGTTTTTCAACCTCAGTACATTTGAGGTGCTTTTGTTTTTCATTCCAGCGCACCTTCAGTGATTAGACAGACATACCTGCTAAAGGAGCACATTTTCCAAACCCATTTCTCTTCCCTCTTACTCTTTTTCAAACTTTCCAAGTACTGCACCATGTACTGCACTAGGATTGTAATGCAAATCCTGCTAGAGCAGGCGGTAAGGCTGAACAATTAATCAGTTTCAAATTGAAATCGTGATTTGAAACAGTGCAGTTTGCAAATTACAAAGGCTGCAATTTAGGATATGAATAATCATGTAAACACCAGTGTTGTTTCTCTATTCCCCAGTCATAAGCTAGTGTATTAGGAAGTGTTTAAAATGCCTGTTTTTGATACAGAAGTAATCATGGCTAAAAGTTGAGCCTCTGTATCAAAATATAGGTAAAAGTCAGACCTTTCATTTGCTATAACTTGTTTTGTCCAACCACCTATCCTGAATGGTGATGTCATCCTTCAAAGTTTAAAGTTGAATGATCAGAAAACAGAACACACATCCAGTGAACCAGCACTTGTTTCTTTGACTCTATGTCACAGACATTAAATTGCTACAGTTTTGTCCCTGAACTGTGATATATCACAGACAATTGATGCTCAATGCAAGTTGTATAAAAAGCGAACAAGAACCAGATTTTGCCCTGAGATTGTGACACCTGAGTGGATGTAAAGATGATCTAGTTGGTTGATTTTTATCAGTGATCAAAGGTGTTTTTTAACCTTGAAAATTTCATGTGTTTACAAAGTTATGAGGGCTTAAAAAATGTAGTGAAAATTAATGCAAACTAAAAAGTGTGAAATTTTAATCACCTTTATGTACTTAAAGGCCCTGTAACTGAAAAGGTTTGAGTGGCTACATTAAATATGCTAAAGTTATTGTACAAGAAAAATCAGCTTATTCTGATTTCAGATTTGGTTGATTTTGTATTTAATGACCCATACATGGCTCAGTGGTTAGCTGCATTGTGTCATAGCTAGAAGACCCCCGGTTCGCGACACCTGGGATCTTTCTGTGTGGAGTTTGCATGTTCTCCCTGTGCAGTGTGGGTTTTCTCTGGGTTCTCCAGCTTCCTCCTACAGTCCAAAAACATGCTGAGGTTAATTGATGATTCTAAATTGTCCGTAGGTGTGAATGAGAGTGTGCTTGGTTGTCTCTATGTGTAGCCTTGTGATAGACTGGCGACCTGTCCAGGGTGTCCCCTGCCTTCGCCCTGAGTCGGCTGGGATAGACTCCAGCCCTCCCGCAACCCTACAGAGGATTAAGCGGTGTATAGATAATGGATAGATGGATGACCCATACATGTTATTCAGTGTGTGTAACCCAGGGTTTTAAGCAATGTGTCCATTGCTTTACAAATTCCTACCATCCTCCTTGTGTTACAGTCATGCTTTTGATGGTTTCTTACATGGTAACGCTCCATGACATGTTTTAATTCTATTACACAGTGAAAACTGAGGTAAAATCACAATATATGTCAGAAAAATTGCAATTAGATATTTTGACCGAATTGTTCAGCGCTAGTGGGCAGTAAACAAATGAAGTGCAGTTTCATTTAGAGCTAACCAGAAGGATGGAGTCAACAATCGAACTTCAATTTTGAATTAAAGGTGTTTTTTGCAATACAAAAGCAAAGCAAGTCCAGTCTGGCTTGTTACTGACAAGCGTGAAAAAGAATTGGATGAAGTATCGACACAGAAACTTCAGATAGGTTTTTTCTTTTGCTCCTTTCCTGTTTTTCCTTACTGTGGGCTTGTTTTCCACTGCAGTATAAAGACCTGCCCCTGTAAAGAAACAGCACAACCATGACTAGAAGGATAAAGAAATCAGAAATGTCCTCCATGCAGTTTAACACAGTTAGAATGTAATAAACAATTTAAAAAGATTAAAGGTGTATTACTGGACAAACTGAAAGAGCCTGGGATCAACTTGCCCAGCATTTTTCCAAGTTTCCACAGGTGTTACCAATAATGGATAAAATGGAGGCTCCACATGCTATAGTTATTTTACTACTTGCATTTTTACAGTCTCTAAAAGCTTTTTCACACTAGTCTGCACATAAACTGTGGAAAAATATGCTACCATGCTGAATGTATCTTCCAGCAACTCACCAACATCTTGCTCCTCTGTCCACCATTTTTGAGCCATGCTTAATACTGTTCTCAGTCTCTCTTGTAATCTTCTCTCTGTAAACACATCCTGCAGTTCATCTGAAAACTGAGTTTTTGACTGAGAATTTTTAAAAGATATATGCCGAATAAAGGGATTTCAATGAAAAAGCTAATTTTTGAGCTTCTATTTGGACCGACTCCTTCCTTCTGTTTTTTGCAATTTGTGACTGAAAAGGTTCATACTACACAATAACATAACATGCTCTCCCTGTGAGACAGGAGATGACACAAAATCAATGAAGCTCAATATTGTGTGGGTGTTAATGGTCAGAAATCCATCAGCAATATGATAAAGAAAACAGCCCTACACAGGACTCTACATTGTAGAACCTGCATGTACACAAATGCTTGGTTACTTTCTTGTTCTCCATAGTCTTGTTTTCTTCCTCTGCACCTGCTTTTAAACACCAGTTAGAACCAGAAATAATTTTATTCTACCTGGTCTTCTACTCAAGCAACAAAATCATGCTGTTTAATGGGAAGGATGAATCTGAGGTGTGTCCTCTTGCAGGTGGGACATAGAGACTTCGATGTAGAGAAGAAACTGAGGAGAGACCTGAAGAGGACTCATGCCCTGCTGGCTGATGCCCAGCTGCTACTTGCCACCATCGACAGCTCAGGGCAGAACCTGCCCAACGGCAGCAAAGACCAGATAGAACGGCTGCACTGCCAGGTACTCTCACCTGTACAAACACCTTTATCTCCACACACCTCTGCAATGTCACCTTCTGCTCTGTGAGAAACAATCTGTGTCTCTAATTAGCTCGAAGAGAGTGAAGCGAGGTGGCTCGAGGCCGAGAGCGTTCAGACGACTCTGTCCCAGGAGCTGGAAAACACTCAGATTGAACTGGAAAATATCTGCAAACAGAAGAGTGTGGTGAGTGTTTTTCTTTTTCGAGGTGCATCTGTGGACAGATGACAGATAACAAGAAAAGCCTGAATAATACAGGGCATAAGAGCGGATTGGATGGTTGGATGAACATGATGAGAGAGAATATTTCCCACTATCGTCAAAACACCAAATGAAGCAATGCCCTCTAAAATTGCATCTGATTTTTTAACATAATGACACATTTGAGACAGAAGCTATTTGTTTTTAATATTTGCAAGGGTATGGTCAAGCACTGTCAGGTTGCATGGGGATAATGATTGAACAGCCCTTTTTAATTTCAGCCACAAATTCTCAGTTGAATCGAGGTCTGGGCTCTGACTAGACCACTTCACAATATTCATCTTGTTGTCTTTCAACCATTTCTGTGTAGCTTTGGATTTACACTTCGGGTCATCATCTTGCCGCATCAGGTTGTGCTCCAAGATTTTCCTTTATTTGGCTGCATTCATTTTACCATCTACCTTTACAAGCCCTCCAGGACCCACTGCAGAGAAGCATCACCACATCATGATGCTGCCACCACCGTGCTTCACAGTGGGGATGTTGTGTTTGTGATGATGCCCAGTGCTTGTTGTCCGCCAAACATAGTCTCTAGTCTGATGGCCAGAAAGCTCAAATTTGTTCTCTTCAGACCAAAGAACCTTCTTCCAGTTGACTTCATAGTCTTCCACATCCCCTCTGGAAAACTCTAGGTCCGATTTATTGAGCTTTTTTTTCAACAATGGTTTTCTCTTTGCCACTCTCCCATTAGACTTTGACCGGTAAAAACAACCTGACTAGCAATTATCATATGTACATTGTGTCCAATCTCAGCTGCTTCAACTTGTAACTCATTTAAAGGAGTCATAGGTGTCTTGGTGGCCTCCCTTACTTGTCTCATTCTTGC
The DNA here is from genome assembly GCA_024666655.1 of Dascyllus trimaculatus. Lineage (NCBI taxonomy): Eukaryota > Metazoa > Chordata > Actinopteri > Pomacentridae > Dascyllus > Dascyllus trimaculatus. The sequence continues at coordinate 4,488,529 of CM045460.1, read as the reverse complement.
TCGGTCACTTGTCTGCTTTAGACAGATTTGTGCCACATTTCTTCCATGTCTTAGTGATGTTTTTTTTAACTGTACTTCAAGGGATATTCAGTGACTTGTAAAATGTCTTAACTTATCCCCTCACTTATGCATTTCAGTAGCCTTTTCACTGAGTTGCTTGAAGTGTTCTTCTGTCTTCATGGTGTAGTTTTAGCCAGGAGTACTGATTCACCAGTATCTGGAAGGTCCAGTCACACATTCATTGCACTCAGATGGTCTCCATTTCACTAACTGTGTGACTTGTAGAACCAACTGACTGGACCTGTGTTAAATTAGGTGAGTCACTGAAAATAGGGTTGAATACTTATCTCTTACTTTACATTATGTCTTTTAAAATAATTAAGTATAAATCAATTTTCACTTTTACGTTAGTTTTTTTTGGTGTAAATTCTTGAGATAAAGCTAAATTAAATTGACAATGATTCAATGATGTAAAGCTGTAAAATTGAAAAACTTCCAAAGGGAGGGGGGTTAATACTTTTTATAAACACTGTACATACGTTATTATTATTTAATCACAACAGTAAAACCCATAACAGAAATAAAGTGTGCAAAGAGTTAAGCTAATAATTGGAGTCACAAAAATCTCTCAGTAACATTTTTCTATGTGTCCTTAGCTTGTTTGTAATAAAACTGCAGCCCAGAACATCGTTTAGATCAAACTGAAATAGTCAAATTGAAGAATACATACACATAAACCTCCTTACCACTTTGTCTTTGTGAGTCCAGGTGGATGAGCAGTTGGCCCTGCTGCAGCACGAGAAGGTGGACCTGCTGAAGAGGCTCGAGGAGGACCAGGAAGACCTCAACGAACTCATGAAAAAACACAAAGCGCTCATTGCACAGGTGCTGCTTTGCACTTCATAGCTTGTCTTTAAGCCCCATTAAATACTTAATCATCCCGTATCGTTTGTTCCTCCTTAGTCCTCCAGTGACATCTCTCAGATCAGAGAGCTGCAGGCTGAACTTGAGGAGGTGAAGAAACAGAGACACTCTCTGCAAGAAGAGGTAACGTGTGTTTGACCATTAAAGTACATGCAGCACTAAGAGGTTTATGAACCAGATTTGCTGTTTAAACTGGCTGAGTAGAGACTGTAATGGATTTTTGGATCATTTAACCTCCTTGTTGCGGATCTTAATAGAACTGCAGGCTTCAGGTGGAGCACTGATATATCTGTGCATAATTTGGTCCTCCTAATGCTTTTGGCTCACTCCTCCTCTCCACCTACTCATCATGCAGCTCCAGCAGAGCGTGTCCAGGGTGCAGTTCCTCGAGTCGTCCACTGTGGGGCGTAGCATTGTCAGTAAACAGGAGGCCCGTGTATGTGACCTGGAAAACAAATTAGAGTTTCAGAGAGGGCAAGTCAAGAGGTTTGAGGTGAGATCAGATAATTCTTGTCCAATTTAAACACATAATTACCAACATGTGTGTGACTGTGTTCCCTTCATGGCCTTATTTGCCACTTCTGTGTCATTTGCAGGTGCTGGTGCTGCGTTTAAGGGACAGCGTGGTTCGTCTGGGAGAGGAGCTGGAGCAGAGCGCTCAGGCTGAAGCCCGAGAAAAAGAGAACGCCCGCTACTACCAGCAGCGCCTGCAGGACATGAGGCTGGAGATGGAGGAGCTGACCCAGAGAGAGCAGGACAGCAGTCGCAGACGGATGGAGCTGGTAATGTGTTAAAACAACTGCTGCATGCAGCTTCACAGCAGTCAGACCATAAATAATGCTACCAATGGCTACACTTACACTTAGGCCCAAAACCTATCTATACACACTGTAGTGAAAATCTGTTGACAAAAATACAATCCAGTAGATGTCTTCCTGGTGTTGCTCTGATGAGCATATGAATATCTGGAATTGCCACAGCAAAAAAGATTAAAATACAACACTTTTCTGTACTTGCTGTCAAGGAGAGAAGAAGATAAGATAAGACAAGATAAGATAACCCTTTATTAAAGTACTGTCCCGCACAAGCTTGTTATCTCTTGTTTTCTCATGATTGAGAGAGACTTGTGCACTGCGGCTGCTCACAAGATGGAAAAAGGCAATGAAGCCATATCCAAGCCAAATATTGATTTGTGCTGAATTTTTCTTTCGACCGATCGCTTTCTTCTGGCTCGAAATGACATAAACATTTGACGAAAGACTGTAATTTTGAATGTAGATTAAAGTGGTTTTAATGAAGCATCTTGATCAGATTTGGGTCATTTTCCTGACAGAACCACACATCAAACTGATTATTTTAGGCACCATCGGAAAGTTGAACATCAGATCGGATTCTTGCTCGTTGTACAGAAAGAGTCTAATAAGTGATAGATGATCCAGTTTTGGTAATTTTTTGAAAAGGCTCACAGGCCTTTCGAACCCAGAAGTGGGGTTTGGTGTTGAGAGCTTTAAATAAATGTGTTGCATCACATGAAGCAGCTTCTTGCCCAGATCTTCAGGTGCAGATCGATCACCCCCATTCTACCTGGGCAGCACACATCTGCTACAGTGGATGCAGTAGTTTGCTCCAAATTTCTGTTAGTGTGAGTAGCTGAGTGAGTAGACGGTGGATAGATCTCCAGAACACATAAAGTTAAAGATGAAATCTTTCAACATTTTAGATACGAGTAGTGTTTTGCTTTTGTTTTTTTTACTGAAAAAAGGAACGGAGCACCACTTGAAAGCTTGGGCTGCCAAATAACTTTTTACCAAGGTCTCAGTACCTAATAGTTAAGTCAGTCACTGCCATTTGTACAGCACATTTAAATCAACAGAAAACCGCCAACGTGCTTCCCAGTAACACAAAGATTAGAAGAATATGAAATAAGATTAACATTACAAACTTACCTTACAAGTTTAGATATTAAAATTAAGAAGCTATGGTATTATATACCATACCAAATTAACTGCCTAATGTAAAATCATTAGCTTGTTGTAATTAGAAAATGATTTTCTAATTACAAGAAGGAAGAATCAAAGAAGAAGGAATCAAAATGTAAAAATAAGACTTCTTCATTTGACCAACCACCTACCCTACAGAGTGATATTACCCTTGAAAATTGACTTTTTACAGTATTCTTCTTAACAATGTTTGATTCTACTACTGTCATACACATTAAATTAGTGCAGTTTTGCTATTGAAGCTATGATATATGGATATAGAAACAATCCTGCTCAGTGAAAATTAGATTTTGGCTTTAGAACGTGACACCATGTGTCTATCTCCTGTAGTTATGAAGTCATAAGGACTCAAAAATGCAGGAGAAAGTAGGGCAAATTAAAAAAGCATAGGATTTGGACCCACCGCAATGTGCTTCAGGGGCCTGTGACTCTGAAAATATTCATAGTATGAAGGTAAAATTTTGCATGTCTTCATTAAATATCCAAAAGTTATTGTAGATAAAAATTCAGCCGAAGGGGTCGCTTGTGAACTTTTTTCAGATTAATTAGGTTTTTTATGTAATGACCCTATACCAAGTTACCCCACTAATTTCAAATCATTTGCTTGTTGTAATTTTCCAGTCAGGGCTATGACTTGTTCATCATTAAAAAACCTTCACAGCTTTGTAAAGACACATCCTCAAAGCTTGTCCCAGCAATCAGCAGCTGCCAGCGCTCTGAACATTAAAATGACTGATGTCCACAAAGCAGAAGAGGCTGTTAAAAGACAGCAAAGTGTTTTCAGAAAGCTGTTTGCACAGTTCCTCATGTAATTAAGAAATAGCAGTTAACAGAAATGGTGGAGGTCAAAATAAGGTCTGGGAGAAAACTTTCTCAGCTTATAGCATTGTTAGAAAAGCAAATCAGACCCTCTGTTTGACTGCAAAAGAGCTTCAGGAAGATTGATCACAGTGTGGAGTGGAGCTGCTCTGTTCTACTATGCAGCTACACAAATAAGACCCGAAGAAATTCTTTTCCTGCAGCCTCACCACAAAATGAACATCTAATCAAGTCTGATGCATTTTGGAAATAAGTGCTGAAGACTAACAATGTTAAACTTGAAGTTTTTAGCGGCAGCAAACAAAACTTGGAGGAAAAAAGATGCAGAACTTCAGGAAAAGAACTCGTCTAACTGGAAAGGAGGGCGGATCAATGATGATGATTTGAGCTTATGTTGCTGCCACTCACACAGGAAACGATTCACTGGTAGAGGGAACAATGGATTCAGTTAAATTGCAGTAAATGGTGGTAGAGCGAGCACTGCTTCGACAACAGTATCATCATCCTAAAGACGTCTCAAAATCCACAGTGGACGACCTTGAGAGGAGCAAGCTGAAGGTTTTAGCCTCGCAGTCCGTCAACCTGGACATCATGGAAAAGGTGTGGACAGACCTCAAAGAGCAGAGCAGCAGGACAGTCCGAGAAAGTGATAAAATTCAACATCTTTTGCATGAAGAACTGAAAGACTTTGAGTTACAACATAAAGCATTTTCAAGCTTTGATATTTGCCCAGGGGGCTACAGCTTAGTACCGACCATCTAGGGTGCCCAAACTTCTGCTCCAGGCCCTTTGCCCTTTTTGTTTTTTTGAAACTGTGAAAGATGGAAATTTAAAAGTAGCGTTTGATTTGAATATTAAAGAATTTTTTCAGCTTTAACTTCATGCCTTGTGGAAATCAGGTCATCATTTACTCACTGAGCTGTTCACAGTAGCAGAAATTTGGAGCCAAACTTTTGCATGCCACTGTAAATACAAACCCCCACAGGCCGTTACGCACATCTGAGCTGTGCGGCAACATTTTAGAGAGGGGCTGGAACTTAAAAAGCCCTGGCAAGAAGCACATCCTCCAGGCTATGATTGAAAGTGCAGCACACTTCCAGAACAGTCACTTCTCGGCTGTTCTCATTAACAAAAACAACAGCTGGTCTATTATCTGGAACATTTGAAAAACATCACTTTCATTACTGCTGAGTGAGATCGTAGCAGCACCGACAGCATGAGGGAGGGCTTCTGCACACTCAGAGGATAAACATGCAAACACAGACTCAGTTATATAGTGTAGCTAACTTAAGAATGCAGTTTCTATTCTTACATGATATGTATATTATTCGAGTTATCACAAAACCAAAAACAAAGAATAAAACAAACAGGTAACAACAAACAAATCAGCCAGGGTAATATACACATATTAATTAAATCATTGCCCTTTTATTAAATCAGACAGATATTTTTGCCAAATTACTTCTTGACGTATGTTTAAAATAGGTTTTTATGGCTTATATTGATCTCTAACTTTAAAAAATAATTTAACCACTTGGATGTCATTTTAATGTTTTGGGGATTCATTTCTAGTTGAAACAACATTGGACTTGGCACCCCAGATAAGTTCAGATAGGTCTTAAACAAGTCATCAAAAATAATGAAGGCCAACAGTAATATGACATCAGCAAAACAGCCCCAGAGCATAATACTGCCACCACCATGCTTGACGGTAGGTTTGGTGTTCTTGGGATTACAGGGCCTCACCTTCTCTCTTTCAAACGTATTTCTGGTCATTGTGGCCAAATAGTTTAGCTTCCGTTCCATTTGACAACAGAAATGTCCTCCTTGCCTTTATCCATGTGATCAGTAGCAAACTTCAGTCAAGCTTTAAGGTTCAGCTTCTGGAAGAAGGGCTTCCTTCTTTCACAGCAGCCTCTCAATCCTTGGCAATGCAAAGTAAGTTTAACTGTGGAAACTGACAGCTGTGTTCCAGCAGCTTCTAATTCATTGCAGATCTGCTTTTTGGTAATTCTTGCTTGACACTTGACCATCTTGACAAATTGTCCCTCAGCAGCAGTGGATGCCTTGTGTTTTCTTCCTGATCATGGCAGTGACAACTGTGCAACTCACTTTATTGTCACAGTGGGTCTGGGAACCCAGGTGCAGACACAGGAGAGCAGGCAGAGACAAGTGATGATTGAAAGGGTTTATTTAAGAAAGGAATGAAGCTGAAACCAATACAGAATGGGTAAACTAAACGGAGAGGAAAACAGAATGGATGAACCAGACTTCATTCAAAAAAGGATCAAACTACAAAAACCAAGGAAAAACTCCAAACTAACAACAAAGGGGGGACCTAAGGAAAAAGACTGTGAATAAACTAAGCAAGACTAACGAAACAGGAATACTCACTGGACAGAGAACAAAAACGGCATATATTATTATATACACACACACTAACAACGCTGAATCTTATTTAAAGTTAAGATCTTATGGAAATGGATAAATATAGAGATTAGTCTGACTAATTCAGAGAAGTTATGACCCCACAAAACTGTACATGAAAAACCAACTAATCCAAGGACTCTCTGGATTCTTTTTTAAACAAATGTTTGTGTTTTTTGGCAAATTTTTTGATTTTAATAACATTTATCTGAAAGAATGACGTCACATGATTTGTTCAGTTATTGTCAGAAAGTTGAAGATCTGAAAATTCTTTCTATTTTTATCATTTCTGTCTGATAAATGGTATGACTGAGGTGATTTTAAAAACCATAACACGCCACTTCAGACTAACCCACGTTTTTTGGTGTTTAAAGGATTATTAGCTCAAAAGTATGTGAAGCAATTCTATTGTTTTTTTGTCTTTTTTTGCAGCACATACAGTACATGCTGTACTGCTGTTCATTATTCTATCCAATAAACACTACACTATAGGCATCTGATGGGTAATAAACATTGTTTTACTCACTTCCTCAGTCATGTTCTTGTTTCTGCTCACAGCAGATTTCTTTGTGACCTCTGAGCCAAGCGAAAAAGAGAAGGAGCTCCAATAATTATTCAGTTATTAGCACAAAGCAACACACACAAGGATGCCCTTTAACAACCTACCAACCAGCTAAGCAGACACACACACACTCGCTTACGTGAATAGACATATTCATACACACAATAGCAAAAACACACACTCCTCCTCCTCCCACCTCCCCTCCACCCTTCTTCACGTCATCTTTCCCTCATCCTGCTCTCTCTCTCTGTGACTGTGATTAATCCTCATTGTCTCTTCAAGGTTATGGGCACACACATACACATGCACACACACATACACATACACACGCACGCACACACACACACACGCATGCCTACGTGTCTCCATGACAACCACTGCACCCACACCCGTCTCCTCAAAGCCAACAAAGCCAATAACTTTGAAAGCCTAGAAGCTTTTGTGTGTGTGTGTGTGTGTGCAGGCATGTGTGACTGGATGCTAAAGAGACAGAACAACAACAATGACGAATACCAAAAAAAACAGGACGAGATGAATTAATAAATCACTCTGTTCCCCCAATGTCACCGTGCGTATGTAACAATTTTCTCCTAAATAACCCGGGCAGCAGCGGCAGAGCTCAGGTCACAGGAGCGTGTGCGATGCCATCGGACATTCAGTGTTTGACTGATGAGGTAATATGAGCTTGAATGAAGGTAATTGCTGTGGCAGATTGAGCCCCGGGGTCTGTACAGGTTGCCAGCTTGGCCTGTTGAAGGTGATATTCGTATAGACAAACGTCCTTTAATCTCATAATGTTTATTTACAGGAAAGAGTTTGGCCTGTTAAAAAGTAATTTTTCTGTTGCAAGAAGGTCCAAATATGTGAACATCTAACCAAAATTCTTTTAGGGGGGAGACAAAAAATTGCAGATCAAGACAAGGTTGGCACACTTTAAGGCTCCAAACAAGTAATTTAATCCTCCTTTAACCCTCTAAACTAGAGATGGTAATGATTAAGGGTTAATTGATTATTTTTCATTAATGATTTAACTGATTACAAATTGAGGAACTGATGAGGAGGAAGATGAAGAAATTGCATGTCAGAAAAAAATGTATTGTAGATTAATTGTAGTACCTGAAGCCTGTTTAACACTGTAGTGTCATTTGGGCTCTGAGCACTTCTGTGTTGGCAAGCAGAAAGCATTGTTGGGGTTTAGTGGGTTAGAGGGCCACCATGACAAAGACTTCTGTGATGGTTAATGGCTACCAGGCCAGAGTTTATGTGTTCAAAGCAAAGTCTTTCTGGACAGTTTGTCCGTAGCCCAATGATACATGTAAACTAAACCAATCAAGTGACTTATGAAATGTTCCGTTGTTACAAATATGCTATAACATATGTTGCTAATTATTGTATTTTTATATGTTTGTATTATTCAATTATTATTGCTTGGCAAGGCTACTCATTGTCAGTTGGGAACATTTAGAAAATCACAAAAATTACTCCATATATGAACCTAAAACTGTAAAAATAGAAAGAATAATACAATTTTCAACTGTCGGGCGGTCCTTGAACTGCGTGACATGTGGTTCAGTCAGGTGACAGTCTCTGTTGTGTCCACAAACGTCCTTCAATCTCATGATGTTGTTTTGCAGGAGATGCAGGTGGAGGAGCTGACTGCTGTCAGACAGGCGTTGCAGGCCGACCTGGAGACATCCATTCGCCGCATCGTCGACCTGCAGGCCGCACTGGAGGAGGTGGAGTCGAGCGACGAGAGTGATGCTGAAAGGTAATTTGGCTTCAGCGTTTGCTTAAACAATTATGTCTGTGTGTTTAAACTCAACTTGTCACCACTCTGCCCTTCAATGCAGCGTTCAGACTGCTGTGGAGTCCTTGACTCGAAAGAAGGACCTGTAAGAAACTCATGACTGCGTGTGTGACTTGGTAGTGTGAGGTTCTGCTTACAAGTGCGACCTGAAAATCAGGCCTTGAACTGTCATCATTAAGCATCTCCAAATTCAGAAAATAAGTTGCTGCACCATCTCAGATTTTGTTCAAAGTTAACTGATTTGTTGTTTGGGACCCAAAGGTTCTTGTCTTGTTGTTATAGCACTTACTAGGATGTTAAAGAAAGATGAGGTTTATTGTGATGTGTTTGAATTAGCATCTGTTTCTCTGCTCAGTGCCAATTTCAAATATATGTATGATAAAATTCAGTAAGGCCAAATAGATCTCATATGTTGTTAAACTTTGACATGAAGACAACATGGAGGCAACTTGTAACTTGACACATACAATTACAGCATATAGACTCCTCTGCACACCAGTTTTTGCGGTCCTATGAATGAGTCCAAATCACCATTTTGACATGTCAAAATAGCAAAAAACGGGAAACTTGGCGCATATCAAATTTCCTCTAGTGTTAGAAGCCTCACGAGTTGGTGAAATGTTGACAAAAGTCTGAATTTTAGTAGGAAATATGGATGCATCCATATGTAACTTTCTGGGGCCCCAGTACGATCCTTGTTTTTTCAAGGGCAAAAGGATACGAATCTGTGTTCTCACCAACTTTAATGGCCACAGGAATTATATTTCTGGAGATATTCAACAATAAAAATGGATTTCCAGGTTGATTTGAGGGTGAAAATACATAAAATCCCAGGTGTGAAAACAAACTAAATTCCTAAAATTCAACTAAAATATTTTTACAGAACTTAGTTTTTGGTCCTAAACAACAAATGACTAAACTTTAAATATATCTAAAATGGTGGAGTAACACTACTGTCTGAGATGATGCAGACTGACCCAAAAATGAAAGAGACCTGTTCAGCCTTAAAGGATAATTCTTGTCTACTGTAAGAAAACTATAGAAATAACCAAAAGTAACCAGAATTATCCTTTGACTCAAGTGAAAAAAGGCTGTGTGCATGACTACTAACAGTCAATAGGCCTCTGCTGCACTACAGCGAGCGTTTTGTTCCATAGTAATGTAAAAATTACAAATCATCTTAAAATTCCTGTATGCTGTACATAATGTTTTCTGCAGTAGCCTTATAATAAGCATTTCCCCACTTTCCATTACCACTTGAACACAAAAAATCTAACTAATAACTGGTCTCAAACGAATTAGCCTCACACGCCTCTATGATGAAATCATAGCAAATATAAATGTTGACATGTCGTTTAGTGCTGAATTAAATACTGGTTGCAGACACTATGAAATGACAGAGGCCTTGGAAGTGTTTTCCGTGGATCTTCTCTTAATATATTGTCATTTTAGTTGCATCGAGTATTGCTTTACAATTTTAAAACACCTGAGGTAAATGTTGATATTCCAAGCAGCGGATTTCTCACAACCTACAGTCGATGTTACACCTTTAATCAGCAACCATTTGGTTTACACAGCTTCCAATAAGGTCTTGAGTACCGTTTGAAGGTGGCATGAATCATGCAAGTTGATGCTGATGACTTGAATGAAAATCAGAGGCTACCTGGACAGTGGTACGTCTGTGCAGATTCTCAGTCATCCAGGTCATGATGATCCTCTGCTGCTTCAGTAAAATGTAACTGGACTTCCTCTTTAGTTCATTCGGATGTTTCATATCTCATTTAAGAGGCTTCTTCAGTTCTAGCTGACTGGTGGGGAGTTCTGATTATTTATTCCCCTCCTCAACTCACAAGGCACAGAGCTTGTCATAGACCTGACACTCAAATGACTCAAAGTGTCTCAGGACTGCATTGTAAGTACTTGATAAGTGGTGTCGTAGACCTCCTTTCCTGTTTAGAGATGGCTGCTCCAGTTTACCAAAGAAGGCTTTCCTAACTCCTAAGCCACTTAACATTTACAATAAACATTACAGCCACGTCTTAACAAGGGAAGGGGTCTACAACACCACTTATCAGGAACTAACAATGCAGTCCTGAGATACCTAGAGTCATGAGTCTTAGCTCATTGACTAGCCTGATTCAACATTAGTTGAGAATGAGAATAAATACCTTGAACTCCCCACAAATCAGTCACCATTTATTAGATACTTATAATGCAGTCCTGAGATCCCTCCCCAGGCAGTTTTGCCATCATTAACACACTGAGTCGTCCATCCCCAGGAAGTTTTACCACCATTCACACTATGAGTCTTGCAAGTCCTGGATCCTTAACGTGCCAGGGACTTTCGGTCAGTTAAAGCTGAGGAAGCATCTTTGATAAAGGTGAAGTGTTCTCAAGAACTAAGAAGAAGTCCAGTTGCCCTCTACTGAAGCACTTAGGATTACCTGGAAACTAGAAAACAGCACCCACTGACCCAACAACGTGCTGTGTGCTTTGGTGAATGGCTCAGCGTTAGCTTACCCCATTGCAGCATCTTTCATTTCTTCTGACTTCAGGTTTTTGTTTGTAGAAAAACGAATGATTAAAAAGACAAGCTTGATGCTTTGATCCAGACTCAAACCTCTTTCACAGATTAATCTTGCAGATGAGGGTGTAGTCCTAATTGTAATCCTACCCTAGTTTGCAGTGGACTCTGCAGTGAGCTGCAGTTATAAATGACAGTCTGTAATGTGCTTGCATACTCATTGCAGCTACTACTGTTTAATTGCCCATCAAGAATAGTCATGGAGATGTTTTCCATGAGGTGTGATTTTGTCCTGCAGTGACTCTGTGTCCAGTGTTGGCTCTGTTGGGACAGAGGATGTTGGAGAGGGGATTCGTCACTGGCTGGGAGTTCCTAGAGGAGGATCCCGTGGTGGAGCCTCGCCCTACAGCAGCTACAGTGGGCGTCAGTCTGTAGCTGACACCATGAGCACCTACAGCTTCCGGTAAGTCTGTTAACACAAGTTCTTTCAAAGATTTATGTAGGACAAGTTAGTCAAAAGTAAAATAATTAGCTACAGTCAGATGATGGACTGATTATTTCAGTCACCTTTTAAGTAAAAATAACAACCTTTTTCTGTTCTGTTCTTTTTATACTTCCTGCTTCTTAATGTACATTTTTATCTATTTAGAATAAGGATGAAAAATGTAATCACGATTTTTTTCAGTCTTGTAGATGAACTAACTCAAGACAACACATCATTCAGAAATAGTGTTTGGTGTTAACACACCCCAAAACTGGCTATAGGGTTTAAAAGACATGTCGTCTAAGAAAAATCACCAAATTTACATCATTTATCAGAGCCAGAAACTATAAAAACAGAAGGAGTTGTCGTGTTTTCAGCCTCCTTTCCTCTGCAATATTTTATTAAACTCACTTTATACCTTTTTATGTGTCTTATTTAAAGAAATTTGCCCAAATAAGCCATTCCCACCAGATCCTGTTACAATAACAAATACATTCTAAATTTAACATTTTTTAAAAAATGAATAATCAAAGAGATTCTGCTTTGTTTGATCTCTTTTTATGATTTATGGCATGTAACTGACATTTCAGTTCTCACTTCTTATAGTCATGTTTGTTTTCATAGAGGTGTAGGATTATTTTTTGCTATGTAAATGAGCCCACAGTGAGGAAAATGTGACGGGACTAAAATAAAAATTGCTTGAACTTCAGAGTGTTTAAACTGTATGTGTTGTTGTACAACAGAAGAAAAGCACCACTGGTGAGGCTTTTATTTATATCGCATAACAATGTAAAAAAAACATACCAGGAGCAGCTGTGCAGCAACAAGATAACAGCACTTGCAAGGCAGTCCAAGAAACGGCAAAGGAAGTGTATATCTCAAATTCACATCATGCAAAAACAAGATTTTAATTATCTAAATTAATTTGTTTAACACTCAGCCCTAATTTGGCCTGTTGGTTGAACAGAAAAAGCAAATCACATATGATCCGCAAAATTGTAAGTTCAGGCTTAACAGTTAATAGATTCATTGAGAAAGGAGTTCCATCCTTAGTTGTATGTTCGTCTGTCAAATGGGCTTCAGCTTACATAGTTTCTCTCATCCCTCTTAAGTTCTTGTGTGGATCCTGACGATGAGGGCTCTGAGGCTGGAGGAGTTCGTACCAGAGGTCCCGGTCGCGCCCCGTCCTCCTCAGCCCTGTCTGAGCTGTTGGACGGACTTCGTAAACGCAGAGCTGGTGGTGATGCATCAGATGGAGCCGGCAGCACCATCTCTCTGCCGATTTATCAAACCACTGGAGCTTCCACTCTTAGACGGAGAGCCTCAGCCCTCTCTCTCAGTCCAGAAGACGTTCAGGAGCCCCGACCTGGTCCCAGCATCCTCAAACCGTCCTCCCCACTTCTGTCACGTGCTGCCAGCACTCGCTCCATCGCTGACTCTCAGGTATCTGCCGGAGCCTCTACAGCCAAACTCTCTCGCTTCAACTCAAGTGATTCCCTCTCTTCACTGCCCTCATTGCCGCGCCTCTCCTCCTTGGCATCCTCCCTCGCCACTCGCCACCGTCCTCCTTCCCTCGCCATCCCAGAGGAGGACTCAGAGGAGCCCCTGCGCTCTGTGATGACTCCCATCCAGCGCTCCCCTCAGGCACCGAGGCGGTGCATGCTGGGGAGTCTTCTTACAGAGGATGGGGGTGAGAGCTCTCTGGGATCAGAACCAATGGTCTTCCAAAACCGCCGCCTGGCTGGGGACCGCGACGACGCAGCCTCTGACATCCTGCCTGCCATCCGGAGAGCACAGTCCACCAGCAGCCTGGCCAGCTCCGTCAGAGGGGGCAGGAGGGCGCTGAGCGTCCACTTTGGTGAACTGCCTCCTTCCACCCGCAGCCGGAAAAGCTCCGAGACAGAGTCGTCCAGCTCAGGTGGATCAGGAGGAAGCTCCCAGGGTGGCGGGCCAAGACGCAGGTTCGATAGGCCGCAGGGAGAAAGACTGGAAGCAGAGGGCAGCGAGGGCGGAGACGTGGCATCAGTCATGAAGAGATACCTAAAAAAGGAGGTCGACTGAAGCAGATGAGGTAAGCTCTCCTGTGTGTAGATACTCAGGTGTGTGTTTGTACAACTGGGGACATCCTGACCTTCTTTAATTTTTTTGCTCCCAATCCAATCTAAGTCATTTATTATTTAGTATCTGCCAATATGGAGTCCCAGTCCAATATCATCTTCTAAGATAATACACACTTCAAGTAGATTAAAGTTAATAAAATCAATCCACTGTCTGTGCTTGACAACTGAATAGCTCTACACAAAAAATGGGAGGAACTGGATCATGCAGTAAGTTCTAGTTTTTAACAATGAATTGTCCATTTTAGTGACACTACTCATCTTCTTGCAAGCAAATGCTTCATCATACACATTTACACCCGTCACTATTTTGAATGAATATTTAAGCTGCATCCATCCTGGCCCCTCTTACAATGACTGTGATTGGTTTAAGGAAATACAAACAAGCCAGAGTGTTCTTTTCTCTGCTAGAGCAGAATTATATTAAGGTGCAGTCAGACGACTGCAGTGACCCAAGAAGGGATCGCTTGGACTACAGGGAGTTCATGTTGGCAAGTAGGGAGCATTGTGGGGATTTAGCTAGCAACGGGGCACCAAGGCAAAGATTTCTGTGATGGTTTATGACAGAAGGACAGTGTTATACATGTTACAGTGCCACCTTTTAGGTCCATATCAAACGTCAGTTGACTGAAACTGTAATGTCAGCGCAGGACAGATACATACTATGCTCAGTTTGTGTCATCAATTAATCCATTGTTGATTAATAACTGATGTTTTTTATTAAAATATCATTCAAAATTTGTGCCACTAACATCCTGCCACAAATTATTGTGTTTGCTCCCTTTGTGACACCTGTGTGACAGCAGACATGAACAAGGCATCGGGCTTATGTTTGTGCTAATGCAGATCAGTCAAGTAATGTCCCGATATCACGATGCCCTTAGTGACAACTCAGGGACATTTTTCAGATCCTAATGGTGACTTTAATTTTCCCAACCTATGTCAGAGCCCCATCACCCAAAAGCTCACCAAGTCTTCAGCTTTCCTCACACTAATATTGATATTTTTCTAACTTCCTCTACATTCGGACCTCTCAGCTATCCACAAACAGTGTTTTAGATCATTAAAACAGTTTTTTCAGATGTCCTCGAACATGCAGATTTCAAGAAATCCCCAATGCTGCTTTGTGCAATGAGAGTATGCCTAAAACAAAAACAATGCCAGCATTTAGTCCAGCATCACTCAGCTGCTAGCATGGCTGTAGAGTCTGACAGCAGCTATAATCGATATTCTTATAATGGCTGTATGTCAGATGTAAACAGTACTATTTTGTGGTGAGAATTTTTGGATGAATCTGCAGTTCCTCTCGGCTTTATGGAGCCTTACAGTAACTTTCAGCCCTTTGTTTATCGGGTTGGCTACACTGCAAAAAAAAAATGTTTAAAAACTGGTGGCATACTGAAACTTTCTAAAATTGTGAAACCAGTTAAAAAATAACAGCAAATATGTGTAGAATAATGTTATTTGTTGGTGATGGTGTGGTCCATATATACAGTTTTGGCGTGTTTTTTTTTTAGTAGATTTTTTTTTACAAACAACATGTAAATATTTTTTTTGTTATTTTGTTCTGTTTTTTTTCTAAATGCTATCTATAATTTAAATGTAGAAATTCTGTAAATAAAAGGTAAATTTTTTTTTTTACCATTTTTAATCCTTAATATACATAATTTTTCTTTTAAATTACAGCAAATATCAGTAAAATATCTTTTTTTCTGATTTAAATATAGTGAAAATAGTGTTAAATTGCCATTGAATGTCAAAAGAATGAATAGATAATTACCATGTGTAAAAATACAGATACTGGATGTGGACATTATCTGTAGTTTTGGCCTTTTTGTTTGTGGTTAACGTGTATATTATTACTTTTTGTGATTTTTGTAGTTAGTCTTTAATTTATCAAAATTGGGAAAATCTGTTCAGCAATAGTAAACTGTTTTAAAAATTACTTTAAAACAACGTTAAATTTTTACAGTGCACAACTTTACCATTTTGGCCTACTGTCACCATTCCCATAGTGGTTTGGGAGCTTTTTTTTAGATAGAAAACTCTAATAAGCCACTGTTTAATACCAGCTCAGCATCAAACAGCAGGCAGACACAGGAAGAGACAAGCCGGTGAACTCAGTAGAGTGCTTAGCAAAGCCAAACATTTCTCTAATGAGGTGGAGGAGACCAAAAACAGAACTATAAGAAGAATCACTACGCACTGTAGTGCTTCGGGCCCTAATAACGCTGCTCTGTAGCTGCTGGATGTATGACTAAGCACCTGCTTGTTAACAAGTTCACCATATCAACTTGAAATGAGATAATCGGTTGTTTCAAGTTGCCAAAAAATCAATTTTTACCTCTCCTCTGCAGCATCGAGAAGCTCCTAATAGCTCTTGCTGTTAATTGCTGCCTTGAGAATCATGTAAGTTTTATGAGTTTTTGTAACGATGCTCTGAGGGAAAAGATCATTATCAAGAAATGGGGCCCTGATTTTTCTGAGTGTCACTGCATTCTGGCACCACTGTTAATTTCATGTTATGGCTCAGAGTTGTGTAAAACATCAGCGTCATTTTCTCTCAAATGAGAGCTCCCTGCTGAGAGTAGGTGTAGCATGACTTATAAATATCTGAGGTGGTCGTATTTTTAGTCCTGGTTGGGCTTTCAGTTAAGAACACAGGCCCAGACCTGCACATGAGCAAAGCACCTCTCCGTTTCACACCATCCTCCATGTTCTGACCACGCTGTCCTTGTTTTTTTTTTTTTATCTCCCATCAGCCTCTTTATGTGTCTACGTCCAGCTGTGAGCTTCAAAGAAACACTGCAGGAGGCTGAGTGGAAATGCTTCAGAAGTCAGCCCAGATGCTTCGATAGTACAGCCATCGAAAATACGTTTGTCCAATTCAAAAGCACTCAGTCGACTGTATTTTCAAATAAGCACTGTTTGTATATGAATAAAAAAATTGAAATGAACGTTCTGCTTTGTGAATTTAGTCCCAGTGGTGCATTTCTGACTTTCTGGCTTTTAATATTTCATGTTACATGTTTTCTACCATTTCATTTTTATCTTTTTTATTAGACAGACAGTGAAAGGAGACAGAATTTGCATTGGTACCCATGTGGAATCCACCCTGACCGCTCAGCTCGGTCTCCAGATTTGGTTTTTTCACACTAACACTTACCACACATACTTCTCATCACATTATCTTTCTGTTGTGGATGTTTTATTACAACTGTAGAAACTAGACTTTATAATTAAAATTGCTCTCACTGACCAGGGGCACCACTTAGATACTTAAATAAGGCCATCTAAGAGACCTTTATCAAGAATACTTCAGGTTGAATAATCATAAATTTATCACATCTACTTTTACTGATCAGTCTCATTAATTTTAATTCCTGAACAAAGAAATACACGATAGAATTAACGATAATTACTCACAAACATTTTTTAACTAATGCTACAAACAAAAGATAAACAGCAGACAGTAAATGAATGAATGAATGAATGAATGTGAATAAAGTAATTAATTAATAAACTGACTGTTTATTAAGCTGGAAGCAGTTGGTAGAAAGGCAATAAATTTAGGATCACTCTGGAATTGGAAAGTCAGCTGTCATTTGTAGATTCACCCGTTTAGCAGAAGGAAAATGATCCTTGCGTAGCCTTTGATGGAGGGAGAGGGAAGCTGCAGGACGAGTAGCTGAGATGATCTGCTGGATGAGTCGGATCAGGAACGCAGACACAAGGAGGCACTTTGGTGTAGTTGCGTTGAAAAAGTGTGCCAAAGGAAAAACACTAAGAGTCGAAGTGCATAGTTATAGAGAAAATGTTGGCGCTGTTGCATTATTGAAGTTAACTTAAGAAGTCCAACTTTAAGTTAATCATAGAGAAACAAAGCCCAGCTTAAGTTGTAGACAAGAATCTTTAATAACTCAAAATAAGTAGTCAGAACGCTTGTAAATATGAAGCCGGCATAAAAACAAGTACAAAGAATGCAGTTCTAAGCCATCATGAAAGGCACCTTGTTGAAAATTAAGCCGTTGTTTAAAATTAAGCCATTGTTGCATTCCAGTGACTTTCTTTATATAGAAAGTTTTGGAGCCAAATGCAAATCAGCATCTGACCAATCGTGGCTGTGTCCATCTCAGGAGGTGGTCTTGAGCTACACTGTCCAGGAGAGATCAGAGGCCACATACATTTAGAACTTACTTTAAGATAATTTCTCAAACATATAAATCCAATTGTTAAATATCTATGATGACCACAGATCTAAAGTCACTAGACACAATATGTTTATCTCACATGGTTCCTGAGATGATAGTAATAATAAAAGGTGTAAACATAAGAATAAACTTACAGATTGTAGACTTTTAGGCTACTTGAAAGTAAACATATAACTTACAATATAAGCATATACATTCAGTGATAAGAAAAGTAAGACATGGAAGTATATATGCTTGAGGTAAGAGCCTCTCTGTGTCTTTTATGGCTGAGGTCTATGACAGAGAGAGGAGGGGGGTGTTTGTGTCTCATGGGTGCTTCTCAGACATTTCAGATTTGATGTGTTCTTCTTCAGTGCTGGTCCTGATCAACCTGGTATCACAGACTGAGTCCAGGTTTTGGGATCATCACTCCAGTGATGCTGAGTGTCTTTAATTTCGCCATTCAAAACCGTTCCGTTCATTCCCGTGTAGAAAGTTCTGGGCGTTAGGAGGAGAGAAAGGTCAGGAGGTCACAGTCCAGACATACAAATGGCACTTTGTAACCCTTATCAGGTTCTGGTGGAGGTAAGAGGCATCCTGTTGTCTCCAATAGGGCCGTGAGTAGTACTTCTGATGCAAACATCCAATCTGCAGATGCTCCATTTAGATGTCAGTTTCAGGTTAACTGTCTCCTGAAATGGTTTCTTACCAAATTGACCGCTGTGGGAAACAATCTCTGGATTCTCTGTGTGTTACTTTGGAATGTTCTGCACCTCAGTCCACTACACACCCTTCATAAATGAAGGCTTAGTGCAGGACTGTTGAATTAGACTCCATTAGCTGTATCTAAAAACAGGCCTAACTGCTAACTACTCTATCATATGGGCAGACATTTGAGCCACTAGAACCTGCATTTGGATGCTTAATATTCCCATAATTCTTAATTCAAACGTATTAGATTGAAACTGTATACAAATAAGTGTAATCTGTGTAATCTACAGAACATTATATAATTAAACGCCTGTTGACCCCCTTTTAGCACACACTAACCAAAAATTGATAATGCAGAAGTGAACTAGTGATATGTAGTTGAATTTTACAGTAATGCAAAACAATACATAATGAATAATTAAATATAAAATGCTTCTAGACAGCCTGCTCCAAGTAGAGCAGAGTTCTGGAGTTAAGGTTATCATTTTCATATTTTTCATTTTGTGATATCACGAGTTGATTTCTGCATCATCACTGTTTCTTAATGTGGGGCTTTCATTGTCTTCTTCACTTTTTTTCATATTCCAGCTCACCCATAGTCAGACTGCTGGACCCACTGAATTAATGACATGATGACAAATAAACAGTGAAAACAGATTTTAAAAAGAGATGCTGTTGTTGTTCAAACAGCGTCAAACTTCAAAGTTTAAACAAACATGGTGAAAGTGAGCTGATGGGCAATTATAAAATATTTTGGAGAGTATTTGATAGATCAAACTAAAATTTCACAAACATCTTTATAGTTGATAATATTTTATTTCTGACTCCAGCATAAAATACAACAAACTAATCCAACATGAAGGGAGAAAGGAAGAGAGGAATGGAAAGGGTTAATAGAGGGAGGTGGGGGTAGAAGAAAAGTAACGGGGTAATAGATGGTTGATGGTTAGAGAGGCTTGAGAGGGTGAGGAGGTGGAGAAAGGACAAGGCTGAGGGAGGCTGAACGACCAGCAGCTCCCTCTGCCTTCCCCTCCTCCACCTTCCTGTGGCCTTCACTCTTCAGCAACCAGCTCCAGAAGCTCCTCCTCCTCCTCTTCTGCTGTTCTTTCTCTTCTTTCTCCTCCTCCTTTTCTATCCGTTTTGTCTCTTTCTTTTCTTCTTCGCTTTTTTTCTTCTTGTTTGTCTTCTTCTCAGGGCAGCGTCCTTCCTGAGCTCGTCCACAGTGTTCTGTTCAGTCCTCCAGGTCTCTTCTCTCTGCTGCGATTCTGTTTCTTCTTCCAGCTGCTGCTCCTCAGAGAGAGACTGATCCAGACCATCGAGTCTCCAGAGTTCCTGCTCTCTCAAAGCGATCTGCTCCTTCAGAAACTCTTCAGTCTCTCTGGAGGTTGAGTCTGGAGTTTCTTGTCCTCCAGCCTCCTGATGTGATGTTGCTCCTGTGAGCCTGGTCTATGAACCAGGAGCTTTTTAATGCAGCGGTCCATGTTGCTGTTGTTGTTCTGCTTCATCCGTCTCATCTCCTCCTGTAGTTCTTTAGTCTTCTCCTCCTGCAGGCTGCTGCTCTCCTCCTGCAGTTCTTTCTTTCTGTCTTCCATCACCTTTTTTTTCATTCTCTACTGCCACCTTCTCCTCTTGCTGCTCTTTTGTCTGGAGGTTTGTGGTCTCTAACAGCATCTCAGAGAGACTCTCTTTCTCCATCTTGAGTTTGGAGATTTCTTCATCCCTCTGACTGAGCTGCTCTTTCACCTCGTCTCTATCCTCCATGGCGTCGGCCCATGTCATGGCTGTTCTCTGGTTCTCTGTCGAGGCCTCGTCC
This sequence comes from Dascyllus trimaculatus, assembly GCA_024666655.1. Taxonomy (NCBI): domain Eukaryota; kingdom Metazoa; phylum Chordata; class Actinopteri; family Pomacentridae; genus Dascyllus; species Dascyllus trimaculatus. Next base: position 4,468,151 of record CM045460.1, on the reverse strand, counting down.
TTCTGCTGGTTGGTGGTTTCCTGCCTCCCGGCCTCCAGCAGTTCTTGCAGCTCTTTAACTTTGTTCTTGCTTGAAGTTCCTCCAGCTTGCAGATTTGGATGTGTCGACCCATGTTACATACTTTCTCCTTCAGACGGTTCTTGTCTTCCAGAGACACATCCAAGGCCCTCCTCAGTCCAGGTGGGTGACCTGTTGCATGTTGGGAAGCAGCCTGGTGAGGACTGCTTACAAATCCTCCTTGGTGTTTTGGGTAACCTCTCTGGGCCATGGTACTCTACAGAAATACAGTAGTCTGGTGTTTTACTGCACTGGTCTGGGTCAGACTGTGGTTTCTGGAGAGGATGGTGTTGATCCTTGATGGTGTTTTGATGGTTGAAGGCCCTTGTTGACTGTTGACGCTTGTCTGAAGAAGACACCAGCTGCTTTGAAAGTTCACATATGGTAATGATCAGACCTCATACACACACACACACACACACACACACACATTCAAATGATCCTTGATCCGGAACAACAGAGTTTTAGAATCCTCCATCTTCTCTGCTACACCAGGAAGTGTGTGTGTTTTCGTGTGTGTCCTTCATTTATCTCAACGACGGTCCTTCTGATCCATTTCCAACTTGATCAGTATGTCACTGAGAACTCCAGGCAGTGCAGTGTTGAGTTTGATGCAGATCAGATGAACGGGGACCATTCCTGGGACCTTTTTGGGTTCTCTTTTGGGCCTGTGGGTGAGAACTTAAAGAGTAAATCTGTCCAACATGCAGTTCACTGATAAAGCTTTTGGCTGACCGTAGGTTCTAATACCTGAAGATGATCTTTTTCTGTTAAACGTACTTATTTTACGCAACCAAAACTATATTGTTTGTCTTAACTTGGCTGCTTTGGATGTGACACAGCACAATGCATAAATTCATTTTACTTCATTTTACGGACATGCTGAAGTGTCCTCGGGCGACACATTAAACCCCAAATTGCTCCCAATGACAAGCGAGCCCGTTGCATGGTGTGTGTGTAAATGAGTTAGTGAAAAGCATAAAATAAAGAGTCATTTGTCCAAAAAGGTAAAAGACAGTCTGCTACGTAAGTGCAATTCATTTACTATTCATTTGCAACTCGTTATGGTGGCTCAAGGCTTCTTTGTAGTTTCTTGCATTTGTTTCTTGTCATTTTGCCTCTATGTGTGTGTGTGTGTGTGTGTCTTTGGAGTTGTTTTTTTGTACCTCTATTTTGCGTGTCTTTGTAGGTGCTTGCATCTCCTTTCTCCATTTTGCATCTGTTTGTGATTGTTTACTGGCTTCCTGTCTTGTGGTTGTGTCTCTCTTTGCAGTTTGTCTTTGTGTCGTATTTATTGTGTCTCTTTGTAGTCGTTTCGTGTCTCAGCAGTTGTTTCTTGTGTAAATGTAATTCTTTTGTGTCTAGTTGTTTTGTCATCATCCTCATAATGATTTTTTTTTTCAGTTACAGGCCTTTGAGTGGTAAGCCTTAAAAGTTTACCCAAAGGTAAACAGGTTTTCTCTGGTGAATCATCGGAGAACAGAAGCACATCCAGAGCACTAGTGATCGTTTCACTACATCTGGTGCAGTTGTATTATTACAACTATGATGTATCCCATAATAGTTGGTTTTTAGACAACATTCCCCTGAAGAAAAACCTCACACTGTACAAAAGAAAAAGAAGAAATGGTGGAATATTACAACACTCAAAAATGGAGTTTATCCCAGCAGATTCAGGGCGAAGGTAGGGTCTGGACAGGTCACCAGTCTGTCACAGGGCCACACATAGAGACAGACAACCAAGCACACTCTCATTCACACCTACAGGCAATTTAGAATCATCAATTAACCTCAGCATGTTTTTGGACTGTGGGAGGAAGCTGGAAAACCCACGCTGCACAGGGAGAACATGCAAACTCCACACAGAAAGATCCCAAGCCTGGACGCGAACCGGGGATCTTCCAGCTGTGAGGCGACGGTGTTAACAACCGAACCACCTGCAGCCCTGATTTAAAACAGTAACAGTGTGGACAATATGTATACTATTGGCCTTTTTTTTGTTTGTTTTTGTTTTTGTTTTGTAATGTAAATTCATACTTTTTCTGTGATTTTACTAGATATTTGACCCAGATGCAGACACACAAGACAGGCAGGTGAAAGTAGCAAATAAAACTTTAATGATTCTAACTCAGAAGACGGGCTGGCAGGAGAACGACAAAGGCAGCAGGTGAAACAGGAAAACAAACGGAAAGGTCAAGTGATACCTAAAAAGGACAGTCAGAGCAGAAATCTAAAAAGATACAAGAACATAAATCAGGTGAGGAGCAAGTCAGACAGGTGACAGACAGGTGAGCATGGTTTCAAAATAAAACAGGAAGTACTGGAAAAGGGACGTGGAAGGTACAGGGAAACACAGGATAGGGAATCAAACAAAACCAAAACAAACCATGACAAGGTGATCTGTAATTAAAATATGATTTACCATTTTTCAAACCTTCATACACACACACACACACACACACACACACACACACACACATACATATGTATATATATATACATACACTGTTGCCCATTAAGTTGGAATAATTAAGTTTTCCGACACATTCCTCTTTACTTCCTGTTTATACACATCAGTATCACTTTTGACCAGGTTCAGTGATACATACTGAATCCATGGCTGCGTTGTTCCTTTCCTGTTTAAATTATGTATGTAGTAAGTCCTTGTTTTCAGAATTGGCTTCATAATTTTTAACCAATTCTGATACAGAAGTTCCCTAGGCTATATGCCTTGTCTCACACAACTGGCAACACACCAAAGAGGATGGACACAAACAAGCCAACATTGCTGATTTCCTTGGACTATCGCAGAGTGCGGTCTGTAAAATCCTCAAACATCATGGAGAGGAGGGTCATTAGAGGTCACAAAATCTCCAGGACGACCACGACTAACTACCAGACAAGATGATCGACAGCTGTTTAATCTGTGCTGTAGAAATCGGAAAATGCCAGCGAGCCTCCTTTGTCGTTTGTGGAGAAGACACAGAAGTAAGAAATATTATATTCCAACTTTTTGGGAAACAGTATTTATACATATAATCTGTCAAATAACAGCAGATATCTGTTTTAAAAATGCTGTCACAAATTTAAAGGCACACATTTTCCACCCACCTCTGTGAACTTCCAGGCCCTGTCACTCTGACAACATTCATAGTCTGAAGATAACATTCTGCATTGCTTCCTCAGTAAATTACCTCTATGAGTGTCTGAGGTTAAACCAGATCTGTTCTTTCTCTCTTCTTTATCACCATCTGTTGCTCTGCATGAGTTCAGCTGGAGGTAACAGCGGCTGTAAGTCCAGTTAAAACCATCTGCAGCATGTACAGCACCAAATCGGAGGGAAACTGTCCTCTCCATTAAACTCAGTCCTACTTCTTCCCTCCACTCTGTCAAGTTCCAAACACTTCTGAGAGTTGATAACTGCTTAATGTACCCTTTTCCATCTGCAGTATTGCTGTAATTCTACAGATTCATTGTTATAGCTCTGCTGCAGTCTCTCAGAAACCACTGAAGTGCTTCTCCCAGAATAAGGATACTACACAAAGCAAAATTGAAATAAAAGTGTGAACATTTTATCTTTATCACTGCGCGATCAGATAAGCTGCGTGACTGCCTGCAGGACTTTAGGTTTGCAATAGATCCACTGCCTTAGAAACCATCATGTTCTGAAGGTAGGCAGAAGCACTGTGTGGTGCTGTTCACTTCTGCTCTTTGTCTTCGTGTTTCCAGAGGCAGAAAAAGTTTTGGTAAGAGAGGAGGAGACACACTGCAGTAACAGAACTACACCCTGCATCACTGGATCCTACTATATGCTGCTTTTCCATCCAACAGCTGTTTCCACTATGTATGAGTGGTTTTGTGTCTCTTTGTGGGGTTTTTTTGCATCTCTTTGTGGTTCCTTTGTGTCTCTTTGTGGTTGTTTTGCATCTTTGTGGTTGTTTTTGCATCTCTGTGTGGTTGTTTTGTGTCTCTTTGTGGTTGTTTTGCATCTTTGTGGTTGTTTTTGCATCTCTTTGTGGTTCCTTTGTGTCTCTTTGTGGTTGTTTTGCGTTTTTTTGTGGTTGTTTTGCATCTTTGTGGTTGTTTTTGCATCTCTTTGTGGTTGTTTTTGCGTCTCTTTGTGGTTGTTTTTGCGTCTCTTTGTGGTTGTTTTTGCGTCTCTTTGTGGCTGTTTTGTGTTTCTCTGTAGTTGTTTTGTGTCTTTTTATACACATTAAGCGTCCCGTTGATGTCATGTCTTTGTATCTTTTTGTGGCTGTTCTATTTTGTTGTTAATTGTGCTGATTTTAAATAAGATCTTGTGTATTTTTGGCTCTTTAATGTTTAATGAAGGATATTTACATGTGTAAGAACCATGAGATTACCTATAGTGCATGTTATATAATACAGTAACATTGAAAAATATTTTTTTATTTAATTTAAAAACAGCAAAACACTATTTTTTTAGTCAAACAGTGTTACAAAAAACCTAATATTTCTAAAAAAAAAAAATACAGATTTTTGATGCAGATGTTATTTACACTTTCTTGTTGTTTTGGGGGGGTTTGTGTGTCAACATGTAAATTAAAACTTTTTACTGCGATTTTACTAGATGCTCTCTGTAATTCAACAAAATACAAAATCTCTAAAATAACAGGTACATTAAATTATTTATTATTTTTCAATCCTTCATACACATACTTAATTTCAAATAATGGCAAACACATTTAAATAATTTTTTTCATTATTTTAATGCAGTGTAATATTATGTAATTTTACAGTGAAATGTGGTAAAAGAACAGATTATCATCTGTAAAAAATACAGGTTTAATGGGACAGTGTTTCCAGTTTTGGCCGAACATTTATTTGACTATTTTTTTGTGATTTTACTACTTATTATCTGTAACAAAAACAACAACATCTGTGGTCAAAATGCCAGTGGTAGTTTGAATTATCTTCATTTTAACTTGTGTGCTGCATTCTGCTAGCTGTTCAGATCAGGACCAAACAAACTGGTGCTCACTTTCACATCTCAGTGTGATGAGGTTTTTCACTGAACTGCAGCAAATGAGATCCCTTAACAATCTAATCTGGATGGTATTTGGATCAGGAAAGTCTTGCAGGGACTCACACTGCTGCTGAGCATAAGGATTAGCTCTCATTACATCCTCAGCATTACAACACACACAGACAGAAGTCATGTCTTGCATTCTGTGTTTCACTTTGAGGATCAGATGACAGCTTCACTAACATACGTGTGATAATGGAAGAACCTGCTGTACATGTTCTGTACCTTCCCTGCAGGAACATTTACTCTCAGCCTGTATCTCAGTTTCTCATCTTGCTGCTCAGCTGAAACAGAAGACATAATTATATTCTGCAGCCTTTCCTCACCTTTTCATAATTCTTTATTTAATTGATGTGGCTGGTCACGCTGATCTCAGTTATGGATGAGCAGCTCCTGCTTTTACAGACTAATTTTTCTTGGCTGGAATTGAAGCCACATGAAACCAGAGGGACTCCTCCGACTTTAGAGTTTATTAACTGCAGGTATTACGTTCGGAATAACAAACAGCACCTTTTAAAGGGGCACTGCTTAGTATTGCACCTCTATTGTGTACAAAAGATAAAGGATACAATAAAAACCAGAGAGGACAAGATATCTATATAGAGACTTTTTCCATAACACAACAATTAGCATTTTTCACAGTCACAGAAACATTCATTGGTACCCTGGAGGTGTTTCTGTTTTCTGATAATTTAATGGACTAAACTGTAAAAAGTTGCATTTTGGGTAAACTTGGAAGAGACCCATCACTATGTTGGATAGCTGGTTGGTCAAAACAAGTTATAGCAGGTGAAAGAAAGTCATTTTTATCCTACATTCTGATGCCAGGCTCACCATCTTCTCAAAACAGTTTTCAAATATAGCCATATTTTGACTCTTGATGGCTCTTTACCCAAGTAATTAAAACAGTTATAATTACTGCACAACCATGTTTTTCTTTTCCCTTCTTCTGTTGACAGTGATGTACAATTTATTAGTGAAAAGATGACATGTGAGTTAAAAAAGGTACAAGCCTGCATTCATCAAAAATCAAGAAGAAACATTAACTACAACTCCCACGGTGCATTTCACCGAGAAAACACCCCGTCACCAAACGTTGAGATGTGTGATGCTAATGGCAGGTGGAAGCTCAAGTTGTGAATTTGCTACGATTTTATTCACACCTTTCTCTGGCTTCTTGTCAAGGCAGCTGAGGCTCATGGGTATTGTAGTATTTAGCCACGTCTGTCTGTCAACCTGACGTGTGAGCTCGCGGATCTAAACTTGTTCATGTGCCTCATCTGAAGAACTCGTTGGGTGATCCAAAAACCTTTGCCATCCAGCCAGCAATGCACCAGACAGTCATGCAGGCGGTTCCTGGTCCCCTGTACGTAGGTTCTTCAGGCTGAGCACAGGCAAAGTATCTTGGCTACTTGATTTTCTCAAGAGCTGGTAGAGACCAAAAATGGAGCCTAAAGAGAGAGAATACTGGACTTGTGTTTACCAGGTAACCAAACACACAGCTACACAAATGATTCATAGTGTTGTCCCATGGCTGCAGGACATTTCATTTAGCAGTTTTAGTGGGGTTTTTTTCCTGTCACATTTTCCCCACTGTGGGCTCATTTTTCACTGCCTTATAAAGTCCTGCATCTCTATGGAAACACCACATCATGGCTCGAGGTAGAGAGAACTTAGTAATGTCTTCTGTGTGGTACGACACAGGTAGAATGCCATAAATCATAAAAAAGACTAAAGTTGAATTCATTTGAATATTTTGCAAAGATTTGTTGAAAAATGGAATCAACATGTCCCATATTTTTCTGTGTCCACACGTGTTACCAATACAAAAAATGGTGTCTCAACATGCTCTAGATTCTTTTTCATATCTTTTTACTGGGATTTTATAATACACATAGATATATACATTGAAATACAGAACAGAATGAAACAACTAACATAGTAATAATAAAATAATATTTTTTAAAAAGACATAACTGGTTGACTAGTAAACCATCCCACCCCTATCTCCTATTCTCCCACCCCCCCATGAAGACCTTGGTAGTAATTCATAAACTGCACTGTGTATGTTAGGAGGCAAATTGTTGAGTTGTGTTTGTATTTGCAAGGTATAGTATAAGGGGTTGCCAAGTTTTATCAAAATGTTGGAGTCTGTCTCTTAAAATGTATCTTATTCCTTTCAGATGGAGTGTGTTACACGCTCTAGATATTAACCATTTACATCTTCACAGCCTCTACGAACATCATATTGCACTACTGTAGATGAACTCTAGAAAGATGTTCCACCAAGCTGAATGTATCTTCCAACAACTTGCTCCTCTGCGTACTTTTACATTTTTGAACAATGCTGCATTTGTTTTCTTGATCCAGACGGTTTTATTTTCCCTCTCTGTCTCTCTTGTCATCTCCTCTCTGCTCTGTGGAAACACTGCCTGCAGTTCACCTGACTTTTTGTCACATGTTGATGACAGTTATGCTGAGGAGCACATAACTCCTCAGCAGAACTGTCATATCTAATATCTGTTTAGTATTGTTTAGTTTGTACTAAAAAGATCCTGTTTAGTAAAAACTAAACAGGATCTGTTTAGTTTTTACTAAAAAATCTTGTTTTTACAGGATCAGTTTAGTACAAACAGTTTATTTTGGGGGTATTTTGAATGAGACATGTAAAGTAAAGATGTTTGAATGAAATATCACACTTTGAAGGTCAGATTCGGTTCATTTTCTGGACCCACACATCACACGCTTAGTTCAAGAAACGTCCTAACGATGAAATCTGACAATTCTTCCAGTTTTGCATTTTCTGAGCCTAATAAATGTGACTTTGATTAAAAAAATCATGCCTTTCAAATAGTTTTGGGGTTCAGAGCAATTGTTCGATAGCCTTATAGGCTCATAAGTGAAGATATGTGTTCATAACTTTTTTCTCCGGCCGCCAAGAAGTGATAAATAAATCAACTGTTGCAGGTCAGACATGTAAGCAAAGTTACATCTCCATACTGTTTATCCATTGTCTGTCTTTAAACGGGGCTCATCTGTATTCCTTTCACAGTGGTCCTGTAGAAATGAAACCACGTGGAGCAGGCAGCTCATTAGCATCTGCAGAACAGCTGCACATTAGGTATGCCACATCAGTAGGAAACCTTCCTCTGTGATTACATCTCTGCCGCCACGCATTCCCACAGCTCCATCCTCACTGAGCAGAAATCATGTATATTGAGCCTGATTGTCCTCACTTGTAATTGCTGTATGATTTACAGTAATGGTCCTGCGTCACAGAGCCGCTGTTTCACTCACTTTCACATCGGCTCCTGCGACTGAAACATGCCGTCTGCTGTTAACTGCTTCAGATAAATCCTGTTTATGTTCCCTGAGTCCTGTTAATGAAATTAATGAGGGGAAGCAAATAAAATCAAAGCCCAGCAATTAATAACTGATGCGTCTGCTATATGCCAGCTGAACCAGCCCATAGATCAGCGAGCTTCTGTTTGTGCGAGGCGAAGAAATGTTGGCTATAGTGCTCCTATTGTGTGTTATCTGACTGCTGCAGGCCGTGTAGTCAAATATGGCTTGTTAGGGAACCTTAACAATAGAAGAGCTATACAGGATCTCCACTTTAGCAAATCTCCAGCGCCTCAGGGCGTCTTCACTGAGAGCCTGTGTGTGTGTGTGTGTGTGTGTGTGTGTGTGTGTGGGAAGGAGCTTGTGTATATGAGGGGACTAAACGCATTGTGTCTCAGTCCTGGAGCTAAAAGAAGAAGGATTGTTGGTTAATTTTATGTCTGCCGCCGACGTCCCAGACAAGCAGTGGATGGAAGCAGAGGCCGGTGTGTAAACGGTGCTGCTCAATGACCTAAAATATGGCCTCCGAGCAGCTTTTGTGGACGGGGCATTGTGCGGAACATATTGTAGTCTAAGTGGTACAAAGAATGGGAGCATGATGGTGTCCGTCCATTCTTCTTGCTGCTGCTGTCTGTTTTTGTCGCGCTTTCCTGCTTGTCAGCAATTATGCGTGCTAACCTCAGTGCTGCGCCGCTTCTTCAGCACCTACGCTGCCCCAGAATTTGGGTTTAAGTGCCACACATTTTGCTTTTTTTTTGAAAATTGCCTTTTGTCAGCTACCCGTGAAGTTTATTTCTCGAGCACATTTAAACAGTTTAAACTGAAGTGCTGTATAAAAAGGACTTTAAAGTGAACAACACAAAGAGACACGTACAATAAACAAGAGATCAATAAGGACGTAAAAACAAGATCTGTGATATCAGGTGGACATTAACCTTTCAAGCAGTTTATGGGTGTTTATTTGCTCCTGTCACATTTTTCTTCACTGTGGCCTCTTTTTTGTACTGTAATATAAAATCCTGCACCTCTATGGAAACAGCACAGCTATGAATAGAAGTAGAGAGAACTCAGAAATGTCTTCTGTACCATATGACACAGGTAGAAAGATATAAATCATAAAAAGCAATGAACACAAGTTGAATGATAAAATCAAAAAAGCCTGAAATCAACATGTTCATGGGTGGATGCAGTGTGAGAGGGAGTGGTTGGTGGTGGTCGGAGGGGCTGATGGTGCAGACTGGCAGCCTCACCTCCGTCAGTCTACCCCAGGACAGCTGTGGCTACATACAGTCATGTGAAAAAATTAGGACACCCCTGGAATGGAGGATTTAGTTTACGCCAAACATGTCCTCTGTTCTGGTGTCCAAATAATTCGATTTTAGACTCATCTGTCCAAAGAACATTACTCCAGAAGTCCTGGTCCTTGTCTACGTTCTCTCTGGCAAACTTCAGTCTGGTCTTCATGTTTCTTTTCGAGAGCAAAGGTTTTCTCCTTGCAGACCTCCCATGAAAGCTGTGCAGTCTCTTTCTGATTGCAGAGGCATTCACTTTCACATCAACAGTAGCAGGAGCCTGCTGTCGGTCCCATGATGACACTATGGTTTTTGGAGACTTCTTTTAGCATCTTGTGCTCTGCTCTCCGGCTGAACTTGCTTGGATGACCAGACTGTTGTTTTAAATGTCCTCTACTTTGTAAACTATATTCCAGACCACCAGATTTTAAATAGTTTTGAGATCTTTTCTTTTTAAACCCCTTAACAGACTCATAAGCTGCTACAGTCTTCTTCCTGATGGCCTCAGACGGCTCTTTTGACCTCACTATGGTGTTCACTCTCATGTCAACAGCCGGGAGCACACCAAACTAAATGTCTGAGGTTTAAACAGGGCAGGCCTCCTTCAAAACGCTGAGTAACTATGTTCTAATCATGTGAACCTGATGTGATACAACTGTGTGTGATTTTAGCCATTTTAAGTGGGAATAAATGTGGGGTGTCCTCATTCATTCCCCACCAGAAATTGCATTTTTAAATTACATGTTAAAGAAACTTTTAATTACAGCCAGTCCCAAGAGGTTAAATTGAAAATGAACTAAAACAGGACTGGAGTGATAGACTACAGTGAACAGCTACATTTTGGACTATCTGCAGGCGAGTTAAAGAAGACTGAGAAGGCCTGGACATACAGAACTGTAACAGTCCAGTCTTGATGTGATAAAGGCTTGAAATCCATTGACAGGATTGTCAGGTTTGAATTTGGAAATGGATCTTTTGTTTGTCAAGACGAAGCTCAGAATCAGAGATGAAACCCAGGATTTTATCATGCTACTCTAAATGTAGTTCAGACAACTGCTGGATGTACTTCTGGATAATTACCTCAGGTTTTTACTGCTTAGCTGAAGAAAAGTTTTGCCATCCAACCCTTAAATATCCTTGAAACAGCTCAGTACACCGTTGGACAGGATGGTTGCCTGCGACAGCAAAACACTTTAATATAAAGAGGAGGTTTATGAATATTTTTCCCAATGTCAACAAATCCTATTAAAAAATGAATCTATGATGTGTTTGTGCAGCTCTTAATACCTTTTCTCTTCTCTTCTCTGCTCTGTCTGTGGCTGTCAGCCTTGTGAATCTCATAGGGACTGACAAACACAGCTTCACCTTTAAAAGAGGCTTTTACTGTAGTTGTGTGCAGTTTTTTCTGTCCAAGCAGCGAGGGATCACTGCTAACACTTCATGCACGCTCACTTTCAGTCCTATCTCCAAATAAAGTAGTAGAAGCCGACTCTTGTTAAAAAATGTGTGCTGTATGCACGGCACAGTGGAGAAAAGCTTAGTCAGTACATTAATTCACTTCATTGTTGGTTTTGATCCTTTCAAAGGCTTCGCTGACAATGAAAAATTTAGAATATCAGACTTGGTTTCACTTTCATGTAGTCACTGTTGACTTTTTCAATATTTATACTGGACCACCATCTTTCCCTCTTTATTTCTCTGAAGCATCTTTATTACCGTGAACCATAAACCATGAAAACAAGCTACTAATGAGTCAGTTGTTGTCAGCAAATAACAAATTAATTACATCGTAAGTGTTCATTATACAGATTTTGCAACTTAGATGTATTCATTAACAATGTTTCCTCGTTATGTTGATTAAAAAAACCACGAACAGTCTAGACAGAATTACATTTCTAACCAACACAGACTCATTTGGGAGTTTATTCAGTGCATTCTAAATGCTATACAGTGTAACACAACAATCTTGCATTAGATTTGCATTTATGCAGGTTACAGTGTTCAGCTTTTGTTGTAACTGTTTCAGAGAGATGTTGATTTAACTGTTCATTTTGAAGGCAGCAGTTTATGCTGTTATTTCTATTCTATTCTTATTTAGTCTATTTATACTTTCACGTTTGCATGCAGAGAGTATTGTGGGGGTTTAGCTAGCAAAGGGACACCATGACAGAGTCTTCTGTGAGGCTTAAATCAAGTAAGGATCAATGAGGACATTGTGTTCTTAACCTATCAGCAGAGTAAAAGCAGCCTTTTTGAGTGTTATCATGTGTTTGAGGCTTTGCCAGCAAAACCAGTGCATGACCAGTAAAAACAATGCTGAATCTGTATTATCATTTGATCAAGTATTTATTGATATTTCTGTACATGTTAATTGAATTGTTCAAATTTACAACACATGTGACAGTGGCAGTAAACAAAAGACTGGGCTTATGTTCTAACTAGTACTGATCAGTTAAGATTCCCTTGATTGGCCCTTTAGTTAGTTGCAGCCTTAAACATGCATTCTTTGTAACAGCCAGCAGGGGGAGACTCTTCTGAAAAAATAGAATAAATATAGATGGCTGGAAGACAAATAACATAAAAACATGTAAACACAATAGTGGAGCAGGTGCCTGAGCATAATATGTTAAAGTGCTATATAAAGTTCAATCAGCAGCACAGTATATCATAGGGCTAATGCAGTTCTGTCCAGTGACAGCACAGTATGTTAAAGTGCTAAAGGAACACAGGATGGTGATGGCCAAGTTTCACACTCAAAGCTTCAAACAGTATCCCTTAAACCAGTGGGGGTTTTTATGGCAGCTGCATCCATCTTTTATTTCCAATGTGTGCGTTTACCAGAGGGTTCCGGTCTCCTCCGGTATCACAGCATCATAAACTCACATACAACTCTCGAAACCTGTTCTGTTGTGCTGAACAGAAAAATGTAGAACGTTGCCTTCTTCTCTTTGACTTTAACAGCTGCAACATCACACAGCTGCAGAAGCCATACTGTTTCTTCAGGCCTGGCCATGAAGTGTTTACAGAGAGATGAAAAAATGAGATCCAGGCTGATCAAGACATTCTTGTACCTAAACCTGACCCTTTATTTACGTCCACTGGCCCACAGGTGTAAAGGGAGAACACAACCAGTAATCAATCAGTTACTGAGTGAGCAAAGTGGAAAATTGTCTTGTGCTGATATTAATGTTTTAGTCAATGAACACATGGTTTGGACCACACAGGCAGCACTGTTACATGCATCAATGACATATATGAACAATGTGCTAGTTAGTCCCAGCTTATCATAAACACAGGAACTCTAGCTGGAGGTCATGCATCATCACAGAAGTCTTTGTCATGGTGGCCACTTGCTGGCTAAACCTCACAATGCTCTCTGTTTGTAAACATGAACTACCTGTAATCCAAGTGACCGCATTCTCGTAACAGAAACAAGCATAAACTGGCGGCGGGACTTTCGGCATGCACAGAAATCTGTATGCAGTGTAAATATAAAAACATGGCAGCAGCAAATATGAGTGGACGAGCTGATAGGACTCTAGTCTGGATGAGGTGGAACTATTAGCAGTACATACCCAACACTATACGAAGGCGTTGTTGTCGTTTTCTGAGTTTGGTGCATTTATCAAGAGGTGGAGCTATGATGCAAGTGTGTCAGAAAAAGAAGCGGACGGGGGTAACAACGGTGCCGCGCAAATGGCGTTTTCAGATCTTTGCAGTCTGGGACCTTGGTTCAGAAATGATCATTTTCAGACTCCCATGTGGACAGTACACGGGTTTGATGAACTACTTGTGCGTTTAGGCCTGGGCTCGTCCTTGTGTGGATGGGGCCACAGTAGGAGGCTTCACCGTGTACTACAGATAATCTACAATACTTGCGTAATCTATTGTCTAGGAAAATGATATAGGATCAGTAGACGCTATATATTAAATGACTCAGATTAGGTTAAGGGGAAAAAACAAAACACTTGATCAGGACGTTCCTAGTTTTCAGTTATTCCCCCTCAAAAAACAGGGCCCAGTTACTCATTGTCGAAAAATTCATGTGGAGGTTGTCTTGTCAGGTGTGCCAGTTTTGAGACCATTACAGTATGTGCAGCTGTATGCTACACAGCTAGCATTCATTAAACTGTTATGTTTAATTATACATTCACACAGTTTCAGTGTCAGCATATTCAAGTAGCTGAACAGTGTGTTGGCTAATTAGATTTTTCCAACTTACTGGCGCACACAGTGCAGCCGCTCTGTTATCCACTGAAAAAGTTCACTTTCTTTCAAGTACTGGAGGCAAATTCTGGGCCGGAGAGAAACTGTAAACAAAGCTTCGCAAGCACATCATGGATCAGGGCGGTTTTTCATAAGAATCAGCAGACTTCCGGTTGACTCATACACAGAGCCATGTGGAAATGAGGTGCAACTCAACTGCACTGAAACAACGACAAAGTAGTAACTGGACACAACTCCAGCCCAAAGTAGGAAACAGAGCAGTGGAGGTTGGTTATGTCAGCCTTTATGGTGAATCTTATGCTGTTGATGGTGATGTTAGAGTGGAGAAGGCTGCTACTGGGCAAGGATATCAACCAGAAGTATCTACCTTGGAGTAAGTACTTTTTCTCTCTTTAAATCAGCCTGAAAACGTTCTCAGCGACAGTCCTTCTCTTGAAACATGTATACATCTTCAGGCACCATAAAATTGCCTGTCAGTTCCTGGTTAGCAGCAAGCAGCAGACGGACAAAATAGGGACCAGCTGAAGAACATAGTGGAGCTCTGGCAACTAAAGAGCCTGGTAGTTCCCAAAGGAGTGGTGGGGACCAAAACAGAGCTAGAAATAGAGCAAAGGACACCTGTACAGCAGGTTTTAAGGCCATTCCAAAGTCCCCACCCTGAAGCAGGTACTTTTTATACCCTAAAAAGTGTTCTGAAAAAAGTTCCACAGTGATGGTTGCTGTAGTTGGAACACGCACAAAGATTCAAACGCACAAATTCCTGCAGTGGAAAACAGCATAATGTGTACAGTTGAACTACTTCCTACTGCTCCCGTCTCAGTCAAACATCCTAATTTAAGCCCTCGTGTACTTAACAAACCGATAACTCTGTGGTATGTGAAACATTCTCAGAGACAATGTTGCTCACAAACATAAGAGACTGACTGTTGTTTTTCATCACTGGTTGTTTCTTGGGGTGCACATCAGCTCGGTGGTTAGCAGCGTTGCCTCACAACTAGAAAATCCCCGGTTCACGTCCCAGTTAGGACGCCTGGGATCTTTCTGTGTGGAGTTTGCATGTTCTCCCTGTGCAGCGTGGGTTTTCACCGGGTACTCCAGCTTCTTCCCACAGTCCAAAAACCTGCTGAGGTTAATTGATGATTCTAAATTGTTGGTAGGTGTGAATGACAGTGTGTATGTATGTGTAGCCCTGCAATAGTCTGGCGACCTGTCCAGGGTGTCCCCTGCCTTCGTCCAACTCGGCTGGGATAGGCTCCAGCCCCCCCGGCGACCCTACAGAGGATTAAGTGGTATATAGATAATGGATGGATGGATGGTTGTTTCCTTGTGGTCGATTACTGCCTGCAAATCTCACTTTTCTCTTTTGTATTTACAGCCACAGCACCCAGTCCGTGTGCTGTAATGGCAGTAATTCCCTTAATGTTGCTGCTTCCTCCTCTGAGTCTTTTGCAACCAAAATGCCGTTAAAAAAAAAAAATTTTGTGTGCAGCTCTCAGCTCAATGTGACCCCTGCACCTCTGCGATGCAGTGCGAGGTACTGTCGAGGCACCGAGCAGGCTGTCGCTGAGCTGCCTCACTGCGGAGGCTCCCCCTCCCATCCTCACATGTATCTGTGAAGAAAACACACAACAGCAGCGTGAGAACCAGAAGGGATGGCAGGAACGTGGAGAGATAAAAGAGATGAGATTGGGGGTAAGATGGAAGAGAGGGGAGGGATTATAGACAGAGGGAGATGGGATGAGGACGGATAACACAGCGAGAGAGCGAGCTGGGAGGATGGTGGTGGTGGCGGGTTGATCTTTCACAGAAATAATGATATCTCCTCTCCTTCAGAGGCCGTTGTCTAATCATTTTATTCTTTGCTTATCAGAGATGGAGGAGACGGCGCTCTGCCATGTTGGCAGGCAGCCACTCGGCTCGCACACAGCACAGAAAAGCAAAAATCAACGAGTTTATTCATGCGAACAAAGATCCAGTTTTGAGTCTGAGGATAATAAACAAGGCAGCACATTAGCAGAGGAGTAACACAGCACTGCTGGTACGGTGTTCTGAGCACGCTCTGTGGAGGTACGCTGTACACAAAATTAGAGGAAACCCTGGTTTACTCTAATTTAGATGCTATTTCCTGGATTTCTGTTAGGTGTGATGATTTTCAAGTCACCTAAATATTTACTGAGATCTGAGAAAAGCCGGAAAGTACATGCTGCCACCGGGAAACACTACTAGGAAGAGTAACTGTCAGAGAGGATCGGGTATTGTCTTGGCATAAAATCAAACAGGTTGCCAGTGGGTGCTGGAGGCGTCAGGATTATTACTGTTTTCCGATACTGTTCATTACTTTCATGGACAGGATCTCAAGGTGCAGCTGGGGGACGAGGCTGTTTGGAGTGAAAACCACAGAGTCTCTGCTTTTTTGCAGACGCCGTGGTTCTGTTGGCCTCATCTGACAGCTGGGGGGGTTTGCAGTCAAACCAACCCGTCTCCTGGATGGGACGCAAAGTTCTTCTGGTTGCCGCTTTCCTGCATGCCCACCTGCCTGGCGGATGTAATGTTCTTAAAATACAGCCCCAAACCAAAAGTGTCCGTGCTGTAGTTTCTCTCGTGTCACTCGGCAGAGAAACATTTTGGGCCAATATGGAAAAACACGTGTGTGTTTTTCTTTTCAGTATGATCAATCTGATTCCAGTTTTTTGCCATGTGTGCCTTATTAATCTAGTGTTCAGAGCGGATGAAGCTCTGAGGCCTTGGTTTTCTGCTGGAAAGTGGTGTATATTGCTCCCTTTTGGTTGGGGAAGGAGCAAAGGAGTTGGGGTATCTCGGTATCTTGTTCACAAGTAGCAGGAAAATGGAACGTGAGACGTCTTAGTGAAGATGCAGTTGGTTGTTGAGTTGGTCATCGTGGTGAAGAGATCTGGAAGACAACGCTCTCAGTTTAACCAGCCAATCCAACCCTCAACTCTGGTCATGAGCTCTGGTACTGACTGAAAGAATGAGATACAAGTGACTGACGTGAGTTTCTTCCATATCTCTGGGCTCAGCTTCAGAGACAGAGAGAGGAGCTCGGACATCCAGAGGGAGCTCAGAGTGGAGTCGCTGCTCCCTCACGTCTAAAGGATCCAGCTGAGGCATCTGGTTAGGATGCCTCCTTGATATTGGTTGGACCTGCCAAAGAAAAAGATTGCCCCACATTTCAATAAAACCCACTGAATACATATAAACACAATGACTGGTTGGATAATAGGTCTAATATTTCACTGCACTCACACTGGAAATTTGCTTTTTTCCCCCCTCTACCTCGTGGACCTTAGTGGATGATTTAGTTACAGTGCAGTAAAGTGCTGTACTTTGGACCACCAGGTACCAGAGCTCCAATAATTAATCCACCAGTTGTCAACTATTCAATGAACCACAAATGTTTTGATAAATGACTAATCGGTTTGAGTAAATAGTAAAGCAAAAAGCAAATGCTCCGATTGCCTCTTGAAAGTGAAAACTCTCTGCTCTCCCTCCTTCACTGATCCACACTCTTCACCATTTCTGGTACTTTTTAGAGCGGACAACTAATTGATGCACTGAGGACATAATTTAAGAGTTGCTGTCTGACCAAGTACACAGGTCTGACCCCGGATGCCCTGTACTGAGGAGGGCTTTGTGTCTGCACTCTGTACTTTCAGCCCGTCTGGTTTGTCAGCAGCTTAGAGCCACACGTTGAAAACCCTCCAGAAGTGAGACAGCTGCAGCAGAGTCTAATGAGGGGAGAGCGATTCCTTCTCACTACTCGAATCCTTAAACCCAGACGGCCACACAGACGGACAGACGTCCTGCGGTTCCCCGTCCGTCTGAAAAGCTTGTTTTTAAAGCGATCTCACTGAATCATTAATCACTTTTTGTCATGCATTATATAGAGGCTGAGAGAGAGAGACTGAGGGGAGAGTCTGAAGTCCAAATATATGCCTTTTCTAACTGCTGCTGCAGAGAACAGCGAAGTGAGGCTCAGACAGGTGCGATACAAGATCACCCTCACATTTTCGATCAAATCAAAGCTGCACTGATCAATGTATTTTGTATTAACAGTGCATCAAATGAATAGTGTGAAACATGTCGTGATGAATCCATCGAGAGTTTTGCTTTTGGTATGGACCACATAGGATTGTTATCAGTGAGTTTTATGCCAGGTTCAGACACACAGCATCAGTACAGAAATACTTTCAAAATACGTCCATGTTCTGCCACTTTATTCTTCCCCTCCACTCCATTTCAAAGGGAAAGTTCTCCTTTCTCCTCCACTACATTTATCTGACAGTGTTTTTAAGAGGTAGATTTAACACAGTGGATACTATAACAAGCTTTTATGGTCTCCAACCTTTGTGTGTAGTCCAGCTCTCCCTTCAGATGTCTATGAGCTGTTAGCAGCTGCACCAAATAGTGATTGTCTTCGTCTTTAAACTTTACACTAATTTCAATACAAAACGCTCCAATGATGCAATATCTCAGCAAAACTCAAAGACGAGAGAAAATGTGAAAACACATTTGACTTGTTTTTCTTCCCCTCTCTCATATTAATCATGTTCGGAGTCCTCAGATCTATCTTCTGGACGTGATATAAACTGGATATGAACTTCCACGCACAACATGGTGAAAGAAAATTTAAATTAAAAAGGACAGGCGATCTGCAGACAGGTCCCCATGTGACATGATGCGCGTTATGAAGCAAGACAAGCGATGTGATCGGTTGGTGTGTTCTGTCATATCTCTGCCAAGTCACAGAATTTATGATTTTGTAATCTCCTAATCTGTCAGTGAACCAAAACACTGTGTACTGTGTACTGTGTACTCACTGGGATCTTGGAAGCTCTGTGCAGTAGAGCAGTCTTTAAATTTTAACCTGATAGTTGCACCATTTTCAAGTTATTTGAGACTAAAAGGAATATAAAGTGTGAGACAGTGCTCTCTGCAAAGGCGAGTCATCCCACGCTGTTTCTACATGTTCCACATTAATGCCACAGTGAGGACAGCTAGACCAGTGGTGCCTTGGAATTAGTCTAATTTATGGTGATTTACAGCTATAATCATATAAAGGTAGATTAAAAAGTAATGTGGGTGATCAGCCTTTAAATAGAAGATCTCAGGCAGTGTCCTCTTTTAAAGCTCCTCTTAAGACTCACTTTTATCATGAGGTTTTTACTTGATTTCACATATATATAGAGTAAAACACATTATTGTGAATAGAATATATTATTGTTGTGAACCATGTGAATATATTGTGCAGTAAATGAAACCACTCATATATAAGATATGCTTATTTAATCAGCTGCTTACATGTGATTGCATCACATTAATAGTCCAGCAATATAATAACATACGCTATAAGGAATAAAAAAATAAAATCCCATAGAACAACTGTGCAGCAAGAGTGCCAGAAAAAATATCTTTAAATTGCTGGAATACTGTAACTCTTAAAAACTGAAAAAAATGAAAATAACAACAAATATCTGTAAAGTAACAAAAAATGTAAAAATGTTTTTTCATTTCAAGGAACAACTTATTATTTGTAAAAATATAAATTTTAATGTGGACATTATGTAATATTATTATTATTATTATTATTATTATTATTTCTGTGATATTATGAGATATTATTTGTAATTTAACAAAAACAGGAAAAATCTGTAAATAGCAGCTAAAATAATTTAGCGTTTTTCAGTCCTTAGCATACATCTTCTTCTCTGATTGAAACACAGTAAGAATAGTGTAATTTCACAATCTGACTGAATCACCATTTTTATAGTTGTTGTGCTAATGTATACTTTGTAACTCCTGTGGCTTTCACTTTTATTATAAAACTTTATCATGAATGTAAATTGTTTAAAAACATGACAAGTAAAAACTGTTAAAAAACATCCATTTTTTGCAGTATAGCACAGAGTACATTTGCTTGCCCAGTGAGCACACTGGTAATATTTTAACTTCTACTGATATAAATGACGTGAGCAGCCAGTGCTTCCTGTTCTACTGTACACTGTAAAAAAAAAAAGAAAAGGTAAAGGTAAAAATATAGAAGCAAGCATGCCAGAACAAATATGTCAAAAAAGAGGGGAAAAAAGAGAAAATAACAAGCATCTGTAAAATAATACTATTTTAGTGGTTTTAAAGTGCAATTTTATGGTAACACATTGTGAAATGACAAATTATTGTTCATAAAAACATAGTTTTTTAAAAAATGACAACTTATTTACAGTTTTGATGATTTTTTTTACAGTTAACATGTAGATTTATACTTTATTCCTGTGATTTTACTGGTTGTTATCTGCAGTTTAACAAAACAAGTACAATCACAGGAATTATAGTAAATTGTGTTTTTTTATTTTAAAACATTCTTTTTAAAAAAAATGGTAGAATACAGGCTGTTCTGTTGATAATACTAAAATATTTAGTAACAAATGATGTGTTCATGTTCCTTTGTACACTGTAAAAAAGAAAGTAAACCCAAAGTGTGACAGTCTGACAGAAAGGGTGCCAGAAAAATAATTAAAAAAAATAATAGAATACTTTTGAATTAAATAAAGTAAAACACTGAAAAATGCAAAAGTTATAAAAACAATATTTTCAGTGGATTTAAACACAGTCATAGTGTCATCTTACTATGGCACATTTTAAAACAACAAATCTGTTAAAACACTGTTTTTGCATGTGGACATTATTTACAGTGTGGACCTGTTTGTTTGTTTGTTTTTTACAGTCAACATGTAAATATTCACTTATCTCTGTGGGTTTACTGGATGTTATCTGTAGTTTAACAGACATCAGTTTTTAAAATGCTGTTAAAACACTCTTGGTCCCAGTACAACCAGAGCCCTCTGCTGCTACTTCCTGTCTCCACTGGTAGAAGTGAGGGGGGCTGTGGAGCCTCCTCGTCCCGGTGGTCAGCATTTATCAGCCCGCAGTGTTCGCTCCTGTTTAAAGCCTGGATCGCAGTAGATTGCCACAGTGAAATACAGCTACTTATCCAGATTACCAGCCGGGATGAGATGGCTCGTAAGTCAGCAGCTCTAACCCGCACCCACAGATCCTAACGCACCATCCGTCCTGTAAATCTGCGCTGTGGACTCCCGGCCTCCCCCCTGCCTCCCCCCTGCCTCCCTGGCTCTTATGTAAGGCTGTCCTGAGCTTCCTGCAGCCCACAACTGTCACCCTGACACAAATACTCCCTCTCCCCCTGCAAAAGTTTCATTATCATTAAGGTCAGGTTGTGTGGAGGGGGTGGGCGGTGAGAGAGGGAGGGAGGGAGGGAGAGTGACTGAGAGAGAGAGAGAGAGAGAGAGAGAGAGAGAGAGAGAGAGAGGACAGAAGAGTCCGCGGAGGAGAGGAGGAGGACGGATCGGAGGCAGCAGCAGGATCCTGGCAGTCTGGAGGATGCTGCTCTGACATGCGGACCGTCTCCCGTCTTACCGGCTCCACCTGACCGCCTGACCGACACCTCTGCGCCGCGCTCTCTCTCCGGACCTCCCGCTCTTCTTTCCTCTCTCCGGACCGGCTCCTGTCGCCATGCCGCCGGCCGCCTGCTCGGCGGGGTACCGACTCCGGACCACCGTGTCCGCGGTGCTGTGGATCGGGCTGCTGTGGATCAGCGCATCGAGCGGAGGTACCGCTTCGTCCCTGGTCTGTGTGGTGGTGCATGTGTTTCTGTCTGTGTGGATCCTCCGTGAGCTGGCCGCGGTCCAAACACAGCAGCCTGACTTGTGAGCGCTGCGAAAACAAGTCGTCTTCCCGGGCATCCCTGTCTTGTTTGGAGACATCTCCTGCCCGTAGGAGGGGAGAGAAAGGGGGGGAGAGAGAGGGAGACTCAGGCTGCCTTTGAAGTCTTAAAAATAAACGCTGTTGCGGGCTATTTGCTGTGCGTATACAGCTCCAACCAGTTTGGCACAGCAGTCCGGGCTGCACACGCTTCCAGAGAGAGTCCATGTGGACCGGAGCCCACTCGTGTGCGTGGGAGCCTCGATCAGGCAGCAGTGGATGCAGAGGAAGACAGAGAGAGAGAGAGATCACCTGTCAGAGAGCTCTGCAGTTAGACGGCTTTCCACGCACAGAGTGGGAGAGTGGGGGATTCCTCCAGTCTGACAGCATGAGGAAAGTTGATGTGTGAAGCAGGCAGGAGACATTAGTTTGGTTCCTGTCTTAGGAATAGAAAATGTCTTCTGTGGCTTATTATGAATTGACCTTGGTCATGGTGAGGGTTGTTATCAACAGGATTAGGTCCTGAGTGCTGGAAATATTGGGAAACTGTGCAGAATGTGGTCAGCTGCTTGTTTTATCTGACTAACAGTGGAAAGATATTCAGTACAGCACCGCATGAGACAAAGAAAAGCGTTAAATCCTTACACTGAAGCAGCGAATGTTTGGCTTGTTTTCTTGATGAGCAGGTGAAATGCAGGCTTACTGAGCGAAACAGTCGCTGATTAATCCTCTACCATTATTTTTAACTCGAACATGGACGTCAGCGTTGCTCTGCCTCAGAACCCACTGTAAGGTCCTGCACACTGTGTGACACAATGGGCTGTTTGTCTTTGCTTTAAACAGCAACCCATGCTATTATTCTGGAGGGTTTTTTATGTATTTATTGGACAGAAGGCCTGACGAATGAGTATTTTCTCAGTGCAGAGAATGCCAAGTTTGAACTTGGCATTCTCTGCAACCACTGATTGTTTTCATTGTCGATTAGCCTGTCGAATGTTTTCTGCATTGATTGATTAGTTGTATAAACCATGAAGTGTCAGAAAACGATGAAACATGTTGGTCAGTGTCTCCCAAAGCCCAAGATAAGAAGTGTCTTGTTTTGTCCTCGGCTTAAAGGTATTCAGTTTGCTGTCATAGAGGAGGAGAGAGAGCGTTTCAGAAGCTGCAGTCCAACTCAAAGGACCAAGTGAGGTGGTCGGCTTAGCGAGGATGTTGGGGTGGATAGATGGGCTGACAAAACACTGGACCTTTGCTGCCTTCAAATGAAACTTGTGATTACAACATAGAGATTTATGCACACAGAATGCTTGGTGTTCAAGTGTAACATCGGATGAACAAGGATGCTACTGTCAGCGTCTAGAAAACAACAAGGCTAACCATTTGGGAAGCTCATGAGCTGAGGGTACAAGATTAATAGGTTAGCGAGGTTTGTTGAGCCTAAAGCCAGAGGTGTGTCTCTCTTTAACCTGCTGGATCACCATGGTAACTGATGCTGCACAGCTAACCTGATCCAGAGGAGGTCCTGTTCAGAGTTTAGGATTTAAATCAGCTGTAATAAGCGTCTCCTTTTAACCAGTTGTTTTCCTGATCAGTATTCTCCTTGAGTGACCCCCAGCTGAGGTTATGTGTTTTCTCTGTAAACCTGTTGATCTGTACATTAGTAATCCCACGGAATGATGCTGTGCAGTTACAGCAGGCAAACTGCATGTGTGGCATTGCAATGCGTTCAGTTGATGATGCAGAAAATACCAGTCCCTCCAGGATTTCGCGGGCGTTTTTCCAGATTGTTGCTCCTAAAATGCCTGAATTGGCGGCAGCTTTTCTAAAAAATTGTGATGAAAGTTTTGATGTTTTAACCGCATTTGTTGCGATAAAATTGCGCGAGACAGTAAAAAATTGTCAAAAATTGAATTTTTTTTTCTTTTTGTATTATTCATTAAAAATTTTAAAAGTTTAAAAAGTTAATTTCACATCCTGGCACACACGTGTTCACACACACACGCTCACAGCTCGTCACGTCAGTTAATTAATCTAACTGACCTTCATTCTTTCAGTGCTGACACAGATCTGGATGCAACAGCTTCATCACGGTGATTTGTCTGGTCTGTGGTCCGCTGGTTTCACCCATTCCCCTAATATGTCTCGCGGTAAAAAAGTGTTTGTAAATCGATTAATTTCATTTGTGTTCCACCTCAATATTCCACGGGGTGAAAACAGTTTAGCTCCGCTGTGGTGAAGAACATCAGGGAATTGTTTTGCAGTAGTTTTTGTTGCATACGTATCTGTATCTTCAAACCATAAACAAGGAAGTGAATTCGGTGACGTACGTGCATTACGTTTGTGCTGGGGACTGCTGTGATTGGTGGAACTCACGGGAGGCGGGCCGAAATTGCGGAAAAGTCGCAGTGATTGAACAAAATTGCAAGGTCGCGCAGAATTCATGGAGATTGGTTGGAGTTGCGTCAATTGTTGCGATCGCAGCATCGCAAATTCCTGGAGGGACCGAAATACATAAATATGTTTGCATGTTTCACACTGTTGGCACTGCAGCTAAGAGAACACAGACTAGAAAAGTCATCAGTCTATTGTTATTTATTAAGTAAAACATTCAGCATTAATTTTACTTTGATTTGGCCGAAGACTGAAGCTAACCTGCTCTGATGTTCAGCTGCCATGTTAGTAATAAGCGTCTGCACTGAAAGTCACCAAGTGGGAAAATAAGTACATTTACTTACTACTTAGCAGCATTCCTTTTTTGCAATGTTTACAGCAGCAGCACTTTTTACTGGGAGAAATGATTATATTCTTCAAAGCTCTCCATTATAACCCACTGTTCCTCCTGACTGAAGTAGACGGCATGTCATCAGTCCATTTTGTGGAGCAGAGGAGTCACATAACACGTCAGATGCTCCTTTTTTATATGAGTGCACAAAGAACCTGGTGAAGACAGCCTCGTTACCAAAAGCAGCGGATCACAGCTGGAATACCCGTCATCTGGTTTTGGGGTTTTAGGTTTTGTTGAGTGGGCTAACACAAAGAAAGCCTGGATTGTCAAACTGGCCTTGTGAATGAAAACATGAGGCTGCTGGGATTATCATGTAAGGACTAAGGAAAAACAAAAGCTCTGAAATTACTATATTGCAGCTTCCATTATCTGTTAAATCCCATTTCTGGAATCGTTAGGTGTCATGAGTCAATCAGCAGCAGCCTTTACCCTCATTGGTAGTCGCTTCAGCTGCCTCATAGTTGAGCTTGGTTTAACTCAGCATTTGCCCGCCTCTGGTCAACAGTGATCCCACCTGTCATTGATAAACGTCACCAAATTTAATGGACATTTCAAGGTCTCTGGTCACCACACTGCTGCTGGTCTCTTCCTGTGTGTACACCTCCTAATGTTGTAAACTGGTGGCTTATAAATGATGCTAAGGACAAATGACCTCTGTGTTCATTCAGGTTGGTCATTTAGTGTATTTACACTCAGTATTATTTCTCTGTGTAGCTGTTTTCATTGTCAGGAGCTGAGTCCACTGTCCCTGTGCTGGATTCAAACGGCTTCATCCACAAGAGGGACGGTCAGGAAACAATGCAGCGTGTAATCTGATGTCACTGATGACAATCTGAGCTCACATTCCAGCTCTCTGTGTGACCGAACGTCCAGAAAACCTGCAAACTGAAACGCATGCTTCTGCCGTAGTGTGAATATTAGGAGGTGGCAGCCGGGGACAGCGCTGCAGGAGGAGAGCACACGACAACATGGAGCCTTTAAAGAGATCAAATGATAGAAAATGATGTGGAAAACATGCGGGAGATGCGAAATCTCAGTTTGATGGAGTCGTAAGGTTACGGTCTCCTCCTGCTCCACACAGATGCGATGTTTTCATCTATTCACTGGAGAGCTGAGTGACGTTGAAGTTGCGAGCTTCATGCGCCTCATAATTTATTCATGGAGTCTGTTTTTATTGCACTTTGTTGTTGTTTTCTGCGGTCGGTCAGCACGTCTTAAGAAATAGTTCTGAGAGACCATAAATCAGGACTCAGTTCTTAGATGCTCTTACGGTTGCTCTGATTTAAATGCCTACTCAGAGGACCACAGTGCTATTGAGAGTCACATAATCCTTCAGTCTATCCCAATAATTCAAGTAGAATCACCGTATTTAAGGCAACGTGGTCTTCACTGAACATGCTGGGTGTTAAAACTGTAGGTTGATATTTGCAGTGGAAGTAAAGGTGCAGAGTTTACCTGTAATGCAGTGTAAATTAAAAATGCATAGAGTAGAAATACTAAAAACACAAGTACAGAAACCTCCAAACTATGCAGTACAGTTACCTTGATTACTCAGTTATTCCACCACTGCTAAATGATTCATTAAGAAGATAATCTGCAGTGATGAAAAGAAACACTCCAAGTTTCTTTCCCCCCTGCCGGCCTGCTGGTTTTAACGTTCGCTGGATATATAAAACCTCACTGGTGTCATCACAGTGGAGAATCTGTTGTAGCCTCGTACGGCTCTTTGCCCCAGAAAGCGTCTTGACTTCACTGAGGACTCTTCTGCTGTGTTTTTCAGTAATTTACCCATCAGACACATAATCACATGCACGCTGGTCTCTCTGTAGCTGGGAGGAGAAGCTACTTACCCCGAGCTTAACCATCACAGTTTAAATGCCTCGTCTGTTTGTGGCGGAGTGGATAATTCTCTGCACACTTAAATCCTGCAGCATGTGGGAAAGAACGTCAGCACCGTCGGTTGACACCATAACCTGAAAGGGGAACTTGGAGGTAAGCGATTCCCTTCAAATAACATGCAGGAAACGGAAACAGAAGTTAGATTTTTGAAAAAAAATAAAATAAAAAAAAATATATAAAAATCTATCTATGCACTACAATAGCATTTAGAGTGCTTTCATTTGTCTCAAAAACACAACTGGGTCATAATGTCTCAGGAGGGAGAACAGCCAAGCTAGAGGTAAGAAATCTGGATCCTAAGAGCAGTTTGACACTGAACAGGTTCAGAATGTAGATTCATACTTACATAACCGACCACAGCTTTTTAATTATGAGCCCGCTGGGTGTCACAGAGACCTGGACCAGACGAGGTGGAGCAGAAATAACAGCCATCAGCGAGAAATTAGTTTGTGGTGTGAGGAGAACCACTGCAGATGATGTCGGCTAAGGCTTTGTTGCATCGCAGCGCTGCAGCATTTGTTATCACTCATCAGAATATGGCGCAGTCAGTTTGGCTGTTTAATACAAACACAGGAATATAATCTGAAATGCAAAGTGCAAAAAAAAAAAAAAAAAAAAAGGAAAATAGAGGACCAACTTTCTGGATCA
Organism: Dascyllus trimaculatus; assembly: GCA_024666655.1. Classification (NCBI taxonomy): domain Eukaryota; kingdom Metazoa; phylum Chordata; class Actinopteri; family Pomacentridae; genus Dascyllus; species Dascyllus trimaculatus. The sequence continues at coordinate 4,441,120 of CM045460.1, read as the reverse complement.
CAGCTGATCAGACTCACTCCCACCTTCCAATGCCAGACACCTCCATGTGACAGAAAGACCTCAAAAAGCCCACATTGAATTTCTGCAGTTATGTCTAATTTAATGTATGAAATGGTGCTTTTTGGGCAGTTAAGTTGAGTTAAGGAGTTACCACATGGCCGCAGATCGCCAGCAGTGGTTGTGAGTTCGAGTCCAGCTCATGGCCCTTTGCTGCTTGTCTCTCTCTCCTCTATACCACCTTTCCCCGTGTCTCTCCTCCTATTAATAAGATGGAAAAGACTCCTCCCCTAAAAAAATGTTATCAAAATGGTGCTTTTACTTCAAAGTTACATCTTTTATCTTTGCCAGACACGGTAAAAACAGAAAGAATAGCTGAATTTTCACCTCCTCGACATTACGTCCTTGAACTAATCATGTGTGACATACCAGCCTGGCATTTGTCATTTCATTGCATGCCATGTGGTTGCAACGAATGACCCCCTAAACTTAACCATCTGGCGTGTTGTTCTGATGCTGTAAAGTGACACGCTAAAAGCTGAAAAAGCGTGGAAAAGACACACAGTGTGTCACAAGTGTTGTGCTGTTTCCGCACCGGTCCATGTCATCATGTGAGGACTCGTGGTTCAATGAGGAAAAATAACTACAAACAAGCTTTAAGTGTGACATTTGATCAAAATCCCTTTATTCTGCGTGTCTCATTCAAAAATGTGTCAAAGCACAAAGCGTTTGCACCAGATAATGTAAAAAACAGAACATTCAGATGTTCTCAGCTGGACTGAAAATCCAGGCTGTGTTTCTACAGAGCAGAGAGACAAGAGAGACTGGGAGTAAATGAGACTTTCAGCATCAATCAAATACATGCAACATGGTTCAAAACCAGTAAACAGAGGAGCAAGATGTTGGGAGATACATTCATTAATAAGAATAATATGGCATATTATTTGTACAGCGCTTTTCTGGGCACTCAAAGACACTTTACAAAAGCAAACAGTAGAATAATAAGCAGGTGTAACGCACGCAAAACTTTCTCATGCTCATGAGATAATTCCTTATTTGTACACGCTACAGGCGTGCACAGTAGACCAGCAGTTCATCTCGGCGTGCTTGTCTGAAAATGATAATACAGGAAAGATATTCACAGATTCAGACTTCCGGCGTCAATAACTCATTAGCGATATGTTGTCAAAACACAATCGATGCCTCTTTCCATCGTTGTAAGGTAGACAATGTGCTACAAGCCCAGCTTTATCAACAGTAGCTGTCTTTCAGGCTGCAGAAATAACACTGGTGTCTATGTGCAGCTGGCTGTACGGCAAGTGAACAGGGACCGTCTGCAAATTGCAAAACTGCTGCAACAGTGGAGAGAGACGCCACACAAATATTCAATAACGTCACCCTTATACCCTGTAGTGTCACCAGAATCACTGCAGCCACCGACTAGCTCCTGTTGATCAGACCACAACACTTGGTTTAAGATACATGTATATTTAAAAATCATACTGTCTGCAAATCCCTGTGCACTCATCGCTGAGCCGACTGCACAAAGACACCAATGTTATTTATGCAGCTTGAAAGACAGATACTGTTGATAAAGCTGGGCTTGTAGCACATTGTCTACCTTACAACGATGGAAAGAGGCATTGATTGGGTTTTGACAACGTATCGCTAATGAGTTATTGATGCTGGAAGTTTGCGTGCGCACGAGAAACTTACATTTAAATTTTTTTCTGTCAGTGTCCCTTTAGGGGCTCCGTAAATTACTATTAACTCTTAAAAGGAAGAAGCTAACACTGATATAAAATGTAAAGCAATGCCCAGTTAATATGGCTACAAAACAATGCTATTGGATTTCTTTTGTAAGTGTATGTAAATCGCCGACGAAAGGGGCGCCATATAAGATCTCGGGGCTGGCTCTGAGTGGGAGAGAGTTCCAGACAGTAGGAGCAGCGACAGAGGAAGCTGTGTCCCCCCAGGCTGGGAGGATAGCATGGTGGAATATCTTTTTAAAGTGGATGTGAAGAGTAGAGAGAGGAAAAGTTTGTGGTTGTGAAAACGTAAATAATTCAACCGTTTTCTCGAAACCAGATTCTGAAAAACCAAATAAAATTCTGCACTCCTCTGCGTGACCACACAGCTGACTCAGCTGCGACCGACGGCCACTAAAGAAAAATGCAGCAACTTTTTAGCTGAACTGCAGGCAGTGTTTCCACAGAGCTGACAGGAGAGAAAAGCAATGAACAGAGGAGCAAGTTGTTGGAAGATACATTCAGCATGGTGAAACATCTCTGTAGAGCTGATGGGCAGAGTAGAGAGAAAAGGCTTGAGGAAGTTGTAAAAGATAGTCAAATACCTCTAGCATGTGGAGCCAGCACTTCATCCACCTTTTAAACCTCACTTTTTAAATGCTATGTTTTTCTTTTTTTTTAATGATTTATAGCATTCTAACTATGTCGTACTGCACAGAGGACATCTTCTTCTGAGTTCTCTCTACTAATAGTCGGTGCTATTCTGTTTCCATAGAGGTGCAGGACTTTATACTGAAGGGAAAAATGAGCCCACAGTGAGGAAAAATATGACGGGAACAAAAACCACCCAGTAACTGTTTGGAATTCAGAGGGTTAAAGTTGTGAAAACCAGCTCAAATGTCCTCACAATGGAGCGACGTCCTCCACACAAACATAGGAAGACGTGTCCACACACACACACACACACACACACACAACGATTCAGCAGTCATCTCCCAGCAGGCCTCAGTCTTCTAGTTAATCTTTGTCACACTGTCTTTCCCTGCGCTCGACTGCAAATGTTCGATCTTTAAAGCGCTCACGCACACACTCACTCGGTATCAGGCGCTGCATCACTGGTTTCATCTCACCGTCGGTGTCTGTGTTTAATGAGCTCCCCCAGCAGAGATGTAATGTCACCGAGCAGGCTTGTGATTGTGTGTGTTTACGTGTGAGCGTGTGTGTGCGTGCATGTGTGCGCCACTGTTTTTTAATGCGCAGATTGCGGCTGTGTATGAAGATAGGCTGGATCACTGCGTGGTCTAATTTCTCGGGGTGAGAGCGATAATCTGCTAGAAAGACAGCTTGACAGCTGAGTAGAGATTCAAGAGCTCCAGCTGGGAAGCGAAGCCAAGTGCAGTCAGGATCCAGAGAGCAACATGCAGCTCTTTTATCGACCCACACTGGCATTGTTTTTGTTGTAGAAATATCAATGAGGCATGTCCGCTTAATTTAAAAAATATAGATCTCCTCTTCTCTCCTCTCCTCAAAAGATCATCCGTCTTGTAATCCGCCTTTCTCCTCTCATCACATCACCTCTCCTCTTCGACTTCTCTCCTCCGGTCCTCTCACTGGGCTTCCTCCTCTTCCTCGTTCTCTCTTTTTTTTCTCTCCTATTACTTGTGAGTGAGAGGAGAGAAAAATGGAACTGAGGGGGAGACAGAGGAGATTGTTTCTTCTGGTTGAATAACCCCGGCCTTATTATACAACTCGATCCTCAGGCTCCAAACTTTTAAGAATATTGTGCCAAGTAAACATCAGAAAGAGACACTGAATGAGGGGAAGTAAGGCTGAGGGGGAAAGAGACATGAAGGGAGGCTTCAAAAGGAAAAGCAGCAGGGAATAAGAAGTAGTAACACCAAACTACTACAGTCTGTGCTTGTAGCACGGCCAAAAATGTATTCATGTACACAGAATATTCTGCATATGGTGTGTGTGTTCAGATTTCTACCCAGAATGCTGTGAAGCTGCCTCACACATTACACTGCTGTCAGAATACCGTATTGGTCCAAATATAAGATGACCCTGATAATAAGACTACCTCCCCTTTTTCCACACTTATTTTAAGAAAAGGAAAAAAAGAAGATTTGGGACATTTGTAGGCGAGCTCTGTTGGGAAAGTTTCCCAGAGGAGAACGTTCTCATCACTGAGGCCTTTTCTCTGATAAAACTTCAAATGATGTCCTTCAGGCAGAGCAAAAATCCAACATTAGTGACTGGAAACACTTCAAGCTCTGCAGTACAGATACAGGAAACCCACAGAGGGTTACGCCCAGCACCTTACATTAGCCCTTAAAATACAGGAGGACCTCGTCTGGGTTGTAAGCATGCTTTCTGGGATAGATATGACCAAACACAGCAGTACTTCAGCCGTGAACTTAAATGAACCACATCATAAAGCATTATTTAGATTTCATCCATCAATTAAAGCAGTGCAACTGTTAACAGTAGAAGTGAAAATCCATCCTTCCATCCGAGATGTTCAACAGTAACTACAGGACTGAACTGTGTTGGACCAAGCTGAGTGATTTTTCATAACAATTGGAGCTGGTCTGCTTAAAAGGAGGAGGTTCAGATGAAAACAATACTCTGAAGTAGAGCTTCACTTCAGCCTACTGCTGGTGTTCCACTGTAACTGTGACCTGCAGCAGGGCAACAACAGTCCTCACCACTCGAAGCGGATCGCACATGCAGAAATAACACGATTTATTCAGTAAATATTTGCTGAACGATTAAGTAGAATTCACATTACTTCCACTGTGTTTGTTTCGACTCTGGAAAGAACGGCCCGGTTCCAGGAGCAAATGTTGAGAAGGTAAAATGAGCGAGGGCAGGGCTCAAGACCGACTAAAAACACCTGCACGTAATTTGAAAAGATTTGGACTCAATAAGAGAACCTGCAGTCGATTAAATCCTATCAAACCACATCCAGTACAAAAGAAATGGACTAGTGCTGCAATGATTATAATTAACTGACTTGTTACCAACTATTACATTTATTGTCAGCTGTTTTAATAATCAGTGAGTCAGTTTGAGTACATTAAGAACACGTCTAAATTCTTTCATTAAATTCTATTTAAAATTCCTTAAATATAAACATCTTCTGGTTTCTTTCCTCCTCTCAGACGGTAAACTGAATATCTTTGGGTTGTGGACAAAACACAACGGTGGTGGCTGGAGTCTATCCCAGCCGACTTGGGCGAAGGCAGGGGACATCCTGGACAGATCACCAGTCTGTCGCAAATACAGAATGAAATCCCTAAAATGAGAAATTACAGCTCACTGGGTCTGCATGATTTAAATAAAAAAGGCTGTTCATGCATTTTTAATGAAGAAATGAGTTAAGCTTCTCACTATTTACAAAAATCTGAAAAGTTCTCACCCTTTTTTGAGAACATTTAGAACTTCAGCTCTTCTATTGTCAAATGGTGTAAAGTTCCAGGTTTCATATCAGATTATCAGATTATCTCCAACAGTAATATCATTTACCTTTGCCAGTATGAAACAACCTCGTGAAAAGGATCTTTTATGAGACAGATTTATCTTGATGCCACTGCATAGAATGAGTGTTGATGATTGCAGTGCAACTTTCAAGCGTTCTAATGTTGGATCTGAGTCGTATTTTCTAAAGGCTTTGTGAGCTTCGGGTCGGTGGAGAGGTGAGCAGTGTGACTGAAAACACTGGGATGGTGTTTCTGTGTGTTCAGAGCGCATTATCTCTCCAGGTATTTGTTCACATCCTTATGAAACAGACCGTGGAGGACAGTTGGCAGGTAGAAGAAAAGAGGTGCTCATCAGAAGAAAGCGGGCGAGAACGAGCCGAGACAGAAACCAAGAGAAAGTTGGAGGTGACCCCGTTTTAATGAGCAGCACTCTGAGCTCAGCAGCAGCCGGAGAGGCAGGAAAGCACAGGTGGGCTTAGAGGGGTTTAACCTTTCATTTCGAGGAGAGCTCCTCAGAATATGAGCCGCTGATTAGCATGATTATACAGATCACTGTGCTCTTAATGAAGAGCCAGTGCTGTGTTTTCTGATGAAGCACGGAGGAGCTTTGGTTCCGCGTGTTTTAGCCTACAGACTGTCTGTGTGTTGGGTTAGTGCAGACCCATTTCTGGAAGCATAACACAAGTTCTTAAAATTGATTTCCTGCCTTCGACACAGCTCCTGGTTGAACATCATGCTACTAGAGCGTGAAAATCAACCTGCATAGACTCCGGAGGTGTTAGAGATGCACAATCCATCACAGTCTGACCATAAAGTTTGCTTCTCTGTATTGGAAATTATCTTATTATTGAATTATAATAACAGTCGTGAGCCGGGAGTCTTTTAAAAACACTGCAGAACAGCAGCACATTGAGGAAAATGTGGATTTAGTGACTTTTCTGTAATAAAACACATTTATATAACACAGGAGCCATGTGCTGGTTATTGGTTATGGAACAATTGTGGTTTTAGTTATTTAAAGACACATGACTGAGCCCCGCTGTTCCACTGGTGACATGCGTGTTCACTGTAGTTTACTTTGACTCAGCCTCACATACACTGTCCTGCTGCCCCAAATACCCACTAGAGCGCCAAATTTGGATTTATGCGCGGCTGAAATTAGTCCCAGACACACAGTCAGGAAGACAGGTGGCCCTCTATAGTTAAAACACAGGGAAAAGAATCACATCATCACAACATGAAAACATGCAAACAAACAGGAACTTGTTAAAGTGACTGTCTCAGTCGCCTGCAACAATCTGTGGACTGACTTCCATGTACAAACTTGTGATGTGTTTCCGTGGAAAATTCAGACATCAAACGATGTGACCTTTATGCTCACTCTGGAGTTCTTTGACTCCCCAAGTGTGAAACAATCGCTGACATCTGAGACATTAAGTACACAAGTAGTGGCATTAGAAGACAGCTGAAAACAAAACCCCGACTGTCAAAAACTCAAAGTCTAGAAGTGGAAAAAGCCGACAAGTCTTCTTTAACATTAGAGCACATTCAGAAGAAGTGTTTCTTTCTCCCATAAAGTTCAATAACTCTATTCAGAAAAACTAATAAACCTCATGCGAGTGTAGAAACTGTAAAAATGGACAGACTTTTTAAATGTTTCTGCTTCCATAAACTTCTTCTAATGCAATGCTTCAAAATGCACTTAAAAATACGTGATGGAAACATTGTTACCGACAGCTTGATCTGAGTGACAGCAGTGAAGTCAGATTGTTTTTAGAGAAAGTTCGTACAGCTGGTTTTGGTCTTTTAACCTGTCTTTTCATGGGATTTGCTGACGGTAACTAATCCTTCAAACCCTGAATCCTGAAACCAAATAACTAATTAAATGTGCTGATGGAGAATGTTTTTGTTTGTATATATACACCAATCAGGCATAACATTATGACCACCTGCCTAATATTTTGTTGGTCCTCTTTATGTGCTCAAAAATGCTCTGAACCATTGGACATGGACCAGAGGACCTCTCAGGGTGTCCTATGGGGTCTGGAACCAGGACGTTGGCACTGGATCCTTTGGGTGCTCTGGCTTGTGCAGTGGGGCCTCTGTCAATCCAACTTGTTCCACTGCATCCTGTTGATGCTTGATCAGAATGGGGTGTAGGAAGTTTGGAGGTCAGATCAACATGTTGGCCCATTGTCATGTTCCTCAACATGTTCCTGATTGGTTGATGTTGTTTCCATGTGGTGGGGTGCATTTTCCTCCAGTGACATTTGGGATTTCCATTTGCATGAGGGAGTGTGTTTGTTGTGGGACAATGTTTATTTGGGTGTCTAAGTCTGATCAACACGGATGTTAAAATCCAAAGTTTTCCATCAGAACACCACATAGTACCAATATGATCAATGTTATTCACTTCACCTGTTAGTGGTCATGATGTTGTGGCTGATTGGTGTAAATATCGTGTATAAATGAGTCTACATAGAGCTGCATTCCCCTTAAAAACAATGCAGGTTAGCTGTATAGGAGCATCATTTAAGTGTATTTTTTCAGGTTAGGTCCTCCTGAGAAATCTTCTGTATGAGTCCATCTAACCGAGCTGCATTTGGGCAGTGAGCTGTCTGTGTAACGGCCACAAATCACTGTGATCGGCTGCCTGACGGCGTGAGGGTCTGCACATCTAGCAGCACTTTCATAACCAGCTTCAAAACATCTACTAAAAGCTGCTCAGCTGTGCACTCACTGATTTTAAGACTCCATCCATTGGCTCTCATGACTCATATTTATCAAACAAGTGTACATTACAGCTGAACTATTGTGTGTGGTTTTGTACTGTTTCTTCTTCTCTGTATAATTTTGTATTTTCTTACCACTCTGTTCTGTTTGTTGTGTCACTTTTCATCCTGACCTGCTGTGGCTTGAAGCTGCAATCTGGCACGCTGCATCAAATAGTGGCATTTATGTTTGAGCTGCACGCCGCCCCCTTTAAAATCAATCACTCAATGAATGAAAGAGGCCTGGATGGTGCAAGGAACAAAATACAAACGCTGACTTGTAATGTGCTTGTAATTTAGCCTGCAGTCCCAGTGGCATGCTTTGGAACCATGCAACGCACCACAAACTAGATGGAGTTCTCCTTTTAAAGATGCAGATTGACTCGAAGTTGTAATCTGGCGCGACGCATCCAACGGTGACATTCGTGTTTGAGCTGCCCCCTTTTAAATTAATAATTTAAAAACAAATGTCAGCGAATCCTTGAGTGCAATGAAAAGGAGACGATACAAAACAGTCCCCGCTGCCTTAGCAAAGGTAGCAAGTTTCATGTCTCTGCAAGTTTATTTCTGTCCTGTAAATGAAACCAACACCTCCCTGGTGGACGGTAAATCAATGTAAGACGTTTTGGCAGTGCTTTGGGAGATTTCTAGCATTAATGCAAAGCGTGCTCAATTTGTACTTAAATGGCTAAAACAAACAAAAGACCCAGAGAACTGATCTAAAAGACAGAAGGACGTTTGCATCCACACTCAGCTGTTCTTCATCAACAACAAGGAAACCGATGGGATGGATTTCTGTATCGTTGTTTTGCATTGAGGAAGGTGTGTGTGTGCATACTGTCGTTGGTGTCTGCTGCAGCTGGAGGAGTGAAGATGTCACACAAGCTGTCTTCTCAATTAGTCCCCACACTCATTAGAAGCAGAAGAGAGAGCTGCAGCTTCTCGGGCCCTCACTCCACCTGACATATGGTCTGGGCTTCTGCAACAAACATCCCGGTGAATTATTCAGGATGCGGTGGGGTGTAGCGGGTCGGCGGGTGCCTCCTGTGTTGTCCCGGTGCAAACCTTCCACGGTGCTCAGTGTTGACATCCTGGGAGGACGCCTGAAGCGGTAGCAGGTCTTACAGCCAGTGATGTCTCCACCCCGGCAGCTCTGCTTAGACCTTTGTGACACAGTGCAGCTTTTGAAAAGGGGTGTGAGTGTGTGTCTGTGTGTGTGTGTGGTGTGTGCTGGTAGTTCAGTGCGGTGCCTGCCTCAGTATCCGGGATTATCCTCTCTAGGATGGCTGCAGGATTGCACAGATGCTGCTGACACTTCTCTACAATAGAAGCAATTAACTGAAGCTTAACTTTGTGTATGTCTGTTTTAAGCCATGGATGGTTGTGTGTGTGTGTGTGTGTGTGTGTGTGTGCAGTTGAAACTAAACCGTGTGGGTTTTATCTGTTATCCTTCTCCATTCCAGGGCCTTCATTTATCAAAGCATGTGGGGAATAATTCCGAACACATGCATGAGAAATGCTCACATGAACAAGAAAGCCGATATTTAACTTAAGGACAATATCGTCTTCAAGGTTTTCTCCAACCTTTTTCTTCCGTGCGTCTAAACTGCAGCAGCAAACACACTCCGATTTAAACTTGTGGCTGCATGACACTTTATGTCAATGTAAATTAGGAAGCTTTCAGTGGTGGAATGGAACTAAGTAGCTGTACTGAAGTACTGCACTTAAGCACAAGTTTAAATGCTTGTACGTATCTGGAGTGTTTTCTTTTCATGTCAGTCTGCTACCACACTGCTGCATCATGGAGGCAAACATTGTGCTGTTTATTCCACTGGATTTAGTTACTTTTTTAGGTTACAGTTTTACATCCAAATTTTGAATTTGATTGTGATTTTGAATTAATAATAGTTTTTCTTAAGCCCAATAGCCCTTTTACATTAGTGGGAAAATGCATGTGACAAAGTGAGCTCATGAAAAGCTAAAGTTTTAGAGATTCCAGATCTCTTTTATTGTCATTGCACATATTTCAGAGCAACGAAAATAAGTTTCAGTTACATCCCGTCCGAGACAGGAGCGGGAGAACTGTGGGTCGCCACAAGAGCAGCGCCCCGTCAAGGGTTAGGGTTAGGCTTCAAGATACATCATGAATGTTCTGAGCAGTTATATGAAGCCACAAACGCCACATATAATAATAAAATACTGACAGAAAACGTTTTACTACACAATCCCTACTTTTTCTTTTGGCATTTTGAGTACATTTTGCTGATAATATTTACGTACCTGTAGTTTTTGAATGACTTCTACTTGTATTGGAGTATTTTCATGGTGTGGTATGAATATTTTTACTCAAATAAAGGATCCAAAGGCTTATTTTTCCTCCTCTGAAGTGTTGTATTACGAAGTAGAGCTAGTCTTTACTGTGAAAAAGCACTACAGTGAACACGACGTTGGTTTTCTTCTTTTAAATATCATCGTTGCCATCTTTTGGGTTAATTAGACAATAGTTTGACGACAGTAGGATGGATTATTGTGCCATGTAACGCTGCTGTTTAGAGATCAACAGAGGAATGAGTGGTGCAAAGTGTGACAGGTTTACTGGACAATTAGCAGAATACAGTTTCTGACTGAGGAAACGGAGTAGATTATGTGTTATTCCACCGTTTTAAGTTAACGTGAGGATCCACATTTAGAAAAAATTAGATACAATGTTCTTATCTTTCTAAAATGATGTGCCCCACAATCGTCATCCATCTGGTTTGTAACCTACAAACTGCTATGTGTTTAGCTTTTTATATTAGGAGATAATAATAATAATCTATACTTTATTAGTCCCCTTGGAAATATTTGTTCTCTGCATTTGACCCATCCATACTGGGAGAGTTGGGCTGCTGCAGAGGCACCCTTGGGGTGGTCGGGGGTTGAGGGCCTTGCTCGGGGGCCCACAGGGGTGCTGACTCAGCCTCTTGCCAGTCTGGAGACGCGAGCCGGCGACCCACCGGTTACAGGTACTCTTCACAAACCACTAGGCCACCACTACCCCCAGGTACTTGTACCCCTGGGCTACTCATGCAGCCTCCAAGTGGTAACATAGAAACATTAGCTTAACTCATTTTTAAAAATCTGAAATTGTGATTTGATTAAAAAACAACACATAGGTATGAGAACAATGGTGAAATAAGGCAGATTAGCCAGACCAGTGAACTAAAAGCAGTGACTAAATGAAAAAACGAATAAATAGCAAACTGAAAGCAATGGATAAATGGGTAAAACATGTTGCTAATACTGGATAAATAGTATAGAGGGCTAGATTCATTGTTAACTAATTCATTAGTTGCATGCATCCCATAAGCGCCCTGTTTATTTCTCCAAATGATACTGATGTAAAAACTGACTGTTGACCTGTAACAAAAAAAAAGTGGTTTAAAATGAAAATAAGACATTAGACCCCGGCAGGAGTGTGGCTGTGACAGGTCTACGAGGGTATGAAATGTTCCCAGCTTCATAACTTGTGTGCTGTCTGGTGAAAACCTGCAGCTGAACTGCTGTAGCTGAAGATGGCTTTGGCAGCTTGACAGTCACTAGAGCTGCATCTCCTCTCTGCTTTCTCTGCCCTGCGCTGTGAATTCTAAACTCCTCGTGAGCTTGTTAACAGGACAACAAGTGAACGAGATACAAGCGGAGTCTTTGTGTTACCTGCTTCAGTCTCACACCAGTCGGCAATTACTGTTCAATTTGCTTTCAGTTAGCTCCAAGTCACAACAAAGGTCCTCTCAAGGTGCTGCACGGAGTGAGGTGAAGACTTTAGAAAATTATAGGGAGAAACCCAACAAATCTGATTCCCTCTGTGCAGCTCTTTGACAACAAGCTCTTTTCAGTCCAACAGGTGAAATAAACTGGAAGGTGCAGCCTAGTTCAGAATCTCTGAGACCTGTGGACAATCTAAGTCTGTTCCTTCAAACACGGTCAAGATGCTTTGTCAGACTTGATCAAAGTTGTAGATTTGAAACATTAATCGTAAAGATTCCTCTGAAATGAACTGACTTTACATTACAGGAGGCCTTCGGTTTACAACGGTCTTGTGTTACGACACTTCGTGGATACGAACGACTCCCATAAATTACTTCAAAAACCTAGTTTCGATATAAGCGGTTTGGTTCGTAAATAGTACGATACTCATGTGAGAACTAGTTGTTAGTGCTCAGCGACGAACACAGTCATGGGGGGAACACTGAGGCACCCGGCATAACAACGAAGAAGAAAGCGTCACTAAGTTCGCCATTGTTGACTGCTGCGTGCTAGCCCGCTCTTAGTTTAGGCTATTTTGTGTTTTTTTTGCCCTTTATCGGGGCTCCCAAGCATAAGACAGACTCTTCTGATGATAGTGCTATGACGAAAAGGAAAGCCATCACCATGGAAGTCAAATTAGACGTTGTAAAGAGCTCTGAAAAGGGAGAAACGCCGACAAACAATGGCCGCGTTAGGCTTAAGTCGTTCGATGGTCACGACGATAATCAAGGATTGTTGCATACAGTGTGAGTGACTTAACGTATTAATTTAGGTATAATTTAGGTATAAAATCTGACTTACAACAAATCGGCTTATGGCGCGTCGTAGGAACGGCTCTCATTCGTAAACCGAGGACCACCTGTACTGTCTTTAGTGCTGATGTGACTAAAGATTGAATGTCCAGCTGCCTGTTGTGGACAAAAGTTACAGATTCTACAGCCTCCTAGAAGAAAACAGAAGTCTCACTTTAGTGTTATTGTACCTCACATTGTGTTTGTGTACAACATTTCCCTGTTTGCACACCTTATTAGCTGTAAGGAGCCAGTGTGGTTAGACTGTGAGTGTAATGTTGCTTACCTGGACCCAAGTACAGTAAACTCACCATGCCTATGACCTCTGACTTCAAAAAGCTTTATGATAATTTCAATGTCAGGTCAGTTAAAGAAGTGTCCATCATATATGGAGCAGTGAATGAGCAAACAAACATTCTTTATCCATTGTTTATGTCCAGCAGCGCTAAGCTAACAATCCCCTGTCTGCTCCATAGTTCATGGACATGCAGGAGGTATGGTGATCAGATCTCAAACAAACCACATGAGTCTGCTGGTTCGGGACAATACCAGTGCTGAAGGTTGTTTGCCTTTTTGGTATAATGTCTGAACTGGAGTATAAATGTTAGCATGAGTTTCACATGTGCTGTTGCCTCGTGTTGTAATCACTCCTGTGTTAAGTGGACAAGTAACTGTCTTCACCCAGGCTCCACCCAGTCATAGAAAGTTTCCTCGGTTGTTGCTGCGTGTCTTTTTCTGGGATAGTTTCCATCGTGTTCCACCAAAATGTGCATAGTTTGCAAACTTTGTGCTGACCTGCAGCTTTTCCTGCTGGATGAACACGGTGACAGGTTAACCTGCACTTGACCCTCGTGTGCTTGGTTTGATAGACATCAAGCACATCTCCATAAGGACAGCCTTCCCTGCTTTTGCTTTCTGCACCAGCCGCTGGATGAAGGCAAAGTTTTAGAAAAAAAACACCTGTCCTGCACTGTTGACTTTGGAAAACTAGAGCCAGTCAAAGGCCCCATCCACATGAAGACCAGCCCAGGCCTAAACGCACAAATAGTTCATCAAACCCGTGTATCGTCCACATGAAATCGGCGTTAGGGCAGTCTGAAAATGATCATTTCTGAACCTGTTTCCCAGAGTGCAAAGATCTCAAAACGCCATTTACGCGGCACTGTTGTTTCGCCCTGTCCGCTTCTTTTTCTGACTTGCTTGCGTCATAGCTCCACCTGTCGATAAATGCCCATGCGCAGTGAGTGTGTTTTGGCTTCATGTGGATGGGGACAGAATGTGGGACATCATCTCAGTATGTGGGATATAAATGCTGTGGTCGCCCAAGCAGGAGACTATAAATGTTCTAAACGAACTCTCATGACAGCAAGAATGACGAACTATCCCTTTAATCCTCTGAACTCTAAGCACTTTCTGGGTGTTTTTTGCTCTTGTCACATTTTTCCTTGCTGTGGAGAAAACCAGAAAAAAATCCTCGGTCCAGTGAGACAAAGTTAGATACTTCAGAAATCATAAAAAGTTGAGTTGATTATTTATTTCACAAAAATTTAGAACAACTGGAATCAACATGGGCTGTACGGTGACTTGGTGGTTAGCAGCGTCGCCTCACAGCTAGAAGATCCCCGGTTCGCGTCCCGCTTAGGACGCCTGGGATCTTACTGTGTGGAGTTGCATGTTCACCAGGTTCTCCAGCTTCCTCCCACAGTCCAAAAACATACTGAGGTTAACTGATTATTCTAAATTGTTTGTAGGTGTGAATGAGAGTGTGCTTGGTTGTCTGTCTCTATATGTAGCCCTGCGATAGGCTGGAGACCTGTTCAGGGTGTCTCCTGCTTTCGCCCGAATCGGCTGAGATAGACTCCAGCCCCCCGCGACCCTACAGAGGATTAAGCGGTGTGTAGATGATGGATGGATGGATGGAATCAACATGTCCAATGTTTGTCCAGCAGCCGGCAGGTGTTCCCAACACTGTTTACTGATCCTAATTTACATTTTTACAGCCTCTACAAACTGCATTTTGCACAAAACTCTGCACACCAACTGTAGAAAGATGTTTCACCATGCTGAATGTATCTTCCAACAATTTGCTCCCCTCTATACGGCATTTGAGCCTCGCTGCATTTATTTTGTCGATCCAGAATGTTCTGTTTTCCTCTCAGTCTGTTCTCTGCTCTGTGGAAACACTGCCTGCAGTTCACCTGAACATTGTTGTCATATGACTGTTGGTACAGTTTTGCTGTGACGCATGGCTTTTTTGTTCGTTACGGAATCTGCAAATGGCTTATTTTTGGTGCATTTTTAAATGAAGCTTGTAGAATAGGGAGATTTTTATGAAATTTTTATGAAGCTTATCTTGGATTATTTTCCCTGTCAGTACGGTACGTCACACATGATACCATGACGTCTTTAAAAATTTGAAAAGCCAGACAGTTTTTCTGCTTTTACACTTTCTCGTTGTGGTAAATGGTGTGATTTTAATATTTTTTTTGGAGAACAAACCCACTGGTTGGTTTTGGGGTTCAGAGGGTTAAGTCTGAGCATGTATAAGGCCTCTGGTTGAATGTCAGCATTGAATTAGTTCAGAACCTCTGAGGCTGCATGATGAGCCGTGGAGAAATAGGGAAAAAAGCGAGGTGATGAAATTCTCGGTGAAAAACAAAAATATTTCCTCTCTCCAAGACAAATCTATATTTAATGCCTGACACCGCAGATGCAGTCAGAAAGGGCATTGAAAATGCTGTTCATTTTAGCTCCGCGGCAAATGATGAATTGTGATCCAAAGAGAGATTTGACACGGTTGTCTGGGATTAGAGTGACAATTTGGATTTTCGGTCTGACTGAGTTACACACACACAAACTCACCCTGACACTTCGCCTTGTCAAAGTCACTCAAAGCAGATTGGCACAATCAAGTGTGTCTGCAGCCAAGCCTTTTAAAAGGTTAATATTTCAGTTCCCATTTGCCTCAAAGCTTACGCTAAGCCACCGCTCTGCTCCCTCATCTATCTGCCTTTGATACGGGAATCCCACTGAAGTAGGTCTGTCGACGCTTTCGACAAACCGCGTCTGTGTGTGATAATCCACGCTGCTTGGAGCGACGCTGATAGCTGCGCCTGTCATGCTGTTTAGTCGGTGTGTTTGTCTCCCTCGTACCTCGAACAGTCTAAGAGAGCTGCAGAGGAGAGCCGAGCATTGTGGGACACAGAGGACGCCTGCTTGTTGTTTTCACCCTGATTGGCTCCAGTCTGGGCCGCGAGGTTCAGCCTATCAGCTCTGCTCTGCTCGGCTGCCTGGTCAGGGATTGATTGATTGATTCCTGTCACGGGGTGTGCTGAGTTCTCGCACCAGCAAAGCCCCTCTGAGCTTTGGAGAAATTTATGGTCCAACAGTTCTGAAGCGTGATGTAGGAAGAATTTAAACGCTGAGAGATGCAAAGCCTTCGTCCGGACCTCAGCTTCCTGTAAGATGAAGGCTGCCAGTCATCCTCTGAAGCCGAGGACAGTTGTTTATGTTGGGTTGAACCACAGTTACAGATACACAGAAACTAGAAAAGCTTCCTCTCCTGTCTGCCAGGTAGATTCACGAGCCCCTTAAAAGCTGAATGTGAGTGAGGTGCTGCTGTTTGCTGCAGCTCCGTTACTCTGGACCGAAATCGACGAGTCAGCTGCTGCTAGAAAATCAGGAACCAGCAGTTTTAAAGGCCCTTGCATGTTTTTATTTTGCTTTATATTTTTTAGATTGATTTCCCACCTTCCAGGCAATCACTGCTTTCCATTAACTTATGCTCAGAATGTGTAGAGACTTGAAATTTGCTTGTAATTGGTAATCCATCATAGCATGATTCATTTTGTTACTGTGTCCCTGCATGGTGATGTAGGTGAGTCTAAGGACAGTTCTAAGAGTGAACAGCCTCCTCCTTTGTTTATATAAGCTAATGTCATGGATAAAAGTCAGGGGATCAACATGTTTCTTCTTTATATCATTAAATTTGCCTCAGTTTCGGGAACGTAATCACCAGTTTTAGACTGTAATTGTATTTTAATGTCAATCATGAACAGAAAAACAACGATTAAAACTTCATTTCATGTAGCCCAGCTTTAAAGTCTGTCTTGTTTCAGAAGTGATTTCCAGCATGCTTTTAATTCCTCTAAATGATTTTGGTTCCTGTGGCTTCACTTTTGCCTTTAGCTTTTTATAAAGAAATATCATGGGTTTTTATTTTAAATTGGAAGCTCTGTTTGAAAGAGTTGGGGGGTATTTTTGCGCTGGAAGACAAATAATTAACATGGTCACAACATCAGATGTCTTTAAATTGGGAGTACACCAACACAACACAATCTTCTACATAAGTGCTTCATTCTGGGCTGTTTGCAGCCTTAATATTATGATTCTAGTGAGTACTTAGTCTTTCACTGTCAGTCAGCGAGACATGTGTTTGGTTACTTTAGTTTAACCTCAGGGCTCCAGACTTTTCCACTGGTAGCACTGCTGAACTTTCTCACTTCATCAAAGCACATGATTTGGTCCCTAAATGCCTCCTATAGGATAAACTCCAGCCCCCCCGCCACCCTACAGAGGATGAAGCAGTATATAGATAATGAATGGATGAAGGGCTGTTTTCTGTGAGTGCATTTTAAACAGAACCATAGTCAATCATGTTCTTTTAACTGTGGGAAGACAGATATTCATTTAAAATTTTAGCCCTAGCACGGTGCTAGCTGTTGTGAGTGAATGTAGTGGGCTACTTTATCTTCTTTACTGGGTCAGTCAGTATCTCCAGTATCTTGAACACGTTTTGGTTTCACTCTGGGGCCTTGAACCTGCAGAAATTTCTGAGAACTGCTATAAGGTTGTTTTTTGCCATGAAAGAAATAAATGTGTGATAGAGATGAGTGATGAGAGAATATTCGTTCATAAGGTCAGCCCACAGCTTTTAGGGGTGCAACGAATAATCAGCGTAGTTGACAAAGATCAGTGACCAAATTAGTTCCCAACAAGTCTGACTGTGATTAGTTAGTGACGTCTCTGTGTGGGTTTTTCATGCTGGCTCAGAATGCTCTGACAGAAACACATTACTATGACTCGCTGTCAGATATGATTACATGAAAGAATAAGCACCCTCCCACAGCAGGAACATACAGACCAAGAACAGAACTGATCTCAGCACACGAGGACTAGAAGAGCGATGGATGAACCGTGGTATAAGGTGCCTTAGGAGCCCAGCAGCCTGCCAGACTTAAGCATCAGTGAAGATGTTTTTGTACTACAGTTACAGCGAGACGGCTCAGTTAAAAACAGATTATGGTTGGAAAGCTCTCCAGGAATATCTAACATTCATGGCTCCACTGAGTCAACAACATTAGTCCAGCCTCAGTTTGACAAGTTATCACAGAAACAGCCCTGTCTCTGTTTTCATGCAGCTAAACTGCATTTTCAATTACGTTTTGAGAGAAATGTTACTGGATTGTTTGTGACATATCACAAATACATTTCAAATGAATGTGTATTTTATTTTATTGCTTTACTGATGCGCCTTTTCCACCAACCGACCTTTTATTACCTTGTTATTGTCTGATGCTGTGGTCATGTGGGCAATAATTCAGTGTCATGTGCAGTATTTCATGTTCAACTAGAAGCTATGTTATCATTACACTGCAGGGTTAAACAGCCATACAACGACATTTGACAAGGCCCTTCTTAAACAAAAGCTCTACATAAACAAATCCAGGTTAACATTAGGACATTTAAAAACTAAACAGACAAATGCAGTGTTTAAATTTGTGGGTCTGGCAGCAGCAAAGACAGATATAATAAGGTAGACTGCACATATAAACCCTGAAAACAGTCCAATCCGCTGTTCTCCAGAGGAGCTTCAGTGAGTGTCTGTGTACTGGTGGAGTTGGGCCTTGTTCAACAGTTGAACAGCTCAGGGGGGTGGGGTGGGGGGGGGGGGACTGTTTTTCAGTCGTGTTGTAGCTATGTGTGTTCTGTGCAATAGTTCATTATATTGTGAAACACATCATTATACTGCAATGTTACATTATCATGTGCAATATTACTTCTGTGTCACTGCCAGCATTACTTCTAACTTTAAGTGTATTATAGCTCATGTATTGTATTTATTTTTAGGTAATGTATTGTATGTATGTATCTAATTGCTGTTCTGTCAGGGACTGCATTTTGTCTCATGTTATTGTATTTTTTCTGAGCAGCATGTAGCTGGTATGTGTATGCTGAACTTGATCGAGCTCGATCGAGCTCCATCACCGAGTTCCCTCTCATCTGCATTTCAACCAGCAT
Source organism: Dascyllus trimaculatus (assembly GCA_024666655.1). Classification (NCBI taxonomy): domain Eukaryota; kingdom Metazoa; phylum Chordata; class Actinopteri; family Pomacentridae; genus Dascyllus; species Dascyllus trimaculatus. Next base: position 4,422,245 of record CM045460.1, on the reverse strand, counting down.
CATCATAGAAGCTCTGTGTATCAAACACAAGCCTCAGTTATTAACAGCTGATCCTGCTGCTCCTCTGACTGATGGCTGGACATGCAGAGCTGCTGACAGTCACGGAGCAGTTCAAGTAGTTCATTTTCTAATTGGACAGAATATTTCTGTTGCTGAGAGTGAACCTGAAAGCTGCTAATGTCAATATAGATGCAGTACAGTTTACAGTTACATTTCTAAATGCGGCACCGAAAGGATTTAGATTTTATTATTTTTTATTTATTTCTTTAGTATATTTTACTTCTATATTAGCATGTTGCAGCAGTATTGACAGACTTCTTAAAGAAAAACATAGTCTGTTCTGGTTTGTATTACGTGCTTTCACTTCCTGTTACATCCCTATTACAAAATAAAACTGGGTAGTTGCAGTGATGTGGCAGCAATTTATATAAATCACTGAAAAACAAACACGCACCATATTACAGAAATACACAATGAGCATCTTTTATTGTTAGTTACCGTGTCAGGCAAGATTTTAAAGGTCATAGGTGATTAAAATGCAGAGTAGCTGTTCAGTTCATAAGGCAGTCGGTTATTTCCTTTAATACTCAATAGATTATTTAAATATCAAAATAGCTGTTAGTTGAGGCGCTAATGTCTTCACAGCAGCAATGAAGCAGTGAGAACATCAGTCACAGATGCGTAACTGAAAAAGACGTGCTGAAAAATACTGAATGTCAGAGAAAATGATTCTGAGGCTGACAGAAGAGTGTGAGTGTGTGACCGACAGACGAGATGCACTAATGTGTGTCACCGCATTCCATTTTTCACCTACACGACAGGAAATGCTTCAAACACGAGGACTCTCCTCGGTTCAGATTAATGGTGTCACGGCGAAACGGATGAGTGTCTCTCGTCCTCAACAATCTATTTCTCCAAAACAGAAAAGGAGGGTAATTTTTTTCATGAAGTGTTCTTGTTAAGACGTCTGTGATTGGACGCTGGATCAGATCCGTCACACTGCTGCTCAGGACCAATCTGCAGCTGTGAAATATGCACTCACAGTGTATTAGATGCTTTCCTGCTTCACACCGTTATCATGTTTTATGGCCCGATTCTGTCGTTACCTGGTGGATATCTCCTAAACTGTAATCAATTTTTACTCAGCCTGCACTGTCTTTTGATGATTTACTCATAAAGGCCTGCTGGGCACCTCTGAAAACCAGAGCAGGTCATTGATCGACACTAAGGTCAGCGGTGATTGATCGGAGCCGTGTTTTGTTGTACCTCCTGGAATATAGCTCCTCACTACAACATCTTATATAAAGACTTTAATGGACAGCTGGGAAATAGGATCCGGTTTATAGAGTCAACGTGTCCTCTTCAGAAATATGAGTCGTCTGCTTTTAGAGCACATATTCTATTCTACACAGCAAACGCCTCAGTGGTGCTCTCAGGTTCTTTATAACTGTGTGAAATGATTCTGATAACAAAAGGTAAATTAAGAAGGGAAAAAAATATTAACGGCTGTTATTGAAACCGCCACATATCTGGCCTCTAACACTCAGAGAGCACATCTGTGTTTCTTTATCACAGTCCACTTGTTCTTCCTCTCATCATTTATTAGTGAATGCTCTCCATGCTGATGTGTGGGTCATGGCCACCCTGAGGTTCAAGCTAAAAGCATTCCTCCTTTCTCCTCCTTTCTCCTCTCAGCTCTGCTCTCTGCCTTCTTTCACAATTGATGCGGCTGGTGAGGAGATACATCCACCTTTTCTTTTATTCATGGATTAAAAGCTCACAGCACACACCTGTGACACACATCATGAACACACACATCGCACAGCCTCTGTAAGATGGTGAGCTGTGAGATCACTGAGACGCTTTTATCGGATCAGGTTTGAGAGCTGGTGATTGACTTGTATCATTCATTTGAAGGAGTAGTTTAACATTTTTAAACGTATGCGGTGGGGACAGCATTAACCCTCCAAACCCCAACAGTTTCTAGGGGTTTCTTTGCTCCTGTCACATTCTTCGTCATGGTGGGCTCACTTTTCACTGCAATATTAAGTCCTGCAGCTCTATGGAAACAGCACAACCATGACTAGAAGCAGAGAGAGAACTCAGAAATGTCTTCTGTGCAGTATGACACAGTTAGAATACCATAAATATTTAACATTTCTATTCTGTTTCCATGCCTGTCTCTTCTATGGTCTGCACACAGCCTGCAGTTCAGCCAAAAACTTTTTCTCGTGTCATTGTTGGTAATTCTTCTCGGCTGTGCTTGGCTCTATTTGCTACAAACATTTATATTTGATTTGTTATATATTGTTTCCTTTTTTTAAACGAGACATAAAATGCTCACAGGAGAGAGATATGTTTCCATAATGGTGTAGGGGAGATAGTCCAGAATCCGGCAATATCAGGTGATGGATGCTGTATTAATGAGAAACTGGAGAAGAATATGTGCTTATTTCTTTTACTGAAGTGCTCACATACAGTAGCCCAGAAGCAGAGGTGGCAAACTAGGCAGAAATTAGATTTAAACTCAAAACAAGTGTTTCTCGAATACGCTTTGTTGCAAAGACGAGCAACTAGCATCGTCGGTAATGTGGTTTTATTAGATATTTGCTACACCTTCAATTCAGTTCAGTTCAATTTTATTTGTATAGCGTATATTTACAACACATGTCATTACGTAGTGCTTTACATAGCAGGAAGAACAGAAAACAGAAAACCCAACAATCCAAAGTTGCATTTGGATTCCCTATGAAGAAGCAGTCAGCGATGGTGGGAAGGAACCAAAAAACCCTTGGATAGGGAGGAGGGGGAAACGAAACCTCCGACAGAACCAGGCTCAGGGAAGGCGGCAATCTGCCTCGACCAGTTGGGTTGAGAGTAGGGATGATGGGGAGGGATAGCAGGAGAGGTTGGGGTGTGGATGGCACCACCTTCCTGTAGTATATACTTCAAGAGCAATTCAACTGCGAAGAAAGGGTGTGAGTCTGGAGACGAAATGTGTTCATCAGGCTGCAAGGGTTAAATACTGTCCAGCAAAATGTGTGAGGTGTTTAAGGAGCATTTGAAGCTGTTAATCAACTGCTGCTAATACCACAAACACCACCGTGGTTACGCCTACATCAAGTCTGTCCCACTTTAACCTTCCTGCTTTAACACCCAGAAGTCAGAAATAACAGTTACTAGAACTTTGAACAGGTTTACCATTTGTTTATGTTTAGTAATGGTGAAGTGTAACGTGTGGTTTATTCCTGTCCTGGCCCACTGGTTCCTAGACATCACACATATATCTTTTAAAAAGTCCTAGTAGTTTACTCAAACTGTCCATTGTAGTATCGAACGAATGCACTACAAACAGAAGGGAAACTATTGATAGGACTATTTTCAGCAGCGATTAACCCTCATTTATTGCTGTACTGAGTGTTTCCAGCAGCAGGACGTCCCAGTTTCATTAAGGCGGTATCTGTTGAACACCTTGAGGGAAGTTCTTCAAATCTGGCACCAACTTTCACTTGGAACTGATTAGATTTTTGTGGTCAAAGGTATCAGTGGCACCACTAAACGCACTCTGGCCTTAAGTCTATAAGGGTACTAATTATAACACAGTGTATAAACAGCTGTTGAACAGGATAACGAGATAAAGTGATGACGTTTAACATCCAAAAGGTCACATATTTAAAGTGATTTCGGTGGGAATGATACCTAATGCTTATATTTTCCATTGGAAATAAAGGTGATGTGATATTTTTGCTGTGTCTGCACCAAACAAGTATATGCATGTGTGTCTGGAGTTATGATTTGTAGGCGTCTCTGTAGCACCATTACGCTTCATTTACAATAAGAGTAATGTATGTTGTGACACATTTTACCTTCATCAAAAAACTGCAGCTCCTGTGGTTTGGATATTGCACTTGGCCACGTTGCAGTTTCAATAATATTGTGATTAATTCTCAAGCTGGACAAGGCAGTAATTCTAGTGTGGATGTATCCGGCTTTGGATACACACACACTTGCAATAAGGATATATACAGTGATACACTGATGGTTTTGGTCTTTCCCTGAGAAAATTTGTTTAAAGGTAAAAATACAGAACATGTTAGTGATTTATCAAGAGGCTTACGGTTAGTTTTTAGAGGGTGCTCCTCACTGGGCCTTGGGTTTCTGTTTTGCACTCTGAATCTTGTTCATGTTCAGGTTACAGTGGATGCAGGTCAAAGATCATCAAGTGGGGAGTTGAGTCAATGTGCAGAATAAATCAGGATTTGAGCGTATATTGGCATTTCGTTTGAAGGCATTCTTGCAGTCGTAGCATTTCATTGGCTGTTTAAGTGGAGCAAATAGTCACTGTAACGTACGATCTTGATTTACTTGTTTGCAAACTGTCTAACCGTCTGACTGCTCATGTTTCCACTGGACCTCAGAACATTTTCCACTGCAGGAACTTGAAGGCAGTTTTGGGGCAGCCGGGACCTTTGAGCACATTCCGACTGCAAGAACCTCCTCTGTCGAACCTCTTTCATGGACATTTTCAGGAGAGAACAAAGTAGATACTCCAGGGCAGGTCAACTGAAGAAATCACAGTTTGTCTGTATGCATGATGCACTTGACGTAGCGAACCTCTTTCTGTACCCAGTGGTGGTGGACTAAGGTTAGCACTCGTCCCTCTCAAGTTATCAGAAACATTCTTCCTTACATGATGGACAGATTGAATTGAATATTTAAGCAGATCCCTTGTTATCCTCCTTTCTTTAAACTATCCTAACGTAAATATGATCAGTCAGCATCAACGGCTCAGTTAGCATGTTGGGTTATGCCACTAGATCATTTTGCCTTGAAGACTCTTCTAGCGTGAGAAAGAGGCCAACCAGCATCCCTCATCTAAAAGCAGTTTGTACTGCAGGAACCTACATACCTTATTAGGGCAGTTTGAACCTTTGTACATGTTCTGACCCAAGAACTGGGAGCTTCGGTATGAAATCATCTCGACGTCTCTAAAAAAAACGTCCAGGTGCTCTTTACCTAAAGCTTTCAGTGGACAAAAAGTACCTACCAGGTTAGGTACATCTGAGTGGCCCTGAATCACTGCTATCCATTCTTGCCTCTGATTGGTTCAACTCAGAGCAACAGCAAGCGCCATTTGTTCTGAGCTGTGTCCAATAACAGCGCAAAATCCACTGTACAGGCTATCACAGCAAACCATCTTTGTTCTACTTCATTGAACTGGAGTTACATCCAATAACTACTATTGTCGGTGTTTTGTCACAGTCTGAGTTAACGTCATGGTCAAAGCTCTTGGATCCGACCCTGCAACGGAAACAGTGAGGCTGCAGTGGAAAACCACCTTTTGTTGCCGCCATGTCTCCATGTTCCCAGCTAGTATGTTATCCTAACTACTAGTAATAGTCCCAAAACTATGAAGAGAAGAGCCAGATTATGATAAACCTGAGGAAATGTTGAAGAGAAGTGTTTTTTTTTTTTTTTGCATTAACGTTGTCTGAAGTTGAGCTGACTAAAATCACTTTTAAAAACAAGATGGTGCATTTCAGTGGGCTTTTTTCTCACATTAAAAAATTTTACACAAATCCAAGAACGGCAGCTCACGGCATAAAAATGCTGATCATATAGTTTGTACCTGCTGGGCTAAAAACATGCAAGCACAGTAGTATCGACATTTTAGCTCACAAACGCGACAAAATGGGAAGTCATCAGTGTTGGTGGATGCCTAATGTGGTGAAAACACAGCAAGATTTCCAGTCTGTGGAAGGATAGAGCTGTCTGCTTCCTCTGGCATCACTCTCCTCCATCACGCCTCCCCCTCACTCCTCCCCCCTCCCCAACCCTTCCCGCTGCTAACTGAAGGCAGGCAGGAGTGTGAGGAGAGTTTCAATGACTTGTGGCTGCGAGTACACTCACACAGCAATGTTTCTGCTCAGCGGAGCGGCTAACAAACATGTACACGTCAGCACACAGACACACACGCATTTGTATTACTGCTGCATACTTGTTAGGAACTTCATTGACTGTATTCATTCCCTAACCATTCCCCCTCTGACATTTCCACTTAATCCTACCCTAATCTTTGCCTGAAACCCGCATCTAACTCTGAAGCAGCCCTGAAAAGAAGTAAAAATGTTCAGACTCTGGAATATTTTTCCTCTTACTGCTTTCTTTTTCAGGACATTTAATCCTCATGAGGATTAAATGTTTTCACATAAGAAGACACACAGCTGTGGCACCAAAGAACTTAAAAATCACTTGTGTGTTCATTCTTACTGCTTCATCATTCACACAGTCGCACTCCCCCTGCACGCCTCACGACTTGACCACATACCAATAGACGCTCTCATTCAATCTCAGGCCACAAGTGCTCCCCGTGCTGAAGATCAGCTTGTTGCTATGACAAACATATTTATAAAATGCAATCGCTGATGTGAAATGTGAGGCTCAGTCATCCCAGAAGGTGTTGATAGTCATCTTTCTGTCACTGATGTCCATCTGTGGGCTCTGGCACGGCAAGTGTTACCGAGCAGCTCTGCAAATATGGTTACAACCTGCAGCAAAGTCCCACAAACTTTTTTTTTAAGGAATGACAGCTGATTGTGGAGCTTTATACTCCCAAAGCACAAACTTTTGACCAGTTTACCATACGTTTATTTTTCCTGTTTTGTTAAATCACAGATAATATATGGTAAAATCACAGGACTGAAGTATTAATTTACATGTTAAGTGTAAAAAAGGGGGCAAGAACTAATAATAATAATAATGCATTGTTTTTATACAGCGCTTTTCTGGGCACTCAAAGACACTTTACATTGCATTATTCATTAACTCCAGACTCCATGGTGGTAAGCTACGTATGTAGCCACAGCTACCCTGGGGTAGACTGACGGAGGCCAGTCTGCTCCATCGGCCCCTCCGACCACCACCAACCACTCACTCTCACACTGCATCCACCCAGGCTTCCTGTTGTTCCCTCATGGTCTCCCATCCAGGTACTGACCAGGCCCAACCTCACTTAGCTTCCAAGATCTGACGGGATCAGGTATCCACAAGGCGGTATGGCCATAATGAACTGTACATAATGTCCACATCAACAATCTGTATATACACAAAATGTAATTTGGTCTTTTACAATGTGTGACTGCAAAATGACTGCTTTACTGTATTTAAATCATCCATCCATTATCTATACACCGCTTAATCCTCTGTAGGGTCGTGGGGGACTGGAGCCTATCCCAGCCGACACCCTGAACAGGTCTCCAGTCTATCACAGGGCTACACATAGAGACAGACAACCAAGCACACTCTCATTCACACCTACGAACAATTTAGAATAATCAATTAACCTCAGCATGTTTTAGGACTGTGGGAGGAAGCTGGAGTACCTGGTGAAAACCCACACTGCACAGGGAGAACATGCAAACTCCACACAGAAAGATCCCAGGCGTCCTGACCGGGACGCGAACCGGGGATCTTCTAGCTGTGAGGCAACGCTGCTAACCACGAGCCACAATGCAGCCCGTATTTAAATCAGCTCAAACATTTTTTAAAATACATTTTTTGTTGTTTTTTTAAATGTTAAAGTATTTACCATTTTTGTTTGTCTGACAGATTTTAACATTGTTTTTTTTACAGGATTTTTTTTTATAGTGTATCTCACTAATGGATAATTACAACACTGTGTTGAGTTTACATTTTTAACGCACACTATGCAGTTTCTGCTATTCTGGTGACATCCCGCAGTAGCATTTGATTTATTTGAACACTTATTTTTACTGACGATTATTAAGTTGATTAGTTTCTCATTTAATTATTTAGTTGTGTGGTCTATAAAATGTCAGGAAATAGAGAAAAACGTCTCAGATGGTGTCCTCAAATGTCTTGTTTAGTCCACAATACAAAGATACTCAGTGACTGTCATAAAGACTCACTTTGACGTGACTAATTTGAGTCTTGTCCTCACATCCAGTATCTTATAAAGTTGTTATGGCTAACTTTTAAAAAGCAGGTGTCCAGGAATACAGAGAATTTCATTTATCTGTCTGGTAATGTCAGTAATGTACAGTAAGACCTGGGGTTGCAGTCCATCAGAGAAACTGTTGATCAACTGAGTTTGCACATACAACCAATCAGTTGGTCAAATAACTGAGTTATATGTAGAAGAACAAGATGTTCCACATTGCACTGATTCACTCTACCTGCAGCCTTATTCTAATCAACACATCAGCTAGTATGCGCAGAATATTAAGTAGTTTGATTTTATTCTGAAATGATAAGAACAGACTCACAGACCAGCTGCACGTATTCATATGATTTCTGAAAATAGAAATACATCACCTGGTGATTCCAGCCCAACAACTATAAAACACAGACAAACTATCCGCTGTCTTTAGATGATCTGCCACACAACCTTTGCAAAATTTACACTCAACTTTTGGACTTACTGCCAGTTAGTTCAGAGGCGACTCCTAGTAAAAGTTCAGTAAACATTAGATCAGCTGGACCTAGCAGTCTTTATTAGGTTGGACTAGTTCAAAGCTGTAAAAACAGAGGGCTGTTCACTGGTAGTCTGTTCCTCCTGCCAACAGAAATAATAGATTAATCCTGTAAAGCTGTTGATGTGTCAATTTTTTCTTTGTGAAGTACACCAACCAACCAATCGAACAGCACCAGTATTCACTCTCTTTTAGCTCTGGTTTCATCTCCACCACCTTCTGTGTTTGTGAAGCTTTTACATAAGCAGTTGCTAACTTTGTCTGCCTTTGCTGCTGTTGGTAAACAGGTCGATGATGATCAATTTAACAGTAAATGTGCCTTTAAATGCGGTAGTTAGGTGGTTAGCACTGTCGCCTCACAGCTAGAAGGTCCTGGGTTCGAATCTGGGCCTGGGGTCTTTCTGTGTGGAGTTTGCATGTTCTCCCTGTTTCCGCTTGGGTTCTCACCAGGTTCTCTGACTTCCTCCATGTCCGAAGACATGCTGAGGTTAATCTGTGATTCTAAATTGTCCGTAGGTGTGAATGAGAGTGTGCTTGGTTGTCTGTCTCTATGTGTGGCCCTGTGATGGACTGATGACCTGTCCAGAGGATAAAGCGGTGCATGGATAATGAATGGATGGATGGATGTGCCTTTAAACATCACTAGGAATGATCCCTTTGACCTTACTCATGTCTGTTCATTTAAATATTGATTAACAGAGCCATTTCAGTCAGTAGAACCAACCAGTACAAAGCTACTTAGTGCAAAATCCAGGTCTTTATCAGAATTTTCTCTTCATTAAAGCACTAAAATTTAGAAACAAAGTTTAAGAACTGGTAGCTGCTCATAGAGTCACGGACACACAGGAGGGACAAAGCATTGCAATTAGGTCTTTTTACAGTCATAGCAGGAAACAATGACTCATTATTCAGGTAAAAGTACACAAGTATTAACATCAAAAATACACTTCAAGGATTATTCTGGTTTATTATTAAGGGCTCTTTCTCATTAATGTGTCTACTGAGGCTTCGTGGGTCATGCTAACGTTGTACTCTCCATCTCCTTTGTCAAGATTAATACGCAGGGTGATGAGGTCAGACATCAAGCTGCTCCAGATGGAAGCCCCTAATGTAGTCAGCAAAATGGTCATTATTGGTGATAACTTCTGTTTAGTTTCAGCCAGACTCCAAAACAAATGATGCATATATAACAATGATGCATGTATTTATAATCAAATCCTGCAATCATTATAATTACATGCTTTGGGAGAGCCGCATGGAGCTCACATTTGATGCCCTGATATACGCTGTTTTGTACAACTTCTTATTTCCCTGAAGCTGTAAAGCTCATGTTATGGGGATTAATGATATATGTTGTTTATATTTAGCTGTGAAATAAATGTGATGAAGACAAAATACACTGCAGGCCTCACAGATGTAGTGAAGCAGCTGTACAAAGTAGCATGAAATGCAATTGGTGAAGTGTTACTTGAATAAATGTGCTGTGTGTCTGTCCTGGCTAACACTTACTCTGTGCACCTTGTTTGCTAAATGACCCTGTTCTCTCTGATCCATTTGTTGACTGACTGGCTCTATTAAAAATAAACTAAATGAGAGAGGGGAGTTTTTGCAGGTCTAAAGTTCGCCTGTATCCGTACGTCTGAGATTAGAGTATTTAATAGAAAACCTGCCGAATAAACTGGGAGCATGGGGCTTTGAAGAGGTGCTGTGGAGTGGCATTATGGGAATTGTAGGATGGAATATTTTTGGAGCTTGACGAATTCTCGAGTCTGATATTCAACCTCTGCAGTTTCATTCTTAACCGTTTTTTTTACATGTAAACATTTATATATTTGTCAGATAAGCTAACATGTACACTTTAAAAAATAAACAATAACAAGAAAAATAGCAAAACAGTTTGCATCACTCTTTTTGAGTAGTGACAACTTCAACTGAAATATAAGGAAGATAAGGGGGACTAGCTTTTCCTCTACAAGCAAAGCTGTTTTTAACCGTCTGAAACCGTCCAGGCATGTTAAGACAGAGGAGAAGACTTGAAATGCTGAACTTAAGGTTAAAAAAAAAGAAAAAGTCCATCCATCCATCATCTATACACCACTTCATCCTCTGTAGGGTCGCGGGGGGGCTGGAGCCTATCCCAGCCAACTAAGGTGAAGGCAGGGGACACCCTGAACAGGTCGCCAGTCTATCACAGGGCTACACATAGAGACAGACAACCAAGAACACTCTCATTCACACCTACGGACAATTTAGAATCATCCATAAACCTCAGCATGTTTTAATACCCAGTGAAAACCCACACTGCACAGGGAGAACATATAAACTTCACACAGAGAGATCCCAGGTGTCCTAACCGGGACGCGAACCAGTGATCTTCCAGCTGTAAGTTGACTAACAACCGAGCCACCGTGCAGCCCTATAACGATATCACATTAAATTAACTTGAATTTAGTTTTAAATCAACTAACATACAGAGATTTTAAATTGCACACAAAATTAAATGAACGCAGTTACTAACATTATTACGTCAACTTAACCCGCCAAAATAATGTTCACCACTTTAAAGGTTTTTAAATTAGCAACCATGTATTTAATTAAGCCGTAGTAATTGATTCCGTGCGTACTTTTCAGAGTGTGTAGTGTAGCTGAGTTGTAGATACACAGTGTATTGTCAGTATTTTTAACCAGTTTTCTCTAACATCATTCTGACCAGTCAAAACACTATTAGAGATCTCTGTAGTTCACTTTGGACTGATCAGAATAACAGCTGCAGATATCTCAAGCATCATTATGTCTGAAATGTTGCTGCTCATTCAAAGCTTTCCATTGGATATCGGTCCAGCATTTGAACAGTGTTATCAGGAGTAATAGCGGCTGCTGTGGACGAAAAGGCCATTAGAAAATGCAGTGAAACAGAAGAAAGGAGCTTGTGGAGAATGAGAGCTTTGTTCATCAGAGACTTTGAAACTGGAAACGTAGCAGAGCTCCGTCCTCAGGCTGCTCTGACGTGCTGCAGAACTGCTGTCATGTGCGTTTCTGAGACGCATGTGGCCTCCACCTCCGACTGACGTAACTACAGATATGTGCAACATCATTTCACTGAGTCAAAGCTCTAATTTGAAATATTTGCAATTACATTTTGGCAAAGCAGAATTCCAGTTGGAGGTATTTACGTCATTCTTAGCAGTTCAGACTGGATTAATGGATTTAAAAAGGACAATAATTGAGTGGAATTAAAGACATCTTCAACTTTGATTATGATTTGTCAGAATGACTCTGGAAATATCTGGAACTGGAAATACAACGTCAGAATTCAGCTGCAGATGTCCACACTGAGAAACCCCATATGCATGAATGGTAAAAGCGATTTATCCTGGAAGAGTAATGATGTGGGTATCGGAAACGGTCTTTTCTGATGTGAAAAAATTGAATCACGGATCCCAGCCATGCATATCCAGTCCAGCTATTAAATGTTAAAACGGCTTTCCATTAACACAGATCCACTGCTTTTACTGTACCAAGGCTGATTGTGCAGTTGTGTGCAGTCGCCCCCCAAAGACCCATTGTGCGGTGGAAAACGCTGTACAGTATGTGGGTGTTAGTCTGCAGAAAGTACACTTGTTCTAGCGCAATCTGTTGATGGGTATCAAAACAGAAAAATACACTTTCCTAGAATAAAGCTTTGGCGTTGTTGTGCTACAATCCATTTGGGAAACAATTTATATGGTTGAGCAACAGGATTTATCGCCCATTAATCATATGTGTAGCCCAGGGGAGAAACACAGAGGCACGTCTGTACAGAGGAAAACAAACGAAGAGGGAAAAAAGGCTGTGAAGGCGTTAAAGGAAAGAGATGTGAAAATGTAGGGGATGAAAGTTGACATGGAAGCGAGCGGAAAGTAGGGGAAGGAAGCACAGCTGCACCACAGGCTGGTCATGATGGAGGAGGGAGACGGGGGGAGGAGGAGGGGAACGAGAGGGAGCACAGTGTGAAGGAGAACGAGCCCACAGATGATGCCATCTGCTCAGCTGAGCTGGTCATGCCTGGCTGCAGTAGCACCTGCTTCTAAAAGCCAACACATACACACACATACAGAGAGCGCAGTGTTGCTGTCACCTCAGAGGACATTAGCTCCAACCTCACCCTAAACCTGATCACAGCCCAACCCTAAACCAAGTCTGCACCCTGAAATGTAATCACCAGCTGATCTGGACTTGCTTCATGTCGACAAGAGGAACCAGAGTCTCTGTGATGTGACTGTATAAACAGACTGATGTCCCCGCAACATGAGCAACACAGCTCACACACACACACACACACACTCACACACCAGCTGAGGCTCAGGGTTCGGCATCGTGACGGTGGAGCATCAAGTTTTGAGCCTTCCACTGAAAGCAGAGCAGGTTTTGCCCAGGAGACTGCAGATTTACTGTATTGGCGTCTCTCAGACACAAAATATAAAAAGCAATAAGAGTAAGACAAGATGATCCGTCATTGAGCCCACAGCAGGGAAATTTGCAGTGTTACAGCAGCAAAGAGGATAGTGCAAAATGTGGAGAACATCAGTAAAAAAATACAAATAAACAAGAAATAGACTTGATATTGATTTCTTCTGTGTGTCGAACATCCAGATTTTGCACAAGGTTGTTCTGTTGATAGAAGAACACTGATACTGCACAGATACTTGCATATGTGGAAAGAAATGATATTAAAGTGAGTCTTCTAAATGTACAGAATATTGATAAAGCACTTATTAATAAGATATTCTGCATTTTAAAGCTGTTTCAGTTAAAATCACCTGATATTTTTGCCTTCTTCATAACGAGAGGTGCAGACAGGTGGGCAGGAGATCAGCTCCCACATGCTGCCTGATCAAGGTCACTGCTGAATTAATGTACCATAAATATTGACAGTGTGCTGCTGCTGTATTTGGCCGCTGTTCTGAACAGTTGCTTTAAATAAACCAGCTATTGTTTCAGTTTTAGTTCACATTTTTAATCGCGCAGAAATAAGATGGGGAGAAATAGGAGCAGAGACGCAGTGGACAATCTCATGGCCAGCCTCCAAGGAGCAGACGCTGCTGACTTGATGTTATCTAACCTTTATTGAATCACGTAGTCTCTTTGAGGTAAAGATCTATGGCCACAGAGACCTGAGTAAAGAAGAAGACATAAGTACAGTCATAGGACACTTAACTAAACAGCTAATCACATGGAGGCACACCACTTCCATCCCCCTGAATATGGAGTGTGTAAGTGATGCTGTGTGTGTGCACGGCCCTCTAAATAAAACAGCACACAGTCACCAGAATAAGTATGTTTGACCACTTTATTGAATTACCACACTGACTGAATGAGGATGTGTCTCCATGTAGCCTTTCCCCCACTAGCAGTAAAGCACAAGGAATATCTTGTCAACAGGTCGTTTTTCACAGGAAAACCTTGAGGCAAGCTTTAGAGTGCTCCCAACATCTGTATATGTTTCAACAGCAAAAACCGCCTCTGTAGAGCATCTTTCAGGCTGTTTTCAGGAAAAACAAATGACCTACTGGAGGACAGGAGCTTCTGAGAAGTCAAACCCTGATTGGTTAATCTCAGACAGGACAAGTGTAATCTTTCTGTTCTCTTGATGACCTCGTCCAGCAGCTGGACAACAACCTCTAATAATCTATCCTTTACTGATTCCCTTGGGGAAACTCCTTCTCTGCATTCCTATTCATAGATAACCTTAACTATACAAACTAGGAGCAGTGGGCTGCCGCAGAGCAGGGCCCATGGAGCAGTCAGGGGTTAAGGGCCTTGCTCAAGAGCAAACAGTGGTGGTGACTGGGACAAGTGGTCACTTCCCCACCTCAACCTCTTGCCAGTCCGGGGACTCGAACCAGCAGCCCACCACTTACAAGTTCGCTAGACCACCACTGCCCCTTAAAGAATAACTCGGTTAGAGATGCCAGGAAGTAGGTGGCAATACCTTCACCATACGTGTGTTGCAGGCTACAAGGGCCAATTCCATCCTTGTCAAGGGGAGTGCTAACCTTCTCTCCTTTCATACAACAGCATAAAAGTCAGCATATAGACCAACATAACAAGCCTGCATTGTTCTGTTTCCTCCGTACACAAAGAACTGAGGGCTCTGCTACGAAGCAAATTCAACATATTCAGGCTTTCTTTATGCAAGCTGGCTCAACAAAACCAAAAGGCCCAGTCAGAGATGACAGATATCATCATAGTGGTTATCACTCCTCTTTGTTCATTCTTTAATTTTTCACACTTTGAGTGCGTTCACATAAAAGAGAGCGTTTAACGCGTCATGTGACTCATCCTTTGCATAAAATAGACCAATTATGTGCTTCAGTCAACATGAAATGTTGTAGAACAATTAATAATTTATGAATAATTTACCTCTTTGTACGATGGACAATCAGTAATTCTGAAGTATGATAATTGGGACATGGATATTCATTAAACATGCTAACCGTATCAGTAATATGCTGGCTCACCAACTCTAGAGAACACAACACAAACCGAGAAAACGTGATCAGAATTTGCATGATTCAGATATAAATCCACATATCTGCTGTTAACTCTGCAGCATTTGCATCAGGTACATATTTGTTGGATTTATTGTACTAAAAACTTGGATGCATTATAAATGGTGGCCTGCAGTCGCCTTAGTACCTGTGAATGTGAACCATGGAGCAGACCTTAAAGCACTCGCTGTGATCCAGATATGCAAAAAGCAATAGGTTTTCTGTGCTGTCTGTGATTAGTTGGTTTGGGGCATCTGGAAGCTTTGCTGCATGTTGCCTTTATTAGGTTTCAGTGTGAGGATGCTGCATGGTGGGTGTGACTGAGGCTCGGGCCCACACACACACACACACACACACACACACACACACACACAGAGAGAGAGAGAGAGAGAGAGAGAGAGAGAGAGAGGGAGAGAGTTATCTGTAAAGATAAAGATCTTTTATTCTCTTTTCCTGCAAAGTTGCAATCAATCTGCGGCTGTGTATTGATGCAGCTAAATCTCAGTCTTATATCAGTTCTCTGAACCGCTGAAAAGCTGGAAATGACACTTCACAAGGACTGTTTGAAAAAAATAACAGTATTTTTCAAAAACATATTTAGTTTGAACTGGTGCTAATTTTCTGTTAAAAGCTTTTCCTATCAACCGAGTTTAATTTATTTACTTAATTAACTCTGAAAATTGCGCCTCCACTATTTTGCATCATTAGTTGAAGGATGTTGGTATTTAATCCTTAGATTTAGTGGAAATAAGTATTAGTTTTCAAGCTATTAATGAAACACAAATTCGGAATTCTTATTTTTGTTTCTTGATGGAGAAAGTAAAAAAAAATATTCACTCAGACTTGATAAGATAATCCGTTTTAATGAGGCTGTGTGCATGCAAGTGTAAATTACTGCTGCTGTCAGGCTTGTTTACACTGTATACTATGTGTGTTGTGTGTGTGTGTTGTGTGTGTGTGTGTGTGTGTGTGTTGTGTATGTGTAGAGAGGAGATTGCTGAACGACATGCTGATCTGCCCTGAGGCAGCTGCTCTGCTTTCAGTTCCAGGTCATCCCACCGGCTGACCCTGATTGCAGTTCAAGCGACAATTCGAAGATAACATCGATCGTGTGTGTGTGTGAGTGTGTGTGTTGGCGCTCATCTGCTCTCAAACAGGAAATCATTAAATCAGTGCAGTGTGCTTACCCAGCTCCTGAATTTGAAAGGCAGACAAATCCGAGGTCACAAATGCTGCATTTTTACTACCGTCAGGCTGCAGAGGCTTCAGTGAGTCCTTCATAATTAACACATGGGCACTTTGATGGTCAAGTCACTCTAGTTTGTGTAAGAAAATGACTTCATCATTCCTACTGGCTGCTGATGAGATCTGGAAAAGCATTGATGACATTTCACAGACAGATGGAGCACAGTATACAAGCATTTAGGTGGTAAACAAAGCTTTACGTTAAACAAATTAGAGGTGCCATTCTTCAGTTTATATTTTCCTGTGTCGTCATGTCTCCACTGGTTTCTGCCTCCGCTGCCTTTCTTTGGTTGAAGCTAGCAGTCGAGTCTTCAGATTTGTTATTGCAGAGAAAGGCAGGGATCTTTAAAGTTGGCAAACTGCATTATCTGGGGATGTACCAGTGAAGTTTTTTTTTGCCCCCAATGTGATCCAAGTCATTTAATATTTAGTATTTGCTAATACTGAGTCCCAGTCCGATACGATTTTCCTCAATAATACACACTTCAGTTACATTATAGGTCCCATACTGTGTCCCTTTTCTGCAAATTAATCAAAGCCTCATGTGTCTGCACAGCTTGTCTTTCAGTTTTTCAGCTGAAAATACTGCAAACATGGTTCCTTTCACCATGACTGGATAACCCCTGATATCAGAAGCATTTTTATCCTGAGGACCATTGAGCCTCTGCTGTTTTCCAATCCCCTCAGGAATAACACACTATCTAACTAGTTGTGGGGAAGCTTGAGGATTGGCAGAAGTGAACACGTTCATATCTTCACAGCTTTAGTTTTACACCTCCAAGTTTATAACAACCACAAAACAAATAGAATCCTATAAAAATTGATTTTTTACCATCTGGGACTTTCAAAGTTATTAAAACCAATCTGGTGTATCTTCTTGACAACTATATAGCTCTGAAATGCATTAAGAAAAAAATGACATTCCTGCATCCAAGCTGCTCCTTCATGTTACGTAGGTGGTCATGAACCTTGTTGTAAAGCTCCAGTACGACACTGTCTGAAACGTAGTGTGGTGAGATGAAGGTGCACTGTGGCTCCTCAAGTTCCTGGAGATGGTGAAGACCTCTAATCTCTACATGCAAATCAGAACATGTACTGTAGGTCAGCTGTAGTGCCTGTCTATTCCACCAGGTGGAGTCTCTTACCCTTTAATACTATTTCAAACTGTTTGGTGTGTTTAGTATTGTAGTGACCTGAGGAGGCAGTTGCTCAGACTTCAGGCAGTTCCGTGTTGGCAAGCACAAAGAACCAATGGAATATTAATGTTAAAGTCCAAACTGGTAAACGAGTAGTTTTGCAGTTGTTTTCTCTAGATGTTTCGTGTATGAATATTTAACTTTGTGGTGGTTTAGATAGCAATGGGGCCACCATGACAAAGACTTCTGTGGTGGTTAATGACTTGCAGCATCACTGTATGCGCTTGTCAAACTAAGATGTCTGTCTCAGGTTATCATTTAATAGCTTTCTAGGTAAAGTCATGCAGTCATACAATATTGTCAGTTTTTAAAATTTTTTTTTTGCCTAAATCATCTCCTATGATGCTGGCCACCTCTGGTAAAATTGTCTACATCCTCAGTTGAACAGAACATGGGATTCTACCGCTGTAGTATAATGGCCCAGGTCAAGGTTCAGTGTGGTTCAGCTTCTTGTGTTTTCTTAAAAAACCTGGAAAAAATGACTTAGGCTAATATGTTAAGAGGGTGCCAATATATAAAATACCAGATGTGTACTTTTGCTGATGCAAGCAAGCCTATTCTACAGCATTAGTAAGCGTGTGTTAAAAAGTGACTATATCAGCATCTGGAAAAACTTTACTCATTCAGTTTAACAATTAATCAATTATTGATTGTTGCCATGGCTGGCCATCGGTTAATCCATTATTTGAAATTTGCGTCCCTAGTTACCTAATTATCAGTATCAATATCAGCATATTGGTTGACCCCTACTCATTTGTGTTTTTATTGATTAGCTTAGTCTACTTATTGGTCAGTAGGGCAGCAATAGATCCAGCTGACCTTTCTCTGCTGGACCACGACACAAACTAATTACCTCCACACTTTGATGCACTTTCAAAATTGAATGGGTCTCTACAAATTGAATATTTATTTTTTTGTAATGAATGTTTGAATAAAAAGTGATAGCACTATACGTTGGCTGTACTTATGTGTGTGCATAGTTTTCTGCTCTATAAATGGCCTGCACTTATATAGCACTTTTTTCTACCTTGGTGGTATCCAAAGCACTTTACAATGTGTTTCGTATTCGCCCATTCACACTCCAATGGCGACAGGCTTCCATGTAAGGCGCTAATCTGCCATTGGGAGCAACTTCATGCGGAGGGGCCGGGGATTGAACCGCTAACCTTGCGATCAGTAGACAACCCGCTCTACCACCTGAGTAATAGCCGCCCTCAGAGCAGTTTCCTACAGTATAACTTTACTTTGGTAAATTTCAATGTCCACCACTTTACATATTCGGCACATTTAAAACTCATAATTTTATTTTTGGGATCTACTGCAATATGTTTACATGATTTAATGTTTCAAAAACACAGTTGCTGTGGAGGATTTATAAATGTGATTATTCTCTGAAAGACATTTTTTGGATTATCAGTATTAAAAGTAAAACTGCTTGTGTTTTCTTGCCTTGTGTTGTCATATTTGCAGGATAATTAGGCCTGTGCATGAACTGCAATCAATAATTCTGAAGCCCCCCTAACTGTATGATCATCATCATATGCTAACCATATCAATAATATACTGGCTGTGCTAATCAAGAAAACACAAGCAGATTGTGAAAACATGATCAGGATATACACGATTCCGATATTAACCCACATGTGTGTTGTTAGTTAACTTTAAAGCATTTTAATTTGGTATGTATCTGTTTGGTTTGCTGAACTAAGAACTGCAACCTGTAGCCTATCTGCTGATACACTGTATGTGCTGTAAACCACAAAACAGACCTTCAAGCCTTCACTGCGATTCAGATGTGTGAATAATAATAATGATGATGATGATGCATTGGTTTTATATAGTGCTTTTCTAGGCACTCAAAGACACTTTACATTATTCATTCACTCCATACTCCATGGTGGTAAGCTACATATGTAGCCACAGCTGCCCTGGGGTAGACTGATGGAGACTCACTCTCACACTGCATTCACCCAGGCTTCCTGGTGTTCCCTCATTGTCTCCCATCCAGGTACTGACCAGGCCCAACCTTGCTTAGCTTTCGAGATCTGATGGGATCAGGCATCCACAAGGCGGTATGGCCTCAAACTCAAATTTCGGTGCCGTGGGGGATTATTTGGTTTGTGTTGTCTGGCAGTGCTGCTACACACTGGAAACAAACTACCCTAAAAAGAGACAGAACTTTTTGCTGTACTTGTGTGCATACGTGTTTTCTGTTTTTTTTTTTTGGGGGGGGGTTCAAGTTTATTGACAGACAGAGTGAACGGGGGTAAAGAGGAGAGAGACAAGCAGCAAAGGGTCATGAGCCAGACTCAAACTCACGACTGCTGCCGGTGACCTGCGCCCATGTGGCAACACCCTAACCCAGTGAGCTATACGACAGCCTTTACAAGGGGGTTTAATGCAGTATTAAATTGCTTTGGTAAACTTTGAGGTCCTAACCACTTGTTCATATTCAGAATTTTGTTTTTGTGGTGTACTAGAACATGTTTACATGCTTCAACACTCAGAAAACACATTTATTGTTCATACTGGACATTACTGCAGCACATCTTCTGTCTGGGACGCTCTGCCCGTCTCTTTGAGGCCCACCTCCTGAAGAGCACAGCCTGCTCTGCCAGTTGGCCCCACCAAAGCCAGGATACGTTGGTTAATAACCTCAGATTGCTTAGCTCTAGCAGAAGCAACTCTAGAGAGGAGATCATGCTGAACTGTAAGGCAGCTTCTCATTCTCTGTTTGAGGCCAAACTAGCTGCCGGGTAGGATTTAGGCAAGTGTGTTACGTGGTGACGTAGATATGTAATAAGAAGTAACAATTTGATGAGTAAATACCATCCTCACCCTTTAGAAATGGTGAGCAAAACTATCTTAAATAACCTGGAAATATCCTTAAATTTGGTGTATTCAACCAGCGTTGTATTTCCCAGATATAAAACCGCCTTGGGGGCAAAACCTGTTAGTGCTGCACCTGCTATGATAACCTGACCTGTCTTTTTACTGCAGCAAAAAACTGACTGTGATAGGCTGAGCAAAATCCAGACAGCTGAATGGGGCTGGTTATTGTGTGTGTGTGTGTGTGTGTGTGTGTGTGTGTGTGTGTTTATCACTGTGAGTTTCCATGGGGAACAGACATGGTAGACAGGGAATGTATTCCAGATACTGTTGCTGCCAGTCTCGGGCCTGATAAAGCACTTTAAACAGCCACCAGCTCCTAGAATACAAATTAAACAGAGTAACAAAGAGCACAAAAAGATGAGCTTTTTCCCCTGTACTTTAGTGCGCTGGTTCAGCCTTTGAAAAACACACAAATATACACACACAAAACCACAAAGGAGCCCATCTTCATTGTTGTCAGGCTCCCCCTTTCAGCGCCATTGAAACCTCTTTTTTTTGACATAGCTTTACAATCTCAGACTTGATTGTGTCAGAGTGGCAATGAAAGTCTGCAGTCACTGAGGACTATTGAATTCTACCTCCATCTCACTCTCTTTCTCCTCTCACAACACTCATTCTGCTGCGAGCACAGCCTCACCACCTTAGGCAAATAAACACACACAGTAGCTCTTGTTTTCCTCATGCAGCCAGGCATGTACCGCACACACCCCAGTCGCTGAATGCTGCTGATTGGTTGGTGTGGCGAGCTCTGCTTCAGCAACATGTGGCGTTTAAGGTTGCCAGCACATATTAACGGAGCCGGTGTTGCACCTTGAAATAGAGGCGAGTGATGAAAGCGTAATGAGGAGTTTAATGAAATTTCTGGCGTCTAATATTCATGGCCTCCGTCATCCATCTGATAACAGGCCACATCAACAGCGATGCATCTCCCGTTCACTGCAGTTCATTTCCAGCATAGTCGGGCAGGTCAGAGCTAACCCTCAGAATGCAGGGCTGCAACTAATGATTGACGATGAATCTTTTGATGGATTATTTTCCTCTATTATTGAGTCATAGAAGGAAAAAGAAACCAGAAAATATTCACATTCAAAGAGCTTCAGTCAAAGAATTTTTAATTCTATTTCCTTTTTAAAAAATTGCTCAGAGCGATTAATAGTTGTGTCACGACCCAGCCTCTAGGGGTAGCTGAGTGCAACAAAACAAAGACCAGATGGTATTGGTTAGGTAACAGAATTTATTGCTTAGTGACAAAATTAACACAAAACAGGTGATAATCAAAGTGACAGAGCTGGTGGGTGTTGTTAAAAATTGAAGAACCAATCTGCCATTTAGCTTGCTGAGTTAAGGCGCTACCACGTGGCGCAGGTTGCCAGCAGAGGTCATAAGTTCGCGTCCAGCTCACGACCCTTTGCTGCACGTCTCTCTTCCCTCTCTGCCCCCTTTCACCCTGTCTGTCCCTCTGTAATAAAACTGGAAAAAAATCCCCAAAAATATATATAAATCAAAGAACCAAACTAGAAAAGCCCTCAGAGAGTGCATACCTCTACCAAGGAGCTTCAGTCCACCCCAGAGTCGACGACAGACAAAATTCAATGGGGGGCATTCAGAAAACTAGGGGGCACAAGTTCAGGGGAGTGGGGGGGTGTGGGAACGTTCATTTTCGGAGTCCGGCGGCATTGGTGTGGACATTTCCCACTGGCGGTGGCACAGTTGCAGTGTCCTTGCTTGCCATATCTTTCTGTTGGCAGAGTTACGGAGAAATTACCAAGACTAAATAACACAGAGAACAACTGAACTCCTTAACCAAACTCAACACAATAGCAGCACCACACCAAACAGAAACAAACAAGTGCCAAGTGTAGAGAACTAAAACCTCAAAACACACGTTACAAATGGGACACGAATCCCCACTGCTCAGTGGCTACAAAACACACACAGTAAGCATTAGCATTGTAAAAACACACAGAAGACGGCAATATCTATTCACCAAACTAGCACAATTGCTAACAGAGGTCACCAAAAGTGTTCATCAAGACACTAATACCTCTTCACGAGTTAGCAACTGCAACACAAAGCTACATTCTCAGCAACTCACAGAAACCCAGAGACATGACATGAGGCACCAGGGCGAACTGGTCACATTAAATCCCAGCCGCCCCAACTGAGAGTTTGATTGAGGATTGATACCACCAGGTATGATGATGGCTGCAGTTGATTGGTTGATGGTGGAGGGAACCGAGTGGTGGCCCAATCAGAAGAGTCAGGAGGCGAGGGAAAGGCTGGAGTGCAGGTCTTCAGCTCCTGGCTCATCAGCTTACATGACGGGCAGCTGGGGTTTTGGAGCAGGTTCCCAACCCAGCCACAACGAGGCTCACACAGGCCATCTCCCCCACATCATGGCTTCAGAAGTCCACCACAGAAATGAAACGGCACACTGACACCATTGGCCTTAACAATTTGACATTTAATTTAATAGTTACCTCTTCCAAGGAGATTATTTGATGGCCGGCGTTGGTTTGTTTGTTTGTTTGTTTGTTTGTCTGTGTTCAAAATAACTCGAAAACTCATGCACGGATTTGGATGAAATTTTCAGGAAATGTGTGAAATGGGACAAGGAAGAAATGATAAAATTTTGGGAGTGATCCGGATCACCGTCTGGATCCAGGATTTTTTTTTATCTGCCGCGCTAGAGGCCGTGCATGTTCATTAGGTCGGATGGGGTGAAGGCCGCATCGTCGGTAGGAAATTTAAACTGTATGTAATTACATTTGTATCTGTAATGTTCCATACAAAATATGTGAATTGGGAGATTGTGTTGGGGTGGACTGAAGCTGCTTGGCAGAGGTATGAGCTCTCTGAGTGCTATTCTAGTTGAAAATGAACTCCATTGAAAATGATTACTCCAGTGAACTTCAAGCAGTTTCTGGGCGTATTTTGCTCCTGTAACATTTTTACTTACTGTGGGCTCATTTTTCACTGCAACATAAAGTTCTGTACATCTGTGGAAACAGAACAACCATAGACAGAAGAAAAGAGAACTCAGTATAACACAGTAATAATGCTAAAAATCAGAAAAGAAAGAGGAAAAATAGCAATAGCTGTCTTCACAACAATTGAAACAACCTTGACTCAACTTTTACAATAATTTTCTAAGTGTCCATAGGTGTTACCAATACATGGGTAAAATGGTGACTCTACGTACTAAGAATATTGAATATTTACCATTTTAATTTGTTTCCATCCTTGTCTCTTCTAGTTCCTTAATTTATGTCACGTGATTGTTGCTCACAGCTGACTCACTAATGATCCTGTTGAAGAGCTCAGAATTTTTTGTTTTTTACAAAGTCTGCTGACTGAAAAAAACTTGCAAATCTTTTCAAAAGATGTGTTGAATAAAAAGATTTCCATAAAATATTGTGATATACAGCACCACTCAAAAGTATGGACACATGCTTTTTATTTGAATCATTTTCTTCATTGTAGATTAATACTGAAGACATCAAAACTAAGAAAGAACACACATTGCATTATGTAGTAAGCAAAAAAGTGTTGAACAAACCAGAATATGTTTTATATTTTAGATTCTTTTGCTTTGATGGCAGCTTTGCACACTCTTGGCATTCTCTCAGTCAGCTTCATTCTCCTGGAATGGTTTTAAATAAAAGGTGTGCCTTGTCAAGAGTCAATTTGTGGGATTACTTGCCTTCTTAATGTGTTTGAGACCATCAGTTGGTCTGATTGTGCAGAGGTAGGGTTGGTACACAGTGGACAGCCCTATTTAACTACTGTTGTAACCCACTGATGAGTAATTCAGTTTGAAAGTTGAAGATCTGTCGGTTGCTTGTGTTCTTACAGTTCCTGGCTCTGATGAATGGTGGGATAGTGGTGTGTTTTTTTCCTCCAAATACATGCCTCTCAAACCCGGCAGCATGTTTCGGGGTTCAGAGGGTTAATTGATTAACAATCAGTCATTAGAATCCTTAATTCACGCTCCACCTAATTTCTGTGGACGTTGAGTTTGAGGGGGCTGCAGCACCTAATTAACTGCTAACAATTTGGCTGTTGGACACTGAAAGATTTCTGAAGCGTTGGCCGGCTGAGTTACATTTCCCACATGGCTGCTGTCAAAAGATCCATTCGAAACTGTGGTGAGCTTGTTTGAACATTATTGGAGCAGTATTTTACATGTTGCTGCTGACTGTCATCTTGACTCAGACTGTGCCGTGAGAGAGATAAAGCTGAATATGGCTGCAGAACAGACGCATCCCACTGTTTGCTTCTCCTCAGCCATCTCCCCTCCATATTTTTCTTTTTGTCCTTGCTTTCCTTTCAAAGTAGAATTGCGTAACAACATGTGTCCTTTCTCTTTTTGTCAACATTTCTGAGGATGCTGATTGAATAAAACCCTGTTAATGGATAAAACATCCACACTGTGAGCAGTTGGATGAACTGCACAGTGTGAGCTTAATGCTGTGCGTTTTGGCCAAACAGAAAAAAGATGACGGAGCAATGCACATGATTAATAAACAGCTTAAATAATGTAAGCTGTGTATGAAAGGCTGCACAGCACAACAAAACCCGAGCACAGCTGTTTTATGCCCAACAATGTGGAGAGGATTTTAAAATCTGTTTCCCCTGCAGACGGGTCCACAGAGCCTCCACAGTCCTCTGTAACTGTACCACCGAGTGCAAATATGTATTTTCCCTGCCTGTCAGTTTCTCTCAGATAAAATCAGCTCTGACTGGGAGACCAAAATCCAATTGCAGCTGGTGTCTCCGGGTGAATTTGAGTTGCACAGCACTCTGATGCAATCGTTTTTTACTTTAAGTTTGAACAAAGACAGTGTGCCAAGATGTCGCTCTCTGACACCGAAACCTGCATAATAAAAATGGTTTCTGGAAACTTTGGCTGCAACAAGCTTTAAACCAAACACTGACATATTCCAACTCATGGCACTGATGAAAATATTGCCACACAATGGCTTTGTACATTTCCTATACACAGAGCAATATTAATATGTATTTTTTTGTGGTTTTGTGTCTACCACATGAATTCCAATATCCATTATATTTTGAACTCTGCTTTGGTCTCCACCAGTGGTTGATACATAGTTTATGACAACATCTGTAGAGAACTAAGAGTCAACCAAATCTCTAAAGTTGAGGGCTGTAAAACAAAAGGATGATCTCTGTGGAGGCAAAGATATCTGTGCAGTTGGATGATAATGTCTTTGTGGGGTGGTAGAGAGACTCATTGAAGATCAAGGTTTTCCTGCATAGGTATATTTTAGGCAGCGCTAAAGGAAAGGGTCCGTGTACGTCGCGGCCATTCATTTTCTTATTTTGAGATTTCAAAAATAAAAACGAAAAATAAACCGTTTCCCGTTTTTTTTCAGTGATAATACAAAATGAAAAACGGAAAACAGGCCCTAATTCATCATCCATTATCCGTTATCCAATTTAATTAGATGTGTTTGTAAATGGAAATTAAAATTAAAATACACCCATGGAAAATGTATTTCTCAATTTCCTGTTCGTTTTGGCTCCGTGACCCGTCTGACTTCTGATGAGGAAGGATCTGGTATCTAAAACTCCAGTGTTAGCTCACTATTAGCAGACCTGGCTGTGTGCCGTGGCCTGATGAAGGGGGTCCAAACGTTGCTTGGCACACATTGTTCACTATTTCACAGTGGACTTTTCACCATTGTGGGGTTTATTTGTCCCTTTGGAGGGACCTTGTGGTGCCGCTAGCACTAAACCGCTAGCGTTCGGCTGCTTTTCAGGACTTTTTTGGGGAGGTTTGGAGGTTTTCTGTTATTTTAGCTTTGCCAGAAAGCAAAGTAGCAATTTAGCGCTAGCGGCGGAGCTAGCGCTAAATTGCTAGCTCCGACATTTAGCAGAGCTAGCTAAATCGCTAGCTCCTCTTCAGAAGTCAGATGGGTCACGGAGCCAAAATGAACAGGAAATAGAGAAATAAGTTTTCCACAGGTGTATTTTAATTTTAATTTCATTTACAAACATATCTAATTAAATCGGATAATGGATAATGAATTAGGGCCCGTTTTCCGTTTTTCATTTTGTATTATCACTGAAAAAAGGGAAACGGTTTATTTTTCGTTTTCATTTTGAAATCTAAAAATAAGAAAACAAATGGCCGCAACGTACACGGACCGGAAAGTAACCAACTACTGTTAAATTGATGAGAACTGAGAATGAAAAATACATACACATTGTAAACAGTATTTTGTCAGTTGGGATTTCATTTGTTCAAGCATATTAGACATTTTTCTTAATCAAATGGTCAGAAATAACAGGAAAATGCAGATTTCTATCATATATGATGACACAGACTCATTGCCTTTGCTGTACTGTACAAACCATGCTAACTGCTGTGCGTCATCATGCCCTAAAGGCCCATTCTGAGCCCTGCATGTGGGGCTTTTCATGATTTTCTGTCATTTATGTGCTATTGTGATTTTGGAAGGCTGTTGTTTATGGTCTAAGTTGCTCCCTGCAGGTCTAAGGCATGGCTGTATTAAGGAGAACTGGGTCAGTCCGTGTTAATTCAGGCAGCAGTGTTGCTGCGCCGTCTCACATTTTGTTCAGCGTTTACCTATTTGTTATTCGACCCCAAGTTCTGTAAAAATCATTTAGCAGAATTTGGGGAGTTTCATATGTTTTCACTGCAAGGTTTTTTTTAAATTTTCACCTATGGAAACTAAACAATCGAACAAAAAAAAAACATCTTTATTACTGCACCCAAAGGTCTCTTCTGGGACAGATCAGCCACGCTCCAACTGATGTTTGACCATATTTATTTCTTCCTTTCTTCAGCAAACACCGTGAAAAACTAATAAAGTATATCGTACAAGCACAGGCATTTCATTAACACAAATAACAACACAAACTTAAGTACCCTAACCCTAACCCCAGTACAAAATGAAATTGCATCACTTACCGTGTGCGCCTTCTGTCCAGAAAGCTTAGGCGTCGTTACAGTCTCTCGGTGTTCCCTCATTTTTTCCTGCAAGCATCGCTGTACAGTCTGGCTATCGTATTAGCTTCTGACAGCACACAGCCCTCCACCATAGACGATGCAAACACCGAAGGCTGCTCACCAAGCGCAATACACAACCCGACCACTTGGCGTCAACAACGCTCAATTCACACACAATTCAAAATAAAAGTTTCTCTGCAACGACACTAAAATCTTGACAAAAGAAACACATCCTCTGCGACAGCTACTATCTTACCTGGGAAAATTCAAGAAATATAACTCCTAGCAGATCCAAATGGCTGAATGGCTCCAGCAGGGGCCACATTTTGAATTACTGGTCCATTAAAACGAGGAAAAGAGTGCAGTTCTTTCTAACAAGCATGGTGTTGGGACCCCAGAAAGTTCCTATGAGTCTATAGATATGGATGTATCCATATTTCCTAACCCTAACAACACAGTCCTCGATCAACAGTTCACCAACTTTTGAGGTTCTAAATACAACTTAATGTGTGGCCAGGTTGGCAAGAGAAGGTTCCAGTTATTTGCCAAGCAGTTAACCAGTGTGACTACAGATGTCTCTTCTGGATGGTGTTCCATGGGCAAACTGCATTTTGGGTTGTAGGGAAATTCTTGTTGCAGTATCACTGGGACAAATGGACTACTGCTGAGTGGCGGCCCTGAATCCAGCTCACTTAATACAGTCATGGTTGACAACACACTGTTAAAGGCTGTAGTCTGAATCATCCGTTCAGTGCCTTGTGTATATCTTTACAGAATCAGAACTTTAGCTCTGAAGGTCAGTCTCCATGGTTCATAATGCTGAAGGGTCTATCCAGAATATTCGTTAGGTGACGTTCTATAATTTAAAATGCTCTAGGGTCTCAGCTATTTTATTACATTAATTAGATTATTCTCCGTAATTATTAAAACTGTAGGGTCTCAGCCTTAATATGTATCACGGTCAGGAAAAATAGTCTTTTATATGACTGTTGTAGGCTTTTTATCCTTCATATGTAAATTACTGTGTTAAAATCACACCATAAATAACTATTTAGGGTCTCAACCCCAATTTTTAAACTTGTTGGGTTGCTTTTGTGATGCAAATCATCATCTTTTTTTTACTGGAAGGCGCTTTGACACAAACAGCTGTTGTTGTAAATGTGCTGTGGAACAAATGTTGACCTGACTTAACTGTTTTATCATTTGAACCGCATGGCTGGGATTGTATTTATTTGTTTGAATTTGTATTCATCATTTGTCTAATTTGACATTTGTTTCATTGTAATGCACTTTGTGGCTTTGTTTTTCCAGAGGAGCCGTACAAATTAAGTAGTAACCAGCGTAGGATAAATAAGGTGTTTTTAATACTGTTAATCATCCAAAACATGTCAGCAGAGCCACAGGATGAACAGAATAGACCTGGGATAAGACTGAATACTGGTCTGAGCCAGTGTAAAGTAAAAAGCTTGCACTGGAGTTGTGTGTCCTTGTTGCCATTACTGTAACTGCACACTTTAAACTGAGCTGAACACCTTTATCCTTAACAAGGCCTGTCTAGACAGCAAAGCAGGAAGACTTGTTTTTGTGCTGGTTGTCAGATTAGCTGTTTGTTCACAATCAATAAAGCTGTCTCGGTTCTCCACTGATGTCCTGAAATAGGCACAGCTGCCCTGATTACTGAGAGCTACAGTGCGCGCTCCTATTTTCTACGAAGCGTTTGTCAAGAACCAGCAAGTGGTCGCTTTCATCCCGCCGTTGTGATCGAGAGGTCACCCAGGTATCGCTGCGCCCCGGGGAGTCCCCACACAACTCCTTCCACAGGCCTTTGAAACCGCAGACATCAAGGCTGTCCCCGACAAAAAGGCACATCTTACCACCCGCCGCCCCGTGATGGCACGCCGACCTTTACCGTGTGCACCAGCAGATATCTTTCAGCCATATGTACAAACAGCCAAACCTGCAAACAGATGAACAGCGACTGATAAACACCACATTCATGCTCACATTTAAATCAGCCGTGTTGATCAGCAGAAGCCAAACGCTGCTCCTGCTTGATCTCTTTCTTATCTTGATTATTCTCCTTAAAGCTCTTCGTTTGGAGCACAGATTTTAGCATTCATGCCTCTCCTGCCTGTCCTCTGAAACATCTTCTACACAATGCTGATGTAAAAAAACGACATTCAAAGTCAAGGTTATTCTACTTTCTGCCGACTTTGTGCTCGTCTCACTGCGAATGTGCAGTTTTTTTAACAACTATAACTCAAACATAATGCATTTTTAATTCCCGTCACTTGTCTCCAAACTGTCAACCTGAAAAGCTAATCCACTTTGAATGTGGCAGACTTTTAATATTTAAAGGGAGGAGATCCTCGATGGAGTGCTGTGAATTCTTCTTTTGGCTTCTGCAGCCAATGTTGTGTCAAAGTTTGTTGCTGGCGAGCGGCCACTTGTTTGTTTGCTCAACTTTTCCTTGTAACGAGCTTAAATGAAAACGTGCACCGGCATAAAAGACGGCGACGTATCAGCGCCGTGTTTGACACTTCTCTCAGTGATGAAAAAGTTTGTTCGTACATAGGAGACTTAGGGATTAAACTTTCTTCAAATGGCACAGAGAAATCAAGGTTCAGTACATTTTCAGTACAGCGGAAAGAAGAAAGACTTAATTACTTTTATATATATATATATATAAAACACTGACTTACTGAATAGACTGTGGTGATCTTTCTTTAAAAAGGCTGCCAGTACTGCTGCAACCTGCTAATAAAGAAGTAGAATTTACAATATGAATACATCACAATAAATATTCTTACATATAACTAAATAATAATATAACAAACGGTAATAGGTGCCACATCTAGAGAGTTAACTGTGCTTGTAGTCATACTCAGACGGTGCAGCACAAATCTATCCATCCATCCATTATCTATACACGACTTCATCCTCTGTAGGGTTGCGGGGAAAGGGACTGGAATCTATCCCAGCCGACTCAGGCAAAGGCAGGGGACACTCTGGACAGGTCGCCAGTCTATCACAGGGCTACACATAGAGACAGACAACCAAGCACACTCTCATTCACACCTATGGACAATTTAGAATCATCAATTAACCGCAGCATGTTTTTGGACTGTGGGAGGAAGCTGGAGTACCTGGTGAGAACCCACACTGCACAGGGAGAACATGCAAACTCCACACAGAAAGATCCCGGGCGTCCTAACCGGGACGCGAACCGGGGATCTTCCAGCTGTGAGGCAGTGGTGCCAACAACCGTGCAGCCCTGCAGCACACATGTTCTCTCAAATTAAAAATACATAACATCCGATAAAGTGTAGCATGAAGTATATTAACGAAGGAAGTGCAGCATTGCAGTACCTCTCAGTGGCAGTACACGTGTGCTGACCTAGAAGACCCATACTAAGTCCTAAAAACAAGTCATGACTTTGCAGTTTTAGATATAATAAGATGTCTGATCATCTCAAGCTGATCTGTTGTGTTGAATACATTATCTTTGACCACACAGACGCACAGTCGAGGTTTCTGCCAACCATGACGACAATCCCACTTTATCAAGTTCAAAGTGTTTAATCTGCACAGTGGTTCTTCCTCTGGCCCAGTTGTGTCACCTGACCTTTTCTGCTCGGTGTTCAGATCAGCGGTGCGCTATTATTCTGCAGCACTGTCATGTCTCCATACTCCTCCACTCTGCGGCTTTTCTGTTGTTGCTTTAATGTAGTCGCAGCAGTTTGGTGGGAAACAAGCAGCGGCTGATTTTACTGATTATTTCCTGCCGTCTAATTGGAGGTGCTGATCACTGAAATCAGCTGCTCTGGTTTCTGAGAGTGGAATAAAAAATCTGCAAGCTCACAGCTCTCGGTAGCAATGTGCATAAATAAGATGTAAAGGTTTAAAATAAGATCTCGACAGACGCAGAGACAGATCCATACATCTTTATTTATCAAATCACCATGTTCTTCCTCATGTCCTGCGTGACAAGCCTCTCTTCAGAAAGCTGAATGCTCCATCAAACTATAGCTGTCACAACAGTAAATGTCACAGCGCATTCCTCTCAAACAAATCTCACAAAGTCTGTCCGCCCTCGTCAACACGTCTATTGTGTTCGTCCCAGAACAGAACCGTGCACATAAATCTTAAAAAGCTTGATGGGAAAAATCGGTTATAAACACAATCTCTGCTTTAATGGTCTTCACAACATCTGGGCTTTAATTATTCATCTGATGACTGAACTAAATTACTCAGGTAGCAGCGCAGCAATGGAAGCTGTCAGCACGTTTCACTGAGACATGACAGGAAATTAATTATACAATATGTTCAGCAGGCTCTGCTTGTTAAACTCAGCCACAAAGACTTCGTCTGTGGCCAAACTCATTGATTTCTTATTTAGGAAATCCTGGTGTCGGAGTGCTTGTATGAAACCAGAGGCTGCCCTGAAACCACACAGCTCCATCTGTATTCATGCGCGTTCTCATTAGACGTCAGTGTTTAGATGGTTCAAAGTCAGATGAGGAGCCTCCTGCTATAAATAAAGTAAATGGGAATCGTGCAACCACAAAACAAAGGCCCAGTGAATGCAAATGTGCACACACTGGAGACCAATTAAGGACAGTGGATTGTCATCCACCGATGGCTTTTTAGAAAATTCTGTCAACACTTTAAAGCTAACAAAAACCACACGTGCTGTTCAGGCGACAAACTGTCTTATTTAGTCTGAGAGAGTCGACTCACGCAGAGCTGTAGAGAGGAAAAAGCAGGTTCAGGAGATTCTATTCCCAGTTCTTTAAAATCATATCGTCAGGGGGTCATTCCATGAAAAATCAAGCTGCTACCTGACGCCTCAGAATCAGCTGATTTTCAGGTTTCTAATCTAGTCATATTTTAAAAACAAAGAAGTACTTGCAAACAAGTGCACTGATGGCTGATTAACTATATGGTGGACTATACAGTAGGCGAATGGACAATCCAAACACAGCATAGAATGCCTTCTGTCTACACGAAAGTACCCATGAGCCTCAGAGCTGGAGAAGAAGCCAGCCAGAAACCATCCATCCATCCATTATCTATACGCCGCTTAATCCTCTGCAGGGTCGTGGGGGGGCTGGAGTCTATCCCAGTCAACTCAGGTGAAGGCAGGGGACACCCTGGACAGGTCACCAGTCTATCACAGGGTTATACATTGAGACAGACAACCAAGCACACTCTCATTCACACCTACGGACAATTTAGAATCAACAACTAACCTCAGCATGTTTTTGGACTGTGGGAGGAAGCCGGAGAACCCGATGAGAACTCACACATGCACAGTGAGAACATGCAAACTCCACACAGGCGTCCTAACCGGGACGCGAACCAGGGATCTCCTAGCTGTGAGGCGACGCTGCTAACTACCGAGCCACCGTGCAGCTGAAGAAAACCCTACAAATTAAATTCAAACTGATTGTTTCATAAATCTGCAAACAAATTCACATTGATTTTTTAATTAGTCAGTCTTACTGATGTATTGTTCTCACGTATCTAGGAGAAACGTGAGAACATGAAACATTTAGAGTCAGACAAGCACACAACCAGCATACAGAAACCACATCTAAGACAGACAAACACAAGAGCTCATCCAAAATGAACCAAAGCTGCACCAATGTCACGTTCAGCTTCTGCCCACCACCAGCAGTGACACGAGGCATCGTAAAGTCGGTGACTGGTGTTTCTTGTTAACGACAGCATTCATGTCTACAGACTTGTACCTCTGACTCTCAGTCAAAGAACCAGATGTTTACAGCTGTTCATGCTTTGCACTGATAGTGTCATTCTGATCCAACAGCTTCTGTTAATCAAGCAAACGATCCTTTAACAGAGGCTTATTGGCTTATAAACCCACAGTCAGGTGAGCAGAAGCATCCAGTGAAACGTGTGTAGACTGACTTTAGAGTTCATGAACCATGTTATGTAATGAGTGACCTGCTGGTTAGTCAAGATGGCAGGTGAGCAGACATTTCATTATTCATTTCCTCGTAATGGGAAGTGAAGTTTTAGCATTAACACCGTTCTGTCAGAGCACCATTTATTGCAGACCGTCTGCCATGACAAAGTTGCCGGTGAGGATGAAAACAGGAAGTGTACCGCTGCCCTGTAGAGCTTCCAGCCGTCATGATGAAGCTGCTCTACCTGTCTAATGCACTCTGAGTGATGCCTGAAAATAGCTGGTTGAAGCTTGTTGTTTTCAACATTTTTACAACATCTTTGTGAGAATTAGAGCTTCTGACAGTGAACGCATTCATGAGTCACAGGAGGCTGAAGTCTTGGTCTTGTTCAAAGCTGCACTTTGCTAATAAATATTTCTATATTAACAATTCATCAGATTTTGGCATCCCTACTGTCAGTGTGTAAAGCTTGCTCTGGGCACTTACAAATCCTGTACAAATTGGCTCCCCTGAATGATCTCCAGCTCACCAGTGCAGCAAAGTACAGAAGGTAAACTAAATAATCAATGAAGGCTGCAGGTTTGTGGAGAGGTTCGCTCCACCAGCGTGTTGTCACTATGAAACACAAGAGAACATAATACACTGTAAACGTGGAATATGCTTTTGTTCCTCTCACCTGCACCAATAGCTGTTCGATTCATTCCTTTTACTGTTATTATTTTTATGATTGCTTAACAGGCTGCTGAGTGCTTCTCAGCATCATGAGCTTTAGTCTGCGTCTCCATCAGCAGCTTCCTCTGAGCCTGTTTGATTATGTGTTGAGTCACTGGTTTTTGCACAAATGAACAGAAGCAGGTTTGCAAAAATGGACCTGTGCAGAACTCTGGGGCTGAATCACATCAGCACGCACCTGAGACGTTTATTAAAGACGTTGTCCGGTGAAAATCCAGCTGTTACCTTGTTAACAAGTACATGTGATGTTCTTTACAGGCTGGATGACATGGCATGTGTAAAATACACAGTCAACAAACTGCAGTGTACTGGTGGGAGTAGTACTAGTAATTACTATTACTACTGGTAGTATTAATAGTAGTAGTAACAGCATTAGTAGTAAAAGTATTAGTAGTAGTAGTAGTAGCAGTAGTAACAGTAGTAGTAGTAACAATAGTAGTAGTAAAAGTAGTAGTAGTAGTAGTAGTAGTAGTAGTAGTAGTAGTAAAAGTAGTAGTAGTAGTAGTAGCAGCAGCAGCAGCAGTAGTAAAAGTAGTAGTAGTAGCAGCAGCAGTAGTAAAAGTAATAGTAGTAGTAGCAGTAGTAACAGTAGTCGTAGTAACAATAGTAGTAGTAAAAGTAGTAGTAGTAGCAGTAGTAACAGTATTAGTAGTAGCAGTAGTAGTAGCAGTAGTAACAGTATTAGTAGTAGTAGTAGTAGTAGTAGTAAAAGTAGTAGTAGTAGTTGTACAAGTAAAAGTAGAAGTAGTAGTAAAAGTAGTAGTACTGGCAGCAGTAGTAGTAGTAGTAACAGTAGTAGTATTAGTAGTAGCAGTGGTAGTCGGAGTAAGAGTAGTAGTAACAGTGGTAGTAGTAAAAGTAGTAGTAGTAGTAGTAGTAGTAGCAGTAGTAACAGTAGTAGTAGTAGTAGTAGCAGCAGTAATAGTAAAAGTAGTAGTAGTAGTAGTAACAGTAGTAGTGCTAGTAGTAGCAGTAGTAGTCGGAGTAAGAGTAGTAGTAACAGTGGTAGTAGTAAAAGTAGTAGTAGTAGTTGTAGAAGTAAAAGTAGTAGTCTTAGTAGTAATAGTAGTAGTAACAGTAGTAGTAGTAGTAGTAGTAACAGTATTAGTAGTAGTAGTAGTAGTAACAATAGTAGTAGTAGTAGTAGTAGCAGTAGTAACAGTATTAGTAGTAGCAGTAGTAGTAGCAGTAGTAACAGTATTATTAGTAGTAGTAGTAGTAGCAGTAGTAACAGTAGTAGTAGTAGTAGTAGTAGCAGCAGTAATAGTAAAAGTAGTAGTAGTAGTAGTAACAGTAGTAGTGCTAGTAGTAGCAGTAGTAGTCGGAGTAAGAGTAGTAGTAACAGTGGTAGTAGTAAAAGTAGTAGTAGTAGTTGTAGAAGTAAAAGTAGTAGTCTTAGTAGTAATAGTAGTAGTAACAGTAGTAGTAGTAGTAGTAGTAACAGTATTAGTAGTAGTAGTAGTAGTAACAATAGTAGTAGTAGTAGTAGTAGCAGTAGTAACAGTATTAGTAGTAACAGTAGTAGTAGCAGTAGTAACAGTATTAGTAGTAGTAGTAGTAGCAGTAGTAACAGTATTAGTAGTAGTAGTAGTAGTAGAAGTAAAAGTAGCAGTCGTAGTAGTAATAGTAGTAGTAACAGTAGTAGTATTAGTAGTAGTAACAGTATTAGTAGTAGTAATAGTAGTAGCAGTAGTAGTAGCAGTAGTAGTAGTAAAAGTAGTAGTAGTAGTAGTAGTAGCAGTAGTAGTAGAAGTAGTAGTAGTACAGGTTTTTGGCCTCAATTTAATTTTTTGTGATTTTTATTAAAAGCTAGTAAAACTGGTAAGATAAGAGTAAATCTTTCAAAAAATCACAGTTAAAAACATACATTTTTACAGTGTGGGCAATGACTAATGTGGACCTGACAATGTGTGTTTGACCCGTGTCCAACAGTCCAGTAGGACCAGGTCCAGCCTGCTGTCTGACAGCAGCAACAGTCAATTCATTAAAAATCTATTTGGAGGAACTTCCATCATAAAAGGTTGTATATGTTTACTGGCAACATAATTAGTGTGATTTCCTCTAAAAATACTTTTAAAGAGCTCAGAATATCAAAGGCACAGTTATAGAGCGGAGACACATCAAGAGCAAAAGTTCTCCAGCATCCTTAGAAGTGTGTGTGTGTGTGTGTGTGTGTGTGTGTGGACAGCTGCTGCTGTGTAGCTGCCTAAATAATTGCAAGCTGTGAAAGCTGAAATGAGTTTCTTGATGATGGCGCTGTGACACATTGAGCGTTGTGCCGGTATATCAGGAAAATTTTAAAAAGGCTATTTATTTTCTGTCTTGAGATGAAAAACAGCAAAACAAGAAAAAAGCGTTTGTGTTGTTGACAACAAACGGAGAGGATATTTTCCCCTGACTTATTTCCTTCTTGATAAAAATGACAGTTGCAGCGTTCCTTTAGTTTTTGCTCCAGGAGTGAAAATGACACTTAAATGCAGATTAATGTTTGGCTGCACCTCGAGCACTGTTTCGGCTGGAGTGTATGTTGCTTGAGCCTGGACTGCAGGAGGACAGGAGAGTATGTGGATGTGCAGCGGTGGTTTGTGTGTGTAAATGCTGCTGTGTGCTGTTTTTGAACTAAGCTGCTGGAGATGGCATTTTAGCATGCACGGCAGAGCGGTTTGCCTGTCTATGCATTTCTCCTTTTTTTTAGTTCCCCCCCTCCTTTCTGCTCAGCTCCTGTCATGCCTAACTGCCCTGTCTCTCCACTACACTGTGTGTGTGCATACTCACTGTGTTGTGTGTGTGAATGGTGGAGGTAAGTGTGCATTGGCTGTGCCAGCTAGATAACCCCACTCCTGATAAGACCAGCAGGACAGTGACAGAGCCACCCAGAGCCGTACTCCCAGGGCATTTTCAAAGTCTTTTTTTTTTCTCCTGTCTTGCCAGTTGAAATGATTCATTCCTTGTTTTTTGACTCTGTTCAGATAAAGAAGTCCCCACAGCCTTCCCCTCCACCCAGCCTCCAGTGGTGCCACCAGCAAGCACAAAGGAAGGCAGCCCCAAAGGCAGAAGCTCCAGTGCTGCCACAGCTGGAGGTTTGCTTCAGTCAGTGCTGGCCCAGAAAGGACGACTGGTCTCCCAGAAAGGGGACATCATCCCCTCTGCTCTGCCCCAGAACCTGCTACCCCTTCTGGGCAGAGGACTCAGCGTCAGCTCCCTCCCTGGAAGTCAATCCCTGGAGCATGAAAGCGGGGGATTACTGAGGAGGGTAAAACCCCCAGCATCAGCTGCAGCGTCAGGCCAAGGCAGCCGTCCAACTCAGCCTCCTCCCACAGACACACACTCTGAGCTGCCTCACACACAAACACACACTCCTGAGCAAGAGGCTGAGGTCACCACTGTGGGCTCGATGCTGGACGTGGACACAGAGACAGAAGCACCTTCTTCAGGTTAGTTCAGTCAGTGTCTCGTGGTGGTGCAATGAAACTAAATACATTTACTCAAGCAGTGTACTCAAAGGAACGACTCGCATTTCTTGAAATGCATCTTAAAACAGTATTTACATGAGCATATGAGACAGCAGGTTTGCTTGCTATAAGCATACTGTACATTTAAATTCCTCTCCTAGCGTGTTTCTAATGCAACGACAAGTGATGGAGGACAACGAACTTTATCTGATGTTAATATTAGCCTTTTACTGTCTGACATTATTAAATCAAGTGAGTATCTTCAGTATCGAAATACGCCGATCAGCCACAACATCATGACCACTGACAGGTGAAGTGAATAACATGGATCATATTGGTACTATGTGCTGTTCTGATGGAAAACCTTGGATTTTAACATCCATGTTGATGAGACTTAGACACACAAATAAACATTGTCCCACAACAAACACACTCCCTCATGCAAATGGAAATCCCAAATGTCACTGGTCTACCCCCTACAAGAAAATGGAATGGAAACAACATCAAACAGTCAGGAACATGTTGAGGAACATGACAATGGTCCAACATGTTGATTTGACCTCCAAACTTCCTACAGCCCATTCTGATCAAGCATCAACAAGATGCAGTGGAACAAGTTGGATTGACAGAGGCCCCACTGCACAAGCCAGAGCACCCAAAGGATCCAGTGCCAACGTCCTGGTTCCAGACCCCATAGGACCCCCTGAGAGGTCCTCTGGTCCATGTCCAATGGTTCAGAGCGTTTCTGACCACATAAGGGGACCAACACAATACTAGGCAGGTGGTTGTGGTGGGTGGATGTTATGCCTGATCGGTGTATACCAATATAATTTATTTTGGAAGAGATCCAGTTGGTCAAACTCAGACAGCTGAAGCCTCATATTTACACTTCCTAAAACTGTTGGTCAGTATACAGAATATAACAGAAGTACACCTCTGTGCAAAATCAGTCAGCGGTCAAATGATTCAAAATTGTTTCAC
Organism: Dascyllus trimaculatus; assembly: GCA_024666655.1. Taxonomy (NCBI): domain Eukaryota; kingdom Metazoa; phylum Chordata; class Actinopteri; family Pomacentridae; genus Dascyllus; species Dascyllus trimaculatus. The sequence goes on along the minus strand of CM045460.1, from coordinate 4,383,798 downwards.
CTCTCATTAATTGTATTATTTCCAAATTGAACAGTAGAGTATGTCCTGATTAAAAATGCAAAACAAAAAACTTTAGAAAGACTACATTATAAATACAGACAACAAGGTAGAAACTTAATACAACAAAAGTGAATCCATCTGTGATCACTGAAACTAAACTGAGTACAACTTTGATGTCCTGTCAGCCCAACAGCATGAGCACGCTTATAAAATGAGCTGTAAATGTTACCTCTTTCTCAGTTTTGGACCTGTGGACTGTACCCCACCACATGGCAACAACATGTGATTCCGCATAGAAAAGAACTGAAAAATCCGACTGTAAGACTAAGCAAAGATTGAAAAGGATAAAAGATCGGTGACCGACTGAAAAACAGTTGCAGCAGTAATCATCCTCTGAAAATGACGCCACTGACAGAGCACAATCTACTTATGAAAAACAGATGGGCAGCGGCTTCAGACTTGGCACTGGAGTTATACATGGAAATCAGAGTTTCTTTGACAGCTCAGTGTGAAGGACACTTTATAACAACAACCTCAGTTGAACGGAGGCCAAGAAAAAAACATTCTATTGCAAGATGACACTTTACACAAAAAATGCCTGATGAATATTGAGAAGACATTCTTTGGTCAGATGAGACCAAAAACAATCTACTTTCTTCATTAATTTAAATCATTTTATTCAGCTCAGATGCGGTCCAGCATGTTGGGTATGAATCTGACCAGGACTACCACAGTGAATGCATAGTCCTGACAGTGAAGCACAGCGGTGGAGTGTGATGATATGAGCACGAAAGCACAAAACACAAAATCCCACAAGAGTTTATTTAGAAAGAAAAAGTGAGAACTATGACCTGGACAAGTGTGTTGCCTATCCAATCCAACAGAACACCTTTGGGGTATTTTAAAAAGACAGGTAGGAGCAACACAACCAGAAGTGTGGTATCCTTCCTGTAGAGGACAACCAAGTCTGTCAACAAAAATAAAGGTGGACATAAGAAGTACTGAAACATGATTTCAGTAATATACGACTTTTGTGGCATGAAGCTCCGACCTCAAGGAGTGTATTTTCAATATAATGAAGCTAAACTGTTAGTGTTGGATTTCACCTCAGATCACATACATACTTTTTATCTTAAAGTAATCTGATTGCTGTAAAGTGATACAGTTTTGAATTTTTTGACAATTAGGTTTAGGTCATTACACTCATGTCTGTTGTATACTGTAAATGGTACAATGTTTGCCTGAGAAAATGTGGTGGAGTACAGATATGAAGTAGCATAAAGAGGAAATAGTTAAGGAAAGGATATGACTGCTTCTCCAATGTAAAAAAAAATCTTTAAAGGAGCAGAGACTGCGATTATTTATTTCACGTCAGTGTTACCAGCCATGAGTGCTCGCTGTGCCTTGTGTCTGCTGTGCAGCAGTTTAGATCCCTGTAATTTCCGTCATTAATTATACGCAGCAGGGATTTCCAATGAGCTTCCAGTCAGGCTCACATTAAAGGGATTACAGGAGACAAAACAAGGCCAGTGCAAAATAAAACCCTCTGCTCTCTCCTCAGCTGCGTCCAGCTGCATGGTGAATTTGTCCGACCCGGAGGGATACATAGACTCCTCTGATGACCCCCCTCTGCCTGATGGTGCCCTCCTGCACTGCACCTACACTGTGACCGTCTATACCGGATACGGAGTGGAGCTGCAGGTACACATGGCAACTAAATCACTACGCAACCAGGCTGCAGTTCAACCATTACATGTTGAATGTGTGCAGAGTCACTGGTCATCATGCAGGACATCACTCTGTGGACGGATGCTGCTGCCGTTGTGCTTGCTGGGACTGTGATCTGAACCCAGGTTGAACTCTGCCTCCCAGTGGCGGCTGTTGGCACTGCTGCTCCTCTCTCAAATTCAAATTTAAACTGCTTTGTTAACATGAGCGTAAGGCAAGACACTCCATAACATCCAGAATACACATTTAGGTGTTTATTTACTACACTTTACTCACTACATTTAGACAAATGAGAACATACCTAATCAGATCAGATCCAACTTTATTGTCCTTTCACTGAGGACAAGTATTAACACAAAAAATGCAGCTCCACATTGAACAGAAGGGCAGAAAAAGCAGCAAAAATGCATTACGTGCAGTATGGGTGTATGTAGCAAATAAAAATATAAAGATAGATACATTTAAATATAAAGGTAGGCATACATGACATGGTGAACAGTGGATATGAGATGAGATGGAAGATATATGCAGTACATCCACAAGGCAATACCGCCTTGTGGATGTACTGCATATATCTTACTGCATATATCTTCCTGATCTGCTTGATCCTGTCTGATCTTGGAAGCTAAGCAGGGTTGGGCCTGGTCAGTACCTGGATGGGAGACTGTGAGGGAACACCAGGAAGCCTGGGTGGATGCAGTGTGAGAGTGAGTGGTTGGTGGTGGTTGGAGGGGCCGATGGTGCAGACTGGCAGCCTCTCCTCCGTCAGTCTACCCCAGGACAGCTGTGGCTACATATGTAGCTTAGCACCATGGAGTATGGAGTGAAAGAATAACACAATGTAAAGTGTCTTTGAGTGCCTCGAAAAGCGCTATATATATAAAAACAATGCACTATTCTTATTACTACATACACAGTATGAACAGTATTAAGCTTAATTCTCATACATGCAAGTTGAAACTCAAAACTTCAGACATGCTGCAACTGTGTAATGCATATATCTTGAAAGGGCCACTGCAATATTTTTCAGTCAGAAATCTCCACTTCAGTTGCACTTGCAAACCAAAGCATGCAGTTTTATTCCTACCTATAACATCTAAGTCCATCTAAATAACTCCAGTTAATTAGATCGTGAAAAGGCTATTCAGTTGCATTATATGTGGAATTACAAAGCTTATATCAGTCTTGGCAGATGCTGCAGACAACCTTAAAACTAGAACAGAAGATTAAAACCTCAATAAAATACCAATGAAATGATAAATAATTCAGTGCAAAGCAATTCAAACACAGTGGGTTTGGAAAAGCGTTTCAAGACACGAAATGGAATTTGCAGCCCTGATCTCGTCTGAACCTCTTGAACAACAAGAAGAGAGACGTCTGAGAATCTCTGAGAGCAGAAAGGGACAAAAGTAACAAGAGTCAGACATGTAACCTACAGTAGGACCTCTCTGGGCTTTAAGACAGCAGCTGTATTTTGTAGTCGGTTCATAGAGCAACAGACAGTCAGTGCAGGGCAGGAAAATATGATCATGTATCTGTGCAACAGTTCAGTTCCTGGCAGCAGCGTTTGGATGCTACACAACTGACCCAAACTGGTCAATACCAACCCAATCATTTTCAGTCAGTCTTGTCAGCATGTAAGTGATAGAAATAAAAGCCGTTTATGAAGGTTGTCAGTATATATCTCTATATAGATAAATACCTGTATGAAGTACTTAATTATTCAGACAACCAAAGCAGTTACATAACACCTTTCTAACTTAATGGTATCCAAAGCGCTTTATAATGGGTTTCTCATTCACCCATTCACACACACATTCACACTTACATTCACACACCATTGGCGATAGACTTCCATGCAAGGTGCCTGCCTGCCATTGGGAGCAACTTCAGGTTCAGTGTCTTGCCCAAGGACACTTCGACATGCAGAGGGGCCGGGGATTGAACCGCCAACCTTACTATCAGTAGACAACTCAGTCTACCACCTGAGCCACAGCTGCCAGTTACTGTAAATGTTATTCAACAGCAAATTTAATATCCATTTTGAAAACATTAGCACTATGTCCTTCTCTCACACGTACATTTCTATACTTCTGAAGAACCTCATTGACATAATGCATTTCTTTAATTCTAACCTTAAAATGCCCATAATATGCCCATTTTCAGCAAATTAATGAAAGGGTCAAATGTCTCCAGAAAGTGTTTTTGAAATTCTCTGTTTGAAACACTATGAAATGGTTCATTTCGCCATGTCTGTATAACCCCTGGATATAACCCTGCTCCAACAACAATGTTTCAGGGTCTGTAGATTTGAGCTGCTGCTGTTCACACTCCCTTCAGGAAGAAGACTCTCTCTGTGTCTGTGTTTGACAGCAGACAGAAAAACAGTTGACCGAGATTTCACATCATATCTAACGTTCTCTCTGATTTTACATGGAAATATCACCAAATTCACAGCATAGATGCTGTTTTTAGCTCATGTGTTTGGTGAGTTTGTCAGACGATGTTGTGGTTATAAAATCGATATTTTAGTGGTGAAGGGCAGAAGTTTGGAAATGACTCTGAACAACTGCAGGTTGACATGTAGTGTTGATGGGCTGCATTTCAGTCAATATTTCATTCTTTTTTTGTTGTCTTAAAACAGAAACAGATGAATAAGCAAATGAGAACAGCTTTACTGGGAATTTGACTGTATTAAAAAGCAGTGTATGTGAGCACAGAGAGCAGGAGAGAAGCAGACACATGTGAACACAAGCTGAGTTTTGGTTAGATTGACGCACAACAGGCAACATAAAAACACAGCGAACCCACTCAGTCCTTATATATTACTTGCCAATTATAGTTTCCACCATCACTGAATGTCTGCCCGTGTTACAGTTTCCACAGAGCTCTGACCTGTGGGCGTACCGTCTAAGCTAATATAACATTAGTCACATTACCTGTACAATGCACTAGCACTAAGGATTTGCCTGTTGTTGTGGTGACATTGCGATCGGTAATACAAGTAATCAATTGGATGGAGTGCATGAAGACTCTTGTGTTCAGTATTGCAGCCAGCAACAGAACATTTGGTGAACTTTGCTTGTGGCTGAGACATTTGAGAGTTAGCAGAAGCAGCTCCGTTTACTTGTGGAGGCTTATTCAAGATTTTTAATAACAGTAACTGTATCGCTTCATTTCAGCCGCCATACTTTTTTCTATTTTTTACCTTGAGGCAGGTCTGTATTCGTGAAGCACTTTGATATTCACACTAGTTTTGATGCACCGTTTTCTGGAGCTGCGAAAAATTCTCTTCAGCGAGCTCAGCACGCTTTAAAACGTAGCTGTTTTAAATTGTAAACAGGTACTTTTTCTACATTTTCTGAAACTTTACAGACAAACTGATTCAGTTCATCAAGAAAATAACTGTGTGATTAATGGATTAGGACTGTAATTGCTGCCGGTGGCTTCCTCCTGTTTTCATATTATCACAGGGAGTGATTCTGTGTGAGCTTTTGGTAGAATAATGGGGGTAAAAACAAACATCTTTTTACCGTCGCTCTTTAGGTCCTGCCTGTGTGCCAATGCAATTCATGTACAAATCTTTATTTTAACTCTAAAATTACAGTGATGAGGATCTCCTCAGGGTGTGATGTCACTCTCTTCCTCCTGCCCTCCTTCTTCGTCCATGTTGACCTTGGAATATTTATAAGAGGCTTGGTTTCCTCTCCTACAACAACCAGCAGCTTTCTGTATCACCAGCTCCCTCCTCTCTCTTGTGGAGCAAAAGCCCCAGTCAGACCCACCAACAGGTGTCTCAGCACTACCCCCACCGCCTGGCTCCGCCTAGAAAGAGTCAGAGCCTCAGTGCCGTCATTGGATGTCTTTGAATCAACAGTTTTTAGAACACACACAGCATCTGTGTGCCATACAAATAGATACTGGCATTCGTTGGTCTCCAGTATAAACTCTGCTGATGGGTTACAGTGGAACATGATGGTGGATGAAACCATTTTGTTCTTCTCCAGGCCACACTCTGAGTCTGAGTGGCTGAGAGAATGTGTTATTCTTTGCATTGTGCAGTATGATGTATTGGTAGTTTGACACTAAAAGGCTGTTTTGTACAAATAATCCTGACTTGTGTCACTATTAGCCAGTCGTGGTCCAGTGAGTCGCTCACTAAAGTGTGATGTGGAGACTTAAAAGCCACTAGCTCATAAAAAGTGCTGTTTTCACCTTTAGAGAAGCTTCGACTCCCTCCACGTCCACCAGAGGAATCAGGGTTTAGATGAAGTTTGTTGGAGATAGTTTCACTCCCAAAAAAACTCCCTGCTCAGGAGGTCATGCTTTGTGAGGGTTCAGAACCTTCAGGCTGGGGCCTGCAGCGTAGAACGTCACTCTTATGTTAAGTGCGTTTTAAGCAGTATTGTTGCACACTCTGCATTTTTAAAAACCCCAAAACATAACTGCTTGTAGCTGGTGGTCAACAATAATCAGGACGGAGCAGCCTGAGAGACTTAATAACCAGCCCACCAACAATAAAGTCCATCTGTTGTTTGATTGTACTTATGGCTCAAGATGGCTTTTTATGACTCCAGCTGTTTGTTTGAGTGGCTGCAGAGTTAATTTAAGATGACCAGATGCCTCCCTGATAAATAAGAAACATTTTAACATCTGGGCTGCACGGTGGCGCGATGGTTAGCAGCGTTGCCTCACAGCTAGAAGATCCCTGGTTCGCATCCCGGTTAGGACGCCCGGGATCTTTCTGTGTGGAGTTTGCATGTTCTCCCTGTGCATGCGTGGGTTCTCACCGGGTACTCCGGCTTCCTCCCACAGTCCAAAAACATGCTGAGGTTAATTGATTATTCTAAATTGTCCGTAGGTGTGAATGAGAGTGTGATTGTTTGTCTCTGTATGTACCCCTGTGATAGGCTGGCGACCTGTTCAGGGTGTCCCCTGCCTTCGCCCGAGTCGGCTGGGATAGGCTCCAGCCCCCCCGCGACCCTAGTGAGGAATAAGCGGTGTATAGATAATGGATGGATGGATAATGGATTTTAACATCTGAAGTGCATAAAATTTTAGAAAACAAAACATTAACATCCGTCAGGCCATCTTTAACCCTCTGAACTCCAAATAGTTTCTGGGTGTTTTTTGCTCCTGGCACATTTTTCCTCACTGTGTTTTTTTTTTTTTTTACTGCAATATAAAGTCATGCACCTCCACAGAAACTGAACAACCATTAGAGAAAACTCACAAATGTCTTTTGTGCAGTATGACACATGTATGATATCAGATTTCTAAAGTTTGGGGTTTTCTTGAAGTGAAAAGTTCAGAGGGTTGACTGGGGTTCTCCGTGTGTTCAGGTAAAGAGCGTGAACCTGTCAGAAGGGGAGCAGCTGTCCATCCGAGGCGTCGATGAGCGAGGAGCCCTGATGGTCCTGGCCAATCACACGCTGCTGGTTGAAGGTCAGGTGATCCGCAGTCCCACCAACAGTCTGTCGGTCTACTACCGCTCTGCCCCGGAGGGAAGCATGGGCATCTTCCAGCTGCACTACCAGAGTGAGTCTGCACGCCACACACATACACACACACACACACAAGAGTGCACACAAATTCAATTCATACCATGACTAAAATATGAATATGCATATACATAAACAGGCTATAGAAGTTCAATAACTGTGAGTCCTCTCATTAGGGCCTAAAGGGCTGTTTGCACTGTGTATACATGCTAATTGCATAATCAAAAATCGTCGCATCTAATCACTTTGCACGGTGATTGAATCTGTCGCGTGAATTAGCTGATTAGAGCCCTGATTAATCGGCTCTCATCTCATTAGGAGGCTGAGAATATGGGGGTTCTGAATGGAGAGAGTGTGTGTTGTGTATGTTTCCGTGTGCGGTGCCAGCCCATAAGGACTGCAGAGGAGGAAGCATCCGAGTGTTACGATCCACCTGTGCCATTAATCACAGCCATCTAATCCTTTTACATCACCGCCAGGCAGGAGAATAGCGCTGATTGAGATTAAAACATCCTTGCAGAGAGAGATGTGGCCCACGATAAACAGGCTTTAAAAAAGCGAATAGAAACAACACAGTCAACATAAAAAGGCAAAGAATATCCTCCCACACAGCGTACAAAGCTTATTATCATTATAAGGATGATCCAATTAACATACACCTATGGCTGCTTAATTTCTCAAGTGAGCATTTAATACATTAGAAACAAAAGCAGTGACCTAAAGTGCTGATTTGTGAAATCCTTTACCGCTGACTGACTTCAGTAAGAATAATCAGCTCACAATGCTCCAGGTCCTTTTAGTTTAAAGAGGGCGGATATTTAAAATGTCCCGTTCTGTCCCAAAACCAACAGCTGAACAACATGAAGAGTCTTCAGCTTGATTATTGGCTCCTGATGAAGAAACCTTTACATTTAAGCCTCTTCACTTTAAGCAGTTTCTGGGTGATTTTTGGGCGGGTTCATTTTTCACCGCAGTATAAAGTCCTGCTCCTCTATGGAAACAGCACAACTATGGCTAGAAGGAGAGATGACTCAGAAATGTGTTTTGTGCAGAATGTCACAATCAGAATGCCATAAATCATTAAAAAAGAAAAAAGTTGGAATTGTTTGACTTTTTTTTCAAAAATTGAAAAAGATAACAGGAATGATACCATTATAATAGCTGAGGAGGGTAAATTCTTGTGTTAGATACTGCTCAAAAATATTTACAGTGACATGAGAAAAAACTGGGCCCAATGGAATAGCAGTATGATAAATATCTTAGTAAGAATTCCACTATAAATAAATAAGCTAAACAAACAGTTAATGGAAAACATAAGAATACTGGCAATGATACTGAAGTAGTAATGTAATACTGCACTTGAAAATAAAATAATACATCGAATGGGCGGCTGTGGCTCAGGTGGTAGAGCTGATCGCAAAGTTGCCAGTTCAATCCCCGGCCCCTCCACATGCCGAAGTGTCCTTGGGCGAGACTCTGAGCCAGAAGTTGCTCCCAATGGCACATTAGCACCTTGCATGGCAGCTCTGTCACCATTGGTGCGTAAATGTATGAGTGAATGGGTGAATGCGAAACACATTGTAAAGCGCCTTGAGTACCACTAAGGTAAAAAAAAAGACGCCATATAAGTGCAGATCGTTTACCATTTACCATATCTAAAAATTAAATAATAAACTAGAAAAGCACTCAGAGAGCTCATACCTCCACCAAGGAGCTTCAGTCCACCCCCAACATAATCTCCCAATTCACATATTTTGTATGGAACGTTACAGATACAATGTAATTGCATACAGTTCAAATGTCCTACCAACAATGCGGCCTTCACCCCATCTGACCTAATGAACAGGCGCGGCCTCTAGCGCGGCAGCTCCTAACAGCCTCCTAGCTTCTTAGACAATCAGAGATAAGAATGCTGGCCCAACCGTGCATATGTCGCTCAGGAAGGAAAGAGAACGTTGTCCACGTCTGTTGCGTGGAGCCCCAAAATGTCATGTGGTCACAGGGGGTTACCCCAAAAACAAGAGTGCCCTCTGGTGGCTTTTAGAGTAAACCACATTTAATTGTCCACCTGGTTACACTTACATTAAAACAAATCCTGGATCCAGACGGTGATCCAGATCAGTCCCAAAATTTCATCATTTGTTCCTTGTCCCATTTCACACATTTCCTGAAAATTTCATCCAAATCCACCCATTACTTTTCAAGTTATTTTGCACACAAACAAACAAACAAACAAACAAACCAATGCCAGCCATCACATAACCTCCTTGGCGGAGGTAATGATTATACAAAATATGAAAAATAATAATGTGCATGGTAAAGATTTTTAACTACTTACATTTTTACAGTCTCCACAGACATTTCCACAGTACTCTGCTCATCAACTCTAGAAAGATGTTTCACCATGCTGAATGTATCTTCTAGCAACGTGCTCCTCTGTCTACCATTGTTGAGCTTTGCTGCATTTATCTTATTGATCCAGTAGGTTTTATCCCAGTCTCTTTTATTTTTTTCTATACTCGTCTCCTCTTGCTCTGTGTAAAAAAATAAAAAAACAATTTCCATAATCAATTTGCACAATCCTGCTCACAGACAAACAAACAGCACTGAAAACACACCTCCGTCGTAGGTGGGGCATAACTGGGAGTTCACACTTTCTTTCTCACCTCCATATAAGTGGTCAGACACTCTACGCAGCCACTGGTTGCTGTGGTAAATTAAGCTAACTCTCAAATGGTGATCCTGCTGAGGCCTTCTAACTGTCTGTCCCTCCTTTAGAGGAGGAGCAGGTGTGAAGCCAAAAACTAAAAACAAACTTCTAAAATTCATTTTCTTTTCACTCTCCGTGTTTATTTTCTCTAATGTTTTACACTAAAGAAGTGAGTAGTAGCAGCAATGAGGCCGACTGCACCACCAGGTTTAATACAGTGGTGTTGTGGTAGAGTAGAAGCAGGTTCAGTTTGTTCAGGGAACATGTTGCTCAGATTTGGTTCAGAGTTCACTTTTTTGTTATTCTGGATCCAAATCTAAGTTCTCTAAAATATCTTGGATGAATTTGGAGAATTTCATGTTTTCAGACCTGGGGTTTGTAATTTCACCTTCAGAAAAACTGTCTTCACTGGAAGGATATTTTACAGCTTCAGAAATCCTCGCCCATCTGATAACATCGACTGGTGCCAATAGTATACACTCATTCACCATCCCAGCTCTAACTACTACGAGGAGGGGAAGACAATACAAAGCTGACATTAAGACCGACAGAGACAATTAAATGGCTTTTCTGCAACTAAGAGAAACGTAAACCTACTGAGGAGTGATGACTCTTTTGCACGGTCGTCTTTTGTTGCTTTTAGCACAGCATTTATCTCCTGTTTCCTTTGTCTTGTTGCAGCACTGACCATGATGTGTTTCAATAAACATGAGATTTACTGTGATGTATGTTCATTTATCACCCGTTTCTCTGTTCAGTGTTAATTTCAAGTATATGACTGGAAACATTCAGTGATGAACATGTTGGTAAATCTCAACTTGAAAGCAAGGTGTAACTTTTCACATGTAATCACAATATATAGATGCTTGTGTGCACTAGTTTCTGTGGTCCTACAATTGAGTCCACATCACCAATTTGACATATCAAAATAATAAAAAAGTGGAACCTTAGTTTGCCATACTTACACATCAAATTCTACTGATGTTAGAGGCCTCAAACGTCACCCAAAGACTGTATTTTTAGTAGGAAATATTTACACATCCATATATATATATATACACTGACAGTAACTTTCTGAGGCCCCAGTAGCACTGTAGTTTAAAAACTGCACTATTTTCCAATTTCGGAGGGCCAGTAATTAAAAATTTGGCCTCCACTGGAGCCATGCTATCGTTTTTATTCTGCCGAAAACAGTTTTGTCTGTGTCCTCATTAAATTTCATGGCTCTGGGAGTTTTATTTCTGGAACTGTTGAACTCTTAAAATGGCTTCTCAGATAAGACATGTAATGAAATTCCTAAAATTCAGCCAAAATATTTAAGAGAACTTAATTCTAATACTCGAACTAAACCTGAGACGGTCCAGCAGCTCCACTTTGTGAAATGACAGACTGGAGTTGTATATTTGTAGATACAGAAGTAGAATAATAGGTGATAATATCAGCTTTGCATCTTGTCATGATAAAAGCAGCAGCATCCTAGCAGCAGTAACAGGAACATTAGAAGCAACATAAAAATAGATGGGGTCAAACACAGTATCACAGGCGCTGCATTTGATCCTTACTTACTAACATAATAAACATATTTATCTGTGGTGTCTGTTCCTGTGTGCAGTCTTCAGGCTGAGCTGCTCGCTGCCGAAGAGGCCTCACTTCGGGGAGGTGTCGGTGCTCGACCTGCTGCCTGGAGGCACCGCCCGCTTTCACTGCCACATGGGCTACCACCTACAGGGGGAGATGCTGCTCACCTGCCTCAACGCCTCCCTGCCGGTGTGGAGCGGGAAGGAGCCCAGCTGCAGGGGTGAGTGGGTGCAAATCTGCAGATTTTCAAAGTGACGCAAGGCACCAGTTTCTCTTTGAAACTGTTCAAAATTATGCACCAAAAACCAACCCCCATATTTGAAAGGTACAAATAAAGTCTTCTCCTCTGCAGCTCTTTGTGGGGGCACGGTGAAGAATGCGACAGTAGGGAGGGTGCTGTCACCTTCTCCCCATCATGGGCCGAATGCCACCCTGGACCGCTCCTGCTCCTGGTCCCTGGAGGCCCCCAAGGACCAGAGGCTGCACCTCCATCTGGAGAGACTGGCCCTGGGACCAACTGACAGGTAGGAGCCCCTGTCTTCACATGAGTTACTGAATGGGCGTACTAAGCACAGGGCCTGAGGCTCCCAGAGTCAAGGAGCCCTGATAATAAAACACAAAGCAAAAACAAAAAGACAAGAGACACAAAACAACCATATTAACTTGCAAAAACAGAAAATGACGTCAACAACAACACAGATGCAGAATGACCACAATGAGATGCAAAATGACCAGGAAGACTCACAAAACAACAACAAAGAGATGCCAAAGGATGCAAAACATATGCAGGATACACTGAAGAAATGAACTGACTACACACAACATAGATGTGTTGATTTTACCACTTTATGTCTGCATTCCTGGGATCTTCCTCCTCTCTAAACATTTCTTTAACAGCTACTGTAATAGCTGTGCAGCACTGAAGAAACTTCTTTTCCACTGTGTTGTTTCCCTAATAGTCAGATTTATATGAATTATAATGATAGATTAAAGCTTGCTTTACGAATGTTGATTCAGCTATTTCTGACTTCCCTCTTGTATGGTATTAGATACTTTAAGGTGGTCTATTCTCACTCAGCCTTGGCTATAGTGGTATACCACTTATTAAACGCAGACATAATGTAAAATTATGCTGAAATTACACATCATAACACGTTATTTTACCTTAGACATACTGTTTGTTTGGGCCTTGTTGTTGTCTTCTTTGGCAGTCGACAGGATACCATCAAATGACTGCTGACTCATACAAAAGTACAGCATTTGTCCACAAAGGATGACAGCTCTCACAACAAAGTGTTTGACTGTATTCATTCTGGGGTTCTGACACAGCTGGAGTCAGCAGCACATGCTCGGTGCAGCTGTTTACAGACCATTATCATTCATCAGTGTGCATGCTCACATCCATTTCATCTGAGGCATTCTTGGGTTGAACAGAGTTGAACATAGTGAAGCTCTTAGCCGTTAAAGAACCAGATTTTCCCCTCAAGAGGTGGTGGAGACCAAACACAGAGATAAAAGAGAATGAATGTTTGACCTGGACTCATCATGTTAGCAGACAAACTACACATTCCATCAGAAGCTGGTGGGGACCAAACACAGAGCTAAAAGAAAAGTGAATTCAGTGGCCACAATCACAACTTAAAATGAGCAATCATGTTACATCATAACTGTTGGATGTGTAAAAACAAAACTGTTGGTAAACCAGACCATATTGATTTGTAAGAGGATGATTATCTTTTTAAAAAAATATGCATTTATACTCATCGTTTAACACCACTGAAGGGAGTCAACTTTAATGAGATTAATGCATATTTTAGTCTTGCAGCAAAATATATTATTATTTAGAGCGTGTGCGTGACCATCACCGGCCTCCTGGAAGCTAAGCTGTCATTCTTTACTGAATTTTCCTATCATGAGCCAGAGGGGGCAGTGCTGCACCTCAGTGAATTGAGGGGGAATCAAATGAAGGACAGGGCGAGACAAGACGAACAGAGAGGGTACAGACGGGCAGTGCTATTTGAATCCTATAAGAGTGCTGTAAAATGAGAGGATGATTTTCAGGGTTAAGTGTTTACTGTAGGGTTAAGTGTTTACTGCTGACCCCAACTTTGCAGTTCATTCAGCTGATGCAGGTGTAACGATGACGAGATGTCAGTTTTTCATTAAATAAATCTTCCAAATAATATCCAGTAGCTTTTGATCTTCCCTGAGAGAATCAACTTCTGGATTCTGTATGTCTACAAGCAGCATATCTGTCATGTTTCATTCCTTGCAGACACATCACAGCCTGGTTGTCTGGAACACTTAGTCCCATAATGTCTTTTCGGGTTTTGTTTGGTTCTTCTGGTTGAACCTTCTCAATAGTTTTCCTTTCACATCCACACATTTACACCGTGTTTGGTTCTTCTGGTTGAACCTTCTCAATAGTTTTCCTTTCACATCCACACATTTACACCGTGTTTGGTTCCTGCAGGTTGGTGCTGTGGAGCGGGCTGGACGCCGGCTCTGTGGTTCTGTTCGACTCGGGTCGGGGTGGACAGATCCCATTCGAGGGAGTGATCAGCGAAGGTCCAGCTGTGAGGATCCAGTTCATCACTGATCAGCCAAACCACAACACAGGATTCAACATCCGCTACGAAGGTACAGACGTAGATGGAATCGAACACTGAAATAAAACCTGAACTGTGTTCCTGCAGCACATTTAGACAAACTACAGGGACTGTTGAATTTCTATAATTACTGAGTAATTATGTAAACAGACAAGACCATTGCTGAGTGTTTCTTTTTACATCGTGCACTGCCAAGTTGATTTCGACTGGATTGCCAGGAAGAGTTTGGGAGTTGTTGGCAACATCAGATTGCCGAGGGATGGAAATGTTCCTTCCAACATGTTTATCCTCATCAGTGCAGAGAAAACGGCAATCCAACCAGAGAATCGTGTTTCCAAGAGGGAACAAGATTTATGCACAATGTGTGGTTACAGATATCTGTTGGAGATACTAGTATATATTATTATTATTATCACAGATACAATAAGAAGACAACTATGTTCCAAAGGACACATTTTGCTAATAATTTTTCCATGCACTCAGCATTATTTTTCCTCCTCCAGCTTTCGAGCGTGGTCACTGCTACGAGCCGTACCTCCAGAATGGGAACTTCACAACGTCGGACCCGTTGTACGGGGTTGGAGCTGTGGTTCAGTTCACCTGTGACCCGGGTCACTCTCTAGAACAAGGCCCTCCTGTTATCGAGTGCATCAGTGCCAGGGATCCGTATTGGAATGACACTGAGCCGCTATGCAAAGGTAAAAATGAGAGCTGAACACAGAGACAGCAGCATAATGCAAACGTGTTTCCAGTTTCAGGTTTGAGGCTTAAATGTTTCTTTTATGAGTCCTTCAAGTTAGAATAACCACATTTTCTTAACTGCACAAACCTGAATTGCTGTTTTAGATTGATCAATACCACCTTATTATTGGGTTAGTGAGGTATGCTGAACTAAAGTCAGAGTTGTTAGATCACCATGGTAACTGATGCTGCACAGCTAACCCGCTCTAGTGGAGGTTTTGTTCAGAGTTTGGGATATAAATCTGCCGTAATAAGTTTCACCTTTCACCAGTTTGCTTCCTGATGATTGTCTGTCAGTGAGCGGCACATGACTGGTCCATTTCATGAGTCTGAAGCAGACAACCTAGTTAACAAAGAATAACAGTTGTGATCCGTGCTATGTCTGACTGAGGTTTTAGGTTTTGTTGAGCCGGATTAGACAAAGAAAGCCTGGCTGTGTGAAGCATGCTCCACGGAACAGTCCTCAGTTCATGAGTAGGTGCATGTCTGTGAGATTTGATCACAGGGATAATCAACATTTGCTCATTCTTCTAGAAGATACCTTGAAAACAACAGTCCGCTGCAGTTGATCAAGTTTTTGAGCAACTCAGTTATCCCAAGTAAATAGCTTACTCTGGTCCTGAGAAACCTGGATATACTTTACTGTAGTCCTGCGATAGAAACCAGGATTGTGTTGCGTGTAAACAACTTATCCAGGCTTCTGATCATTCTGTTTGTAGAGACACAATTGGCAGAAAAGCTGAGGAACCCAGACACGGCTATACACAGACAATCAGAAGTCTGGATGCTGTTACAGTCAAGTGTTCAGAGAGATGCATTCATTCCCTCTGCATTTATTTAAACTCAGAATTCACAATATAGCCAAATAAGAAAATGAAAGATGTCAGCACACAAATAAGAAACTTGGATATCACTGGGTATCAGCTGTTCCAGGATAAGTCTCAAAACCAAGAATCTAAAGTGAATCTAAATGCATTTAGAGTTTTTAATTGACCTGCTGGGTGTTTCAGACATCACTGGTTAATTATCTTTTAGAGAAACTGATGCTTATCTCTGTGAGCCAAATGTATGCTAATGCATGAGAGGCACAAACTGGAGCTGGCTGCCTTGAGCCAGAGAGAAGAAATCCTGCCACGAAGTCTGGATGTTTTTCAGGAAAAACATGTTATTTAATATTTGTGTTCCCAGATAATATCCTCCTAAAATGTCCTTAAACATTAGCTGCAGTGGAGGACAGAACTCTAGTTTAAGACCAGGGTTGATGTGTGAATAATACAGAAATTCATGTAGTTTTTTTATGTTTGTTTGTCATACAAACATTATTAGAATAACCAGTATCGCCAAAATGGGATCTTATCAGGTTTTTTTTACTTCACTGCGACGCCCTCTTTTCTTAACACAAACCTACATCTTTGGATATCTGCAACATATTTAAACTACAAATTTATAAGCATTAAAATTCCAAAATAGGCCGACTGCATCTGGCTTGATTGAAGACAAGCGAAAATCCCACATAAGCAAAAATCCCATCCATCCATCATCTGTACACCGCTTCATCCTCTGTAAGGTGGTGGGGGGCTTGGAGCCTATCCCAGCCGACTCAGGGCGAAGGCAGGGGACACCCTGGACAGGTCGCCAGTCTATCACAGGGCTACATATAGAGACAGACAACCAAGCACACTCTCATTCACACCTACAGACAATTTAGAATCATTAGTTAACCTCAGCATGTTTTTGGACTGTGGGAGGAAGCTGGCGAAGTACCTGGTGAGAACCCACGCTGCACAGGGAGAACATGCAAACTCCACACAGAAAGATCCCAGGCGTCCTAACCGGGACGCGAACCAGGAATCTTCTAGCTGGGAGGCGACGCTGCTAACAACTGAACCACCGTGCAGCCCTGCAAAAATCCCATATATAACAGAGTATCTTAGTTCTTAGATCCTGACAGACGCACTTTGCGGCTTGTCTGTGCGACAAAGTGTTGGCGAGAAAAAAATAACATTGAATTTGCGTTGAATTTTATCATAGCTGCAACCTGCATACAGCCCTGCCTCCACCTCCATGACTCAGCGTTGAGCTAAGTATGAACTGCACAGATATGTAGGCTTGCTTGAGTTTCCCGAAGAAGTTTCACCTCTCACTCTAGAGACGTCATTAGTTCATCAGAACTGATGAAGTCTCTTGGATTAGAGGTGAAACATCTTCGAGAAATTCAAGCAAGTCCAGATGCTGCGACTGAAACCACAAGGATAACCATGACCTGAATGACTGACAATCTTCACAGACATGCGCAGATATGTTCATATCTATGCAGTGATTAGTTCATATCATATAGGAAAAAGCAGAACCTTGTAATTCTGCTTGTTATATATTTGTTCATACTGAAGTAATGACACTATGAAGACAGATCAGACTATCTCTTTGCTCATTTCTTCACCCACTTCCACAGCCCTGCTTCTCTGCTGAGTAAGTCACGGAGTCTCTATCGTTTCATAACACATCAAATATCAAAGTAAACAGCAGAACTCATGCTTTCTGATAACACTACTTATTTCTCCGTGCGGCAAAGAGGGACCTGGGGTTGCAATTAGAGCAAATGTCTGTGTTGTCTCCAGCATAGAGCTGACACTGCATGCTGATAAGAATGAAAATTAAACACAAAGTAATGGATTTGCCTTTCATTGCAATGATTCAAAAGACAAGTGCAGGTCACCTGAAAGCAGTGGTGATCCCACATTAGCCTGGTTTGCAACACTTCACTGAATACAATAATAACGACATTTATTTCCATTAAGCACCCAGCTTCTAAGTCATACCGTTTCCCGCCATCATGGTTCTGATATTTCCAGATCCTCTGAGCAGTTATGAAAAGATCTCTACTACCAGCATTTTATGATGAGACACATGTAAAAACATAACAGTTTCATTTTTTTGTTAGATATAAAAGCTAATATAAAAAACATGCAAGTATTAACATATCAAATGCGACTGTTCCAAAAATAACAAGATGGATTAATCCTTTTAAAATCATCCAAATCTAAAAAAAAAAAAAAATCCCACCTGACCTCCTCAGAATCAGCAGATTTGTTTCTGCTATTACTTTAGTATATTTAATAAAGCCATGCAAAAAGTTATCTTCATACTATCAATAATTTTTGAATACATAGAGGTGGTTTGAAATTTTGCACTTCTTAATTTGTATCAAATCTGAGCCTCATAACTTCATAAGTACAGGAGATAGACAGATGAAAACCCTTTTGAGCTCTAACAAAACCAACCAATTCAATTTTACGTCCACTGCAGGGATCACAATCTGAAGACAAAATCTGTTTTTTGTTCACTAGGGTTTCTTCTATATCCTCATTTGAGCACCAATATAATGGGATATATCATAGTTTCATTGACATAACTGCACTAATGATATGGCACGTCTCACAATGACCAAGATAATAGCTTAACAAGTAAAGGTGTTGTATTTACTCTTAATCTGTCCTGGTCCTGTGTGCAGCTCAGTGTGGAGGCGACCTGACGGGTCCTGGAGGGGTGATTCTGTCTCCTAACTGGCCGGAGTGGTACGGAGAGGGAGAGGACTGCAGCTGGAGGATACATGTGGGCGAGGACAAACGGGTGCTGCTTGATGTACAACTGTGAGGAAAACACCAGCACACACGGACTCGTGCACATCAAAACATGCGCTCTGATCCAAAGTTTGGCCCGAGCAGAAACCAAATGTTATCATTAAAAATGCATGTGGAGAGCTGTGAGTGTGGAGGCTCGGCGAGGGGTCCAGCTCCCCGCCTGGATGCTGCTATTGATATTTCTCTGTTCCTGCTCGTACTGAGCCATTAAATTCAAAACTTGACAACATTAGAGAGCATGCTGATAACACCGCCACTGCAGCTTTCTCCAGTCTGTTGGCATTTGTTGCCCTCATCTTGATTTTGTACTTGCTACGTTGATCCAGAGCTCTGTGGCGCACTCACATTTATGATGCAGATGTGAATGAAGAAGACTAATATAAATGTGAACAAGTTTTTTGGAGCTGTGCATCCCTCAGATCAAATCTGCTGTCCTATGTTTTTGTTTGCACAATATAGTCTGTGCACAGCTGTCTAAGGTAAGATATATAAATATGCTACAAAAGCATGCAATGTAATAATACACAGTATGATAATAGCAATAAGTGAAACACTAGATATATTTAGCCACAGATATTGTTATTGCAAAGCCTCCCACATGTAAAAAATAGTGATACTGCTCAGAGTTCTTCTATAGGTAGAAAATATTGATTTCGTATAGCTGAAGATATTAATAATGCAGGTTTTAATACAATAGTGTTGCAAAAAAGTGAAATACGTCGATAACATCGTGAGATTAGGGCAGTTTTTAGAGTCAGATCCAACAGCTGCTCTCTGGTGACTGCATAGCCTCAGGGCATGATGGGAAATGCCTGACTCTCACCTGATCTAACAGCTGATTGGTTCAGATGCTGACTCAGCAATATGCTAGAAACTTTCCGTGTATTGTCCACTCAGTTTTCAGGGCGGAAGTGCCGACCCTGGAGTCTGTGCTTTTGTTCTCCTCTGAAAGAGGTTCTGCAGTTGCAGCTGTTTTGTTCAGAACATGTTAAAAAGTTTCACGTCGTTCTAAAACAGCCCACAAGTTTGGCAGTGGTAAATGGCTGATAGTTGAAGTGGGTGGTAAGTCAAGCTAGCATCCAGATGGAAGCCAGGAGCCAAAGGTTCCAGCATTGTAACAAGAAGATCAGTGTCAGTCTCTGCACCGGCTGATCAGTGTCATGTTCTTCTATGATATGAAATGGGTTTGACAAGTTTAACTAGACTCCCTGACAGCAATAATCCAATTACACACTTTGATGGAAATGTGTCACCTCATATTTACAGATATTTCAGTTTTCAAAGCTTCATCTTTAAGAAGCCTCTGTGGTGAAACAAACACGTCCAGGGCAACAGCAACATGACTGCGTTTACAGACTAAACATGAACGCAGCATTTAGCCTCTGTGGTCGTCTCGTCTCCCACACAGTCGGCTGTCAGCACTCTGAGTCATCACAACTTGTCCTGATCCAATTGCAGCATCTATACCTCGCTGTCTGTCTGTTTCTCTGCCTGTCAGACTGAACATCAGTGACAGCGACATGTTGACCATCACTGACGGCGACGAGGTCGCGGCTCGCATCCTGGGCCGCTACATCGGAGGCAGCAATCCCTTCAAGCTCTCCTCCACCACCCCTGACCTGACTGTCACCTTCCACTCCGACCCGGCGGGGCTCGTCTTCGGCAAGGGCGAAGGCTTCATCATAAACTACATGGGTGAGAGTGGCAGTTCGAGGCCTGTCCTGCCTTACTGAGTTACAACACATGGAACTGAGAGTGAAGTGAGATGCTTTTAAAAGATTGTAGGTGCTCAAAGTGCTGAAAACATCAACACAGTGCTGTAAAAGTCGAATGACATTCAATATTGTCGACAACAGCTAAAGTCTTGCATGTGTTTCTAACCTTTGGCCTTCTGTGTGATATTAGTTAGTAATGAAGGCAGCATGACAGCTACATTATTTCTCAAGTTATGGCACTTCAAACATTGCTCTACAGACTGGCACAATATCTGTGTGCCAATTCAGGGGCTACATTCTTCGAAGGCTGCATTTGAAGGCCACATACATCACAGTGGTGCAACGAAGGCTGTCCCATTTCATTAAAACTCGAAGTCTCCTTCAAATGCAGCCAACGAATGCATCCTTCTTTTCCATGGATAGGAAGGATGTATCCATGGAACTGGTGTATCGGTGTATCCTTCGTGTATATAAATTTGGCAGTCCAGGTTGCTAAGCAACGGGAATGGCGCGTCAGGATGTCATGACACGAAGCAGAAAGTCCGTTGTAGGCTAGTCCGTCTCATTTAACAAACGCCTTCTCATGCAGCCTACCCGTCCTTCAAAGGACCCAGCCTTTAAGCATTTAATCAGTTGACAAAATAGTCAATAAATTCATTAAGTGATCTGCTGCAGATGCAGTACAATTATCCTAAGATGTTTTTCCTGTGTAAGAAAATGCAGCAACGACTTCTTAGACATCAGTTAGTTTGGACGTGACTCTGGGTAAAACTCTGAGTAAACTTTAGATAAGTCAGACCGAGCAGTTCTCAGAGACAGAGGTGTTCACAGGTGGTCTGGTCCTCCTGCTGCCAAAAATAGTGGATTCATCCTGGACGGCTGCTGATCAATGACCAATGAGAACTTGCTTGGATGAGGGCATATCGACCGATCATCTACCTGGAGGCTGCAGCCGAACTGTGGATAACAATGTCAATACTAACCCTGAGGCTCATGTTCATGATAAATACAATATAACCTTGTACTCTATATTATGAAGAGAGGCTGTTTGAAAAGCACATGCTTCTGCAAACGAAGTCTGATATGGCTATAGAATAAATTTCACAGGTAAATATTATAGTTTGACCTATTTAGCCAGAACAGATTTGTGCAAACAACAGGATTTTTATACAACATAAGCTGCTGCAGCTGTGTTAGCCCTCAGCTGCTAATGAGAATTATGACCCTAAAAAGAAATCACTGCTGCTCTGAAATGAATCAGAGCTGCAGGAGGCAAAAAAGAACACCTGGATGTGAGAATAGAGCCCTCCTCCTGCAGATCTCTGTGGGGAGCTTCTCCACAATACAAGCACAAGCCTTTATCTGAAGAAGCAACTCATTGAGATATTACAGGAGAGAGAAGATAGGAGTTTAGCTGGTCAACAGAAGTCCAACAAGCTCCTGGAGGCTGATGTAGTCTGATGCAGTTTGATGCAGATGTAAAGTTCACTCCACTTCTGAAACGCTTTGATTTCAGACTCTGAAAGTTTTTTTGTTTTACAGTGTAGTAGTTGTTGTCACTACTAGAATAGCAACTTTCCCTGCAGGATTTTTACCAGTGAATCAGGCTTTTTACTTTCAGATGTCTGCATCTGTAGAACAGCCAATAGGAACGCCACCCTCTCTCTGAAAGATCAGTGATTGGCTCCTGCAACAAACCAGGTTTTCTAAAGCCCGAAAGAGCTAAGAGGAGGAGCACAAGTCTAGTTTCCTGTCAGACCAGGTGAATCACATTATGCTGAAATGTTATGGTATTTTTGGCAGTGTTACCAAAAGAGAAAAACCACTTCCCCCAGCTTTAAAGGAAAAAAACATGAACGCTTGTGTTTCTGCTGGGCCTGTAAAATGTTGCCGCCCTCCTTGACAGTCCCAAATGCCGTCCTGTAATTAGCCGACAAAGACCAAATAACAAAGCCCTCATGTAAGTCGTGCTGTCAGCTGCAGCTCCCACACAAATGCAATGAATATAAGCACAAAACAGGAGTTAGCTTTGTTTGTGGCAACTGGAAGACAGCACTGTTAAACACAGCTATTTAAGTGCACGCAGCCTGAACTGTACACAATGACAGGTGATGGCAGGCGTTATAATACTGTTAGAAAGAAAAACTGCACATAGCAGACAATGAGATATAATAAGATGATGATGACAATGAATTGAAAAATCACCTCTTCAGCTAGAGAAAGAAGAGAAACAAATTGGACAAAAGGAATTTATAGTGAAGGCAGAGGGTTTTTGACCGTTACAGATACACTGTGTATACAGTATAACCTGTGTTAACCATAATTTATTAGATTATTTTGTGACAAAGATTAATTTAAATAGCCTGATTTGGCATTTTCTTCTGTGCCACAGAGCTCCGTTGTTGTCCATAAAAACACATCAGTAAACCACGCTGCTGCACTGTGTGACATGTTCTTTCATTACTATGAACACACACGCACTGTCCTGCTGTCCCAAATAGTCACTACAATATAAAAAGAATCAGAAAAAAAAGAAAATCTGGCAGCAAGGGGGCCATAAAAACTATTGTAATGGACAAAAACTGTAAAAATAGATAAACAAACAAATTAATATTTTCAGCAAATTAAATACAGTAAAACAGCAGAATATTATGGAAGGTGAAATGGGCCAAAATGAAATAAATTAAAAACACAATAAATTAATTACATAAATATTTAATTAATTATTCAAAATTTAAATAAATAAATAATTATTTAATTGGATATATAATTATTTAGTAATTTAATTAAATGTAGTTAATTAAATGTTTCATTAAATACATCATTAATCAATTTAATGTGCCATTAATGAATTAAAATGTAAATTAATTTCATTTCAAACAAATATATGGCCTGCTGTATGGCTAATTGAGTTGAGGTGTTACCATGTATGCGTAGGTCACCAGCAGCGGCCGTGAGTTCGAGTGCGGCTCATGACCCTTTGCTGCATGTCTCTCTCATCTATACCCCCTTTCACCCTGTCTCTGTCCTGCTATCAATGAAAAAACTCCCCCCTCCAAAAAACATATAATATTTATTTACTTATTTCATGGTTGCAATGGTGCAACCATCGTGTATTTTATCTGTCAACCTCACCCATCAAACTCAGTGGGTGGGAGTAATGCAGCTTTTACCATCTGCAGAGCTGCTGAATGTCCTCCGAGACATTAGGTGGCGGTATTCATGTCTATGTTTGTTTCAAGACGCTATTTTGACGAGGAAAAAAAAAAGTTGCTGCATTCTCTGCAAGGTCTAAAATATCTCTTACTAACTCACGAGAGAGTTCATGAAGATCCTCCATAATGATCGCCATGTTTGGAAAGCAGTGGCAGACCAAAGCGATGGTTTGTGACTCGATCAGTGTTAGTCCTGCCCTCTGAATTTGACGGGTGAGGTTGACAGATAAAATAAATTCATTATGTGCTGCACCACTGTGACCATGAAGTAATTGAATAAATAGTGAAATAAATATATATATTTTAAAATAAAATGAATTGACATTTTAATTAATTAATCATACATTTAATTAATTAATCATGTATTTAATGAAACATTTGATTAGTTGCATGAAACAGTTATATATTTAGTAAACATTTAATTATTTATTTATTAATATTTAATTATTTAAATAATTATATTAATTTAATTAATTAATTAAATGTTTATTTATTTATTTCATTTTGGCTCATGTCACCTTCCATACACTGAAGGGTGAAATGTGCCCAAATGTGAAATGTGTGAAATATGGACACACATTGTAAAAGAATAACTCACTATTTGCAAAAATACAAATTTTTGATGTGGACATTTTAATTTGACAGATGTATTTTTTAGATTCATTACCATAAAAGATAATGTCATTTCAAATGTAAACATGTGAATTAATCCTTTTTTCTGTGGTTTTATTTTAGATTTTATCTGTAATTTAACAAAACAATCATGAAATTAAGATTATTCACCATTTACCAACAAATATCTGTATTTTTTGTTGTTTTTTTTATCCTATCACCTTAAAAACATAGTGTAATTTCAGATGTTAACATGTAAATGAATACTTTTCCCCCTGTGATTCCACTAGCTATTATCTATAATTTAAAAGAACATGGCAAATCTGTAAAGTAACAAACAGTAGATTAAAAAAGTGTTCATTTCTTACAGTGTACAGCACCAAACGGGGATTAATCCGCAGCAAAAAGTAGTCCCCAACGAATTCTTCCTTTTTGAGTGCTGTTGGTTAAAATTAACAGCGCCTCCTTATCCTAGTAAACAACTGTGCCTTTTTCTTTACAAATGAGACTATATACTGCATTTATGTCCTGCTTTGGAAGATTTATATGCCACAGCGCAGAGGAGCGGAGGCCAGAAAGTATTAAAAAGACAAACTAACACATTGTTGGTTGTGTTTGTTCTTTAAATGGGGTTTGCTGACAATAAGAAAAATGTAGAACAACACCGACATCATCCTTTGAATCGATGTGGAGATGTTAACTTTCATTCAGTTTTCCCATTCATTTCAATTTCGCCATTTCTCCTCAGGCTGCCCACTCCATTTCTCATCTCCCCTTTTCTCTCCTCTCGTCTTTATTTGCCTTTCCTTTCATTTCCCTCTGCCCTTATTCAATCACATCCCATTTGTTTCACTATCTCACTGTGGCGCTCCTCCTCACACAAAGCTCGGAGTTTCACGAGCGGCCAAATAAGCTCACTCCCCTCTTTTACACACTGTAATCTGCAGTGCATCCCAGATCCAACACCTGACACCAATTTAGATGCGCACTGAGACCCGCGCTGTCCAATTTGCTTGTCACCCTCCCGACACCACAAACTCACACACATTTCCCCGAGGAGTAAATCAAGTAGACGCAGCATGAACACGTAGGCTACTCTCTTTGATTGTGTGTGTGTGTGTGTGTGTGTTTGAGCCGCAAATAAATTACCCCCCCACACACATCCAGGCTGCACGGAGGAGGAGAACCGAGTCAATAGAGAATGAATAATTGAACCAGGAACTTCAACTTACAAATCCCTGTAGGCCTATTATAGTGTACAGTGTAATGCAATACTGTACGCTGTCCGATCAATCAGCAGATATATGCAGACACTCACACACCACGCTGCTCATCCAGACGTCTCTCTCAGCCATAATGAGTTTCTGCTGTTGCTGTCTTTAAACAGCTTTCATTTTATTAATGTTCTGTATTTTCTTCGTGGCATGAGCAGCTGCTGGAAGAGGTTTTGTTTTGTTCCATCTTTCTTATTTTTTTTTTTAACTCATGAAACAACATGAGCCTGTAAATGTCTGAAGAACACATAAGCTCACTGATGCAACTGCAGAAGTGTTTCTTGACGCAGTAAAATGAGAAATTCTACAGAATATGCATTCTTCTATGTCTATAATGACTCAGACGATAATAATCTTTATATAGGGAGCCCTTTTAAAGCCCACATTACAGTATACTTTACTTAGGGCAGTAAAACACATCAGTACATTTAAAACAACTCAAAGGAGGACGTGTCTGTATAAGTAACTCAAATAACAACAAGAAAGGCTCTCTAGAAATACATATTATCCCTCTGAACCCCCAAACCCACCAGCAGTTTTGAAAGGTGTGTTTTCTTTTCAGAAATCATCCAAATTACACCATTTATGAGAGCTAGAAGCTGCAACAGCAGAGAGAATCATCAGCTTTTCAGCTTTACAGCAGTGCATGAATGCATCCTGTGTAATGTAGAGTCTCAGGAAAATGAACCAAATCTGAGCTTTAAACTGTGAGATTTCATTAGTATCACATAATTTTACACGTCTCATTCAAATATCCTCCAAAAAATAAACACTAATGAGATTCTGTAAAACACTAAAAGTCCTCGCCGCAACTGAGAAGCCCAACATTTACTGCGTTTCCCTCCTCTGTGTTCATGTCTCTTGGTCCTTGTTATCTTCCTGTTGAACACTCTGAACCCAAAAAAGCAGGTCTGAAAGGCACACTAGATTTAAAAGATCACCAAAATTATTATAACTATATCAAGACTTTGCTCGGGACATGTGGCTACATTGGAAAAAATAACCAAATATCAGTTTAAAATTAGGATATCTCATCATTTTGTTTATTCAAGTGTCATTAAAATATTCTCTGTGCTCCAGATTCTGTAAAAATATTAAAAATTCTGTGCTCCTTGAACAGCTAACTCTCAGAGACTTGCTCAGCTGAGACCAACAGTCAGACATTCAAGTTACAGGCGAACCGCAGACTGTGTTTCCACAAAGCAGAGAGGAGACGACAAGAAATGCTGAGAGGAAAATCAAACATGCTGGATCAATGAAATAAATGCAACATGGCTCGAAAAAGGTTTCCAATGAGCAAGTTGTTGGAAGATACATTCAGCATGGTGGAACATCTTTCTACAGCTGATGAGCAGAGTAGAGTGAAAAAGTTAGTAGAGGTTGTGAAAATGGAAATAGTTAAATATCTATACACTGACTAACACTATGAACACCTTCCTAGTATTGTGTTGGTCCTCCTTATGTGGTCAAAAATGCTCTGAACCATTGGACATGGACCAGAGGACCTCTCAGGGTGTCCTATGGGGTCTGGAACCAGGATGTTGGCAGTGGATCCTTTGGGTGCTCTGGCTTGTGCAGTGGGGAATCTGTCAATCAAACTTGTTCCACTGCATCCTGTTGATGCTTGACCAGAATGGGGTGTAGGAAGTTTGGAGGTCAGAATGACACCAGAAATATTCTTTACATTATTTTTCTGTATGGATTTAACAAAAGTAGAACTAAAGTGTACTGTTTTGGGACGGCAACAGTATCTTCTATGTGTATTTGAAGGGAGAGTGAGAATAATGTACCATGAAAAATCCTGTTTTCAGGATGTCTTTGCTGTAAGTTTCAGTGATGTGAAATGATCTAATCTGTCCAGTGGTTTTAAAAGCTTTGTCATGTTGGACCTAAAGAGCATTCGTTAGAACGGGACGCTTTGTGACTTTAAAAAACAACGCAGAACAGAGCCCAGGCTCATCAGATCTCCTGTATTCAGCTCTTATAAACACTTCTTTTTCCTCTGGTTCTTTTTCCACTTGCTGTTGTGGCTGCAGCCTCTCACCTCCCCGACAGTCTGACCACTATGTGCACTGGGGATGTCTGTATGCACAAAAACAATGCATCTTAAAGCACGTTGTTGCGTTTCTGTGAGGCGCCCTGTGGGGTCATTGTCATGTTCCTCAACATTTTCCTGATGGTTTGATGTTGTTTCCATGTGGTGGGGTGTATTTTCCTGCAGGGGTAGGTCAGTGACATTTGGGATTTCCATTAGCATGAGGGAGTGTGTTTGTTGTGGGGCAATGTTTATGTGGGTGTCTAAGTCTCATCAACACGGATGTTAAAATCCAAGGTTTTCCATCAGAACACCACATAGTACCAATATGATCCATGTTATGTACTTCACCTGACAGTGGTCAGGATGCTGAGGCTGATCGGTGGTTAATCACTATTGTTGGTAACATCTGTGGACACTTGGAAAACGTTGGACATGTTGAATCATGGTTGTGCTGTTTCCATAGAGGAGCCAGACTTTATATTACAGTGAACAATGGCACCATAGTGAATTAAAATCCGACAGGAGCAAGAAATGCCCAGAAGTCGTAAAATCCAAGTTAAGTCGTGAGCAGCATCCACGCAGCACTTGAAAGCAAAAAAAACCCCCACCATCATCAAAATTTTTATTCGTGCAGAAGGAATGACATCAGCCACTTTGGGTTTTGGTTCAGCATTTTATTCAAAGATATGTGGATCAAACTAGCAGTTTTGTGTTCAGTGCTAATTGGCAATGTTTTCAAACAGCACGCCAAAGTAATGAGGCGAACATGACCTCATAAATATTCTATATTGATGTTAATATGAATATTCTGTTAACACTGGCATTGTGAGCATGCTAGCCTGTCGTGATATTGTATCTGACTTAAAGATGGCTGTCCCCAGAGAATGCATTTTAGCAGCATCTCTGGCTCCTCTGCTCGTATTTATCACCTGAAACAGTGAAATACAGTAGCATGTGCTGGATAGATGTGGACTAGATGGCTGTTTACTTTTGTCTTATTAGCTCCAGATCAATGTGAAAACCAAGTTTTTCTTCTCTTCCGGCTGTGAACTTCATCAAACTTGACTCGGTACTTGTGGTTCTAAAGCTGCATTGATTTTAAGACTGGAGACATAACATGGCACCAAGTTTAGAGCTGCACACTTTGAATGCCGGCAAGTCCGAGATCAGATGAATTCTTGATTCAGAAAACGATCAAGAGACAGCTGATCTGAGCTTCCTGCAGCGTCTCTGCCTGTGTAATCAGCTCCTGCTGGTGTATGAGGTCTTCTCAGCATGTATCAGATGCACCAGCAGCACAACATCCATCCTCTGTGTGATCTGTGGAGCTTCTTTACACATCCACTCATCATCTGAACAGTTCGAATTCTGACTGTAACCTTCACACTATGAATATTTCCTGAGTTGCAGGCCCTTGAAGTACATGATGAATAAAGTTGGTTACAAATGCCTCATGCTGTATGTGCCAAAGATGCAAAACACATGATTGAATTGTTAATACGCATTTTCATACCAAAGTGCTCATCTTTCATAGATAGTCACTGTAATATTTCCACAATATTTCAAATGTACTTCCTGCGTCATTAATTTCTGAGTACATTTTTTTACTGCATTAGACATAGAAAGGCTTCCATTACATCACTCTAAGGAACATAAGCAGGGGCTTGTACGGTGGTTACTTCAACACATGCCCAAAGGCTCCTGGAGGCAACCAGAAGCAAACAACAGCAGAAAACACTTCAGCGTCTTCACTTTGACTCTCAAAGTCATGACAGAGAAGATCTCCTCTAATAACCCTGCAGCAGCAACACTTCACATACTTTACATGACTGAACTCAGCACATAAAGAGACACAGCTGACTGATTAATATCATTTTCACCATCATCCTGACATGCTAGTTTTGTCAGCTGATTGTGAGCTAGTATCTACCGTGGATACATACTCCTGTATAGATCTGACAGTATCTGTGTTACTCAGATGCATCAAATTCAACAGATTCATAACAGGAAAATATTGTAAGACAACTTCTCACCTGTGAAATGCAAACAGCTCAAAAGTCAGTTACTTTCAGCTATTTCAGCTCTTAGATATGATTTCCACCCCTTAGATGCTTTATTAATATAGAATGTGTTCTTAACCTTCTAGATGCCAAGCAGTTTGTGGGCGTTTATTTGCTCCTGTCACATTTTTCCTCACTCTGAGCTCATTTTTCACTGCAACATAAAGCCCTGCATCAAGTGGGGAGAACTCAGAAATGTTTTCAGTGCAGTATGACACAATTACAATGCCATAAATCTTTAAAAAAAGAAATAATGAAAGCTGATTTTCCTTGATTCTTTATTTTTAAACTATTGAAAATGTTAAATATGCTACAAAGTGCTCAACAAAAATTTTAAAAAACAATCCAGACTAGTGGATAAGATTAAAATCAGGCCAAGGGACATGAGCACAGAGGAGGTAACCAGTACAATGAATAAAAAAACAAGTAAATAGGATAAAAAACACACATATGGAGCAGCTTCAGCACCTTTCAGCAGCAGAGATATAAATGACCCCTGAGTCTGGATTATTCTATTATACCAAAAAGCCACCCATGACAGTACAAAGATTTTTTTTAACCAACACAGCTGTGACTGACATCTTATAAAAATGTTGCTGAGGACTGTTTCAGTGGAAGTCCGAACTAAAACTCATTGGTTTTTCCAGACAGCAGCTTCAGCAGCAAACTGTCTTTGTCTGGGTGGAAACACTGGAGGTAGCTGGTGTTTGAAGACTATCCAACGCAGATGAAATCCATCATTCTGTCACACGGACAAGTAGCTGCGCAATAGGTCCATCCGTCTTCAGGCGGCGAGCGTGTGCCAGTGTCATGTCAGAATCAGCTGTAGCGTTGTTTATGTCGTTTACTCCTTGACCCACGTGAGCG
This sequence comes from Dascyllus trimaculatus, assembly GCA_024666655.1. NCBI lineage: Eukaryota > Metazoa > Chordata > Actinopteri > Pomacentridae > Dascyllus > Dascyllus trimaculatus. The sequence goes on along the minus strand of CM045460.1, from coordinate 4,353,509 downwards.
TTGAACAAGAGGAAACGTTCATCACTGTAATGGAGCCATTAATCAACATGTTCGTCTCTAATTTCCTCTCTCAGAGGTGTCCCGCAATGACTCCTGTCCAGACCTACCAGAGATCCAGAACGGCTGGAAGACGACGTCCCACGTTGCACTGGTGCGTGGAGCTCGAATCACCTACCAGTGTGATCCTGGTTACGACCTGGTGGGACGAGAGACCCTCACCTGTCAGCTGGACCTGTCCTGGAGCTCACAGCCGCCGTTCTGCGAAAAGAGTCAGTCCTGCTCCGATTTACGCCATCTGTTTGTTTGTGCATGTATCGACTGTTTTTTAGGATATTATCTACATTTGCTTTGGGCTTTCTAGGAGTTTTCATGTGAACAGGATGAATTATGACAATGTTGGTGATGCCTCATGGTTTCTCCATCCCTGTGCACTGAGCAATGCAAACTATGAACACAGACAGTGAACATGCACATGGTTGCACTTACACCACACTATACATACTTTTTAAAAATCTTTTATTGTCAAAAATACAAACATAATTAAAGCTGCAAGCAGCATTGAACAGGTCCTCACTTTGCACTGGTCAGCAACTGATGCATGTCATCAGGGCCGGGATTTGATCACACATGTGAAGTTCCAGGCCAATTGGAGCATGTACAGCCAAGTTAGACAGCACTCCCTGTTTCATGGCGTGTTGGCGACTTAGACAGGAAATCGCCGTATGCATGTCATCAGGGCCGGACTTTAATCTTGCATGTAAAGTTTGAGGCCGATTGGAGCATGTGCAGTGTAATGAGAGTGCACTTCCTGTTTCATGGCATGCTGGCAACTGAGACAGGAAATCGTCAGATGGCTGTCATCAGGCCTTGACTTATATGTTTCAGGACGACTGGAGCACGTACAGGCTAGTTAGTAGTAAGTTAGTAAATTCAAAATGGCGGATTTCCTGTTGCATTGTGGGTATGGGTTCTTGAGGCTTTTTTGTGCATCTTGTGGTGATACATATGTGTAGTGAATTTCATGCCTGTACGTGAAACTAACTGAATCTAAAAGCTTTTTCTCAATTTTCAAAGTGACACTATTGAGCCATTTTGCCATTCACATGTGTAGTTCCCACAAAATGTTAAATTTTTCACCAGTTCTGATGTGCGTGCCAAAGTTAGACGCATTTTTGAGTAGTTTTAGGGCCTCAAGATTGCAATCATCCCGACTGTAAAATAATAATAAACCAAGGAATAACAATAGGTTTCTCAGACCTGTTTCTCGTTGGTGCTCAGACCCTAAATGATGATACAGATGTTACAACAGAAGTAAAGTGGTAAATGGTCTGCACTGATATAGTGGCTTTTTCTACCTGAGTGGTGCTCAAAGCGCTTTGCAATGTGTTTCACCTTCACCCATTCACACGCCAAGGGCTAATGGCAATGGTTAATACACAATGATGACCAAGTAATTCAGCAAAAAGTGACAAAACTACAATGTTGCATTGAAGAACAGTGTATTACACATGAATAAAAACAATAAAAGTAAAGTATGTAATAAGAGACAACAACAAAAATAACTACATTTAGAAATTTAAAATATATATATAATTTTTATTTACTGTGCTGTTTGGACTTTCTCAATATACACTGTGCTGAAATCTTTTACATTAGCAGAAGACAACTTTCTAATATGTGTTAAGTATAAGTATAAGTATGTATACTTATAAGTAAGTATATTCCCAAACTGTTTCTATTATTTAACAGTCTTACTCTTGTAGAGAGCAAAGTTCCTTGCCAAGAACAAGTCACTTTTCTTATGATTCTTAAAAAAACCCACAATGCCATTCCTGTCGGCTACTTGAGGAAAGATTCCAGTTCAGAACATCCCTTACTTGAGTAGTACTACTTGAGTATAATGCAGTATAATGAAGAGTGGACGCCCAGAAACAGGTCAACCGAACAAACTGACAGGACAAGAACTGAACTCTATATAAAAGACTCTCAATCAACTGGTTTAATCAGTGTGATTTGACCAAACTATTAAATAAAACACGTGAACACCAATGTTGTTTCTCCATTTCACAGCCAGAAGCCACTTTGAGAGCTGTTAAAATAGGATATATCCCATAATAAAGATGCTCGAAATTCGTGATCGAAAAAAAAGTGCAGAACATAAAACAGAGTTTGACTTCAGATTGTGACATCTGGAGTGGATGCAAAATGGATTTGGCTGCAGTTTTTCACAGAGTTCAATGTGTTTTCCAGCCCTGAACATGTCATGTGTCTGTCTGCTGTACTCATGAAATCATGAAGGAATAGAAATGCTGGAAAAAACTGCACAAATTAAAAAACACCAAATTTCAACCTCCACCTCTGCACTTCAAAATACTGTCAAAACTCTGAAAACAGTCATTGTATGAAATTTACATTTTGCACGGCTTCATCATGAAATTTACCTTTAAATCTGCTTTTGTTGTTTCATGACTTCACTATACCTCATAAATCACACTGTCCATTCTTTCTTTTCTCTATTGTCTTCATCTCAGTCATGTACTGCTCAGATCCGGGCCATGTCGAACACTCCACCAGGTCTCTCTCTGACCCCAAACTCCTGGTGGGCACCACCATCCAGTACAGCTGCAACCCCGGCTTCATCCTGCAGGGCGGCGCCACCATCACCTGCTACGGCCGTGAGCCGGGGACGCCTGTGTGGACGTCCCGACTCCCTCACTGTGTCTGTGAGTATCTGACAGACGGTTTCCGGTGCAAAAAGAAACACGAGAGGTTGGTTGCTGGTAGTTATTTTTATCAAACCTGTGGGCTGAAAGGTTCCTGTGGTTTAGCAGTAATACGCCAGCACAGTGATTTCAGAAGCCTGTCATCAGCATAGACAGTTGCACATGGCAGTTAACTGAAGATGAGAGGCTCTTTTCCCTGTTGCTGTGCGATCTAACATGAGTGGGTTTGTGTGATTTCTGGCTCTCTCTTTCCTCTGCTGACACAGATCACAGCGTCTCTGCATGCCAGAGACGATGCTTCATCTCCTGCATTTCATCTCAGGACTGATGATATGTGTGTGTGAGTGTGTTTTCAGGGTTATTAATGTTTGTGTGAAGTGTTTGATATGTAAATGCAATGCTAATGCACCGTACCAATCAGCCCTCAGCCACCTGGAGGAGGGGGTGGAGATTATCCATGAGTCATGTCACCTCAGCCGGAGCCTGTCAAAGCTGTCAGTCGGGCTCTGACGCAGAAACCTCTGATCTGTGCTGAGAAGCTCGGCGGGATCCATCCAGCTTCTGTCTTTTTTTCCTTTCTTCTTCTGTGTAGCCGAGGATTCGGTGTCTTGTGAGAACCCTGGTCTCCCTGACAACGGCTACCAGATCCTGTCCAAGAGGCTTTACCTGCCTGGCGAGTCGCTCACCTTTGTCTGTTACCAAGGCTACGAGCTCATAGGAGAGGTGGCCATTAAATGCATCCTTGGAAACCCGTCGTTTTGGAGCGGCCCGCTTCCACTGTGCAGGGGTGAGACTTCCAGGATTTGGTGTTTTTTTAATTCTAATGTGCAGCACTGTGCAAAAGTTTCAGGCTCTTTAGATGTTTCGATTCTTCTCCACACAGTACCATCCTTCCAAAGTCATTCTGCAGCAGGATGAGTCCAAACATCCACCAGAGACCAAAGCCCCTTTCAGACACGCTCTCCTTTCCATCAATCTGATGGCGTCTGGACGCATCAGTTTCATGCCTGACTGAGCTTCCTGCTCACTTCACTGTAAAAGTCACAATGGCTGTCCAAGACGATTAGATTGGACATTTCACTTTCAACACAAGTCTGAACTGTTCCATAAATCACAAAACAACTTCCTCAGTCACTTCATTCACATCACATCTGTTAAAAATATGAAATGTCCATAACAGTAAAACGTCATTATGATGAAGACAGAGACTGTAACGGGTCAGATTAAGGAGACTCACCATTAATAAATGTAATCTAATGGTTTTTGTAAGTTTACTTTATTGCTTCCAACTGCAGCATCAGATATCTACATGATCATCTCAAAAGAGAGAGAGCTGCACACATTCATGCACAACGACAGTAACGTCATTAATTAGGTTTGATTAGAAAAGATCCCCGACATGGAGACAGGATGGATCAGGATCTAACAAACCACACTGTGTTCTTTTCTCCACATCAGGCTGTCAGTCAGAGTCAGGGTGAGTCCTGAGCTCCGTCACGTGTGTCGGGATATTTTTATTTTGATGTCGGTAAAGCGTTAGTTAGACTATCATCACACATGGACAGAATTTTTCACCCTTTGGAAAATCCTACATGAACTAGACTGTTAGTTATTTGGACAGTTTGATTAGCTGTCTTTTCTTTATTAGGGCATTATTGTGTTGCATACATCACTAGATGCTCTGTCCAATCTGTGTGTGAATGAAGAATATGCTACCTCATCCCCTACTGTGTCAGTGTGGTGGGTTCGTCTGAATGAAGCTGAGAGGAACATTAAAAGTGGCCGAATGTCTGAATGACAGACAGACTGACGAAGCCAGTCATGTTACATATTCCATGTCTGAAAAGGGCTTAATAGAGCTGTCCTCAGTCCTGCAGCAGATGATCTGAACCCCACAGAGTCCTGATGTCAACATTATGGAGTCAGTCTCCAAGTCCATAAAGAGAACATCTATATAAATTGTGTGCACTGGCTGTGTCCAGTTTTAACCACTTGACTGTATTTTGTATGAAGTACATTATTTTTGAATTCTACTTTTAGCTGTACCTAAAACCTTTGCACACTGCTGTATATGTGGTCTGAAATGCTCCCTTGTTCTCTTACCTTTACCTTTGAATTTATGCGTGCATGCAGTTCTCCTCAGAGACCTCTTTGCCCCATGCTTGTTTCTACAGACTGATCATGCCCCTATGCATGCAGTTGACAGTTTGCTATACCCAGACCCCTCTTTATCAAACAGCGGCATCCAGTCACCGCTCAGCACAGAAGGCCTAGTGGTGGTATTTAAAGAGCTGAAGTAGGAGAATGGTGCCTTTTTAACAGTCCTTCCACATGAAAACACAGCACCAGAGCAGAGCATTATGTTATCTCCTCTGACAAGCTGCTGATGGTAGCATGTCCAGACAGCTAGTGCCTTCAGTAGTAACCTGGCATTTCTTCCAAGAGCAGTTTGCATTCTCTTGTTGGGTTCTAGCTTATAAATCAGCAGTTAAACCCTGAGCTCCATGGATGTATGTAGGGAAACGGGATGCAAGGATACAAGGTGGAGCCGTAATCATTCAGATGAAAACTTGTCAGCGGTGCATACAAGGAAAGATGTTTCCAAGCTTCCTTCATGAGGTCCACGGAGAGCCTGAGTGGGTGAGATCCTGGCTGACCTGTTGGCTGCCCGACACAGGAATGGGATCAAATAATATAATCATAGCCTGTTACAACATCAGAAAAACTGACTTGTTGTTTTACTGCTGCTTGTTTCCCAGTGGTTGTCCCAGCACTGTGACATATTTCCACTCTGTGTGGAAGACAGTAGAGTTAAAACTGATATTAGCAGCTATGGTTTGCTCCTTACTGGATTTCAGGAATGTTTAGGAATGTCCAGCAACTCCAGAAACCACATAGCATTTCATTTTCTAAAAATATCAGTTAGTCTATATCCTGAAAGTAAAGGTTTTTATTCAAAAAGTAAAAATATTGTAAGAAATAGAAACAAATGCATAAAGCTAAGCAGCCTGGTCTGTGTAAAGTGTCCCAGTTCCATCCATCCATTATCTATACACCACTTAATCCTCTGTAGGGTCGCGGGGGGTCTGGAGTCTATCCCAGCAGACTCAGGGTGAAGGCAGGAGACACCCTGGACAGGTCTCCAGCCCATCGCAGGGCTACACACACCAAGCACACTCTCATTCACACCTACGGACAATTTAGAATAAACAATTAACCTCAGCATGTTCTTGGACTGTGGGAGGAACCAGTGAAAAGGGAGACCATGCAAACTCCACACAGAAAGATCCCAAGTGTCCTAACCGGGACGCGAACCGGGGAGCTGTGAGGCGACACTGCTAACCACCGAGACACTGTGCAGCTCGAGTCCCAGTTCACTGTTCAGTTTGTACCATGTTTAACATAATAAATGGTTTTCTTAATACTAATGCTACAGTCTGGCCAGAAAGCACAAAATACTAAAATGAAAGTTCTTTTTGAATTTCTGGTCAAGATTCTAATTTTAAAGCAACAATCTGAATAAGTCAAAAATTAAACTGAGAGACAATCATCCACTGGTGAAGTCATTAAAAATGTATATTGAAAGTGTCAAACCTGTTTTTCATTTGATTTACTTTGATGGTGTAAACCCAACCAACAGGGTTACATTAGAAAAATTAACCACTAGCATCACGATACCATCTTAAAACTAGGTTACAATTAAGATTTAAGATGAAATCAAAAATAATCACTTTGGTCCATGCAACTGTTTTCAATAACAGTTATAAAAATCGTGTATCAGTATGTTCATTAAAAGTGAGGAATAGTCTCTATGCTAATGTTACAACATGCCACTTCCTTCTCTCTTCATCAGTATTAGTTAGCGAACGGTCAATTCAGGAAAGCCTTGTTAGGGATACAGACTCGTGTGATGTGGATTTTCATATGCACTGACTGACAGAATGATGTCTTGCAGCCAACCATGACTGCTTTGGCAACCATGCTTTGGAAGGTGAGTCTGTCTGTGTACATCAGTGTGACGCTGTGGCCTGAAAAGACCACACAGTTTGTTTTCTAGACTCACAAAAAAACCCTCCACAAAAACCAAACAAACCATCACACTGGCAAAAGAATCAAACAACACTTCACCTCTCTGTGTGTCTGCCTGCTCTGCCTGCATCTGCAAACATCTGCCTGCCAAGTCCATCCCCACTGTGTGTGTTTGTCCCTCCAGCTCTGTTTGTCCATCTGATTACCTGTAGCATCCACCTCCGTGTGCCGAGCCACCCTTGATCAGCCTGTTAGAGCTCCTACTTGTCCTCTGGATCAGACTCTGCCTTTGATTAACGTTGATGTATTCGTGTGTCGTCTGTCAGTTGCAGAGGCGACTGCAGGCTCCCCTCTGGACGGAGGGAACATCGCACTGGCCATCTTCATCCTCGTTCTGCTGCTGTCAGTGCTGCTGGGAGGAGCTTATGTCTACGTCACAAGGTAACATTATGGACTGCATCTTTATACAAAGGGTCATTTCGTATAATATCAACCAAATCTGTAATAAATCCCACCTGACCTCCTCAGAATCATATATTTATATGTACACTAACGATAGTATACCGTATTAAAATTGTTTCCAGAGTTAAAGGCCTTTGAAGTGCATAGTGGTGGGTTGAAATGTAGCACTTTTATATTTGTGTTACCTTTTTCAGCCTGCCTGAGCCTCATAACTTTATAAGTGCCAGAGATGAAATCTTCAGGGCTTAAAAACACATCAGATATCCACTCTTGTCTTTTGTTCAGCACTGTTTTGTTTTGTTCTCTTTGTGCATCAGTATCATGGGATATATCAGTTTTAATAGCAAAAAACTGCACCAGTTTAATGTCAATGACAGTCATAAAAACAAGCATTGGAACCCTGGATGTGGTATCCGTTTTCTGATAATCCACTGGAAAAAAAACTTTAAAGGTGCTTGGACAAAACAAGTCATAGTAAAAGCATCAGGGTCTGGGAACCCAGGTGCAGACACAGAGCAGGCAGGAACAGGTGAGGGCAAAAACTGACCCAAACCTCATACAAAAACAGACGACACTACAAACACTCCAACAATTGAGGAGGAAACCTAAGAAAACCACATGAATTAACTAAACTAACAAAATGGGGATATAGACAGACTAAAACTAATACAGAAGGATAAAACTAAACTGAGGGAGGAGAACAGAACAGGGAAAACCAGGCTTAATTCAGAAAAGAAACCAAACTACAAAAACCAAGGAATAACTCTCATTAACAAACAGAACAGGAAAGAAGGAAAAATGATGAGCATCAGCTAAAGCTAGACAAACAAAATAGGGACATAAAAAAACAAGTGAAACCTATACATAAAAGGAAACTAAAACGAGGGGGAAATACAGAATGGGGAAAACCAGACTACATACAAAAAACACGCAAAATTACAACAACCGAGTAACAACTCAGATTAACAAACAGAATAGGATCCAAAGAAACAAGGTATGAATAAACTAAGGCCAGATAGACAAAACAGGGATACTCATGGAACTGAAAACTAAGCTAAGGGGGCAGGCAGGCTGAGGGGCAGGATCCGGGCAGCGAGTGAGTCACTGAAGCAGGGGGTTCTGGTGGCGTTGGCTTGGGAAAGGCAGGCAGACGGGCCGGCGGGCCGGCGGGCGGGATGAAGACAGAGTGGGACCAGCATGGAAACCGGGGTTGCATTGTTCATGACCTGGCAGTGAGAGTATGAATGACGTGGGTCTTTATGGGAGCGGAGATTAGATACAGGTGAGCCGGTCCTCGCAACTGTTTCCAATCGGAGTCATCCGGCTGCCAGCAGAGCTCGAGTGCAGGTGAGGGAGAGAGAGGGAGAGCAGGTGCTGAAGCAGGGATCCAGACAAAAAGAAAGGTCTCATCTTCTCGCCATGATTCCCTCTCTGTCGAAACAGTTTCCTAATATAACCACTTGTGAAGTTAGGAGGGCTCAAACATTCTGGGAAAAGATGTTAAAATTTGGACCCATCCTTCGGTACTTCAAGGGCCTATCACTCTAAAACATTTTGCATGTCTTTGTTAAATATACCAAAGCTACTGTACATAAAGGTTTCATGTGGAACGGACCACTTGCGTGTCACATCAGTAAACGTCTTAATTGACATTAATGTATACAAATGCTCCCATTATGTTGTCCTGGAAGCTGCTTATTGGCAGCACAGAGCCTGCATAGTTCCATATTTATGACATCTGATGTGAGGCATTAAATGCACTGCAATTATTCATTTAAGACCAGCCAGGCATTTTAATGTATTCATTTTTTATTCTAATGGAGTAGTTTTGAATAACAGGGTGCGATTCATTATGCATGTGCATTTCATAACCTCTAGCCTTCACTTCAAAAGATGAGAAACATGACTACATATCTGTGACCCGTCTGAAAGCTGTGAGTTGATTGAAACTTTTCAGGCTTTTGCATTTTTTAGAGTCCAGAAGAGGTGAAACTTTGTAATATTAGAGAAGAAAGAAGCAAGGATGAGAGAAAGGTTTCATTTAATAGACTTGTTTTTGTGTAGCAGCTGTTTCCTACCAGGTTCATGCAGATAAAGCGGAGAGCACAGTCAGGTCATCTTCTTCATTGAAAACAGAAATATTTGATTAAACCATTGTCCGTTATAATTACAAGTTCAGCACTGCTGAAAGGTTCATTTCCAGGTTTAAAACATTTTCTGTAAAGTGTTGTGTTCTTGCTTCTAGCAGACACCTGACTTGTCCTACAATGCTCTATTAAGTCTTTGTCAGCCACGTCTCACCAAGTTATAATACAGTCTGGTGGATATAAAGGGATAAAAGTCAGTAAAAATTCCTCGAGCAGTGCAAATACTAGAGCAAAATGTGAAAAAGGTGATGAATAAAAGGTGTGATTTGGACTGAACCCCACAACACGGACGACTGTCTAATGAGAAACCTTGGTGAGGACATTTCTCTTCATTTCCTGTGAGAACTGTAATTCCACTGTTGTTTTCCACCACTGACAATAATGACAGACCTTAGAAATCAAAATCCACCTTGTGGACATGGACTGTCAAGAAGCTGCATGACTGTGTGTAACCATGGCAACATCCATGCACATTAGTTCGTAACAGTGTCAGTTTAAACAGAGTTATCTCTACAGGAATATTAGGATAAAAGCTCCTGTCTGTCCTCATCATTTCTTCATGCTCTGGAGCTCACAAACTGCAGCACTGTGCTGCACAACCTGCATAATACAAGGAGCTGCTTTTAACAAGATCGTTTCTTCTCATTGCAACAAAAAGCAGAAGACAGTTTGTTTTATTGTGGCTGCAGAAAAATGCCGCCTTATTTTTCTGATGGAACTTTATGTTATTTTATACATGACAGCCCAGGTTGGAGTCATAGTCTGATAAGAACAGTCTAAGCAAACTCACAGTTATAAACACACTGTAAGAGGAGAACTCATGTGCATGAGGGAGTGTGTTTGTTGTGGGACAATGTTTATTTGGGTGTCTAAGTCTCATCAACATGAATGGCAAAATCCAAGGTTTTCCAACAGAACACCACATAGTACCAATATCTGGTAAAAGGAGCTCCCTTGGGAATTATAAAGTTCTGTCTTATCTTTATATTTATCAGATTTTATGTTAATTTACATTCATGTTTTTCTTTTGTAGCACAAATCAACATATTGTACATGTATTTCCAGCTACCTTACACTGAGAAATGCAGTCAGAACTAGAGAAACAGACAAACCTTTTCTGTCCTGCTGTGGTGGGATGGAAATTGCTTTTGAAACATGGATCTTGAATGTCTTAACGTTTCACTCACTGTGTCCATCAGGTGCAGATATCACTCCAACTTAAGGCTGCCTCTCATCTACCCCCACCCTTACCGACAGATCACTGTGGAGACAGAGTTTGACAACCCGCTCTATGAGACAGGAGGAGTGAGTGTCCACTCAGCCGGAACACGACATTGAACTAACTGTCCACTCTTTCCAGCTCACACTGCCTCTGACTCTTCCCTTTTCTCTTTCATTTCCAGCAGGACACTCGTGAATATGAAGTATCGATATGAGAGGCTTCTAACAAAGACATTTGTGAACCGAGACCGACCGCCCCATCCTAACTCTTCATCCTCCCCTCCCTCCCTTCTCCGCCCAGGAGGAGGCGATGTAAATACAAATAATGATGTCCAGCCCCTTCTGACATGAGACGCAGCGATCGATCCTGTTCTCTCCTCCTTTGATGTGACAGCTTTTGCAGACAAGGTGGCAAACGGGAGAGGAGATGTGGTGCAAAGAGGAGTCAGGCAGGTAGTCAGTGATAGACCGGCGTCGCTGGGAGATGATGGGAGATGGAGGACGGAGGGAAAAGACCCAAAGATCATCTGAGATCATCCAACATGGTGAGAAAAGAGGAGATGTTGAGTGTAACGGGACAAACAGAAGTTAAGGAGGGGAGAAGGGGAAGGAGTCAGGGACAGGACACAGTGTGATGAATGTGGATCAGAGCACTTTGTATTGTTTTCTTGACTGTGAGCAATTTGATAGAAACCTGGGAGTTATAATCCTTCAGGTTTTCATGAAATCAGCCCATTTATGATAATATTTATGGCAAGATTTCCTTCTGCTGTCATTAAGAATAGAGTCCACCAGTTCCATGCACACAGAATGGGCCAACTGGACACAGGTCCAGAGGCCCAAGGTCTTATTCCATAACTTTAATATGTATCTCAGAAATAAATCCAAAATGATCAAAATAAGATGAACAATAGACATAGCATAGCAACAAAGAGACAAATAGGCAACAACGAGAAAAAAACTGACCCAAGAGATCAACGAAATGCCTCAAATGTGATACAAATTGACCTTAAAGAGACATAAAGGCTACAAAATGACCAAATGGTGATGGAAAGTAGATGCAAGACTTTCAAAATGACACGTAAAAGAGGCGTCAATGAAGCAAATGACCCACAAAAATATAAAATGGGAACCAAAATGATACATGGAATACCCTAATGTGACATAATGACCTGAAACAGACACAGAGTGGACACACAGAGATACCAAGTGACCGAGATGAGACACTAAACAATCAGAAGTAAAACAGATGACCACAAAGAGACGCTGAACAATTAAAATGAGACACAAAATGACCAAAAGGGGAGGAAAGTCCTAAAGAGATGCAAAACTACTCAGACACACAAAATCAACAATATAAAAAAAATTAAAAATAACCACAAAAATGCAGAAATGACCACAAAGAGATACAACATGATAAAACAGAGATGCACAAAAATCACCTAAAATTAGTCAAAAGGTGACTAAAATTAAATACAAACAGCCTCAAGGAGATACAAGCAGAGACCAAAATGAGAACAGCCACAAAGAGATGCAATATTACACAAAGAGACACAATTACCACCAATATGAATTAACCTAAAAAAAAATAAAACTATAAAAGACAGTTCAAAGGAAATTAAAGCTAAAATCAGGAAAGGTTCTCTGACATAAGTGTGTTTTACAAAGAGACTTAAGAAGGTCACTGACTTCAAGGCTGATCATTCCAGAGCCAAGCACTCTGTCCTCTTTAGTTTTCACTTGTGCTGGAACAGACATTGACAAAGTGTGGTCTGGTTCAGAGAGGCCATGAGAGGCCTTTAAAGTAACCAGTGCAACCCTTAACTCTATCCTAGAGCCAAGAGGCTGAAACAGATGGTGTCTCTTGGTTGTGGTTAATGGTTGTGTACAGTGTGGAGTTAATCAACAGCTCTCTGGTTCAGCTGATGGGTGGCGCTGCATCCAGCTCTTAACACATCCATGGCCGCACTTGCTGTTACCATGGTAACCACAGGTGTTGGATTGAAACCTTAAGAATTCCCGCGGAGTGGAGGTGGATGTTTAGCTGTTGTGTGTCTCCTGTCCCTGAACTCCCTCCTGCCTGCAGTCACCTTCGAGGCTCTTCGCTCCAGCTGGTCCACCTCTGGCTTTTAGCTGTAGTTAAGTGGTATTTCAATCTCTGACTCGAGGGCCGGTGCAGTACTGTTGTCTTTTTCCTCTCACATGTAGTTAGATTGATGGACCGTCGTAGTCCGGCCCCAGAGTCCCCAGCTGTGGACCAGCTGTGGACTGAAGAGCTGAACGAAACTCATGCATTGTTGCAGATGTGGCGGTCGCGATGTGAATAGTGTAGCTGTAGTTCAAACCGATCGATCTTCGAGTGCAACTCAATCAACCCACCAGATGATGTATTTATTTTGATGTACTGTACATGTGATGTTTTATGCAGATTGATAAATGTACATTTTCATTATGAGAAGACAAATGTTAACAGTTTCCCTAAATAAATGGTAAAACTTGAATAAAAAGTACAAAAGATTCTTTTTAAACATCCAGCTGTTCGGTTGAATTCTTTGGCTTCTTGTTTTGTTCTCAGTTCTTCTTTCTATAACTGCACATTTCCATTTATCTGCTTCTTTAATGTCTCTTCAAAGCTTAAAGTATGAAAGTACTGTACATTTCCCTTAAGCTCTCAATAAAAAGATGCATTTTAATAGAGCTGTAAAGGTGTATAACGGTAAAACATAAAGTCTCTGAGGTTTTTCCTGAAACCGAATTTGCTTTAAGTAACTTTTAGTTAAGCTTCTTCCTCAAGTTACACCTGGTTACTAATCCGTCTGTATGCATCCAGACTGAACATCTGGAATATGAATGTTGCATCTGCTCATGTTTGTTCTGTTTGCTTACATGTGGACGTTACTCCGTTTTTTTTCCTGGCTCTCAATCAGTCTTTTTGAGAGGATACTACACACAACAGTAAACATGATTGGTCTGCATATAGTAAAGGCAAAGTCTATGCAGCCTTAACTGGTATAAATCCATGCTCTGATTTCTGACCATTTAATAAACTGGAATGTCTATTATGCTTGAGTACATCTCACTTTTTTAGCATTTAACTACTGGTGATTTTTCTTTTTGATGCTGGGTAACACCTCTTTATCATAATTATATAATTCCTCTGGGGGGAAAAACACCCTGTTATTATTATTACTCTTAAAACAGCCAACCTGGTAAAACCAAGTGAAAGAGGACTCAGTTCTGTATTTTATATGAGCACTCTGGCAGTTTTAGAGGTGTACACTGGAAAAAATGCCCCTCCCAAAACAAGAAAAAACAACTTATTTCAAGGCACTTTTACCTTGAAATAAGTGTAAAAATCTGCCAACAGAACAAGTGAAAATTTGCTTGGTAAGATTTCTTGACATAAGACATGATATTTAGAATATTGAGGTCTTAAAATTAGCAGAAAAAACTTATATTAAGCTGTATTTTACCAGCATTGCCAAGTTTAGGTGTCTTAGAATAAACCAGACGTGCTAAAGAATTAGTATTTATCACTCAAAAATAGATTTAACTTGGTAAGATGTTGAGTTTTTGCAGTGTAGGTACAGTTACTTGTTTGTAAAATGGTTTTAAACCACTAAATAATATCTCTTATACATTCAAATATTCAGACTCTTTGCTGGGTTCATTTGCATCCTGATCACTTTAATTATCCCTAAGATGTGTCTAGAGCCTGAACCAGGAGTCCACTGTGGTAAAACATATGGACTGGACACATACCAAACAAAACCTGACCCATACACTGCAAAAACTCAGCATCTTACCAAGTTTATTCATCTTATTTTTAGTCAAATTGTCTCAACCCACTTGATTTAAGATAAATTCACTTTACAAGTAACATTTCAGCAGATAGAGGGACGTGTTTTAAGACAACGCATCTTAAATATCTTGTTAAGTTAAACAATCTTGAAATGATCTTGTTTTAGTTGTATTTTACCAGAAACAAAGTTCATTTCATTTCATACATGTTTCAAGCTGAGCTGTTGTTTGTATGACATAAATAATCTGGATTTAAGAAATAAAGTAAATGCATTTTATTGGAAAATCCCCAATTCATATCAGAAAGCAGCTGCATGTGTAAAATGTGCAAAAAAAACCAAAGCAAATGTCTGCTTTTGAGTTAAAACACCTCCTTTTGGGCGTAGCTGGCTTCACCTAAAACACAACACCTTCAAATGCTGTCAAACACCACTAAATATTAGGATTTCTAGCTACTGTGAGAAGACATTATATCTCAGAATGCTTCAATTAATCTGTGTGATCTTATTTCAAGTACAAGATGGTCTTAAATCTAGAGAAGAGCCACTATAATACAACTAAAATAAGTTGAATACATCTCAAATTAAGAAGTTGACATTGAACTTAATAAAGCAAAAATCTATTGTTGAGTGAAACATACTAGTTCTTTAGCATGTCTGGCTCATTGTAAGACACCTAAGCTTGACAATGCTGCTAAAATATAACTTAAAATAAGTTTTCCCTGCTAATTTTAAGACCTCAATATTCTAAATATCATGTCTTATTTCAAGAAATCTTACCAAGCAAATTTTCACTTGTTCTATTGGCAGATTTTTACACTTATTTCAAGGTAAAAGTGCCTTGAAATAAGTTATTTTTTCTTGTTTTGGGAGGGACATTTTTTCCAGTGTAGGCTCCAAGGAACAATCTGCAGACCTCTGTGAAGTGGAAGAGGTTTGGATACAGCAACCTCTTCTCGGGTCATAGAGCCGACCCAAGACTGAGAACTCAACAGTCCCTCTGACAGGGTTTCAGAAGTCAGAACTACAATATCAGGCATTCCTTTGTGGTGGAGCAGCTGGATGAAGCCGCTCTGAGTAAAAGACACATTACAGCCTGTGTGGAGTTTGTAAAGATGTAAAGACTCCGAGTCATGGAGTTCAGTCCAGACTTAACCTCTGCAGAATGTCTGGATCAACCTGAAGATGGAAGATTGTTCCATCGAGTCTGACGGAGCCTGATGAGATCTGCAGGTAGACTGAGATAAGCTGCCCAAATCCAGGTGAGCAAAGTCTTCAGAGGCTGAAACAAGAAGGCTGGAAGGTGTCGCCTGAGAGGCTTCTGCAAAGTACCGACTTAAGGCTCTGAATGCTTTAAAAATGAGATATTTCACTTTTAGATTTTTTAACCCTCTGAACCCCAAAAGCTTGTCATCTTGAACAAATCACTAACATGACACCATCAGAGAAACTGTAAAAGCAGAAAGAATCATCAGATTTTCCACTTTCAGACGAACTAATCATGTGTGTAGTCCTGTTTGAAATTCTAAAAAAGAAAAGTTTGCCAAAAATAAATCGTTCTATCTAACTGAGATATCCAACTTAAGTTTTTCCTTTTTTATGATTTGTGGCACTATATCTTTTTCATACTGCACAGAAGACATCTCTGAGTTCTCTCTACTTCTAGCCATGGCTGTGCTGTTTCCTTAGAGCTGCAGGACGTTATGCTGCAGTGAAAAATGAGCATCCCGTAAGGAAAAATGTGACAGGATCAATAAAAAGAACATCCAGAGACCGCCTGGGCTGCAGGGCGTCAGTAAATCTGCAATATATTCCATGTTTTCACTTTGTTGGTGTGGGTTACTCTGTGCAGTGTGATGGAAAAAATGTCATTTTGTTCATTTAACTTGAAGGTTTCAGCTCTATCAAGTATGTAAGAAGTAAAGAAGATGAATACATGGCAGGGGTAAAACTAATGGCTGGAGTTCGTCGGTCAACAGTAAAAGTTTTTTACTGGTTTTTTAACCAGTTTTGTTAATTGTGGTTTTATTTACTCAAGCTTAATAGATGTCTTTGTTCATCAAATGGTCAGAAATAACAGGAAAATGCAGAGATTTCACTCAGATACAGTCACACAGACTCACTGCATTCACTCTACATGGACTAATCACACTGAGTGTACCATTCTGAGCAGAAGTGATGAAGATTCAACTTTGACATAAAAATGCTAATATTGTTGCGTCTTAAAAGGTTCCACATCCAGGTCATCCTCAGGTTGAGTTCTGAGCTCCATCACAGCTGTCAGGGTTTTGTTTTACTGTTGGTAAAGTAGTAGTTTACCAACAGAATTTTCACTGTTTAGGAAGTCATAAATACACTGACACTTTAATAGGCTGCAGTTGGTTTTAGATTTCACCTGTTATTGCATTATAATGTATCATTCATCGGTTGATGCATTGTGTAATCTCATGCAAACTACAGTTATGACATGAGTGCACATGAGCCCTGACCATCACTGTGGTGGTATGTGGATGTAAATGAAGCTGTGAGGAGCATTAACAGAAAGGTGACCTACCAGTATGTCTGAATGATAGGATGCTGTTACTTTAACAGGCTGATGAAGCAGTAATGTTATGAATTCCATCTCTGTAAAAGGATTTTGATGCTCATAATGTCCTGGGGGAGGACGGCAGACCACATACTGTGTCCCTCCAAAATATTCAAACAAAATCTCCACCCATGAGTGTTTTGAAAGGTTCCTTTGAAGTACGACCTCCTACTTTCACCACTGCTGCGTTTTTTTTTGGCTGGAATTGTGTCTGACAAGCAGCTTTTCTCTGGTCTGCTGCAAATTTACCCTGACGGCTGGGAGGCAGATCCTGCCTTGCAGCATTTCCCTACCTCCAGCCCATTCTAACGTCCTAATGATTCCTTCTGTTGCCACCCTGAATGCTAATAGGAGGATAACGCTTCATGCCACGATGGCAATTTCCACAGGCCTTCCTGCTGCGTTTAATTCAGTCGCTGAGAAGCTTTTAACCGCATGCTTGATGATATTAGACACTCTGAGGAAACTGAGTGCTACCCACACAAGTTTAATGAACCAAACGGCATTCACAGAGCCAGAAATACATTACATTAATGTGCATTTAAGGCGGTTAGCCGGTGCCATTATCCCGAGAGAGTCATAATGAGAGTAGCAACACAAGGAGATCATTAATATTAGAAGCAGCGAACAGCGTGGGTCACAGCAGAGACTGTGCACGCAGCACGCACACAGAGGCAGGTGGAACTTACAGTGTATCAGGGATTCCATTTGTTTGCCCACTTTTCCACTAAAATACACCATGCGGCTGTCCCAAGTTAGCTATTAGGTGCTTTCAAAGTTACAAGAAATTAAATTTCCCAGGTGGTAATGTGCAGGAACCTCCTCTGCATGTTGTAATTTTGGTTTCTGCAGCAAATGTTCAAATAAGTCTGTTCAGTGTTTCAAAGCTATTTTAAATTATCTCTGAATGTTGTTTTCTATTAAAACTAGTCAACAAAATCTGGACGTCATCAGCTGTGAAATCTCTCTGACTGATCGTCCTGATAATAGAACTACATTTAGAACAACCTGTTTACAGTTGCAGGTTTTTAAAAATGACAAGTTTGACCAGTCAGTGATGTTCAGCACTAAAACCACCATGAAGAGTTGCTCATCCTTCAACCTATAGACATACATTGATCAGACATAACATCATGACCACCTGCCTAATACTGTGTTGGTCCCCATATGTGCTCAAAAATGCTCTGAACCACTGGGCATGGACCAGAGGACCTCTCAGGGTGTCCTATGGGGTCTGGAACCAGGACGTTGGCACTGGATCCTTTGGGTACTCTGGCTTGTGCAGTGGAGCCTCTGTCAATCAAACTTGTTCCACTGCATCCTGTTGATGCTTGATCACAATGATCACCAAAGTCATTTTTTTCATTTAGTATAATAACTTTCATATTATTAATGACACTATGTAAAATTTTACCTTCATGCTGTGAATATTTTCTGAATTAAAGGTTCCTTGATGTACATGAGGTGCGGTGACATTTTACACTTTTTAAATTTGTTTTTGAGCATCTTTGAGCCCTCTTAACTTCCAAAGTACAGGAGATAACTCCGTGACATTTCAAGTGATCAAAACACACTTGAGCTCTGTTAAAAACTGCAACCAAATCAGTTTTCAGTCCCTCCAGGATTTCGCGGGCGTTTTTCAAGATTGTTGCGGCCTAAAATGCCTGAATTTGCGGGAGCTTTTCTAAAAAATTGCGATGTTTTAAGCGTATTTGTCTCGATAAAATTGCAGGAGACAGTGAAAAATTGTCCAAAAGTTGCATTTTTTTCTTTGTTTTGTTTAATTCATTAAAAATTTTAAAAGTTTAAAAAGTTAATTCCACATCCTGGCACACACGTGTTCACACACACACGCTCACAGCTCGTCACGTCAGTTAACGAATCTAACTGACCTTCATTCTTTCAGTGCTGCCACAGATCTGGATGCAACAGCTTCATCACGGTGGTTTGTCTGGTCTGTGGTCCGCTGGTTTCACCCATTCTCCTAATATGTTTACGGTAGAAAAGTGTTTGTCAATTGATGATTTTTGTTTGTGTTCCACCTCAATATTGTGCGGGGTGAAAACAGTTTAGCTTCGCTTTGGTGAAGAACATCAGGGAATTGTTTTGCAGTAGTTTTTGTTGCATACGTATCTGTATCTTCAAACCATAAACAAGGAAGTGAATCCGGTGACGTACGTGCATTACATTTGCGCTAGGGACGGCTGTGATTGGTGGAACTCACGGGAGGCGGGACAAAATTGCGGAAAAGTCGCGGTGATTAAACAAAATTGCAGAATTCACGGAGATTGGTTGAATTTGCGTTAATTGCAACATCGCAAATTCCTGGAGGGACTGAATTTTATATCCCCTCCAGGTGTCACCATCTAAAGCCAAAATCTGTTTTTTTTGTTCAGCATGATTTTTTTCTATAACCACCTTTAAGCATATGGGATATATCACAGTTTCAACAGTAAAACTACCAGTTTAATGTCTGTAACATAGAGTCAAAGAAACAAGCACTGGTACCCTGGATGTGTTTTCTGTTTTCTGATAATATAGTGGAGAAAACTTTAAAAAGTGCATTTTGGGTAAACTTTCAAGGGTCCTATCACCACGTGGGATAGATAGTTGGATAAACAAGTTCTAGCAAATCAAAACTCTAATTTTTACCCTCATTTTGGGTTTAGATCATGACACCTGAAGTGGATGTAACATTGATTTAGTTTGGGTTTTTAACAGAACTCAAATGTGAAAATTGTATATGTCGATCTGCTGTACTTATGAAGTTATGAGGGAGTAAAAACACATGGCTTTTTATTTACTATGGCTTTATTAGATTTACTAAAGTAAAATAAATCACCTGATTCTGAGGAGGTCAGGTGGGAGGTACTGACTGATCTTTGACATCTTGATTCAAGACTGTAAGATGCTGATGTTGCTGGATGGTGGTGGTTAAGACGCCGGAGTGTTTGGACTGTTGTAAGTTAATATCTATCAATAATTCCTCCAGGGATAAATAATGTAAATGAACAGACATGAAAATAAAATATTCATTCATTCATTTATTCAGTGCGCTGCAGAAATACGAGAATCGGCTCCAACTGCAGCTCCGCCCTGAAAAGCATGAAAGCAGTCTGGTGCTAAATCTGACCTGACAGACTACGAGATGCTACACATGCATAGACACACTGAACCACAGAGAATCCCAGCATGTAGAGGAGCAACAATAAAGGAAAACGAGGCAGACAAGCAGCAGAACACAGACGCCGAGGCAAAACAAAAATAAGATACTGTTTAATGCAATGAAAAAGAAGTAAAGCGACATTTTGGGGCTCTAAGAAAAGGGAGGGTAGAACAACAGCTAGATTAAGAAATGGACACACAGCACAAACAGGGAGATTAGTGGGAATGCAGCCAGCTGGCAGAGTGTTGGAGTTCAGATCAAAGACTGAACTTGGGAAGAAAATGAAATCAATCAAAGTGGGATTAAACAGCTACTGTCAGCTTGGATTCTTCTGGAAACCTCTCAGGAAGACTGGATCGGCTGACAGGAGGGAAAAGAAGAAGAAGAGGCCCAGATACTGAAGCACCTACAGCCTCCATTTGCACAGAGGAGGGCGATAAAACTAACAAGCTGGATGCAAAGTGCTTTAAACACCTGCAGAAGAAGAAGAGTCAGAAGCACCCGAGTCTTCAGCGAGGCGTGCAGCAGCTCTCAGGTGTTTGACCGTCACTGCTGCAGAGCTCACTGACAGGTGTCATCAACAGACTGAGGTCATACTGGTTAGAAGTTAGCAGACTGTGGAGGACTTCATGCAGGGTGAAGCCTCTCTGGATGATCCTCAGACAGGTGAGAACAGCTTCAAACCGCCCGACTGGCTTGTGTGTCTGCAGCTGCTGTGGAGTTTCTAGTGTTCGTACACGCGTGTGATGCGTCGTGCTGGTCTTCATTCAGAAGGAGTGGCAGGTTCTTTGCTGAATGCAGCTGCAGAGGTGGGTTTGTGTTGGATAATCTGGTTAATTCTGGTAAAGCTCCACTGAAGAAGGCTGCTGAATATTTACCACTAATCTCCTGCTTCAGATTTCCCCTGTGTGTATAGAGGGCTCAGATACAGCTACACTTAAGATATATATTGATACTTTAATGCTTTAATTTGTAGCTTTTACACAATTGTAGTTTAGTTTGACAAAAAGTAATTTAAGTACACTTTTTTTGTTGATAAGCACAGAATGTGAGCGTGAGATAAATGCATATATTGTGTGTTCTTCTTGCATGGACTGATGATGAGACAACAGACCCATGAACACTAATGGATAAAAAGCTGCCCACACCCCCTTTGTTTTGTGTGTCTTTGCAGCCATTTTGCATCCAGTAGTGTTTTTTTGTGCACCTTGCTGTCATTTTGTGTCTGCGGGAGTTTTTCATCTTCTTTTTTTGTGTCACTGGCCTTGCTTTGTCTCTGTTTGCAGCGATTTTTCACCTATTTTTGTTTATTTTGCGTCATATTTCATTGGTTAGCATTTACTCCTGGTAATCTTGAGTCTCTTAGTAGTTGTTGTCCTCTCTTTGTGTCTTAGGGCTGTAAACTAGGATCAATTTTGAGAATATAATCCAGAGTGGTACGTTATTACTGCATCTTTATCTTCTTTTTTTGTTGTTGGTATGGATGATTTGCTGTGTAAAGTCTACAGTGTTAATATTACCTGATGCAAATGGAAAAAAAACAACACTAGGAAGACTGGTGGGGGGGCAGCTCTACACATGGTGGCAGAAGAACCGGCTATGAAATCATCAAGGATGCCCAATAATGGAGGGGCTCAGAGGAGGCATCCAATCTGATCCAGGTGCTGGCAGCTCCCAGCAGCAGCAATTTGTTTGTCCAGAGTCAGTACATGTGGTTTTGTTGGAAAGTACTGAGTGCATATTTGCAGTGGCCATCAGGTGCGAAGGTCTTTGTCTAATTCACAGTTGAAGGAGATACTATGATCCTGCCTGAACACACTGAGCGAAATGTCAGAGCAGGTTCTCATATAGGTCTTATCTGTGTTTTCTGATGTGTGAAATAAACAGATCTCTTAAATAATGTTTCAGGTGGAGCTCACTGATGAGGAGATGCTGTCGGTGCACACAGAGAGGGCTAACTTTATCTTAAACATACAGTGAGGTTGGACCAAAGTATCCATAATGTATGAAACAAAGTCTTGTGGTTGTCTTATGATAGGGTTAAACTTATTATAATGCAGTAGCTTCTCTTCCCCACTCCCAACCCAACCGGTCGAGGCAGATGTCCTCCCTCCGTGAGCCTGGTTCTGTCTGAGGTTTATTTTCTCCCTTCCTTATCATAGGGTTTTTTTTGGTTCCTTCCCACCATCGCTGATTGCTTGCTCATAGGGAATCCAAAAGCAACTTTGGATTGTTGGGTTTTCTGTTTCCTGTTCTTTCTTATAATGTTTAGCGCTATGTGACGACTTATGTTGTAAATATGTGCTATATAAATGAAACTGAATTGAATTGAATTGAACTTGTTGACCTGTTTCACAGGGAGAGGAACATGTAGCACTCTGCTCAGCCCGTGTCCTCCATCTCTAGGCCGTCTCCAAAAAACAAAGCGTAAGGCTTTTAAATTATCTAGTAATCCATTGTTTATCTGTTAAAGTGAGCCTTTGAACACAGTACGGCATGGCTGCACGCCAAGTCACCTCTGTTGCTTGTTGAACTTCCTCAGTGTCCAGTCAACTCGTTGAATGTTTCTACAGGTTGGAGTTTCTTGTAGAGGGGCCTCTACAAGAGGAACCTGCAGCTTGAAAATATAAGAAAAGAGCTGCAAATCAAGAAGCTCAAATTAGAAAGAGAAAAACTGGAATATGAAAGGAAGGTATTGCAGTAAATGGTACGTAAAAGTCTTTGGTAACACTTGACTGACATTGTGTACTAACTTTTTTCCCCATTTCTTTTCAGCAAAGGCAGTTACTTGAGAAAAGACATGAGTTGAACACACCCAGTGATTGCTTTCTTCCTTTTGTAAATATTGTGTTAGTTAAAATCCTGTTGTGCAATGGCTGTTCAGTGGGGTGATGGAGGGCAGCGAGGTTGGCTACATCAGCAGCCACCAGTGACACATGAGGGACTCTCTCTTTTCTGATCGCCGCAGTGTTGTGCATATGCAAAGATAATGTCACCGGCCTGGTCAGGAGACAGCCTCAGGCCAGTCAAATCTTGATTTGATGAACCCAAAGTTCATCTTCATCCTGAGAGCTACATTAAATCTATTTTGGTACAGGGTCTGTGGCTCAGGATGGGGGACCATCAAACACTGTGCACTGTGTGTAGGGGTCTCCTCTGTCTCAGAGCAACAGTCCATCAAGAAGCCTGGTTAAAAACAGGAGAGGGGTTTACTTTAAGAGTTTTTAAAAAGAACAAAGTCATGTATATTTGCCACACTCTGCTCAAACTGGAGACCCAGTGAGGACTCCCTGAGAAGTCATGAACCGACCCAGGATATCTGGCCTCCAGGCTAGTGACCATTAATTTACCTGAACTTTGGTGCTGTGAAAGGACATCCTTTTAATCGTTGCCCTCATGTTCCCCCCAGGCTCTAGTAGTTGCTGCATGGCTTCATCAGCACCACCTGGGACCCTGGAGAAACCTATTAGATCTATATGTTACAATGTACATGCAAATAATCATGATACTGGTTAATAATATAATAAAATATTAATGCAATATATTGTGTATGTAAAAGGCTTCCTTAATAGCCAGTGTGGTCATATGGTCAAAACTCTGAATAGACCAGGTCAGCTCCACGGCATCTGTTGTCATGGTGATCTAGCAGGTTAAAAGAGTGCCACCTTCATGACACTGAAATCTCTGACTTTAGGCTCGACATACCTCGCTAACCCTCTAATCTGGTTTTGTAGTACAGCTCTCTGGTTTGGAGCTTATTGTTGTCACTTTGAGTCTCTGGTCCTTGTGTAGTCATGGTTTAGCATCTGTGCAACTTCAAACTGAGGCTGAGGCATGTGTTCAGTAGGTCCACCATCTAATCTTTCCAAACTGTGTGCATTTGTTGAACATATTATTAAAATTCCAAACACGGCTCCACAAAACAACCAATTAAAGCGGATATTCAGAAAATATTTCATTTTCTTTTAAGCTCAGGTTAACTCTGTGACTCTGACAGAAGAACGTGCACTGCCAATGATTTTTTTAGTTAATAACAATTAGAAATCAAACTGCTTGAGAGATGAGGTATTTGATAGAGTGCAGTCATCTGCCAAAACCTACTCATGTGTGGTTAGACATTAATTTTACAAACACTGTTGTGTTGCTTAATGACAGCAAAGTAATGAAGTGTTAACCTAAAATCAGTGGGTTCCTCCTGAAAATGAATCAACATGGTATCAGTTTATGAAAAATGGTTTGTGCTTATTCAGTAAATCAACATGTTTTTACCTCCTGTGGTTCTAAAAAGTAAATATGAAGTTGTTTCCAAATGATGCTGCTCTTAGACAAGAAAGAAACTGTAATAACAGACTGAAGCATACAGAGGCCATCTTATTTCCTCGTCTCTTAGTGGAGGTAAAGAACCAGAGATAATGAACGGCTCACCATTTTAATATGCAACACTGAAGAGCTGTAATGAAATGAAATGAACTAGTAGCTACACTATATTACCAAAAGTATTTGCTCACCTGCCTTGACTCACATATGAACTTAAGTGCCATCCCATTCCTAACCCATAGGGTTCAATATGATGTCGGTCCACCTTTTGCAGCTATTACAGCTTCAAGTCTTCTGGGAAGGCTGTCCACAAGGTTGAGGAGTGTGTTCATGGGAATATTTGACCATTCTTCCAGAAGTGCATTGGTGAGCTCACACACTGATGTTGGTGGAGAAGGCCTGGCTCTCAGTCTCCGCTCTAATTCATCCCAAAGTGTTCTATCGGGTTCAGGTCAGGACTCTGTGCAGGCCAGTCCAGTTCATCCACACCAGACTCTGTCATCCATGTCTGTATGGACCTTGCTTTGTGCACTGGTTCACAGTCATGTTGGAAGAGGAAGGGGCCCGCTCCAAACTGTTCCCACAAGGTCAGGAGCATAGAATTGTCCAAAATGTTTTGGTATCCTGAAGCATTCAAAGTTCCTTTCACTGGAACTAAGGGGCCAAGCCCGACTCCTGAAAAACAACCCCACACCATAATTCCTCCTCCACCAAATTTCACACTTGGCACAATGCAGTCCGAAATGCACCGTTCTCCTGGCAACCTCCAAACCCAGACTGGTCCATCAGATTGCCAGATGGAAAAGCGTGATTCATCACTCCAGAGAAGGTGTCTCCACTGCTCTATAGTCCAGTGGTGGTGTGCTTTACACCACTGCATCCGGCGCTTCGCATTGCACTTGGTGATGTACGGCTTGGATGCAGCTGCTCTGCCATGGAAACCCATTCCATGAAGCTCTCTGTGTACTGTACTTGGGCTAATCTGAAGGCCACATGAAGTTTGGAGCTCTGCAGCAATTGACTGTGCAGGAAGTCGGTGACCTCTTTGCACTATGCGCCTCAGCATCCACTGACCCCTCTCCGTCAGTTTATGTGGCCTACCACTTGGTGGCTGAGTTGCTGTTGTTCCCAAACTCTTCCATTTTCTTATAATAAAGCTGACAGTTGACTGTGGAATATTTAGGAGGAGGAAATTTCACGACTGGATTTGTTGCACAGGTGGCATCCTATGACAGTTCCACGCTGGAATTCACTGAGCTCCTGAGAGCGACCCATTCTTTTACAAATGTTTGTCAAAACAGTCTGCATGCCTAGGTGCTTGATTTATACACCTGTGGCCAGGCCAAGTGATTAGGACACCTGATTCTGATCATTTGGATGGGTGAGCAAATACTTTTGGTAATAAAGTGTATTTTAACACTTTAAAACTAAAGGGGTATCATGTTGTAGTTTTGAGCAAACTCATGTTTTTACCTGGCAATGGTGCTACATATCTGCTGCTATAATTCATCCTGATGCAAACACAAACATCTAAACCAACTTAATAACAATTCATCCAGTAATTGTTGAGATATTTCACTCAAAACCATAAAGAGAACATATTCTTGCTTTCAAACTGTCACTGCTGAATAAAATATGCACCAGTAGTTACTTTGCTGCATCACCGTGTGGTACAGCAGCATTACAGCCCTGGACCGCAAATGCCTGCAGAGAGGATCACCAGGACTCCACTGCCCTCTCTGCACAGCATCTACAACCGCAGAGTCCACAGGAGAGCTGCCAGCATCACGAAGGACACCACCCACCCGCAACACGGATTGTTGACACTCCTGCCACTCAGGACGGAGGTACAGGAGTGTGTAATGCAGGACAACCCGTTTAAAGAGTTCTTTTTACCCCACTGCCATCAGAATCCTCAACAGCTGACCGGATTACACTAAGGACACTTTAAAAATCCATATGCTTGAAATCTCCAGTTCTCTTCTGTTTACATTATTTTTGGACGTCACTCTTTAATTTTACATTTGCTCCGCCAGTTTGTACAACATACATTTTGTAGTTCATATTTACATAGTTTTATTTTTATTTTATTTTATTTGTACTGTTTTTATACTTTATTGCTGGTATTCTGAGTGGACAGCAAAGTAAGAATTTCACTGTACAGGCAAACGTGTTTCCTTACTGTGCACATGACATTAAACTTTGAATTTGAATCTGAATGTTACTTTCTGCTCCTTTAAAGTCTCTTTTCGTAATATTTTCTGCTCATTTTGCTCTTTTTTTTGTCTTTTTCTGGTCATTTTTAGTCTTTTTATAGTTGCTTCCCTGTTTGTTTTGGCTGGTTTGCTTGTCTTTCTGGTATTTTTGGGGGGGTTGTTCTCTTTAGTGGTCATGTTGAATGTTCTAGTGGTCCTTTTGCGTGGTTGTGGTCATTGAACCACTGCTCGTACTGGTTTGGCGTCTTTCTGTGTCCATCTGTTGTTGTTCAGTTCTTTCTCTTGGTGGAGTTTGCATCACCTTCTGGTCCTTGGTGTCTCTTTTTGTATGATTTTGTGTTCATTCTTCCTTTTTTGCTGGTCTTAGGCATTTAGAGATTTTTTTTGTAATGGTTTCTCTGTCTTTGTGGCTGGCTTGCACCTCTCTCTGGTGACACGTAATTTTTTTGTGGTTTCTCTTTGTGGTCATTTCCACTCTGTTTGCAGGGGTTTTACATGTGTTTCTTTTTTCCCCCCTCTTTCTCTTCCAACAGCACTGCTGGATGTAGGAGGAAGCAGCAGCGCTCCAGTTATGATTATATGTCTTAGTCATAACGCTATATTTGGAATCCATTGTGCAGCTAATGTGCTCAGAACTGCAGGGGGTGTGACGCAAAAGACGCCACAATAATTGTAGGTAGTGGACAAGTAAGAACACTAACAAAAGCAGGAAGGTTGGAAAACTGATTCTAAAACCCTTGGAGACAAATTTGTGATCTGTATGAATGAAACTAACATATGGCAGTAATTATATGAAGCTTGTCCATCTTTGCATTGCCTGCCGTAGAATGCATTAACTGTTATACTTAAATGACATGGTTTAATGACATAAAACCTTTATGCCTTTGTACTTTATGTCAGGTTTGACATAATGATGGCATATTTTTTTTCTTTCAAACTGCTTTCTTCTTTTTTCCTATCTCTCTTTTTGTTTGAAAGAGCACCACTTCACTTTAAGAAACACATTTTGTATGGTTGACCAGTTTTGTTTCAGTGTTTGAGTAGGAAAAGGAAAGTGGGAAACTTCTGTTAAAAACTACATCCTATTTCCAGGGAAGCTATTTTTGCTGATAGTATTAAAAAGCACTACTGCTAATAATAATAATAATAATACTACAGGTGCCCTTCTGTTGGTAAAATGCAGAAATATTAATGTAAAGTTGGTTTACTATATATATTTTTTCATTTAGTTTCTATGCAATTTTCAAACTCGTATTTATTTTGTATGTGTGTTTTAATTAAACCCAGGATTGTTTATGTCGCATTTGTAGAGAACTATATTGAGTAGTTCTAGTGGGTAGAGCGCAGCGGAAGGATACAGGCTTTCAGTCTATAAAAGTCGCTCCTCTGCTCTTCGTCTGTGTAAACACTGACAAGATCCTGAGTACGGAGTGACAAACCCTGGTGAAACAATTTGCTTGTAAGTGGTTGTTAATCTTTGTTGCTTTTTAGCTTTTTAAAAATTACAGTAGCTAAATATATGCCACATTGTTTTGAGTGGTGTTATTTGTGATGAATCTTTTGTTAATTTAGCGGAATGAATCGGTAACTACGACAGCTGTTTTTGCTAACGAGGTAATGACGGCCTAAACTGAAAAGCCTATCCAGGGCCGAAGCTAACCTGAAAGAAAACGCCGCTCAACTGCGGCCGTTTTCGGAAATTGGCTTTTTGTTCATAAACTGACGTTCAAATATGTTAAATATATTTAGGAATTCGTGACTTGGTTATCGACAGAACTACGACAAACGCCGGACGTTTCTACCGGCTCCCGGCTATCAACGTTAGCTTATTAGCTTTGCCCATTAGCTAGTTTACCGGCCCGACAGTTTAACAGTCATTTATCAGAATTACCGGGCGGGTTTCCTGCTTTCACTTTCACACGTCTGTTCCAGTAAGCTGTTCAAAGTGTCGCTGTTGTGTAGAAACAAAGCCTCGACCTGAAACCGATGGCTGCAGCCGAATTAAACTGCAACGTCAGTTAGCTGTTAGCTTAGCAACGTATCCAAAATATTGATTTTGGCGCAACGCTAAATTAATTCTTGGCAAAAAGACCACAGGCAGTGTATTGCAGACATGACATGAGTACTGATAAATACGTAAAGCATCATGCATTTCATCTGCATCTATTTGAATGTAAATGAGCGGATAGACTTACCGTTTGGAGTTTTTTTTTTTAATGGAAATGCTGAACGACACCGAACAATTGGAAGAAAATTGTGATTCGCAAAGTAACTTGGTCATTTGGAGTTAAAACGTGTTGGATCATTTCCACACGATCATCAATATATTGGCTGCTCTAAATTCTAAAGTAAAAATGTGATCTTAAAGATTTAAATTGTGCCAAACTTGAATTTATTTTTTATTTTTTTAAAAATGGTGATGGAACAATTGGTACCAAAGCTGTGATTGTGTTAATTTAAACAACTGAAGTAGTAATAAAAATTAAATAAGGAAATACTAGGAAATTTCTGGAAACTTTGACACTGATCAGTCATTCCTGTCTCAGGAGCAGCATTTAGGTATAATTGACTCCTGTGTCAACAGGATAACCTCATATATTGTCAGTTGTTTTTGTTAATTGAATTGTTAAACATTTCAATTTGAAAGCAATTAATTAATCCCTCATATCCTCTCAGACATTATTCACTACTTTTCCTTGTTTTATGTCACTGTAAACAAAATATATTGCTGAATCATCACACAAACAAGAAATTTGTAAATTTAGGAACTGAGAATTAATCCATACTGGGTTAAAATCCTCAGTTGCAGCCCTGACATGTGTAAGGCTCCTTACTTAAAGATGCTTTCAGGTTCGTTGTTGAAATGGTGGTTTACCAGTCTGCTACAATGACTGCTAGTCTCTGTAGCTCCAGTGCTCATTGACTCATACCCAGGTTAACGGCAACGATAATAATTCATCTAACTGCTCATCAGTTCTCAGCTGCTTGTCTGCTGCTTTCCAGAGCTCATGTGTTTAAGACCAGAGAGAGTCTATTGGGGCATCATTCTTATTACAGAGTGGCTGATGTAGCCAAGACACTTTAGTTGCAAAAGTCCCATGTCTGGGGTTAAAAACTATCAGCATTTGGAATGTGTCCTCTACTGAAGCAAATGATTCATTGATAATGTTGCAGACTATCAATTAAAAACAATAACTAAACATTTGCATCCCAAATGTAAATACAGTTTTAAAATTTGGACTAACTGACTTGCAGTAAAAACATTTTGCATAATTACTATATTTTCTGTCTACAGTGTCAAGATGCAGATCTTTGTAAAGACCCTGACTGGTAAAACCATCACCCTGGAGGTGGAGCCCAGCGACACCATCGAGAATGTGAAAGCAAAGATCCAGGACAAAGAGGGGATCCCTCCCGACCAGCAGAGGCTGATCTTTGCTGGTAAGCAGCTGGAGGATGGCCGCACCCTCTCCGACTACAACATCCAGAAAGAGTCCACCCTCCACCTGGTGCTGCGTCTGAGGGGAGGCATGCAGATCTTTGTGAAGACCCTCACCGGCAAGACCATCACCCTGGAAGTGGAGCCCAGCGACACCATCGAGAACGTCAAAGCCAAAATCCAGGACAAAGAGGGGATCCCTCCCGACCAGCAGCGTCTGATCTTTGCTGGAAAGCAGCTGGAAGATGGACGCACTCTGTCCGACTACAACATCCAGAAAGAGTCCACCCTCCACTTGGTGCTGCGTCTGAGAGGAGGCATGCAGATCTTTGTGAAGACCCTGACTGGGAAGACCATCACCCTGGAAGTGGAGCCCAGCGACACCATTGAGAATGTGAAAGCAAAGATCCAGGACAAAGAGGGGATCCCTCCCGACCAGCAGCGTCTGATCTTTGCTGGTAAGCAGCTGGAGGATGGCCGCACCCTCTCTGACTACAACATCCAGAAAGAGTCCACCCTCCACCTGGTGCTGCGTCTCCGTGGCGGAAACTAAGCAGCTTCTCAGTGTGACCACCATTTAAGCCAGAGTCCACAGCCTGCCACTCATTCCTTTTTTTAGCATTTCAATAAAGTTTGAGCATTCCTGAACTTTACTTTCACCAAATTTTAATAAGTTCTCTTTGAGTTTTTGCTGCTTTTGTTGATCTTTGAGTTCAGTAACAGAAAACACACAAACATGTTGGATGTAGAAATGATGTGTTCGTGCTTAAAGTGCTAAAAGTTCTGTCAGGTTGAAGCTTTTTACACCAATCTGTTGAGGCCTGAAGTTGTTTTTATTATGATGTTGAAAGCAGAGCGAGGCGGTCCTGCTGCTGTTATAGATGTTCAAGCAAATAAAATGGCTTCTCACTGTCAGCTGGTCGTTGAATTATTTCGTACCTGAGCAGAACCTGCAAGATGTCTAATGATTTCCAAGATTGATGCTAATGTTTCTCAAATTTAGGTTTTTACACTAGGAAAATTTGACGTCCCAATGATAAATCACAATATTTGAACTTAACATTTTCATGATGCTGTAATTCTGCTGTAAAACATGAGCTCCACTGCTCATGTTTGTCCTGCTGGTGTAAAGAAATCATATTTAAACTGCTAAACATCAATAGTGACTCAAACTGTCAAACTTACTTCACATTTTCCAGTGATTGTGGCTGCAGCTAATTATTAGTCTGACAGATGAGTAATTGTTCAGTTTATACAATATGAGACAAGTTAAATATCACAGTATAAGAAGGTCAGAGCTGGGCCAAACATTACTGTGATCAGCAATAATGGAATACAATGAAGCACATCTACTAAGTACAGCTTTTATGAAACTGAGTATTTCCATGTCATGCTAATTTCTACTTCACTACATTTAGGAGGCAGATGTTATACTTTGTACTCTACTACATTTATTTTAAAGCTTTAGGTATTTTGCAGATTCAGAAATTTAGAATTTAAGGATTAATCAAGTGATGCTATACTGTCATTGCTAAAGTTGCCCAGCAGTACATACAGGGATTAAAAAGAGCTTCAGCTACATCATGAAGGAGATAAACACAATGTATTATTACAAATTCAGCAGTTTGAATGATTTTGAAAAGTGCAGCTGGATTAGAAGTAGGATTTTTAACACTGGACTTGTAATAGAGCAGTTTTGCACTGTATTGCTCCTATTTTCACTAAAGTAAAATATCTGAATACTAAAATCACCACTGGTAATTAATCAGTGATATACTTCAGTGCATTTACCCCCCTTTTTTTATAACTTAGTAAATTAGGATTTTACAAACAACATTTGCTCATTTGATATAGAAAGTACACCTTGTCATGTGTGTATGTATTATACAGAATATAAAATATAGCAACATGCAGCATATTAACAGTATTAAAGCCATATAGACTTAGTACGTCAGTTTTCACTTACCTGACATTTTTAATGCAGGAACATTTTGAATTTGCATTATTTTTATTTGACTTGATTAAACAGGTTTTGTTTTTTGTTTTTTGTTTTTTACTGGGACCATTTCATCCATCCATCCATCATCTCTACACCACTTTATCCAATGTAGTGGAGTGCTGGAGTCTATCTCAACTGACTTAGGGTGAAGAGAGGGTTCACCCTGGACAGGTCACCAGTCTATCACAGGGCTACACATAGAGACAGACAATCAAGCACACTCTCATTCACACCTATGGACAATTTAGAATCATCAATTGACCTCAGCATGTTTTTAGACTGTGGGAGGAAGCTGGTGAAAACCCAATCAGACACTGGGAGAACATGCAAACTCCACACAGAAAGATCCCAGGCCGGGATGCAAACCCACTCAGAATAACAGAGGAACAATGATCTGCTTCAATCAAATAAAAATTAAATGGTGTATTCTAACACATGTATCTGCAACTAATAGAGGAAAACCCTACAAAGCTTTTTATAACCTCTTCAGATAAAATCATTAATGCAGAGGGAGCCACATTTTTTGAGTTGTGATAAAAACAAACCAACACAAACAGATTTTAAATGTAGTTTTATTACATTTCTAGGGGGCTTTACATCCACAAATCTTCCTCTTCTCTACCACTTTTGAAATGCACAAGTAAAACTACAGATCCTAAGAGGCCTAACATGAGTTCACAGAGGGTTCATGCATTTATTATTAACACGTTTCGGTTGTTTCTGTCTATTCGTGTCGCTACAGGAGGTTCGTTCACAGAGCCGAGAGCTCGGACAGTTTGAGGATCTGAATAAAACATCTGATAGCATCCAGCTAACGAGTGTGATGGAGCTTTTTTGTGTTGGGGGGGCTGACTTGAAGCGACACATGAGGCGGATCGTGAGCTGCAATCAGCATGCAACACTCTGCACCGTGGCTCCGTCTGCAGGGTTCACAGGACGGTTTCAGCGCAGGAGTCAGCGAAGGGAGGACGCAGCCTCCTGGGAGGGTCTCTGTGGGCTTCAGGAGGTTCGTTAGGGGGGTACAGGCCGAACTGCTGCTGCGTGGAGAAGAAACCAGACCCCTCGCAGTCCGACTCCACCTGGATGCTGACCTGCGGCTGGCGTGGAGGCCGGCGAGGCGGGGGAGGGTCGGCGGGGGCGAGGCTCGTCTGGGAGGTGGCGGGTGAGGGGGGGCAGGAGATCTTCAGGTGCAGAGTGATGCTGAGGAACAGCGGTGGTGGAACACTGTTACTCTTGTCTCAGTTTACAGCTGAAGAACACCGAGCTCAGTGCAGCACAACAGTCCTGCAGAAACCCCTTCATTATGAACACCATGTGTTTTACTACAACTGCTTCATTCAATTGAACCCTCTGAAGCCCAAAACACCAATAGCAGGCATGTTATCTTCAAAATATGACACCATTTACCAGCTAGAGGCTAAGCTTAAAACCCTGATGTCACTTTTGTAAAATAAATATCAAACAGACTCAACTTTTTATTATTTCTAAATGTGTCAAACTGCACAGAAGATATGTCTGAGTTGTCTCTACTGCTACACCGTCTACTTCTAGTCATGGTTGTGCTGTTTCCATAGAGATGCAGAGGGGAAAAATGCAAAGAACACCTGAGTTCAGAGGGTTAACAGCCTTTACTCTGAGCTGTAGTTGTCTTTCTCTCTTTGGTGAAGTAAAGCTGAAACTTACTTCAGGTTCCTTGCAGGACTGTTCTGCAGCAGATTTCTCTCAGCGTTCCCAATAAACTGAGTTCACTGTACACATACACAAGCTCTGCGATACAAAAGCACCCAGGTTCAGTGTTTTGCATCAGTTTCCAGGGTTCCCGAGCTGTCGAGGGGTGAAGGAGTGATGAAGGGACAGAGGTGATAAATGCCTGTGATGTGTGTGGCAGCAGGCAGAGCTGCAACTGACAGCAGAATGACTTTCACTGTCGATTAATCTGTCAAATACTTTCTAGATGAACCTATCAATGGTTTGGTCTGTAATGTATTAGAACATTTAGAAAAATGTTGATCAGCGCTTCCAAAAATGCAAAGTGACAGCTGTGTTCCAGCAGCTTCTAACTTAATGAAGATTTGCTTTTAGGTGATTCTTGGTTGACTCTTCACCATCCTGACCAGTTGTCTCTCAGCAGCAGGTCATAGCTTGTGTTTCTTCCTGATTGTGGCAGTGACACAGCTGTACCATGAACTTTACACCTACAAATAGTTGTTTGCATGGATGATTTTGGGATCTGAAGCTTCTTTGAAATTGCTCCAAATGACTTTCTTGACTTTTTCAAGCCATTGATTTGCTTTTTCAGATCTGTGCTGAGCTCCTCAGACTTTCCCACTGTACTGTTTGTGAGTCTAATGAGAGCATCAAACTATTTAAATTGGTCAGCAGCTGTAGTCAATTGTAATCAGGAGAAGTTAAAAGACCAAGAAACTAAAAATGTGAATAACTGAGCTGCCTACATCACCATATATTTTTGACTCAGCAGATTTCATCATTTTTCCTGAAGGTCTATAATTAATCTGTGAAAGACTCAAAATGCAGGATAGTTTTCTGTGACAATGACTGATGTGTTTCAGTTATTCCACCACAGAACATTAAGAGTTGCAGGATTCACTGGAAAAAAAAAGACTTCCATCGTATACACCGATCAGCCACACCATTCTGACCACTGACAGGTGAAGTGAATAACATGGATCATATTGGTACTATGTGCTGTTCTGATGGAAAACCTGGGATTTTAACATCCATGTTGATCAGACTTAGACACCCAAATAAACATTGTCCCACAACAAACACACTCCCTCATGCTGATGGAAATCCCAAATGTCACTGGATGAAAATGCACCCCACCACTTGGAAACAACATCAAACAATCAGGAACATGTTGAGGAACATGACAATGGCCCAACATGTTGATTTGACCTCCAAACTTCCTACACCCCATTCTGATAAAGCATCAACAGGATGCAGTAGAACAAGTTTGATTGAAAGAAGCCCCACTGCACAAACTAGAGCACCCAAAGGATCCAGTGCCAACGTCCTGGTTCCAGACCCCATAGGACACCCTGAGAGGTCCTCTGGTCCATGTCCAATGGTTCAGAGCATTTTTGAGCACATAAGGGGGACCAACACAATATCCATGTATGTGGTCTTTACAAGATTGTGGCATTTTTCAAGCTTGTTAAAAACAGTTCCAGTGAAAGAACCAACCAGTGACGAGGACATGAGTGGACATGGCTTTGTTTGAAGTAGTCAAACACCTGAAAGACAAACACAGCAATCCCTTGTCTATCATGGGGGCTTGGTTCCAGAACCCCCCGTGACAGACAAAATCTGTGAAGTAGCAACCTATATTTATTATATTATTTATATACATATATATATATATATATATATTTAAGGCTTTATAAACCCTCCTCACACTGTTACTTACCTTTCCCACACTCTTATAAACACTGGCTTCCATCACCGCCAATCAATCAGCTACCGACTAGCTCAAGCGGCTGTAGCTGTGTTTTCCATACGTGCGTCTACTCATCTGCTGTAAGCTACGTATTTTATATACAATGTAAAAACCTGCAATACAGTGAGACCACGAAAAGTGAACCTCGATATGGCGAGGGACGACTGTAACTACACTCATAGTCTGTCTGTTATAGTAATCTGCTACTGTGCATTATATCTCATAAGATGATTTAATGTAAAGATGCAAAATGAGCAGTAAGGTAAATGCAGTGGAGCAGAAAAAAACAGGAAATTAAAATTTAACAGGAACCTATTCCTTGAACTGAAAAAAACACATTAAGTTACTTGTTTCAACAAAAAAGTAGTCAGAGGAATCCAATGAGTTACTTTGGGAATGTGCCCCCCCCCCCCCCCAACACAACTGTTTTGAAAAAATGTAATAATCTGACAGCAGTGGTGCAAGAATGACATTAAAAAACAGCAGAATACTGAAACACTCAATAACTGTAAAATTTTTAAAAATATACCAGCAAATATCTGTAAAATGATGATAGCAGATTTAAAACGATGGGATTTGACCGTCAAACTGTAAAAGAAGGGCATTATCTACAGCTCTGACCTGTTTTTGTACAGTCTGCATGTAAATGAATATATATATCTGTGAATTTACTAGATATCATCTGTACTTTAATAAAACAGAGAAAAAAATACAGTTGAAAATTGTTACGTTTCAAATAAAGTAGAGATACTTTAGGTTCTGTACTTGAGTCTGATTCCTGAGCTATCCTCAAACACTGAAAGATGATTCATCTAATTATTCCGGTTGTTTAAAATCCTCTCTCCTTTTATTTTTACAATTATGCTGAACTATACTGTCTGTTTCATCCAGGAGGAAGAATAGTTGATCATTAGTGCACTCATCAACACTTCATTATACTTAATTATACTCTGCTTAGTGTACAGTAAGAGGAGTTAAGGGGTCCGGTCTTTATTAGTCTTCAGTCTGGCAACAAAGAGACAGCAAACACTCACAGACACAAACATCTGCACTAAGGCAGTGATTCATTTTACTGTCAGTTAATCTGTCAGTTATTTTCTGGATTCATCTGTTCGCTGTTTGGTCCACAAATGTCAGAAAATGGTTTCTCAAAGCCCAAGATGACAAATGTCTCATCTTGTCCACAACCTAAAAAAATTCAGTTTACTGTTGTACCAGA
The DNA here is from genome assembly GCA_024666655.1 of Dascyllus trimaculatus. Classification (NCBI taxonomy): domain Eukaryota; kingdom Metazoa; phylum Chordata; class Actinopteri; family Pomacentridae; genus Dascyllus; species Dascyllus trimaculatus. The sequence continues at coordinate 4,316,727 of CM045460.1, read as the reverse complement.
GGGAAAAACTGAAATATTCACATTTAGGAAGCTGCAAGCACAGAGTTGAGACTTTTTTCCCTTAAAACATGCTCAGACAGACTTACCAACTATCAAAAGAACAGCAGGGGAGTAACTTTAACTGCCAGCTAATCCTTTAATCGATTCATCGTTGCAGATCTGCTGGGTAAGGTGTAGGATTCAGTCAAGTCAGTCTTGGCCTTTCGGTGAAACTGTGCAGCTTGTATTAGACTAGATCTGAAAATATTTTTTCTCCTAGATAAGGCGTCATTGGAAAATCATGGACGTGCTTTCTATGATTTTTGGTCACATTTTATTGTATTTAGAAACATGAGTGTTTGTCGATAGCTCGTTTTAAGAATTACTGTTCAATGTATTTTTGGAAAGACATCATTTTGGCTTAATGTTTACAACTGAAACTGAATCGTCTTTTTTCTCACTGGCTGCTATTTTTTCTTTATTTATGCTGAAAAAGAACAAGGCTGGTCCAGCACCACATACCAGTCTAAAAACATCTCTGTGAAATCAGCCCCTTCACTTGACTGACTATCAGGGTTTTAGGTTTCTTTGATGGCTGTTTGTACCTTCATGAAAATGTAAACAAACTCATACTAGAACACAAGGCTCCAGCATTTTTATACAAGTTTTAATGAATGAATGTAAAAGTTGAAAACTGATCAACTGATTGTTGCAGCTCTGACTGAGAGCAGGTAACAGCACTTCTGTCAAATCAGTGGCTTTGAAGAGTTTGGGGCATTTACTGAGATTGTTATTTAAAAAAGAAGTTTACCCTTTTCTCAGGGTAACATTCACTCAACTCCGCTGTGAATCAACAGTAGAGATGACCAACCTGAAACCCACATTCAGCTGCAGAGTAACAATCATGATGGAGCTCAGAGACGCTGTTTGGATCAGCAGCAGCTCAGAGTTACCGTCCACACAGTGATGCAGAATTTACACACGGTGAAAAATGATTTTAAACATCCATCTAGAAATGCCGGGAGCACGGTGATTAAAACAGCAGGAGGCTGCTTCCAGTGGCGTTAAATTAAATGACGGGGCTAAAGCAGAGCCTTTCAACCAGTGAGGCGCCTCATCAGGGGGAGGGGGAGAGTCAAAGGGGGAGGCAGAGGGAGGAATGAGGGACAGGTGTAATGTACTAATTTAATCAAAACGTAATGAAAACTTCACTTAACCTGATTAAAACACCCAATAATGTCATGAAATGTGCTGCTGATGTTATTATATAACACTTTTCAGGTGGGTCTTTTTTCAAAACTGATGATTGCCGACTGTTTTTAGAATCGACGGACTGGTTTGAGTGATTTTAAAAGAGGAAAAAAGCTTAAATTCTCTAAATGAAGATTCTTAAATGTGAATGTTTTCTGGTTTCTTTCCTCCTCCTCTCAGACAGTAAACTGAAATCTTTGGCTTGTGGACAAAACAAGACATCTGTCATCTCGGGCTTTGAGCAACACTTTACAGGACACCTTCTAGCAGCTTGAAGTACAATACTCTTACATTTCTTATTGAACTTGAATCCTGTTGGCCTCGTCTGAGCCACAATCTAAGTGGCAACATTTATTTTTATTATCAGTTAATCTTCTGGCTATTCTTTTGGTGAACCAATTTCTCTATTACATGAGAATAAATTGTGAAAAATGCATTAAAATTTCCCAGACAAAGGTGACAGCTTCAGATGTTGTCTGTATTCTGACCAACAGTCAGACCAAAATCCAGAACAGCAATAAATCTCACGTGGCCAAAAGGATTAGCCCTTTGTATATTATTTTCACTGACAGGTTCTATATAAATGAGATGCCAAATACTATCTACTATCTAAAGATATGGTGGAGCTCAGTATGTTATGTTTCAGTGGCTGTGTGTGCGACCCAGTGCAGGTGAGTCTCTCCCTTTGAAGCTGCTGGTCCTCCCTGCATTTATAAAGAGACACTCTGCATTGTGAAAGCAAGATGGCTGACAGCAGTCCAGAGCGTTCAGCTGCACATAGTCTCAGTTAGTCTAGAACATAATGGTCTGACTACACCACACTGTCATTCTGCTATAAGGGGGGAAATGCTCCAGCTTGTTTGTGTAACCCAACCAGTCGAGGCAGATGGCCGCCTTCCCTGAGCCTGGTTCTGTCGGAGGTTTCTATCCTCCTTCCCTATCCCAGGGGTTTTCTTTTTTGTTCCTTCCCACTGTCGCTGATTGCTTGCTCCTAGGGTTTGGCTAGGTTTTCTGTTCTGTGTGTAATTCGTAAGGTCTGTACCTTACTATGTAAAGCGCTGTGAGATGACATATGTTGTAAATTTACGCTATATAAATGAAACTGAATTGAATATTTCTTTAAACCAATCACAGTCATCGTGGGTGGAGCTAAGCGAAGGATGCAACTTTTGCATTCCCTCAAAAAAGTGACGACTAAACTTGTTTTGATGTGGCAATGTATGCAAGGAGAGACGAGTGCTGTCACTGAAATGGATCATTCACTAACAAAAAAACAACTATCCAGGCAGCCTTATGGCACGAATCCAAATCATTGGCAAAACTTGGGATTTTTCGGTATTGAAGGTTACTTTTAGAGGTTGATAGCAAAGGGGAATTTGAAAGCCCTAACATGCAGACAGTAAAACGAGAGAAACTGCAGCCTCCATCCAGTGAGTCAGATTGAGATGCTGCTGTTCCAGTGTGACATCTGGTGGTTCTGAACGTCATATTCAGCACCTTTAAAGCTCCCATATGGTGAATATCCATTTTCACCGTGTTTTGAGGTTGTTATAAACATAGAAGTGCAAAACAGCTTCTACCATTCCTCAAACTCCCTCCAGAGCTAGTTGGCCGACCAGCTGTACAAGCTAGTAACAGCTTGACCCAGGTGCTGCCTTACACCCTACTAACTAACAGTCAAACTCAGACAGAGTTTTCTTCCTGAAGGGGGCGAGAACAGCAGCAGCTCTTAGTTTTCAGAGCAGATAAGCTCATTTAGACCCGGGCTAAAACCAGGGGCTACACAGTCATGGTGAAATGAACCATCTTTGCAGCATTTTAAGCAGTAAAACTAAAAGACTAGCTGTGGATGTGAGACTTGCATTCATTTGTGGAAAAGGGCCACAACATGGGACCTTTAAATCTCAGCTGTGCTTACTGACGTTGCAGTGTCACCTGCTCTTCACTTTACATGACATCGATGTTCATGTATAGTTCCCTGCAATACCGTCGCCACCTACTGGACTGGAGTGGAGCAGTTTGTTGTAAGTCCATGCACAGAAACGACCTGTAAAAACAGCCTTCGCTTATTCAGATTTCAGTGGACCAATTTCCCAAATCCTCACAGGTCTTTAGACCACAGAGGAAACACAGACAACCAGTGGTCCACGGGAACCTTTTGGTTACTTTAGAAATGTCTTTGGGCTAAAGGTTTCTTGATATTTTGTATGTAGGAGTTATGAATGCTGATCTACAACCTCTTTACGTGAAGTGTCAGTGAAGGCTGCTTTGCTGGATTGTGATTGTTTTCATGAGGCAGAGTTTTGTTTGGGTTAGGAGACCATCTTAGATAAGGTTCAGCACAAAACGTAGACCTCTGGACTATTATTACAGTATCAGTCAGGATGTTTTTATTACATTATCAGTCAAGTCATTACATTATTGGGTTTTGTTACATTTTCATCAGTTTAGAGGCAAATTTTATTACAGTTTCAGGAAATCACTACAATAAAGAGAACTAGCAGGGCCTTGTAGACACCTCTCTTGGAGGTAACTAAAGGATAATTCAGGTTTATTTCATCTTGTCTGTTCACCATTAATCTGGATGTTGTGGCTCAGTGGGTCTCGCAAACTTCACCTCTGTTGAAGAGTTTCAGGGAAACAAGGAACGGCGTAAACCAGCGTGTGTCAGTGCAACATGAACGGGCTCCCTGCAGCTTTCCAACAAAAGTCGGTTTTCAGTCTGACTGAAATCAAACCCTGAAATTAGCTCGCTTTGCAAACCGGACCTGCATGTTCATCCACATACAGCAGTTTGTTTACAAGTCAGAGGTTTTGGACAGACAGTATTGCATGTTTGTGCGACTCCTTGTTCCAGAGGTAGAGAGGGCAAAGTCTGACCAACCCATAGAGACACACCAGACATATCAATGGTTAAAATAAACCAGCATTAGCCTTCAGGCTCGTTAAAAGCATCTGATCAAAAATCATCTTCTTGAAGTCAGAAGTATTTAGAATTTTAAACTCAGTGTGACTTGCACTTTCTAAACATATTCACAAGTAATTTTTATAAAGCTGGTTTGGAAATCATGGGAAAAAAAATCTTTGTAAAACATTTTTCAGGGGCTGGTTTCACAAAGACAGACACCAACTGTGACTCAGATCTAACGAACAGTCGGAGAAAGTTTTTTACTTCTTTGCTGAAATAATTTGCTATAAATTCTCAGTAAATGAAATTAAACTAATACCTTAAGAATTGGCAGTAGCTGAATGTCAAATCACTGATCATTCCAGCAGAAAACAAGCATTCTGGAAGAATTTAACAGTTGTAAGGAAGCTTTTACTGAGGCAAAAAACAGCAGTAAATATTGTCAATCCCACCTTTGAACGGACCATCAAAGCCACTCAAGGAAAAAATTATTTAGTTCAGTAAATAGGATGATAGTCTGCAAATGTCAGAAAATAGTTCCATCAGTGTTTCACAAAGCCCAAGGTGAAAAATGTCTTGTTTTGTCCACAAAGCAAAGAAATTCAGTTTACTGTCATAAAGGAGGAAAGAACCCAGACAATATTAACATTTAAGACGCTGCAATCAGAGAATTGTCACTTGTTTTTCCTTAAATTATTTAAACCAATTAGTCAGTTATCAAGATGGCTGGTGAATAACTGAAGAATTGCAACTAGTCATTTAATGGATTCATTGTTGCAGCTCTAGAGTGTGGCTGACTTTTTAAAGCTTATGTAAGTTTGTGAAACTGTCTAGCTTGCATTACATCGGATGAACAACATTTTCTTTTCCTAGATTAGCTGGAAAACGTAAAAATGAATCATTGCTTTGTTGTAAGAACGACTTGATGGATTTTTGTAAAGACCTAGTTTTGAGATTCGTCTCTATAGCATTTTTTTCCTTTTTTGAACTGGTTATTATTTTTTCTTTGCACAAAAAATGACACATTAAGTCTGGCTTATTAGTCTACAAACTATCCCTGTGAAACCGGCCCCTGAACTTGCCTGAGAATCATCATGTTTTAAGGTTTTCTTCAGTATCACAGTGGTACAGTGATGGCTGTTTGTACATTCATTAATAAACTGATAACAGGACCTGCTAATAGCTAAATCGGCTAATTTTAATAATCAGTATGTAAACAAAGACATACTAAAAAAAAACATGGCTCACGTTGTAGCCGATAGCATAACTTACGGAATCCATGGCGGCATTATAATTCCTGTTTCTCAAAGCACTATGGGAACAATAGGCCCAAAAGCAAGTAGCTGGAGGAGAGAAGCAGCTAGGAGCCCCGAGAGTCAAGGACACCCTACTGAGTATTCACACGTATGTCCTGCACTCTATACAGCAGTTTCTATGAAGTGCACAGTTATTTCTATGTGAGCTCTACTGTACATGCTTGCAATGTCATAATGATGTAAGCAGTCCAAATATACTCTACAGCTGAAAATGCTGAAGCCTAAAATTACCCACATACTGTACATATAAATACAAGTGACACAGCAGCTGAGAACTGAACAGACCATGTGTTTCTATGTTGCAACTATGTGTGTGGTTGTCTGGAAGAGACAGTGTTGTCCCAGCCAGTGTTCCTGTCAGGTGAATATATCAGATCACTGTAGGGCACGTGCAGTTTCAGCACACAGTACCTGCGGTCTAGCTCATTTTGATCGGATGTGACTGTCGAGTAGGGGTTCATCTCCTGCAAGGAAACACACAGACCATGCACAAAACAACACGGAGCAAGCAAACACAGGCATGTGAGCACAAGTGCAGAGCAACATGGACACAAACACGGACACACAAAGAGATAAACAGAACCATCAAAAACAGATTTGGAATCTGGTGCATTTTTTCAGCCAGTTCATGTTTAGACGTTGCTCTGGACCACTGGCATGTTTCTGCATTTAACTGTTGGATCTAAGCGCTTTTGTTTCTTGAAGACACTCAACCTCTCATCTGAAAGGCTTTAGTTTGTTTGCGTAGATTCTCAGTCATCCAGGTCATGATCTTTGTAGTTGCATCTATGTTCCAAATGCAAACATTACTGTCCTCAAAGGAGTGTCTCTTATCCTGTAGATGCAGGTGACTATTGTGTCTTGTCCTTAGGAGCTGCTCTCCTGTGTTGTGGTTGATTAGTCCCACCTATATATAGACCAGTGCACTCCTCGCAGCATTAGACGGCATTGACAACCCTGCTCAGCTTGGGTTTGGCTGCCTGATCCTCTGTCTGAACCGGTTTCTGTATCAGAGCGTTGCTGAAGTGCACTGGATTGTTGAGTATGGAAAAATGACACTTTGGCCACATACGGGATGACAGTGTTGTTCTGCCTGTTCTTCTTTTCTTTTCTGTTTGATGTTGTGCTATATAAGTCTTACCACTGATATTTAAATTAGTCAGCTAAATGTATATAACTAATACTGAAGTGCCTTAACATTAATATTTAAATTTGTCATATAAATTTATATAATACTGAAGGTTTTTACCTCAATATTTAATTTACCTAATACTGATTTTAGTCAGTTACATTTTTATAATATACTATCCTGTAGGCCCCTAACCTTAGCACTTAAGCTTGTTGGGTAAATGTTTAACTTTAATTGTATTCCTTTACTCGAAAGCACTTCAGTGGGCTATTTAAATACCTTGACTTCATGTCCTGGTAGGTCTGTACGTTAGGGCTGCACAATCAATCAAGTATTATTCACAAGCACAATTTTGGATTCCCACAATTAAATGAACAGAATCGACTGTGATGTTGACATTTAAACTGTTCTGCTCATGGAAACAGCCCCTGTAGATGAAACCACCTGGTTTGTGCAACTTCCAGTTCAGGACTGAGCTGCTGCACTGCAGTGACTGAGTGGAGTGACCTGGAGGTTTCTATCTACAGAATTGACCTGAAGCGTCTATTCGAGAGTTTTGATTCTGACCTACAGTACAGGCCAAAAGTTTGAACACACCTTCTCATTCAATGCGTTGTCTTTATTTTCATGACTATTTACATTGTAGATTCTCACTGAAGGCATCAAAACTATGAAATAATACATGTGGAGTTATGTACTTAACAAAAAAAGGTCACATAACTGAAAACATATTTTATATTCTAGTTTCTTCAAAATAGCCACCCTTTGCTCTGACTACTGCTTTACACACTCTTGGCATTCTCTCCTTGAGCTCCAAGAGGTAGTCACCTGAAATGGTTTTCACTTCATAGGTGTGCCTTATCAGGGTTAATTCGTGGAATTTCTTGCTTTATCAATGGGGTTGGGACCATCAGTTGTGCTGTGCAGAAGTCAGGTTAATACACAGCCAACTGCCCTATTGGACAACTGTTAAAATTCATATTATGGCAAGAACCAATCACCTAACTAAAGAAAAATGAGTGGCCATCATTACTTTAAGAAATGAAGGTCAGTCAGTCCGGAAAATTGCAAAAACTTTAAATGTGTCCCCAAGTGGAGTCGCAAAAACCATCAAGCGCTACAACCAAACTGGCACACATGAGGACTGACCCAGGAAAGGAAGACCAAGAGTCACCTCTGCTTCTGAGGATAAGTTCATCCAAGTCACCAGACTCAGAAATGGCAAGTTAATAGCAGCTCAGATCAGAGACCAGATGAATGCCACACAGAGTTCTAGCAGCAGACCCATCTCTAGAACAACTGTTAAGAGGAGACTGCCTGAATCAGGCCTTCATGGTCAAATAGCTGCTAGGAAACCACTGCTAAGGAGAGGCAGCAAGCAGAAGAGATTTGTTTGGGCCAAGAAACACAAGGAATGGACATTAGACCAGTGGAAATCTGTGCTTTGGTCTGATGAGTCCAGATTTGAGATCTTTGGTTCCAACCGCCCTGTCTTTGTGAGATGCAGAAAAGGTGAACGGATGGATTCCACATGCCTGGTTCCCACTGTGAAGCATGGAGGAGGAGGTGTGATGGTGTGGGGGTGTTTTGCTGGTGACACTGTTGGGGATTTATTCAAAATTGAAGGCACACTGAACCAGCATGGCTACCACAGCATCCTGCAGCGACATGCCATCCCATCCGGTTTGCATTTAGTTGGACCATCATTCATTTTTCAACAGGACAATGAGCCCAAACACACCTTCAGGCTATGTAAGGGCTGTTTGACCAAGAAGGAGAGTGATGGAGAGCTGCGGCAGATGACCTGGCCTCCACAATCACCAGACCTGAACCCAATCGAGATGGTTTGGGGTGAGCTGGACCGCAGAGTGAAGGCAAAGGGGCCAACAAGTGCTCAACACCTCTGGGAACTCCTTCAAGACTGTTGGAAAACCATTTCAGTTGACTACCACTTGAAGCTCATGGAGAGAATGCCAAGAGTGTGTAAAGCAGTAATCAGAGCAAAGGGTGGCTATTTTGAAGAAACTAGAATATAAAACATGTTTTCAGTTATTTGACCTTTTTGTTAAGTACATAACTCCACATATATTCATTCATAGTTTTGATGCCTTCAGTGAGAATCTACAATGTAAATAGTCATGAAAATAAAGACAACGCATTGAATGAGAAGGTGTGTCCAAACTTTTGGCCTGTACTATAGGTATACATATCTGAACAGTTACAGGGAGTCGTTCTCTTGAAATAGATCTTCTTTCCATTTAATCCATATAGAAGCAAATATGCACTGGGTTCCTCTCCTCTCCTCTCTCTATACTGTTATATATCACCATTACATATCACTAACTCTTCGTCACCACCTGCTGTCCTGCCATCCCCACCCCAGCCTCTCCTGCCACCCCCTCTCCCCCTCATCCCCACTCCCACCCCAACCGGTCGAGGCAGATGGCCGCCTTCCCTGAGACTGGTTCTGTCAGAGGTTTTTCCCCCTCCCTATCCTAGGGGTTTTTTGGTTCCTCCCCACCATCACCGACTGCTTGCTCATAGTGAATCCAAAAGCAACTCTGGATTGTTGGGTTTCCTGTTCCCTGTTTATAATTTGTAAAGTCTGTACCTTACTACGCTAAGTGCTGAGAGATGGCATATGTTGTGGTATAATACAAATAAAATTGAACTGAACTGAATAGAAGTTGGCCCCTCTGGTTGTACAGCGGGTTGTCCACTACTTGCACTAGGTTGCTGGTTTGATTCCCTGAGTGTCCCTTGCTGAACTGTCCTTGGCGAGGCACTGAAGTTTCATCTTCTGAACTTTGCTGACTAAATCATTGGAGTTCTGGATGTGATGTGAAATTCTTGTCTCAGAGCCTCATTATTAAATCCTTCAGTTCTGACTGGCTAATGAGGAGTTCCAGGGATTTTAGCTCTTGTGGGGCTGTTACAATGTTGATGGTTGTTCAGGTCACAGAAATCAAGGTGTGAATGGATGTTAAGCTGTCTAAAAAGGGATGTCAAGACTGCATCTTAAGTGTCTGACAAGTGGTGTCGTAGACAGTCTCCTCTTTTTAGTTGTGGTGGTCATTACAGTTTGACGTAGATGAATACTTTTCACCATGAAAACTGTGTCCATTGCTGTCCCAGATTCTTCACACGTAGGTAGACTGCTGAGTCCTGACCAGAGGAGCTGGTTCTCCTGTGTTGTGCCATTTATCCAATGTATAGGTCTGTGTGTTCCTCACTGCATTGAACTGTGTGTGCTACATCGTTCTGTTTATTCCTGGGTGTTTTGTCTTCAGGATGGACAAGCTCCTGTCTCAGTGTGCTGCTCGGTTCAAAGCCATTTGCAATGCAGTGCTGACATCCCTAACCAGACAGCTTAACAACCAGTCACACCTCAACCCACACGACTCAGTGACCTCACAGGAGCTAAACAAGCTTTTCAAAGGAGAGGTGAAGCACGTGCAAGAAACTCAAGCAAGTCCTGTTGCCTTCGTTTTAGCACTTAAATATGCCATGAATCCTCACAGACATATCTAAAGGGTGGCCATCTTTAAAGCTTTAAGTGCGGTGGCTGCATTTATCGTCACAAAGATGTGTTTATTTGCAAAATATGCACTGTGTATTACCGACAGACTGGGATTGGTATGCTAGGGCTTTGGAGAAGCAGACACGAAATCGCATTGAAGTTAAGTAATGAACTGCTGTGGTCTGCAGCAAACAAAATGAATATAAGTTCAAGTGTATGCATAGTTTCAATATGTCCAGTGTTTTTAGCTTGTTATCAGACAGCCCCTTCTGACAAGAATTGAAATTTGTTACCTCAACCAATCTTCTGTCCAAAGCCACCAAACTCCACTGATAAAAACAACCTCACAGTACATGGAAGTTGCTGGTCTGCCATTGACATGATTAGTTAGTTTGTGTCATTGTGTGACTTTGTTTTTAAAGGATTAGTTCAGATCTGAACTAATGTGTTAAAACACCAAAGTCACACAGCAGTAGATGAATAACTTCAGGGTTCTGCAAGAAAAAAACAGACTTTTATTCCCCCCAATGGAGCCTGGAGGCTTTGAAGAGAGGAATGACCACCTGACAATATTCTCACTATGACGTACACTTAAACCAACAGAGGTTAAAAACTCATCCACAGTACTGCAGCTACTCCTGTCTGCTTCAACAAACCGGGGATGAACCAACTGCCCTCTAATGAAGGTAACACACAACCACACTTTAAAGAAACCGAACTTAAGGTAAACAATGCATTATCATATGTAGGTTTAACTGAAATTCATCCATGGTCACGAGCAACATCTATCAAAATGTCTATCAGCACACCGTCTGTCACATTTACTACAAAGCATCAAAGATTAGAAAAACAAATTACACTGATACAACATAGGTGGAGGCAGTGGATGGTGTACTCACAGTCAGAGGTCTGGTTTTGGGTGGAAGGGTTAACATAGCAGAGGTCTGGCTCTGACTGGGGCTCTATTGCCTCCATGTGAATGTTCACAGGAGGGGGGGCAGAGCTGATGGGCTGAGGGACAGAAAGAGGAGGCAGTTGGCATGCAGGACAAACAGGGATCTTAAAAGATAAGGCTCGTTTGTAAAGTGTTGTAGTAACGTGGGAGAGGTAAACAGATGTACTACAAGGAGGATGGACAGACAAAAAGACTGTAGTAAGTGTTGTACAGTGCCTTTTCAGCAACACTGTGGGACAGAGAGGAGAAACATACAGTATTAGTCAGAGAAAACAAACCCAGGAAGACACACCAACAACAGATGGAGCGACACACATTTAAATACACACTGGATACCAAGAAAAGAGATCCTCACCTCCTCGTCGCTCTCTGGCTCTGCCGCCTTTTTCTCTTTCTTCTTCTTCTTCTCATCCTCCTTCTTCTTCTTGTCTTTGTCGGGCAGTATGTCGTCTAGCCAGGCCAAGTCGTGCTGTGAGAACATCACATCCAGCAGCTTCCGTACAACCATCAGACCCAGAATCTACACACAGTGGATAAGACAGTTTGCACTTGATGAGCAGGTTCATCAGCAGTGCAAAGAAACTGGAGACTCAAGAGAAGAAGTCAGGGGATTATCAAACACAGACTGCCACAGAAAGACAGCAAACTACACTGCTGAAGACATATGGATATATCCAGTATTGCTAGGTTATGATAAGAATGTCTCAGTTCTCTCACTGAACTGCTCTGCTTCTGTAGCTTCTGTTTTCTGCTGTTGTAGGCCAGTGTAGGTGATGCTACTGATACAACATCTATGCCTTGGTACAGTTTTTGATCACATTACACAAGAGACCAGGAAGGACCTTTTCAGCATCTACTATTACCCCTGTTACCGACTTAACACATTACAATCCAATACCTTGATAAATACCACAAACCAAAACACAGTGAGTGACCAAGACCCACGGTAACACACTCACCATTACTGGGAAGATGATGGCCAGGAACGTGGACTTGAGGATCCAGAGGACAGCCAGACAGATGATCTGGACGAGGGTGAAAAGATGGACGCGCCTCAGCGGGACGTGACGCAGGAAGGAGAAGTCTGGCTGGTGTTTGGACGGCATCAGGTAGAGCTTGATTCGCTCCCAGAACTGGAACAGATCAGAACGTGTTGTCAGGTGAGGTTCCTTCTTAGATTCTTCAAATATCAGAATGAAAGCATTTCACTACACATGCATGTGAATTTACTGTTCGCAAATGTGACGGATTATTCAGTTCAGATCTGTAAACTACAAGAATTAATTTTCAGTATCTGAAGCCAATGGAAAATGAGTGAATAAGGTTATTTCAATGTATAAAACACATCTAAACATCATTTGATACACAATGTGCAGCTACAACTGGAGAAGTTTTACATACAGAATCTAAACTTGTCTGTCAAATTACAGATTTCAAATGAATATTTTACGTTTTACCTTTAAATACTACAGACAAAACATAGTACTTTTACTGCTAGTTCTTCATGATGCAGTCAACAATGGATTATGTCTCGATAAAATGCGAAAATCAGTTCACTAATTTCAAAAGCCTGAAAACACTTTACGGACCCCACACAGTTAAGTTAAGCATTAATCAAGCTCAGTTAATTCCTGACCTTTGTGGGTCCAACGCACATTGTATTTAAAACTAAATCTTTAGTAATCTCCCAGCTTTCACCTGTGACTTAAATATAGCTTACCATGTACAGCTGTATGCATAAACTGCATGTACGTGATCTTCAACATACCTGGATGCCACTCAGCGAGGCCACTCCCATGTAGAGGAAGACTCCATAGAGGACTGGCATGGGGATGTACTGAGTTAAACAGAGCAGTAGAGCATTCAATGGTAAGTCAGGGCTCCACACTACACCCAAAATAGTTGCATATGCACCCTTTCTGACAGTGTTTGAGTTAAAGTTTCCCATGGCCATATTTGTGTGAGTGCATGATGATTCACTTTTTCGTTCTTTCAGTGTTTACATCAACGCAGAACTAGGGTATGCAAAGACAAGTTCATCAGCATGCAAGGATTAATAGTTGTGCAATGCTGTACTGAAATGAGAGTAGGTGACCAAATCATGTGCTGGTGCAAGCAACACAGAAAGTTGGGAGCACTGGTGCTACCAGTGGAAAAGTTAGTCCGGAGCCCTCTAAGTGTGAAATGAAACCAACAGATCCAACGGAAAAGCAGCATGAGTAAAATCATCTCTCTTAGCACATCTGTCTCTCACTGACCTGAAGAACAGGAGCGAGGAAGACCGAGAGTCCAGTCAGAACAAACACCAGGATGCCTGTCAGCCTCTGCTCTCTGGAAATGAAACATTATCATTTTATTGATGCATAAAGTGGAGAAGAGCCCCAAACACTCACACGGTGTCAGAATAATTCATTAAGGCCTTTTTGAAATACTGATGGGAAATAAGTGGACATTGTTTTGTGTCAGGATAATCTCACCTGACTCCCAGGAACTGTGGCTGCTCTCCGGGGGCGCTGGATTCACTCTCCATCTTCAGAGAGTCGATGTGTGCGATGGAGATGACGGTGGCTGCTACGTACCAGGGCAGACCCATGAAGGAGCACAACGCCATCAGCACACCCACCCAGAACAGGTCCAAGTGGTAGCCACAGCCCTTCTACAAAGGACAAGAAGTGCAAAACCATTCAGGTCTATCCACGATCACAAGGCTGAATGATTGAAAGAAGTAACTCCAGGCTTGTGTTTGTTGTTTACATCAAACCACATTTTCCCAAAGATTTACATTTGTTGTGTTGATCTTTTATCTCGGATGGAGAGCACTATGAGTCAACTTCAGTCTTCAGTAACTAGAGGGACCCCTGGAAAGCACAATCCTCTGCCAAGGCCAGTGCAATGTCTCGGTATTTTAAATAAAATGATCTGGATTCGCATTAAAGTTTAATGGGTTCTTCCTTTGCTCTATCAATCATTCATGAAATTCAGCTTGGTGGTTTTTGTGTAATCCTGCTGACAGATAAATAGTGTTCCTCTGTCAATGAGCCGAGGTGAGAGGCGGCAGCAGCAGAGGAAGACTGGCAGCTACAATCAAAAGCAGTCAGACAATAACATGGACACCTGCAAGTCGTAAAAATGGGAATTTTTCCCATCAATTGCTTTTCTCCCACAATGCATTAACACTGCAACAGACGCAACAGCTGCATGCTAAGCTGTTAGCTAGATCTCTAAAACTGATTAAAACTGGTACATTTGTTTCATAATAAATATTGCAGGGTCTGGTTTTTAATATTTTTACCTGGGCTTAGGCTCAACATCTATTGTTGTTCATGTATTATATAAATAACAGTGACTTCATGTGAGTTCTGTCCCTCCTGTCTGACCTTCAGTTTGTTTTCCTTGCGGTTGACGATGACAGCGCTGATCTGCTGATCCATGAAGATGAGGATGGTGACGAGGAGTGCAGGAACAAAGCTGGCCAGATACCACCACCAGGGGTTTTTGCCGAATGGCATTACCAGCCAGCCACGGTCAGTGCGTGTCGGCTGCACCGCACACAAACACAACAGGGGATCAGTTCTTTAAACCTCCTTATGTACTGTAAGTGTAATCAGTATACTCACATGCAGTGGTGGAAGGAATACAGAAGTTAAAGTAGCAATATAACAGTGTCCAAACACTCCATTATAAGCAAACATTTTTTAGTAAGGACTATAAAGTATCATAGTATATATCTAGTATATTTTAAAATTATCAATGCAGATGCTTCAATGTTAAATCATTCATATTGGAGCTAGTTTTAAACACTTGATACTATGCACAGTTTGAAAGTTTAGTCCAAGTTGGGACTCTCCAGAGTAGGTGTCAACTAATTATTTGTTTGGCTGAAGACAGAATCCCATATTCAGCATTTTTTTCAATTATCAGTATTTAATTATAGTATCAGCCGTTTTGTGTTTTAATTGAATCCCCATTAAATAAATGAATTTTAAAATGTGTTACTGTTGCTCTGATGCAGTAGCCTCTCTCTATCTGTAGTCATACTCTGTGGTCTCCAACAATGTCCTGCCCACCACACTATCTGACTGGTTACATGCAACCAGTGCTGTTTTTGGCAGCCATCTTAGTCTTAGTCTTTTGGGCGAAAATGCTTATTGGTTTTAGTCACATTTTAGTCATTTCTAAATGTGATAGTTTCAGTCTGGTTCTAGTCGACAACAACTCAAAAAGGTTTTAGTCTAGTTTTAGTCTGTTTTAGTAAAAAAAAAAAGTATTAGCATTTTAACAAATTAATTTACATCAATAAGTATCAGAAATTGGGATCAAGGTTGACAGGCTGTATCAAGTGTTGCAATTCATAAATTAGGTGGGGGTCTTATAGTCGGGGTCGTCTGTTCGGGCCAATATGGTAGATCATTGACCCAGTCTGAGCCTGCTGCCTGAGGCTGTAATGGCAGGCTGCTGCAGTCAACCACGGCTACGTTTGGGGTAAAAAAAAACAAAACATTCTGGCCACCGGCCTTGAACAGACCAGCCATTTGGGAAACCTCCCTATGGCCAGCCCACCCCTGGTGAGCCTTGAGGTTAATTTTCTGGTGAGGTAGAAAGCCAAACCAACCTGCCAGACCAGAAGGTGCTTTGCTGCCACTGCACACTGCCGACTGAAGCCAGGCCTGGACGTGCTCTACTGCAGCTGCACACTCTAATGAGGTCAGTTAAGCCTGTTCATGTGTTTGTTCGTACTTTTGCAAGTCTGCGAATACAAGTTATCATCCTTAACAGTGGTCTGGTGGGTTGATTTTGTTTTCTACCTCACCGGAAAATTAACTTGTTACAACGAGAAAAGGATTTTGTTTTCTCGAGAAAACAAGATAAAAAGACAAAACAGATTTTGTTATTGTGTGATAACAACAAAATTATGTCGTTATTACGAGAAAATGGAGGAGAATTATCTCATTCTCCCTAGAAAATGGAGCAAAAAAACTAAGGTGAACCATGGCCATTTAGGGCTTCTGTGCCAATCAACACTTAAGGATAAATACTGAAAAGTTCTCTTTCAATCAATTAGATGAAACGTAAATTAAAAACTATAGTTTCTTTTGGTTCTTTGGGTATTTTAAATGTTTTGCAAAGGTTAAACCATGAGGTTTTGTACTTCTAAACGAAGCACATTTTGTCAGATTTGATTCAGAGTGGGCCAATACCATTCACAGTACAGCGGCAGAAATTTCACTTGAGTTGTCAGAGATTCCTTTTTAATTATGCACATATTATAAGTTGTACTTTTTTTACTGTCAGATTATTCAGAAAAGTAACTACAGTTGTTAGATAAATCTGGAGTACTGAAAAAGTAGTGCCATTGAAGTAGAAAAAAAATTCCTTTTTAGTACAAGGACCTCAAAGTTGTTTTACGCATGCAGACAAAAAAGACATACATATAGAAGGGTCATCATATTATTTTAGTGATATGGTATAAGTACACACATATTCTGAAATCAAATACCTTGAACTCTGTTGGAACGATTAGCTTGGGCGTGTCTAACCCCATCAACATATCCAGACCCACAAAGGTCATGATTGACATGAAGATGGCAAAATCACTGATTAGCTTCCTCAGCTACAGGAATAACCAGAAGTAAAGGGAGGACAGACAAAGATGTGTGACGTGACATTAAGGAAAGGAGACATATGTCCAAAAGAAAAAGGTGCGTACATGAGGGAATCAAAACAGGGAAATGAAAAAAGAGATGTTAAATTGATTGATAAATCCACACAAAATCAAACAGTTGGTTAGAAATGTGAAATCATTGGAGGAAGACATGTATCTAGCAGTGGTAATATAATAGCAAAACTCTGGGAAGATGGGAGAGGTGTTTAGGGAACCTTGATCTCAGTGGGTACGTGCAGTTTGGGTGTGTCGAGGTCCAGCAGGCAATCCAAGCCACAGAACACCAGGATAGAAATAATGATGGCAAAATCACTGACCAGGGCACGGAGCTGGAGCACATTCAGGGAGAAGAGAGGAGAAAAGAACACGGGAGAGGACGTTCTGATATAGATATGCAGGTTGTAGGGTGTTGGTCTGGGTAGGGAGAGGGAAGGGGTAAAGCTCAGTGTGATATTTAGAGGCTTTATAAAGAAAAAGCTGGTGATATTCTACATTTTTTGCCATTGAACAAGGACACATGTATCCTCGATGTCAGGATGTGTACAAGCCATTTTCCTGTTGACAGAGAGCAGGACACTCTTGCATGCATACATCTTGATTAGGTTTCTAAATGCTGCTGACTACCTGTACAGGCCCGGCTGCACAAGCATACCAAGTATCAGACACACAGCAATGGCTGCAGTGAAAGCATCTCATTTTTAAAGTGATGCAGATGACTGGAGAAAGAATGGAAAGGCTGAGCACTGACAAGATGCTGGTTTACCAACATGCACAATGAAAGAAGCCTTTTTCCACCGCTAACCACAGTCCATCCTGTGGTGGCTGTGGCTCAGTTGGTAGAGAGGGCTGACCTTGCAGGTTCGGTATGAGGTTCCTCCAGCTTAACTGTACAGTCTCTTGTAAGTGCAAGCCAGCTGCAGCAGATTTCAGCAACACCTGAAGCTCTGGGTTACTGATGAGAAGAACGGGTTTAAACCCCAGTGCTGCCAAGCTGACACTCTGACTAATTGCTGCAACTGTACTTCCGAATAAAATATCATGGCAACAGCTGTTAAATTATGGGCAATTACACTAAGTATGCTCAGTGATTACTGTAAATTTCAGTTTTGCAACACTTGTTTGATATTTGGTTAAGGAATATCACCAGCCTTATCCTTTAAATGCTCTGAAAAACATCCCTTCAAATTACAGGAATCCAGCATGTCACATGCAGGTTTACTCTTTTTATACTGGGAGGGCCTGTAGGAGCGTTCATGTTGTCTTGGAGGGAATTATCCACCTACAGATGTTGATGAGTGTGAGGCTGTCTTACCTTTGTCGGGAAGTAGCGGCTGAACTTGAACTTCTTGAGAGAAACAGTCATGGAGTAGGTGCCAAAGAAGAGGATGAAGGACATGAGGGCCAGATCGGGGACATACTTACAGGAGCTCCCCACCAGAGTGCCACCATACTTCACACACTCTTTCTTACTCAGCTGACTCCAGTCCAAATCTGTCAAGTTAAACTATGACAACAAAAGAGGAGAAAACGCAAGAAGGGGGGGGGGGGCAGTGGAATGGATGGGGAGTTGAGGACGTAGGGAAAAAGGGCGGAGAAGGGGAAAAATCGGGTAGCAGGGTGGAGACGAAGCAGACACAAGAGAAAGAAAAGACAAGCGATAACAGAAGAAAAGACAATACAGAGCACGGAGGCTCAGTGCTCTCTGACGACCATCTGGATAAAAACTGAAAGGGCTTCTTGGTCTATGTTTATCAAGCGTCTTGGAGTCATTCTATAGAATCGCACTGACGGCTGATTTAGGAATCGACTGCCAGGAGAGGATTATTACTTTGTCCCTACTTTGACATTGTGGTAGCTGGTTCAATTTTCTGGAAAATTTATCTGGTTCCAAGTTTCACATCCAGTGAATACTATTTTACTCCCTTCTCTTTAATCTCTCGCAAAAAGAAATCACATATACAATGATGACATATACAACATATAAGTTGCTTACTACAGTTAGATTGGTGCCATTGTCATGCTTGTCCAGGTATAGGTCCCTTAGTCACAGTCAAAATGCACTGTTTATGTTATTAACACGTTTAAAAGAAGTTGTTTTGTATGATCCCTTATTACACCAAACAGATGAAATTAATTTGGTTGCTGTGCTAAAAGAAATGAGTTTTATGACTGTTGACCACTGCTGCGTTGAAATGGTTCAGCTTCAACACAGAGTTCAGAAAAACCCCAATAAATCAGTCATCTCCTCCCCAGCTGATCCGACAGCTGGAAGGAGGCACTCATCTGATACGTCCATCATCAGCTTTGCATTGACTTGAACAACTTTGTGTTTAAGTCTTGCATAAAGTTCTCCATGAGAAGATTAACTACTACTTAAAGACATCACCTTCCGCAGAGACAGCATGTGTCATCCACAGCAAAATTATTCAGTTATTGTTCATAATATCTATTATCGGCTTATATCTTTTCCTAAAGAACTGTACACTAACACTGTCTTCAGGAAGCACAGAGGTCGTATCCGATATTAAGAAATCTGACAAAACACTTACAGTAGGCTTTAGAGAATTACTGGCCAGTTGGGATTTACTTCGCATTCTGAAACGCTTGATAAACACAATCCCAGGTTTCAGACTTTAACCACCGCTTGGTGAGATCACATCAAATGCAGCTCAAAACAATCGAACAACTTAAGATGCAAATACAGTCTGGCTTGTCTTCACAAACGGTGATAAGAAGGATTCATAAAAGAAATGCTAATCTCACACTGTTCGGTCTTTTGTCACTCACCAGCAGAGTCATGTTATCATCTCCGAGTGGAGCTGAAACATTCAGTGCAGATGCTGAAGAGACGGAAACAGAAAAAACAAATGAATAATAAACAACATGACATGCAATCCTTCCCTTTTTAGTTGCAGTGGTAACAGTATTTTTACTATCAAATGATCAGACTGCAATACATTTTCTCCTGCCTATATTAAGCTCCATCACTGTTTTCCCAGCAGGAGAATAGCTAAGGGTTACCGAGGTCTCTTCATGCATACTCACGTTTTCAGGCAGCATCCAAAAACGAGGCAGAAACACAGAACATACACAAAATCATCACAGAGTACAGACTGAATCCTTTGCTGCCTCCGACAATGAAACACAGAATTTATGTGGACCTAATGTCGTCCTGGAAATGTGTTACAAAGGTTGAGTCATTTCCTAATTATATTAATAAACTGACAAACGCTGCAGCAGCTAATTAAACGAAGTTCCCAAAGATCAAACTAATTACCTGACACCGTGCATGTGTCATGTCAGGTCATGTCACGTCTCATTAATTGTCTTTTTCTAAAAATGAGATGAGAAGACTGATACTAGTCTCATGCCTGGTTCTTGATGACCAGCTGGGCTCAGCATGCAGACTGGAAACACGAATGCAGAAACACCCCCTGTAAACCTCCAAAATGAATATGCTGCATCTCATTTGTCAGACACTGTGAACCCTCAGCTTTTTTCGTGGTAATTTCACTACTCTTTTCACCTACACACTTTTAACTTGGTCATTACAAGGACTTGCCACGTGGTGTGTCTTGTTATTTTCAGAACTGTCTTGGCTATCCAGATCTTCCATCTATATGATTCTCACTATTGAAAGCCGGCAGTAGAGATATTTTTCATCATGTAGGCAAGACTGTGTGAAATCCGGCAATTTCAGAACCGTGATGGTATGACTTAAAATATGTGCATAGTGCCTAGCAACGATAAATCTCACTATTGTATTCACTTATAAGTGGAGCTACAAAGATTAATTTACAGAAATAATTGACAGAACAATCGAAAGTGCAAGCAATCATTAGTTGGAGCCCGAGATGCAGCTTTAGAGATGCTGGTAGGTATATTTTAGAATTTTGAACAAGATTGATCACAGTCAGCCTTTTCATCTCACATTCAGAAAGAAAACAAGTTTCCTACTGAACTAAACGCTTGTCAGCTACCTCTCTAAATGTCTTGTTGATCATTTTAGGTGAGGAGGAATCCAGTTTGTAGGATTTATTTATGTTTTCATTTGTATCTCAAAAAAGAACTGAGCTTTCTACCATAGCCCAGAATACATAAACCAAATGCTGGCTCTAAAGAGGCCTTTGGAGTTTTTAGTTGCTACCATAGGTTCTCCTGTGGGGTGAGGTAAGGGGTATTCAGTTGGTTGTAATCTGCAACCTCACGGCTAGATGCCACTAAATCCTGCACATTGGGCTTCAAATAATAAAACTATAGAGCCCCCAAGAGGTCATGTGGTAGAAAAAGATAAATGAAAATCTGTTTGTGCAGATAAATAAAACAAAGCGATGGATTAGTTTGAGAGAACTGCTGTTTTTTTTAAAGGCCTGTTTAAATATCAGAACCTTTCGGACATGCCAAATGATACTTAAAACCAAAAGGGCCTATGTGGTGAAAATCCATTTTTAGTCAGTGAAAATTTAACAGTGCTACCTCACACCTCCAGTAACCAACCAATAATCATCTACCTTAAGCTTTATATATTCTTTACGTAAATCAATCACAGACACAGAGAGTGTCTTCTTTCTGAAGGGGGCAGGGACAGCAGCAGTTCAGCTGCATTTAAAGCTAGAGACACTGAAACAGCCTGTTTAGAACAAGACTAAAACCAGGGCTTATACAGTCATGGTTAAAAGAACCATCTTTGAGCTGAAAAATCAGATTACACCGTCTTCATGGTTTGTATGTGGCACCAGTAGATGGACTAAAATGGCATGTTTTGCCAATCAGTGTGCACAGCTGCGCAATTTGTTCTGACATCTTTTTAATCTGTTCATTTAATAATTCGGATTTTAACGTGACCCCTGAGGGATTCCATAATAAACCAGGCACTTGCAGAAAACAAAAAAAAAGAGCTTGAAGGCTCACCCTGGTCTGAAGCGATGCATTCACACTTGTAAGCAGTGATGTAATCAGGCTTGAAGCCACGGTTGATTGGGTAATACTTAAAGGCTCCTACCTGGAAAACAAAGCATTTTTTTGCTTTACATAAGTTTACACTGTATCTTAAGTGCTGTCTTATTTGCTGCAGGTACTAGCTGGGGAGACGTAGACATTACAGCAAGTTACCCACCATCTTCTTGATGGCATCGGAGATAAATATGAAGGAGATGAGGCTGGAAAAACCCTCCTCTGTGAAGCGGGTCATGTATTTGATGATGTAGCTGGCGTCTGTGACAACCAGCAAAAAACACTGCAGACATGAGTGAAGGCCGATCCACAGACGCAGCTCCATGTAGTCTATACCGTTGTTCCTGTGAGATACAAAGCAGAGGTGAAGTGACAAATGCTATTAGCACCGTGTACTTCAGTGTGTTTGTGTCTTACTTGCTGAACTCGTAAAGCAGTTTTTCAAAGATGAGAATGGGTCCAGTTGAACTGAGGATGATGAGAGGTTGTCCGCCAAACAAACAGAAGACAGTCCCTGCTAAAGCAGTGCCCAGGAAACTCTCCATCACCCCCTGAGAGAAAGAGAAGGGACAGATACAGCCATCAGATAGAGCCAGTTTGGCTGTTTTGGAACGGTTCATCATGTCGCAGCCCTCATGAAGACCTGGTAATTGTCGGTAGCATCCCCTAGCAGTCCTCCGAAGGTGATGGCATTGGTGATGCAGCCCAGGTAGATGAAGAGCACAGCAGAGATGGACTGGATATGGAAGCCATCATAGATATCACTACAATACCATGGGATCTTCCTTTTAATGTCCAGCCATAATCCACCACAAAACCTATTACAACAAGCACAGAGTTAAAATGTCAACACAACTGGACTGTGCTAGATGGCACAACAATCAGCTGACTTTTTTATTTACAATGACTTTTGTATATTAAATGAAGCCATGCAAAATTTTACTATTAGTTTGCACTTTTTCATTTGCGCTACACTTTTCAGCATTTCCGAGCTGACAAACACATTTGAGCTGTTAGAAACTGCAGCCAAATCATTTTACATCCACTCCAGGTATCTAGACTTTGATACCAGGTTCACCTCCTCGCCATGATTCTTTCTGTGTCAAAACAACAAGCTCATGGCTTTAGATTGTGACACCTGGAGTGGGTGAATAAGGATTTGGCTGCAGTTTCCATGGAGTGAGCCCTAGTCCTATCATACCTCCCAGTGAATTTCAGCTCCTCTCCCAGCTCATGTGGAGCTGGAAGCTCTTCATCCTCTCCTCCTGCTGCCCCGCCAGCTGAGCCGTTCATCTGGCCCAGCTCATTGAGGTTGAGCACGGATTTCCTGGGATAAAGATAACACAGAAACCTGGTTTTAACTCAGCTCAACAACCTCTTGAATGTAACTGGCCTACTGGCGCAACCTCTTTCACAATGTATCATTGTAAAAAACAATGGCTATTATAATGATAGTAATTAAAGCACCTTCAAGAAAGACACTTTGGATTGCTTGTTTAAAAAGTGCTGTACAAATAATACTGTCTTGTCAAAAGATGCCAACAAAATAAGGAAATTGTGACAGTGTGGACACGTGGCCTTGGGATTAAAATTGTGAGCATGTTTCCTAAACTGATAGTTGCCAATGTTAACAATCAAATTTTCCATGTTCTGATAAAACCATTTCTAAATACTGACAATGTTTGCAGTCTTTTACAGTAAAGAACCTGTAATGTTATTAATCTCCTCACAGCACAGATATCAGAATCATCTTCATAGCTGATCTACATGATGGAGTAACCTCTCTATGACCTGTTCTCTCTTCTATGGACTCCTGAGGTTGGTTAGCAAACATACCTGTAACTAATCAACAGGCTCCACCTGGTGGATAAACAGGTACTACAGCTGATGTACAACACATGTTCTGCCTTATCACTCAATATATTTTTAGTTGGGTAAGTTATTAACAACAGTTTATCTCTTAAAAATTAATCACTAACGTCTTTAATGTGAATTGTGTTTAACATGCCTCATTTCTGCTGATGGAACCTTCTTGGGAGGTTCGATGCGTATTTTGGGGTCCCATTCGCCTGGAGGAAGGACAATCACTTCATCCAGAAACTCATCAACACCTGCAATCAGGTCGTCACGATCTCTTGCTTTGTAGGCAACATCACTGAACAGCTGATGGGAAACAGAGGAACAAAATGAACCTTACACATCTGATGTGGGTATAAATGTATTCTGCTGGGAGTGTGCTAGCGCCAGTCACTCACATCATCCACCATAAGAGTAGCGATAGCTCTGCCGATTTCATTGTAGGACTTGGTTTTGCCGTGAGGACCCAGCAGAATGAAAAGAAACCTGTCAAAAGAAAAGCTTAATAAATTCAAAGACATAAACACAGAGTGAAGCTAAAGGGAAAGAGCAGGGACCCCACCTGGTTGGCACAGGGACCTCGGTGAGGCCTCCGAGAGTCGTGGCTTGAGCCAAACGTACAAAAGAGACGAACGGTTTTTCCAGAAAATCCACTTCACCAATCAGGACGTTGGAGGCTTCAGCATCACGAGGAATCTTCTTCATGAACTTATTCTTCAGCTGACAGATGACAGAGAACAGAAGAACGGAGAGTTTTAGTAGAAATCACAAGTGGGAGATGGATTTCTCTTTCTCATTAATTTCTAACTCTTCAGTAAAATTTTTAGGAAGGGCGACACTGCTCAGGTGGTCCACCATTTACAGTCTGAACAAATATTACAAGACATTCATGGTCTGCAGAGGATGAATCCCAAAGACTAGACCTTCCTTTAAAGCCACCAGCATTTAACATTTTCTCTTATCCAGTGAAACACCTCAACATCTACTGGAGATGTGTAGGGCAGAGATCTTAAATTAGCTGTTTCCATCAAAGTACATATCTTATTGTGGATTATGAACTAGTTAACAGAAACAGCAAAATGATCGCTAAAAGCTTTAATGCTCATTTAAGCTGCCGACACCAACAAAGAGCCACTAAACACCTGTAAATATCTTCTCCATCTCACAAACAAGAGGTCATTACTGTGTAAAGAAGATTTTGGCAAACATAAATGACTTATTATTTGTAGAAGTTGCAAAGTTTGGCTTTAATAATGGCAAATAAATAATTTAATATGGTATAAGACACCAATCAGAACAAGTCTGATGTTGCCATGATGTAAAATCTACCATCTTCTATTCCTTTATGAAGTGTTTTTAAGTCGTGGCAAATGGTTAGTAAGACATTTACAAGTGCTTTTTACAGTGTGTTAGAACCCTTGAGTAGTCATAATTAGACGTATTAACCATTACAGTCATCAGTTACCACCCTTTTAAAAAGGCATGATATTATAAAGCAGTACCTTCATCACTTTCTAGGACTGAGTTGATTCCTGTAAGCAAGTATAGCATAATATAACAGATTTCATGCACATTTTGAAGTATCACATTAGAAAAAGTTAATGGAAGCAACAAAACCTGAAGAAATGTTTACAAAAAGCGTTTTACTCTTTTACTCTTTATCAGTTGTCTCTTCTGTTGCCTTTACAACTTTCCCACCAGAGCAAAATTCCTGAAGACCTCTCTCAATTTTTTCTCATAGATGCACAAAATTTAGTTTCTTGTTCTTCTTCAAGGCTTTTAAGAGTTTGGCAAACTTCTGGTTATGTTTCTGACTTCTTTTACTCTGTTAATCACAGCCATGTAGCCTACAGCACCACCTTCTTACAACACTACGCAGCCGAGTTTATTCACTCCAAAGCCGTTAGTGGAAACATTTAAAACCTCTGCTTTCAAATTCTCCTGACAATTACATGGAAATACAGCTGCTGTTGATTCAGAGTTCTCCAACACTGTCAGATGTACAGCTGTAAAGTTTGTCCCCACGAAGAGTTTAACTGAACACAGTGTAAAATCACCCAGCACTGTGTTGTGGCTCTTCTGCTGCACCCCTCCTCCTCCTCCTCCTCCTCAACAAGGAAGCACGTGGCAGTGGAGTGGTGGCTGCTTAAATTAAAATCTCTTTTAATCTGTTAATGCTGCTTTCAGAGTCAATTTACCAGCTGGTCCTCTTTCACTTCTTGGTGCAAAGCAACCTTAAACAAGACATTTCAATCTCACACACTATGAACTAATTTAGAGTAGGAATCAGAGTAATCGACCTGCTTGTTCCACGGTTTTAGTTGCAATATGCTGCAATACTGTATGCTACTATACTACTAAGTTTCTTTATGTACTGTTTCCTCCTCCAGTAGGCATTGCATGACATGATGTCATGTACTTCAACCAAAGACTGTGTAAACTGGTCAGATTAAAGAAAGCTGGAGGTGACGTGCCAGCTTCTGTGAACAAATAATTACACCAGACTCAGGGGTCACATGCATGAGTTAATTTCTTGCCTGCTTTGAAGTTCTTGTTAAGAAATTTACCCGAATCTCACACACAACCCACACATGCACGCACGCACAGGCACACACAGCAAATGAGTTTTGCTGCTTAACAACAAATACAGTTAAACTGGCTGTTGCATATTTTGCAGACAGATCAAAAGGGAAAGCAAGTGACTGTAACTCATTTTTCACTGTTATTCTTTTTAGAGAGAGTTTCAACTAAGCTTGGGAAAATCTGCACACACACACACACACACACACACCCTCATTCATAAGTACAAATGCAGGTGCTATGCAGGTTAACAAATTCCCATCCCAGCTGCCAGGCTGTTTGGATTAGAGGGATTAATCAGTTCTCTGTATAAATTCTCATAAAGTAAGACTACATTTTTTGCTGAAAACACTTTTTGCGCAACATGCAAACACAGGCACACACTATGAAAAGGAGAACCAGTGTGTTCCTTTGTGCCTTCTGTTTACTGAAGCAATCCATCATTATTTTCCTGCAGGCAACAGGAGATCAGCAGACTACAAATCAATAACAAATCACACAATGACTGCATATTCCTATGCACAACGGAGTGTGTCCACTGCTCAGACATTAAAAGGGGAACTCCACAAGATGAAAATCACTTTCACGTGAACTTTGGTTTGCAAATTAGAGATGTGGTTTTCATTTATAAGTCCAGGAGGGCCTTGGACAGTATGCCTATAAGTGTATTACAACTTGCTGAAATTTTATGTTAAAATATGCAAATAGGTATTTAATTACCAGAAGACAAATCAGAACACTCAATAAAGACAGCGTCAAAATCCTTGAGTCTTTTACTGAGGGGTTGTAGACATCGCTTATTATCCATTTTTGCCATGTTTTTCAGAATAAAATATTCTAGAAATCCAGTTGTGAATGGTATTTGAACAAACCCCTCTAATAAAACCCTTAAGAATATAGACAGGAATACAATGTAAAGTTTGGTGTACAAAGGTGCTGCTAAAGTGTGGATTTCTGTTCCAGAGTAGGAGAAAGGATGACTTTTGAGAAAACAGCCTTTGAAGACATGCATTATAACTGAAATCTACAGATGCAAATAGGAAAAATGTGTATTTGCAATTTATTTGATATATTTAAACATGTTGACTTTCTTTCTGGTTGTACCATCTTCTCATCAGTGTTTTCGGGAATAAACAGTGCCCACAAAGCCCCTGAAAACAATTTGTACTATGGTATTGTGTGTGGATTAGCTAGTGACGACATTGAATGCATTTTTCAAACAGACTCAGAATAATCTGACATAAAGCAGCTGCTGCTTACAGGAGTAAGGTCTGCCACTGAGGTGAGTCACTTGGACCCCCTCCTCACAGTCTGGGGATACAAATGCTGCAAGTGGACCAAGTTCACTGCTGAACTGGGACACTGATGAACCAAAAGTAATAACTAGTAATAATAATTAAAGCTGCAAGCAGAGTTGAACGGGTCCTCGTTTCTAGCTGGTCAGCGACTGATGCATATCATCAGGGCTGGACTTTTATCATGTATGTGAAGTTTCATGTCGATCGGAGCAAATACAGGCAACTTAGACTGGACTTCCTGTTTCATAGTGTGAAGGCGACTTAGAGAGGAAATCGCCACATGCATGTCCTCAATCCCTGACTTTTATCACGTACGTGAATTTTGAGGCCGATTGGAGCATGTATAGTGTAATTATAGTACACTTCCTGTTTAATGGCGTGTTCGCAACAGAGACAGGAAATCGCCATATGCATCTCATCAGGGTGGGACTTATATCCAGCATGTGAATTTTCAGGCCGATCAGAGCAGGCACAGACTAGTTAGACTGCACTTCCTCTTTAATGGCATGCTAACGACTGAGACAGGAAATCGCCATATGGCTGTCATCAGGGCCGGAGTTTGATCATACAACTTCAGACCAATTGGAGCACATACAGAAAAGTTACACAGCACTTACTGTGTCTTTCATGGTGAAACGCCAAAATGGCCAAACAGCAAAACGCCAATGGCCACCACGGACACGCCCTCATACTTATACAGAACATTTTCATAATTTTTGCTCATCACCCACTGTAGTATATGTGGGCAAATTTGAGATCTGCCGGCGTTAGCCCCTAGGATGAGTTCGCTCTTGAAAAGGTGAAAATTCTGACCATAAATTCAAAATGGCAGACTTCCTGTTGTATTTTGGGTAAAGGGTAAATTAGGCAATTTTGTTCGTCTTGTGAAGATGCATATCTGTACCGAATTTCGTGGCTGTACGTGAAACTAACTGTATTAACTCCCGTTAGGTTCAATTTTCAACGTGGTGCTATTGAGGCATTTTGCCATTCACATGTGTAATTCCCCCAAAATATCAAATTTTTCACCAGTCCTGATGTGAATGCCAAGTTACACATGTTTTCAAGTATATTAAGGTCCTCATCGCTGCGATTCAAAAGTCCGTCAAAAAATAATAACAATCCTTACGATTCCAGGAGGGTTCTCGCATCGTTGGTGCTCAGACCCTAAAAATTCCACCAGTGTTGCGGACCAGGCATTGTTTTCTTTTGCTGCTTTTAGTGCAATATTGGCATCTTGGTTAACTAGTATTGCTGTTATTATGTGTTTCAATAAACATGAGATTTATCGTGATGTGTGTTGAAATATCATCAGTTTCTCTGTTCAGTGTTCATTTCCAGTTTATGTTTGAAAACATTAGGAAAAAAAAAGTCTCATATGTTGTCAGATTTCAACATGAAGACACCATGGAAGCAGTGTGGACCTTTACCAGACTCTGCAGTCCTTTGAATGAGTCCACATCACCGTTCTGGCACGTGAAAAAAAAATTCAGCCAAAATATTTTACAGAACCTAGTTTGGGGTCCAAAATAACAAATAAGCAAAGTCTGAGGTGGTGGAGCAACACCGCTATCTGAAATGACACAGACTGAATCTATTTAATGTGGCATAAAGCATTTAAAAACTCAACACCCACAATCACACACTTGTACACAAAATAAACCAGTGTTCCACACAGAAGAGAAACTGAAAATAAGAGTTACCTGGTCTGTGCTTGGTGTGTCTGAAATATCATTCATGCTTCGGCTCTGAGCATGATCTGTAAATAAAGCACACACTTGTTTTGGGTATTGCATGTCTTTTTGGAATGAACAGGAAGAAAAAGAACACAACAGATTTAAACACTTGAGCAGTGCTTCAGAGAACAACGTCTATACAGTAACAGCTGAGTAAAAATGCAAATTATATCCAGTGAAATGGTCCTGAGAGCAACAGAGAGGGCAGGATAAAACCTCACCCATGACCAGCTGTTCCTCTAGAGGATTACAATTTAATGACTCACTTCTTTTTTCTTTCCTCAAAGCAGATTTGGGAACAAATAAAATCGAACGGAGAGAGAACATACCACACCGAGCCCAAAAATCCTCCAATAATCCCCCCCAGCCACAAAGAAAAAAACAAAATGCAGAAAAGGTTCACACAATAGGACCAAAATCTTTAACGTGAACACACATTATGCCTAACATGTTGTATTCGTGGTGAGTACACAGTATATTTATATACGCACACACAAAGCCATCGCAAGTGTTGAAATCATGCAGCAGCTGGGAGTTAGCTGGGGTCAGTGTCAATTCAAAACAGAGAGTGAAGCACAAGTTGAGAAAGTCAGAGTCAAGAGTTTAAAATGTGGTCAATAGATGCAAATATTGCATGTCTATCAGTGGAGGAACTAATGGGGGAACAATCACTTGAGTAATAGCACTAGTTTTCTTGAACAGTGTTTACAACATAGCGTATGTATCCTTGACACTTAATAAACTATAGCTGTCAAGTAAATCTAGTGATGTACATGAAATAGGTTAGGTGTAGTACCTCACAACTGTGTGTAAGGACCTGAGTTAACCCTCTAAACCCACCAGCAGGTTTGAAAGGAGAAAAAGTAAAACTGTAAAAACAGAAAGAAAGGTCAGATTTTCAGCTTTCCACCGGTTCTTGATTGGGTTATGTCCGATGGGCTACTGTATCAAAAAAAATAACCAAATCTAAACTGAAAATCATGATATTTTATCAAAAATCATAACACTGTATTTGTTTCATCCATAAAATCCAATACTGTGCTGCTCAGCACAACTGAGATGCCGTGACTGACAGCTGTGATCAACAGAATTCTGAAAAGTTTTCAGATGAACTGTAGGCTGTGTCTCCACGACGCAAAGAGGAGATGAAAACAGAGACTGTGAGCATGAAAAGGCATACTGGATCAATAAAATGACTACAGCATGGCTCATAAAAGGTGTAGAGATGAGTAAATTGTTGGAGGATACATTCGACATTGTGACGTATCTTCCTACAGTTGATATAGACTGAACTACAGTCTCAAAAGTTGATCCCGATTTGGGATTTTAAAAATGTGGTGGAGGGTATAGAGGCAGATTCCATTGGAGTCTGTAACTGCTTTCCTTCTTAGCCAATTATGATTTTTTAATTTTTTCTGAGTTGCTACTGTATGTTTTAGAATTTATATGTTCTTAATGTTCTCTGTATGTAATTGCAGTTTGGTGCTGCTGCCGTCTTGGCCTGGGCCCCCTTGAAAAAGAGATCTGCAATCTCAATGGGGCTCACCTGGTTAAATAAAGGTTAAATAAAATGTACAGAGTAGTGTGAAGAACACAGTGTTTGTCGAAGTTGCAAAAATGTAAATAATTCAACATGTATAGCATGTGGAACCACCTTTTCTTTCCAGTGGTGAGGAACACCTGTTGGGACTTAAACTATTAGACATGCTGATTCCAGGTGTTTCATTCTCATTTAATAAATTATGAAAGAAATTCAACTTTTATTTTAATGTTTTTTATGATTTACAGCATTATAACTTTGTCATACATTCTTGGGTTATCACTACTTCATTGTTTCGTCATTGTTGTACCATTTCTATAGAGGTGCAGGACTTTATATATTTACATATACAGTAAAAAATAAACCCACAGTGAGGAAAAAAGTGACAGAAGTAAAAGAAAAATTTCTAAAAAACAGACTGGGGTTCAGAGGGTTAAAGCCCTTCATGTGCATTGATATTTAGTAGTGAAAACTGAAGGAGACTGTGGTGCGTGTGCTGTATGTTTGTGTGGTGTGTTGAGACTCACGCAGGCGGCCAAGGCTGCTTGACTGCCGAGAGCGTAGGTCTTCTGTGGAGCGGTGGATCCCAGAAGCTGAACTAGTACTACGACTCAGATTAACCTGAGGACTACGGTCTGACAGAGCAGCAGCAGCAGCAGCAGCAGATGTGAAAACGATGAGCACAGAAGAGGTGATTTTACGAGGAAAGGTGAAACAGGTGGTGATGGCAGAAAACAGAGGAAGCATTAGGATGTAATTAGAAGGTTCTGACTTTGCTGATTGGTAGAAGAAAATGCACACGCACAGCACACATACTTACTGGAAGCAGTGTTAGAGGACTTCCCTATGTCGGCCAGAGAGCGGTGGATTGGTTTCTTAGTCTGGTGACGGTGCTTCCTGAGCAACACAAAGATGATCTTCTCCTTCAGATCCGGAGGAATGAGACCATCCGCTATCTGCCGATCCACAATCTCCTCTGTAGTAAGAGTTTACAGTCCAAGTAAATGTTTATGAACAACATAGATAATTCAGCATGGTTCAAACCAAGTAGAGCACTCAAGTAATTATACATTACTGATATTACTGTTCATGTCTATAGCAGAACTTAGATTGTCTTCTTTCAAAGCATTAATAAAAACTTTCTTGTATAATAAGGCCTTCTGTTAACTGCTTTATTTTTTTGCACTTTTATGTATTCACTATGTTTTTCTGTTCGGCCTTGATATTGTGGTTATTTTAAGTTGGTCTTCTTTTATATATTTGGGGTTTATGTCCTCTTGGTTTAGTCCTTTCTATCTTAACATCAACTTAAGATATAAACAAATATTTGAGAACATTTTCCCATTATCCTTGTCCATATTGTTCATAGAAGTATCTTAATTCCATACAGCACAAAACAGTAATTCAAAGCAGGTTTTAGGTATTTCTTTGAGAATATTAAATCTAAAACTTTGGTGAGTGCTGCTCCGAGCACAATAGCTATTGAAACAGACAAGTTAGCTGCAGTTTTTAGATGATCTGCCATGTGGGTCATCTCAGAGTCAGTAAATGTTAAAGAAGTTAGGCCTAGCAGTGTCCTTAGATTGAGCCAGTTCAATCTCAAGCGTTCACAGGTAGTCTGGTCCTTCCAATGAAGCACTTTCACACTGGTGATTGTCTGGTCAATGTGACTTGATTAGATGAGAGAATATTGACCAACCAATCGACCCTGACCTTGATCCATGACCTCTAAAATTGCATATCTCTCAGGCCAAGTTAGATCTGATGCTGTATTTGCCAAAATTTTAATTAAACATGTTATATATGCTATATAGATACCATGTTTTATGCTGGGTCATATCAAAGACAGCCAGGTTAAGACAAACAAACTATATGCATATAGAACATGCTCAGATTTTATATGTTTAATGTGTGTGTGTGTGTGTGTGTGTGTGTGTGTGTGTGTGTGTGTGTGTGTGTGACTTTCAAACTCTCAGAACAGCTGGTGTCTTCTTCAGACAAGCATCAACAGTCAATAAGGGCCTTCAACCATCAAAACATCATCAAGGATCAACACCATCCTCTCCAGAAACCACAGTCTGACCCAGACCAGTGCAGTAAAACACCAGACTACTGTATTTCTGTAGAGTACCATGGCCCAGAGAGGTTACCCAAAGCACCAAGGAGGATTTGTAAGCAGTCCTCACCAGGCTGCTTCCCAACATGCAACAGGTCACCCACCTGGACTGAGAAGGGCCTTGGATGTGTCTCTGGAAGACAAGAACCGTCTGAAGGAGAAAGTATGCAACATGGGTCGACACATCCAAGAGCTCCTCACTGATAAGGATCAGTTCCTCCAGCAGGCCCAGAGCAGTAAGAACCAAATCCGCAAGCTGGAGGAACGTCTGATGAGCAGCGAGAACAAAGTTAAAGAGCTGCAAGAACTGCTGGAGGCCGAGAGGCAGGAAACCACCAACCAGCAGAAGGATGAGGCCTCCACAGAGAACCAGAGAACAGCCATGACATGGGCCGACGTCATGGAGGATAGAGACGAGGTGAAAGAGCAGCTCAGTCAGAGAGACGAAGAAATCTCCAAACTCAAGATGGAGGAAAAGTCTCTCTGAGATGCTGTTAGAGGCTACAAACCTCCAGACAAAAGAGCAGCAAGAGGAGAAGGTGGCAGTAGAGAATGAAAAAAAGGTGATGGAAGACAGAAAGAAAGAACTGCAGGAGGAGAGCAGCAACCTGCAGGAGGAGAAGACTAAAGAACTGTAGGAGGAGATGAGACGGTTGAAGCAGAACAGCAACAGCAACATGGACCGCTACATTAACAAGCTCCTGGTTCATAGACCAGGCTCACAGGAGCAACATCACATGAGGAGGCTGGAGGATGAGAAGCTCCAGACTCCAGAGAGATGGTCAGAGGAGGATGGGCAGACTGGTTGGAGATGATAGAAAGGCAACAGTAATTCAAATAAGCACTCGTTACAACCAAGGAATGCAGAACACCATCTCTGAACACACAACACGTCCAACCTTGAAGAAGATGGGCTACAGCAGCAGAAGACCACACCGTGTGCCACTCCTGTCAGCTAAGAACAGGAAACTGAGGCTACAATTCACACAGGCTCACCAGAACTGGACAATAGAAGATGGAAGAACGTTGCCTGGTCTGATGAGTCTCCATTTCAGCTGAACATTCAGATGGTAGGTCAGAATTTGGAGTAAACAACATGAAAGCATGGATCCATCCTGCCTTGTATCAATGGTTCAGGCTGCTGGTGGTGTAATGGTGTGGAGGATATTTTCTTGGTACACTTTGGGCCCCTTAGTACCAACTGAGCATCGTTTAAACTCCACAGCCTACCTGAGTACTGTTGCTGACCATGTCCATCCCTTTATGACCACAGTGGACCATCTTCTGATGCTACTTTTAGCAGGATAATACTCCATGTCTCAAAGCTCAGATCATCCCAAACTGGTTTCTTGAACATTATAATGAGTTCACTGTACTCCAACGGCCTCCACAGTCACCAAATCCCAATCTAACAGAGCTCCTTTGGGATGTGGTGGAACGGGAGGTTGGCATCATGGATGTGCAGCCAACAAATCTGCAGCAACTGTGTGATGCTACCATGTCAACATGGACCAGAACCTCTGAGGAATGTTTCCAGTGCCTTGTTGAAAGTATGCCGCGAAGAATTAAGGCAGTTCTGAAGGCAAACGATGTCCAACCTTTTACTAGCAAGGTGTCCCTAATAAAGTGGCCAGTAAGTGTATATTTAATGTTAATTTGATGTACTTATATGAGCAAGAATTTAGTGGTAAATCTTTTCTGATGATCATTATGGTTACTCTTTCTTTGTGCTCCACTGGGAATAAACTTGCTTTCAAGACCAACGTCACATGCGGGACCTTGTGCAGAAAGTTTAATTGTGAGTACATGTACAATTATATTAACTGCAGAAGAGTTTATATATATAAACGCTGTCTTGCAAGGCACACCATCAAAATCCTATACGCTATGCTGTGAAACCATTAAGCTGATAAACTCAAATTATTGATTTACCAAGGAGAACATGACTTTGAAACTCTTGTGATACATTCAGCTGAGACAACACAAACCAAACAACAGGTAACAGCAGTTTTACTTTGGCCTGTCATTGCGTTACTCATGCAATGAATTAGCGACAGCTGGTATGAGCGGTCACAGTGATGCTTGTCATTTTAAACAGTGAAAGTGATGATCATGCTGCTAAAATGAGAAGCTGCTCTAAAAATGTTTTGTACTCTGATGTTTACTAATGAGAAGAAGAAAGAACAAAGTCAGTTTAGATTTCAGTTGTTAACATAAGCCTGGATATGCCTGGATACCGATCCCTAGACATGGACACAGGATTGGTTGTCTTGCTCATCTTCTGCATCTGTGCAAAAAATAAAAAATAAACTCTTAAATGTAGGGTCAGATATTTGGTGGGACTCACCCACAATCTGTGGCAGTGAGTATCCTTCCAGGTCAAGCAGAATGCTTCCCGTCTGCAGGCAGGTCCTGAGCTCAAACAGACTGTGGAGGGTCAGCGTGGAGACATGAGGCTTGCTCCACCTCTCTCCTCCCTCCTCCACCTTCTCCTCAAATTTCACCCATCTACAGCAAGGAGAAATAAAAGAGGTTTGGAGCTGGAATTCAGTAAATGCAGAGTTATATGACTGCTAACGGCATGATTGATTTGTCAGGTTCTAGGGGAGTCAGCCAGCAGGATGCTGTTATGCAATTTCAACTGCAGCTTCAATCAAATGTGGACTTCTGTCACCCACCACCCTTGATGTCTGAAATGTAGCCTTCGACCCCTAAATCCCATCAAATACGACCCAGAATTCTAAACTAATGAAAATTCTGACACTCCGACGCCTGCATGTGTGTTTGGGCATACCTCGCAGACTCTTTCCACTCTAACTCGCCCCCCTCATGCTGTAGTGTGTCCATCTCAGTGAATATTGTGGGTGTTGGGGCGCCGTCATCCTCACCCAGTATGTGGCGCAGCCGCTCTGCAGCAGGGGACACTGCAAGATGGAGGCCAGACAAGAGGCACAGTCAGTTTTTATCGTAACATGGTTTAAGTCACGTCAGAAGAAAACAACCTAGCATGGGCAAAAAAATGAAAAAAAAAAAAAGCTACAACAGCCATGCTAATGTGGGATTCAGGAATTGTGGCAGTTTGATGAAACGGCAACTACATTTTGGTCCAGAGAACAATAAAACAACCATTTCCATCCAAATCAATAAGAACGTGTCCTCATGGCCTTTCTTTTTTGCACCACTCAGAGCTCAAACTTTACATTTTCAGTCTTGCTTGTTGTGAGGGTAATAGATTGTATTTAATCTGATGAACTGACATGAATTTTTGCAGACTCATGGTCCCCAGAGGAGGATCATGACTGCACAGAATGATGTTTCCTCTAGTCTCACAGACAGGTTGATGTTTACTATTGCAAAGAAATATCTCAACTTCTAGAGAGAGAAAGTTTTGTCTCCTTTGTTCCCAGAAGATGTATCCTGCTGACTTTGATGATCATCTGACTTTTGCTCCAGCACCACCGTGAAGTTGACACTCCTCATTTTCATTGACAGATGTTTAAAAGATCACTCTACATTTTCATGTCCCCATCAGAATAAACACATTTGCTGATCCCTTTACTTTAATTCTCGCGCAATCTCCTTGCTCAAAATATTCATTTCCAATACTTTGGTTTCATTTCAATCAGCCTCAGCTCATGTTCAGTCCTACTTAGCAAATGTAGCATGCTAGCACGCTAAATCCAGAGGTAAACATGGTAACAAGCACCAACGTGAAAAAATGCCTATGCATAAGTAGAATTGCAACAATTATTTGATTAGTGTCAGCTATTCAATTGGTTGCAAACAATTTGTTGATTAAAAAGTCTAAATTCTCTGATTACAGCTTCCTAAATGTGAACATTTTCTTGATTTTTCCTCCTCCTAAACTGAATATCTCTGGGTTGTGGACAGAACAAGACAACTGTCATTTTGGGCTTTGGGAAACACTGATCAACATTTTATAGACCAAACAACTAACTGATTGATTAATTAAGAATATAATCAACAGATTTATTGACATATATATATATATATATATATATAACCTGAGCTCTATACTTCTAGTACGTTTCCTTAAAGTAAATGTCATGAGCACACCAAATGTAAACACACACTTTCCATATTTTTGCAGTACTTTTGCTGAGTATCAGAAGTATCTGTTTGAACAAAACCACACTATTTTATGAGTATGCTTTCTGATGTGTTTTGTTCTGTGAAACGAAAAACTGCTGCTTTTAGAAGCCACAAGAAGGCCCAAGACTTTTCTACTTTTTATTATAGTTTTTACATGATCTATTACTTCGCATGATGATTCCTCAAACGGATGTTGCAGCCTCCTAGGATGCATCAACGACAAATCAAGGATGCCATAAGATTTACCCTGTTATTGCTCAATTACTGTATGTTTCACATTAAAAAACAACATTTACATTAATTGCAGTTATATTCTCAAACATATCAAGCCAGAAAAAGGAAAAAATAGAAATGTCAAAATCACTGTAAGACACTGTTTAATATGTGCATATTCATGCTGCAGCCTCTCACACAACGGTTCACAGGTGCTGATTGCTGCAATAACACAACATGATTCTGGTTCAGGAGTTTTTCAGAAACGCAGAAGTCAGAAAAGTGAGCATCAGAGCAAGCAGCGGAAATTTCTGACATGGTAAACAAAGCTCAGGTCTGAAAGGGCTGAAACTAGGCTGACGAAGTGAACTGAAATGGCTGCTTGTGGAAGGAGAATCTGGATCGCTGCATGTTCTCAACAATGCGGAAAAAGAAATACACATTTAACATATTAGTACACTGAAATACTGTTAAATTTAACTGTCTGAACTCCAAAATCCACCAGCAGGTTTAGAAAACGTGTTTTGTTTTGAAAAAATTGTCAAAAACAAAACAAACCGAACGACAGGGTTTTCAATTGCAAGACGGTACTTTAACCAATCATGTGTGACATGCAGTTCAAGACTGAAAATGAACCTAAATCTCAGCTTGAAATGGTGATACTTCAACATCACTATATTCTACTTTTCCCAAATGTCTTTCTACAAAAAGCTATTTGCACCAGATCCTGTAAAAAAAGAAAGAAAGAAAGAAATTCTGCATTTAATGGCACACCTGAGAAGCTAATCAATCAATAATGTAAATGCAGCACAGCTTGAAAATGGCAGAGGAGAAAGACGTTGTGGTTAAATATCTTTCCAGAGTTGATGTGCAGAGTCCTGCAAAAACAATAAAAGTAAAAAGCATGTGGAGCCACCATTTTTCCCACTGTTGGTAATACCTGTGGACCCTTGAAAATGTATTTATTTTTTTCCCATTTTTGTGAAATAAACAATGAATTAAATAAATAAAAAAGGAATTTCACTTCTGTTTTTTCATTTAGATTAAATATTTGCATGTAAATCGACACAGAAACTGCTGGCTTTTATTCTGAATGAGTGATACTGAGCCTATATTATTTAACTGTTGAATGATTAAATCATAAATTATACAGAATGTGCCTCGGACCACTGGGATAACAAGACAGCAGCTGAGTTTTATTTCCTTTCCAGACACTGGAAACCGACATACCTCATTTAAACAATCCCCATTAGCCATCTTTAACAAGTGAACAAGAGAGTCAGCTCCTCTAATGACTATCTGATAGCAACGTCTAATCTATCAGCCGGGACCTTTTTCTAATTTTACTCTGAGCGGATCAATCTCCATTAACATCCTGAGCCTGGAGGCGAAGTTCTCTTGCACTCCCACCACTGTTTGTATAGTGGGTCTGTGTGTATGTACACGTGTATCTATAAACACAAAGGATGTGTGTGTCGCTGAGCTCCCAATTTCTTGTTTGTTTTTCCTTAAAAATGAGTTAAAAGAGTCAAAGGTTGATAACACATTAGCGCATTGATCTGAAAGTTCACAGTTTTAACTGCAAAGGCCACATGTGACAGTGACGTTCACAATCTCAATCAGCACTCCAGTGTACCGGGAACAATTATGTAATCATGGTTAACTGCAGCGTGGTGTATAATTATAATACAATACAATGTTCCACAATACAACCAGCTCCTTAACAGAAGCAGCTGCAGTTTCCATGTTCACGTCAGGCCAGGCCACAGTCCAGTTTGCCTATATTACTGTACTATTATTGGTAGTTTGCATACTTATGTGTCTGAGATTGAATCTCTGGCCAGCCAATGTAATCCCACAGAAGGAGATCAGGGTGTATTATGTTTGCAATGCTATGGGTCAGCTTTGGGCCACTGGGTAAAGTTCTAATGCACATTGCCTTCTAGCAGTTAATATGTCGTACCTGTGCTAAGGACTAAAGGCTGTACCAATCAATATCTTTATAATAAAAATGGATGAAATGACTCAGATGTGTAAGCATGGAGAATATAACCAACCAACTCTGCAGTTTACTTCAGCTCATCGTGTTGCTTCTCCAGATCTTAAACTCCACCCTTATCATCACTGCTTTCAGAAGCAGGCAGCGGTTTTTAACAACAAAGTTCTCAGGACTTGGCATTATGCTGTCTGCCCAGCACCAAATAGCAAACAAAGTATATGTACAGTGAGTTTATAAGTGACGCATGTATGTGGTAGAAAACAAACCAAAAGTGAAAACTGACTGCTGAAGGTGAAACAAACACTACAAGTTGTGTTGGCACCATATTCTCCATTATTGCTAAATTGTTTTTTCTTTTATGTTAGAGTACTGTATAATTAGTTTATTAGTACCAAGTGATCTGCTCAGAGCTCTTCATTTTAACACGTTGGTGGACCGCTGCACAGAACTGCTGAGGAAGAACAAACCTGAGCATTAAGGGAAGACAGGCCAACCTGTAACCGTGTGTTTTTGGCAGTCTTAACAACAATGCAAAGGTTTATCAGGTTCACTGATCAATATATTTTGCGATCAGTTTGACGTGACATTTTTTAAAAACCACTTCATTCAACATGTCTCATGTAAATTTGCCAAAAATAAATAGTTTGCACCACATTCTGCTAAAGAGAACAAATTCAGCGTGTGTCATGTAAGGTGTTTTTCTGTGTATTTACCTTCACATTCACATATGGGAATAGTTCCAGTAATAATGGTATTGTAAATAAGACAGAAAATATGTTATGTAATACATTTTATTGAACACATAAGGCATGTTTTTGGTATAGCCTTTGACATATTAGAATTAATCAGTCTCAGTATGTTGTACAAACCTTTCCATTCATTGGAATTCTGTAGCTTTATGATTGTGAATTGAATTATTTTGGGATGTGTTGTTATTTTGAGATACTGTCATTCCTATATGATACCGAGATTGTTGTGATATATCACACAGTGTCCTAAGCCAGTTCAGTTGATAGTTAGACCATTAAAGTCACACTGAAGACCAGCCAAGTCAATCATTTTAGTTACAGTTTCAGAGTATGTTCAGCCTGATTCTTGGGTGCAACACGCACTTCCCGGTGCAACCATGAAGCAATAAGAGACTGAGCTGGGGCCAGAGTGACTTTTCGTCTGAACTGCAGGCTGTGTTTACACCAAGGAAAGAAGAGACAAGTATGGAAACACATTTAAAATGTAAATAGTGAAATATTTATACCATGTTAAGTCACCTTTTTTTCCAGTATTGCTAACAACTGTGGGCACGTAGATTCCAGATTTTTAAAAATTTTGTAAAATAAATAATCAAAGTAATTAAACTTTCCATTTTTAGAACCTTATAACTGTCTTACTGCATAGGAGACATTTCTGAGCTCTCTCTAATTTTAGCCATGGTTGTGCTGTTTCCATAGAAGCACAGGACTTGCAATAAAAAAAAACACTGAAGCAGTGAAAAAAACAAAAACACAATGACGACATTACCCACACAGAAAATCCTGAACATGTGATGTTGTTATTTTTTAGTATCAACTCTATCAGTTTTAGAGACAACTTAATATTATATTCTTGCTAACTTCTGCAAAAGCAAACAGAAGTAAAAACAATGACAGTGTAACTAAATCTAGTTAACATGTAACCAGTGCCACCTCCCTGCATTTTTCCCACTATATCAAGTCATGTTCCCCTCATTCTCTTGGCATCTTTACCTATTTGGGAGCCAGGTAAGGTCCAGCGGGAGGCCATAAGTGAAGGAAAAGAGACCCCCGAATCCTGCATGCTTGCTGGATCCTCTGACAGGAGACCCAAAAGTAGATCCTTGGGTGTGCTTTGGAAAAAGTAGGCCTCTGTTTCCCTGTCCTCTTGATGTAGCTGAGAGTCCTTGACTCACCGCTCTGTGCCGTCCACCATGAGTGAAGATAAGTGGCACACTTTCACTCCTTCTCACATACGTCTTTTCAGCTTGTTTCTCCACTTTACTGCTTCAATGGTGTCTTCTTCATATTATTCCACAGCTAGTTCTGTTGTTTCAATCAGCCTTGTATGATTTGGGGTGTAGTTGGTCTAAGCAAGACTTGCACCATTCAGTCAGTTGGAAATGTTCTTCTGTAAGCTGTGGTAGAAATCCACTAAAATCTCCAAAGCAGCAAAGAGCCAGAGGCTTTAAGAGGGTTGACACACACCACAGGGCCCTCTAGTACTCTCCTCCCATGCACACACACTCCTACTTGCACGCAACAAAAGCAAAGACATCCTCACCAACATAAACTCTACTTTCCGTCTCTGATGACCCCAATAGTCCTACATCAGCAGTCCAGGAGACTATCCCCCTAAGGCCTCATGGTTGCTGTACACCTTTCTTATAAACCCTGACTGGAATAGGTAAAAACACAAAGCATACCACACACAAAACACCCCAAATAACATGCACATGCACACACACACGCACTCGCACACACACACACACACAGCTTGGAGTTCCTCAGCTCTAATCAGCTTACAGGCTTCAGACTTCATGGCCCCTTGGGAACAGGGACCATGCTGCAAAATATTCATCACATACATGCATGCACCAGCAGCTTCTACTTCATTGCACACTGTTAACATACAGAATAGCAAACATCAGGCTGGGTCATACGCCTCTCACTACTGGGTGTCCATTTAGCTATGCAGTAAAACTTCTACGTAAGCCTGATGTGTCTCCTTTTTCACTGAATTCTTCCTCTAAGCCGCAGCAGGAAAGATTTATTATTATGCTCTCAGGTGCCAATGCCCACTTTAACCAACAATGAACTGGTTAGAATTTGGTGGTCCGAGGTCAAAGGTCACCATGACCTGACAAAACGTGTTTTTGGCTGTAACTCAAGAATTTATACACTAATTATGGTAAAACTTCACACAAATATCAGATAGGAAGACATGATTAAATGATTTTATACCCCAAAAGTCAAGTCTACACAGATGCATGACAGCAATGTAACTGGTTGTCAGATGTAAGGGTATAAATTTTGAATAATTTACTTAACGGATAGTCAGCATTTTTCACAACATGCTGAGTTCATGTGTTAAACTGAAAATGTTGCAATAGTTCATTTGTTGGCGTCAGTGCAACCGTAACTTATTTTGCTGACAGTGCTAGGCTAACACTATCACCACCAGGTTTGCTGCGTCTCTTAGCATGTGGCTACACTATCTGGACTACTGTGACATCTTCCTAATAAATAAACAAAATTCAGAGGGGACAAACTGTTCAGTCTCAATCGATCAATCGCATAATAAACAGAGGAGAGTGTTCTAGTATCCTGTGATTCTCTGATGTCATCACTCCTGTTTCTACCATACATACTTAGCCATAGTAATCCCTACTAAGTAACATAGTCATGAACGACAAGTTCCCTGCTATCACATACTACTTATATATCATTAAATGTATATAGAGTTCAAATATCAGTTGTCAGACTTTATTGATTACCAATAATCGGTATCAATTTGAATGTGAATTTATTAAAAGGATAGATTTCTAATGTACAATACACTTTCTGACATGCAGGTTTGTCATCTTCTGTCTTATTAGTTCTCGTATTTTTAATCTGTTAAAATCTTATTGCCAATTATTCAACTGTTGCACACTTGAATAAGCGATCAATGTGACTTATCGTTTTCTTTCTTTACTGGTACTCTGCAAAATATAGACATAACAGTAGATTACATGTGACATGTTTTTGTCCAGTTGTTTAGTACCACAGCACAGTGTGCC
Organism: Dascyllus trimaculatus; assembly: GCA_024666655.1. Lineage (NCBI taxonomy): Eukaryota > Metazoa > Chordata > Actinopteri > Pomacentridae > Dascyllus > Dascyllus trimaculatus. The sequence goes on along the minus strand of CM045460.1, from coordinate 4,273,812 downwards.
TTTATTTACATTTTGCAATTAAAAATTAGCTTCCCACAAATGCAACACAACACTGAAGAAAATAACACTGCTGCTGCCTGCTTCACTACTACTGCATATAGAATATTTAAAACATTACATACTGGGGTCCCCACACATCACAGCAAAAGTTCACATAGTTGCTATAATTACATGGAGAAATAGCTTAGCTGCTAACTTCACATAAAATAGTTGAGTTACTTAATGTACACTGTGGGAATAAATGGCCAACTTTCCCACCATCTCCATAACCCCTAGTGCACTTATTTCCACTTATTACTCAATATATGTTTGCTCAACTGCAAAATATAAAAAACAGTGCATTACATCGTGACATGTTTCTGTCAAGCTGCTCAGTACCAAAGCCCTGTGTGTCATTTTTTATATTTGACAGAAGTGCTCAAGAACAGATGCTCCCTGTTGTGGCAAAAAAGAGCAATAACACGTATTTACTAGGGTTGGTCCCGAATATTCGAATATGTGAATATTCGTTCGTTGTGGTGGTATTCGGATAATAATTTTGATATTCGAATATCCGTGCATGCCGCTGCCGCCGAGCGTTGCCAAATGCTGCCGAGCGTTGCCGAGGCTCTAGAACGCAGCCGTGGTTCTAGTACGCAGACCTGACAACTCCGGTGTGACGCTCCGGTGTGACCACCACCAACAACCAACGCCCACCCCCCCACCCCATACACATAATAGGATACACATTATAACTTATAAACATTACATTTATGTTTCACTCTCGTTAAAACTAAGTGAAATGACAGTGAAATAAAAAATAACGTGGGGCTTTGATGCAAACCTTATCTATGGGCTTCCTATCATCCTATGTACTTGTCCTTCTATGATTAACCAGTGCTCATCTGAGTCACTATTTCTGTTCAAGGTAAGTTTTAAGTATTAGTCATAAAACATGAATGTAAAATAGAAAAAGTTGTGACACTAGAGGGGTATGTTCACTTTTAATTGCAAATGAATCAAAGTATCCACATGTAAGTCACTATGGCAGCAAACTGGCTATACTAGAGCCAGGGGTCCAGACTAGCTTTTCCAGTCATAGCACCGGTGTTACCAACTTTCTCACACGGTAGCATCAGTTTTTTGGTACCGTTTAGTATTAATCAACCTTGCATGCTAATGAATACTGTGTTTGCATACACTAGTTTTGCACTGATGTAAAGACTGACAGTGACTCGAGACGTAACTTTCGCAAAATAATTTGATCTCAAAATTAATTGTGTCACCAATATTTTGCCTGAGATTATCTGATATCTCTCCTAAACTGGACATAGGCAAAACTCCTTACTTGTACAATGACTCCAAAGTTCCCTAACTGCTTTACATGCAGGCTACGGCAGACGCTAGGTAGTCAACTGTGTGCCGAGAAGCCTCCAGAATACAATCAAAGCAAAGCAATTTTATCTACATATGCTGCTGTATATGTGGAGAATTTTAAACACCAGTAGTGCAGTCCATGATGTCACCAAAACCCCCTGTAACTAATATTCAATTCATTTTGCAGCCCAAGCATATTGTTAGTCACTGAAACTGAAAGTAGTTAAGTTTGCCATGCAAGTGGCACATGAGAATGGGTAAAGTATTGCTTTGTATACATGTACCTTCTACATAACTTTCCAGTCACACATGACACTAATGGTTTCACAGTAAAGAAAAAGTCACATAAAAAAAGACTTGTGAACAGCAGCTTTACAAAAACAGCCTTTTACTTTTACCCTTAATTTCAGGACACTTTCTAACCTGAGGGATCAGCGTGCTCATGGCGGTCCGAACTGCCCTCGTCATCGTTGTAGTGCTCCTCTCTGTCGTGGTAATATCCCCGGTGAGAGTGTTCGCGGTGTGTGTGATGATCGTAGTGTGTGTGACGTGACTCGCGGTCGGCCTCACTGGCATAGGAGTGATGTCTGCGCCTTTTCCGTCTGTGAGAAACCGGAACGCCGATGTAGAATGGCTGGGCATCTGAGAGGAACAGAGAGAGGACATTTAAAGGCCGGATCAATTCAGCTACAACTCGTGAAAGCAAAGAGCTCATTAGAGAGCAAGTACAGACACACACATAATGAAAAGCCCACAGGTTTCACTCCCACAGCCATTAGATTTGGTGAAGACACGGAAAAACATGTTTTCAGCAGATCCAGATGATTGAATGTTATTGGTGCTTGAAAATGGAATAAGGGGCAACATTTTTTTATGGCGGCCCCAGAAATTTTATACAAGTGTATATATTTGTGAATGTATCCATATTTCCAACTAAAAATACAGTCTTTGGTCGACTTTTCAAGAACTTTAAGGTCTATAACGTAGTGAGAAATTGACGTGTGGCAAGTATTGTAGACAAGGTTCCAGTTTTTGCAGATGTGACATGCCAAAAGGGTGATGTGGACTCACAGGACTGCAAAAACTGGTGTCCATAGGGGTCTATAGATTATCATTATATGTGGGGGTCATATTTCTGGAGATACAGTGCCATGAAAAAGTACTTCACACACAGGAAGTACAGAAATCTTCTATTATTGCATATTTGTCACACTTAAATGTTCCAGATTATCCAGCAAATATTTATATATATTGAATCTTATACAGAGATAACCAACAAAACACAAAATGCCGTTTTTAAATTATGGCTTATTGAAGAATTATTGAAAACCTCTATCATCCCCGTGAAAAGTAATTGCCCCCTAAACCTAAAAACTGGTTGGTCCACCCTTGGCAGCAGCAACTGCAGTTAAACGTCTGTGATAGTTTGTGATCAGTCTTCTACATCATCATGGAAGAACTTTGGTCCACTCTTCACTTCAGAATAGTTTTCATTTATTCACATTAGATGGTTTAAGAGCATGAACTGCCTTTTCAAGGTCTTGCCACAGCATCTCAATTGGAGTCAAGTCCAGACTTTGACTCGGCCACTCCAAAACTGTAATTTCGTTCTTTTTGAGCCACTCAGAGGTGGACTTGCTGGTGTGCTTTGGGTCATTGTCTTGCTGCAGAACATATTTGTCTTGAGCTTTTGGTCATGACCTGATAGTGGATATTCTCCAAGAGGATTTTTGGTAGAGAGCAGAATTCATGGCTCCATCCTATATGACAAGTCATCCAGGTCCTGTGGAAGCAAACATGCCCCAAACCATCACATCACCATGTTTCACTGCTGGTATGATGTTCTTCTAGTGGAAAGCAGTATTAGCTTTACGCCAGATGTAACAGGGCCCATGTGTTCCAAAAAGTTCCACCTTCCACTAGGGGTGGGAATCACGGGGTACCTCTCGATACAATAACAATATGCGATACATGGCTCACGACACCGATACTATCACTATAAATTGATACTATGATAATCGATATATTGCAGCACGACCACATATCTATACATCACGATATCTGTAACTGGGGAATACAAAATGCCTGCAAAAATATTAAGGTCAGTATCTTTTCATTAAGCAAGCTGTGCAGAAAAATGCCACTTGAGTCAGAGCTTTTCCTTAACCATCCCCAGGCAGATGCTTTTATTTAAACACTCAGGAACACTACTATATGACAATGGAACAGTGGGGGTAACAATGAATCCTGCTAAACTCCACACTCACGGTGCTGGCGTTACAAAACTCCCATACTGCATTGTAGCACACAGTTTAGTCTTTGCGATTGGCTCCGCGAAATCTACATTTATTTACTGCAATTTGGTGTCACTTTCACAGGATTTGACACAAATTTGGATGAACCACTGAACAAAAACTGCCTATAGTCTTGCCATTGGCCTCTTTTACAAACACACTGTAACTTATCAATGTTACCATGGCCATTATGTGCCATCACATAATGCTGGTGGCACTAAGGGACGAGGACGGAAGCTTTGCTTTAAACATTGTATAACAGCTGTAGGTTTGGGCCCGAATATCCAAATATCCGGCGGTTGTGGTGGTATATTTTGAGATCCGAATACTCGTGCACCCCCACCCCAGACGTGGCGGCTATCACAACCTTGGCTTTACTCTACTATCATGAATCATATCTCAGTCACTTACTGTCTTAATAAATAAAGAAACAAAAAGTTTTATTGGATGTCACTACCTCCCCCGCATGAGCCGCCGCCACACAAGCCCAATATTTGGATATTCATCATTAATGACTTCAAACGTTAGCTGCATCAGCCGCTTTCTCGGCGAGGAGTTCAGGATGGTGGCGTTGCGGGCAGGTTTGCATGTTGGTGGTGTTGCCTTTGTACGTTACTTTTGCAAGGTAGTTCTTGCATATGGCATAGTCTTTGTCGAGCTTGCGTGCATGTCTGAGGGTAGCGTTGCTGTCTGCCATTGTAACTGTGCAAACTCTTCTTCGGCCATTTCATATCCGCTAAAGTCTCCCACATTCATGTGATAAACGCCAACATGTGGAGTCATTAAGTGGTGATGCTGGGAAATGGCAGCTGGCAGGGTTAAGAGCACTTATTATATTTACTAAAACATCGATATTTGCCGCCAGCGTATCGATACTCACGTCGCACAAGGAGGGACGACGATATATCCCTGTATTGATATTTTGTTCCATCCCTACCTTTGACTTATCAGTCCACCAGATGTTATCCCAAAAGCCTTTATGTGCTTTTTGGGCAGTAGTGGTTTGCGTCTTCCAACTCCCATGGATGCCATTTTCTCCCAGTGTCTTCATCATTGTGGAATCATGTAGACGAACTTTAGCTGAGACCAGTGAGGTCTGTAGATCTTTGATGTTCGTCTGGGTTCTTTTGTGACTCCTGGATTAGATATCGATGAGCTCTTGGAGAAATGTTGGTAGGCTGGTTACTCCTGGGAAGGTTCACCACTGTTTCATGTTCCTCCATTTGTGGATAATGTCTCTCACTGTGGTTCTCTGGAGTCCCAGAGCCTCAGCAATGACTTTGTAACCGTTCAGACTGATAAATGTCAATGACTTCATTTCTCATCTGTTCTTGAATCTCTTTAGAACGTGGCATCATGAGCTGCTTTTTGAGACCGTTTAGCTAAATTCACAATACCAGACAGGTTTTATTTAGTGATGTTTAGATTCAGCAAGCCTGGCAGTAAATAGGGAAAGATGATGATCTGAAATCTTAAATGTGACAAATATGCAGAAATAGAAAGCTTCTGTAAGGAGGCAAATACTTTTTCACAGCACTGTACTGTAGGTAACCCTCAGAATGGTTTCCCATGTAAGACGTTTTTATGAGTGGGAAAATACACAAATTCCCCAGTGTGAAAACATATGAAATTCTCAAAGTTCAATAATATTTTAATTTAGTTTTTGGCCCCAAATAGCATACAAGTAAACTTAAAGGAGCAACATACTTCCATGGACTGGCCCAGAGATTTATCACCTGACTGCAGTTCCTCTCATTTCTACTGAGCACTGTAGCTTTTTTAGGTTTGTTTCAATTTTTACAATCACAGGTTGACATTTTTTGATAACTCTCAGTACGGTCATAGTGCTGTTTTTTAGGAACAGGCCGCTGTTTCCAGTAACAAACACCTCCTGCAGACCAAATACACACCTAAAAGGAAGTGAATAAGGGACCAACATCCATCCTTCAAATGAACGATGCTCTGTATATGCAAATGTTCACATTCTCCATAAAAACTCTTAAAGGTGTCGTGTTGCTGCCACGTGGCCAAATAATAAATAAATGCATGTGTAAGGACCTTGTATTAGCATCGGTTGTGCTTTGGTCTTGTATATTTCAATCTTCTTAAACAAAGTTACAGCTAATCACACTACTGTCCTGTACTGTAGTGAGCATGAGGCTTTAAGGGGTTTCAGGGCAGTTGCCCTTTCTTTCTTTACTGTTTCTTTACAGTTACTGTTTTCTCTCACCATCATCGTCATCGTAGCGTCTGTGACCTCTACTTCTCCCTCTCTGCCAGTCCTGATGATCCATCCTGAAACGGACATGCAGAAACAAGGAGGAAGACGATTACTGGGGGGAAAAAAATGAATGTTGGAGGTGACTTTGTTCTCTCTGCGATTCTTTATCACCAAAAACTGAAACAAAGCATTCTACACTGCACCTGTTCACTGAATGTGTTCTTCGTTCGTAGAAATTTCTGTAGATAGGGAATCCTCTGAACTTACAGTGACTTATACAGCACCATGCGAGCTGCAGGCCCACATGGCAACACATGTGCTGCTGCAACCTCCAAAAAATCAATGCATGACAAGAGGAAAACTCAATGGAAAACCCCCAGCAGCCCTTCAGGAGCATACTGCTGCTCAGGCCATGAAAACCAAAAGGAAACAGCTAGGAATTCCCGCCGGACTGTGATTTTGTTAAATCCATGGATTTATTTATAATCAAAAAAGGTGGAGGGATTCCAACTGTGTCATACTGCACAACTTCTGAGTTCTCTCTACTTCTAGCCATGTTTCCACAGAGGTGCAGGACTTTATGCTGCAGTGAGAAATGAGCCCACAGTGAGGAAAAATGTGACGGGAGAAAATGGAAATCACTCGCTGTTCAGAGGGTTCAACTAAGGATGCACAACACTGGATTTTTGCAGATGTCTAATATATCGATATGCTAAGCAAAACTTAAGTTCAGTGAACTGCCAGCAGAGAACATCAGGTCTCTACATGTTACTAGTCTTATCATGATGGTCCACTGACAGGTTCAGACATACAACACAAAGCTTTTCCAGTGTACACATTCACTTCGAAAAAAAGAGCCGCTTCATTTTACATGTTAAATATGCACATCTATTTTTTTGCAACATCTCAAGCAAAACTACAACTATAAGCCCAAGAGGCAATGTTAGACTCATGATGTCTGCCTGTCAACGTTGGGCTGATGGCAAAGTTTTATATTAAAGCTTTTAGCACTCAACACCAGTGATGTTACTGATATAATTCTACATACAACAACCATCAGTTACAATCCCCTCTACAAAAGGCACCTTATTAAAAAGTGGTATTCTTATTTTCCATGACTCAGCTGCTTCCAGTACTTAAGTATGAACGCAATTCAAGATCATTACCATGATTTACTGCTTTTATAAAGCAACAAAAGGAACAACAAAAGCATTATGCAAATGTCACCCAGACATATCATAGCCATTTGCCCACGGTGAACTGAGTCACTCCACTCATGACGTAAGCTTCTCTTTGGGGGAGTTTTCTAGGCTGATCAATATATGTCATGTCTGATCGCTAACTAGTTCCTGAGGCCTGACCACTGACTGTGAAGGACAGTCACATGAGTGTAGTCATGCACACATACACATGGGCACAACCACATGCGCAGACACGGGGTAATGAGATGTTTAGCATACCATCACACTGAACCTTTAAAACCAGTTAATAATGTGTTTGGGATTATTAAGTCTGTCATCACAGTTTCTCTACTGCATGTGTGTCCAGCCTAGAGGTTGATCTTCTTTAAGTTTCTTCCATTTTTCCCCCATTGTCTATCTGAACTCCAAGCAGTTTCTGTGTGCGTTTTGCTCCGTCACATTTTTCCTCACTGAGGGCTCATTTTTCACTCCAATATAAAGCTCTGCCCCTCTATGGAAACTGTATAGTATTGCACCATTTTTATGCCGCAAATCATTAAAAAGAAAAAGGTAACGTTCCATTTCTTTGAATATCTGATGTATTAAAAAAAATGTAAAAAAAAAAAATCAATATTTGCGACATTTTTGCAAGTACCCCCCAAGTGTTACCAATATTGGAAAAAAATGGGGCCTTCACATGCTATTGATCGGCTATTTGACTAGACCTATTTACATTTTTACAACCTCTGCAAATGGGACATTTTTGACAGTACTCTGAGTATCAGCTGTAGAAAGATGTTTCACCATGCTGGATGTATCGTCCAACAACAGGCCCCTCTATATACCAGTTTTGAGCCATGCTACATGTATTTCACTGATCCAGTATGCTTTATTTTCCTCTCCGTCTCTTGTTGTGTCCTCTCTGCTCTGTGGAAACACTGCCTGCAGTTCAACTGAAAACTATGACTTTCTGTGACATGACTGCTGGTCACAGCTGAGTCAGTCTGAGCTTCTCAGTTGTGCTGAAGATTTTAGACTTTTTGCTTTCTATGCGGAACTTTTGGAGTGATTTTGATTAAATATCACAACATTAATCTTAGAATGCACAAATTGAGTTCAAGGGCTGTCAGAAAGTTTATGCCAATCCAATGATTATTCCAGTTTTCACAACTTCTTGCTCTGATAAATGATGTCTTTTTGGTGATTTATTAAGATAAAGTAAGTATTTTTTCATATGCATTTATTTGAATCAAATTACAATTTAACTCAGTTTTGACAAATTATTCAGTTTAGTACTGAGCCTCAGCTTAAAACAAAATGACAATGATAAAATTGCTCTGAATTTATTTCAAAAGGTGGATTAACTGTTTTGCAGTAGATTAGTGCTGAATAAATCAGCAGCAGTTTTGATGATCGATTGATTGGTTTGAATCATTTTTCAGAGAAAAAAAACTAAATTCTCTGATTGTAGCTTGTTAAATGTGAATATTTTCTGGTTTCTTTCCACTATGACAATAAACGGAATATCTTTTAAAATAAGGAATTTGAGAAAATCAACTTGGGCTTCAGAAAACACAGACCAACACTTTCATCATTTTCTAACATTTAGAGACAGATTAATGACAATTACAATGAATTAACAAAGAAAGAAAATCATTAGCTGCAGCCTTACAGCTCATATTGCAGGCAAAGCAATCCAAACACACAATGCAGCATAATAACATAAGCTGTAAATTTAATTCTCACAAATCATTTAGAAAAACAACTAAGTAACAAAAAATGAATAATTTGATCTGTCATCAATACAAAGGAGCCTGTTTCAGCCTGTTTTTTGCAGCTTTCCTCAATTCTTAAGAGGCTGAAGATTTAAAGGAACAAACTCTTGCACAAATATAGTTTTACAATTACTGCTTATACCCTTTAGGTGCAAGATTACATGTTAAGACCATAATGTGAGTGAAAATGCATTCTCATTTCAGACAATTGTAAATCTACATCAGAACACACGTTCAAGCATGAAACACTCCTTTGTAAAAACGGGTTTTAAAGGTTATGTCTTACCTGATGTGTGAGATGAAGCTGAAGCAACCACAGTCAAGAAGCTACTGCAGGGTTTTTGTAATGAGAAGTAACAGAGCACTGAATGCTCAGAATAAAACTTGACTTCAGTGTTATTCTCAATATAACCTATGAAGCAAAATGCTACAACTGAACACCAACTAAGTCCCTCAGTGACTGCACAGACGATCTGACTATTGACTATTGGGTATATGTGTGTGTGTGTAATGAAGTGTTGTGGGGTTGGGTGTGGGTGTAGTAACAGTGTGTAGAGTGTGACTGTTACAGAAATTCTATCATCTCAAACTTTTTATTCTATCTGAGTTTCTGTATTTCTCCAAATGACGTGATGAGAACAGACCATCCTGTTCCAGGCAGCCTGCCGGGGCAGGAAGCAACAACTGTTTGAAACTTTGTAGACAAGAACTCCTGAGCTACAGCATACCACTGATGAACTGCTGTATCTCAGGGTTATGCCCTGATTCATGCTTATCCAAAATGAATTTCACACTCCTTCATTTTTAGTCACTTACATAGAACCTGTACTGTGCATTTGATTTCTTGCTGCAAGTAAAAACAATGTCTTTGACTTAAAAGACGACTCTGTGTAATGATTTGGAGCAGTTAGGACTCCTGTGGAGAATCTTCCTAACGTTCTTGGTCCATCGAGCCGGATCCCAATATCTCTCTGCTGGACAGGTTTGGGGCTGAAACCGTGCACGGGGGAGTCCAGGACTCCTGAAAGAAAGACCTCCATCTTAAATGAGAGGCCAGTTGCCGTTGTCCAGTGGAGGGTGACGGGATCTCAAGTACAAAGAAAAGAGTCGCCAAAGACAAAGGTAGGCCTGAGTTTTGTTTCTCTCTTTCCAAGATACATTCAAAATGGGAGGTAGTTATTCAGTAGTGTCTCTGTGAAATCAACTGATGGAGGTAGCCTCATGGTGATAACAACCCATTGGCCTGTGGATACCTAACAGTGGCAAGGAAGCAGAGGTTTCACTGATTAACCGATCCAAAATCCATTAAACACTTAAAAAAAATGGCAAAAGAAATACAATTTTGAAGGTAAACTGGATGAAGAAAAATGCAAAGAACTGATAGGCAAGAATAGGCTAGAATGCACTCAAACGAGATGCAGACCCACGCTGGATGCCTTCCTAAACATGGCAGGTACCCCTGTGGCCTTGACCTTTGACCCCAATATTAATGGGTGACCAGGGTAGGTCAAGATCAACATCTGTGCCGAGTTTGATTGTCCTATCTGTGTTTGTTATTGAGTTATACATACATACAGACAGACAGACAGACAGACAGACGGACAGTGAGTGCCCTACCCACGACCGACTCCATCGGGGTGGGTAAACAGAACAAGAGTGTGGAGTAAGAGAAGATAAAAAGAAAAAAGAAGGTTGGCAGGAAGCAAATAAATTGCTAGAACAAGCAAAGAAGCGAAGGGAAGGTGGAGATAAAAGAGAGGATAAAAAGAAAAAAGGACAGAGTGACCAAATGCTACTGGAGGACAAGTAAGACGTAAACACTGTCAGCCAGGCAAGGGGACAACCCATGCCCGGCTGCAGCACAAGAACAACCAAATCAGTCAGCATCACAAAATGAACAACAGGAGGAAGCTACGGGAGGAGTGAACACTGTGCAAACACAGCCTTTCCCCACTGCTTCACCTGTCCTTAAAATGTACCCTGAACTGCCAGATCAGGCAGACAGGTCAATTCAGGTTGCCAGTATCAGCTTATACAAGATTACTGTCAGACAAAATTACCAATCCATCTGCTCCAGGACAAGAAGAGTTTTGGACTTAAAATTAACTACGATAACTTGAAAGACTATGAGGTCCAATGATCGAAGTTCCAAATCCAATCCAGGGGACAACAGAATGTCCTCAGGCACCAACCATGCGCATATTCTGCCCATAGACATTAGATAATATGAAAAAAAGCCGCTGAAGGCATAACTAATTATAAAGTTAGATATAACTTATATAACTTATTTATATAACTTAATGTGGCAGAGTGGGAGACAGGAGTCAGAGGACTCATACAGAGTTATCATTTAAATGGAGCTGAGGTCCAAAGACTTTTTATGCTCCTCTTCGGACATGACTGGTACAGAGTTCGAGGAGTCTCTACTGTCATATATCACCATTACATATGACTAACCAATGTTTCCCCCCCGAGGTTCTATGTCCTGCTTGTTCTCTCCGTGGATGTCTCTGGATCTGGAGCTCAACGTCCCTGATCTGCAGCCGCTAGCCTCACCACCTACCATCCCCACCCCAACCTCCCCTGCTATCCCTCCCTCCATCCCTCCTCTTCCCCACTCCCAACCCAACCGGTCCAGGCAGATGGCTGCCCTCCCCTGAGCCTGGTTCTGTTGGAGGTTTTTTTTCCCCCTTCCCTACCATAGGGGGATTTTGGTTCCTTCCCACCGTTGCTGACTGCTTGCTCATAGGGAATCCAAAAGCAGCTTTGGATTGTTGGGTTTTTTGTTTCCTGTTTTTCGGTTTCCTGTTCTTTCTTACAATGTTTAGCGCTGTGTGATGACTTGTGTTGTAAATATGCGCTATATAAATTGAATTGAATTGAATTGAATTGAATTGAATTGAATTGAATGACCAAAGCAGGAATTGTCATGCGACCAGATTCCGCTGATTTGAGAGGAGAAGTAGAAGCAGTCCTGACAGCATGTAGAAACACATTCCAGTCCTGCCCAGACTGGACAAAAATCAGTGACACCACCCAAGGTACAGGAGAGTCAGTTCAACAATACAGAGTGAGATTCCAAAAGGTATTTGATGCACATGGTGGACTGCAACCCCCAGCTTTTGCAGATCCAACAGGCCCCTATGAGCAGCAGTTAAAGAATGCGTTCATGTCGGGCCTCAAATCCCAAATAGTTGACTATGTGCGTAAACATATGGTAACACATCGTACAGGGCCACTGGCCAATGTGCTGCAGTGTGCTGAAAACTATGAGAGATGTTCGAAGGTTAAAGTTCAAAAACCAACAACCTCTGAAATATTCTATAGCGGAATATTCCACCGGACCAAAGGAGGAACCGACACCAGAAGCAGCAGTTTCGACAACAGAAGACTCCCTGAGATAGTTATACAACTCTGTTACAGTATAAATGATTGGGTCAAGGGAGAGACAGGCCGTCTGATTCTGCTCGAACTGACTGAACACTTTGTTGTTGGTTAGGGAAAGGCACTCAGACCCGGAGCTCTGTACTGCACATTTACTCGGGTGTAATAAATAACTCTGAACTAAAGGACATTGGCCTCCTATCGCTCCATTCAACGAACACGCGGAAACAGCCTGACACATAATCATTTTTTTTTTACAGACAGAACAGGCTTGTTTCTAACAATTTGGTGACCCCGACGTGATGGAGACGGAGACTGAATGACATCAATTGAAAACACAGTGGACGTCCAGCTGATGTTTGACAACAAGCCGCGGCTCTAAGAGAAAGGTAAGCAGACGCCTGTTTAATATCAAAGCTCTGCTACTGGACATTCTAAAATTCTCTTCTCAAATATTGAACTCTATTTCCTAAAATAATCACCAGAATAAATGTCTTAAAGGTAAAATAATAAGATAAAGAAGTATGAGTGTTAAGATGAGTAATGGAATTAGAAGTCACTGATCCACAGAGGATAGAATCTCTGCTTGGATTCATGCAAAGGCACTGTCTGGATAGCTCAGATGTAAATTTGGGGAAATTATACCTACCGTAAATTATTGTTTGTAAATTACAACAATTGATTTGACAGTTTATGCACCAAATGAGGGAGGGTATGGCTGCCCTACCAATATGGTCTGGGTATGTGGTAAACGCAGTTACCTCTACCCACCTAAAGGTTGGTGAAGGCACTGTCACCTTGCTTATCTGATCCCTGCTGTCCAAATTTATTTGAACCTAACGCACAATCCACATATTCAGTCAGCAAGGACCAAACGTGACAGAATCCCTGTTGGCAGCAGATTGGGTTCTGGATTCCTCCCATGGTACGGTGTTGTGAACAACGCTCATGCATCAACAAATTGGCTTAAACCTGGACCGTGGTTCTATGGTGTAATGAAATTTGCTGTATAGCTATATTGATATTATCTTCACCGCATGTGTTACGTCGTGTCTCAGAGCTATGATATCTAGAGTCATTCACTCCACAGTAGCACAGTATCTGTTGCTCCAAAAGGACAGACGTTCTGAGCATTCATCTGATGAAGAAGACTAAGTGTGAAGCAAACCTTTTATGATCTCTCTTATGAAAATCTAGCAAAGCGAACTAGTAAGTGAGTGATGTAAACCTAGGGATGTACACACATTCATATTTTTCACTTGTATATATACTCATTATATAGCTATCCTTTTCTTTTCCATCTCTCCAAGGCAATTGCTTTGGATGTCAACAGCGCCACTGAGGCTGCCGTCGGGCCAGCGGGGTGATGTGGATGTTTTCCTCCGTTACTGCTCACTGGCCATGAAGGTTTTCCATCCACATGCTGCAGACAACTTGACAGAAGAAACTAATCATAAAAAGCTTAAACAGGATGGAATGTTACAGAAATTCTATCATCTCAAACTTTTTATTCTGTCCGAGTTTCTGTACTTCTCCAAATGACGTGATGAGAACAGACCATCCTGTTCCAGGCAGCCCGCCGGGACAGGAAGCAACAACTGTTTGAAACTTTGTAGACAAGAACTCCTGAGCTACAGCATACCACTGATGAACTGCTGTATGTCAGGGTAATGTCCTGATTCATGTTCGTACAAAATGAATTTCACACTCCTTCATTTTCAGTCACTTGCATAGAACCTGTACTGTGCATTTGATTCCTTGCTGCATGTAAAAACAATGTCTTTGACTTAAGAGACGACTCTGTGTGATGATTTGGAGCAGTTAGAACTCCTGAGAAGAATCATCCAGTCATATTTTCGGCATTTATCTATTGTGAAAATAACCAATGAGGGAAAGTGTATTTACTCCAGTAATTGTACTAACTGTGCTGTTATATTTCGCATTTGTATTTTTACTGTTATTTTGATCGATTTTATTATATTTTATTTATCTTTAATCACATTTACTAGTCATCTCTGCTTTTTGTGGATGATGTGGTCCTGTTGGCTTCATCAAACCTGGACCTCCAGCGTGCACTGGGGCAGTTTGCAGCCGAGTGTGAAGCGACTGGGATGAGGATCAGCACCTCCAAATCCGAGGCCGTGGTTCTCGACTGGAAAAAGGTGGCTTGCCCTTTCTGGATCGGTGGAGAGACTCTGCCCCAAGAGGAGGAGTTTAAGTATCTCAGGGTCTTGTTCACGAGTGAGGGGAGGATGGAGCGTGAGATTGACAGGCGGATCGGCGCAGCATCTGCAGTCATGCGGACGCTGTATTGGTCCATCGTGGTGAAGAAGGAGATAAGCCAAAAGGTGAGGCTCTGTATTTACCAGTCAGTCTACGTTTCGACTCTCACCTATGGTCATGAACTTTGGGTCATGACCGAAAGAACGAGATCCTGGATACAAGCGGCTGAAATGAGTTTCCTCCTCAGGGTGGCTGGGTGCACCCTTAGAGATCGGGTGAGGAGCTCAGTCACCAGGGAGGAGCTCGGAGTAGAGCCGCTACTTCTCCACATCGAGAGGGGTGAGTTGAGGTGGCTTGGACATCTGTTCCGGATGCCTTTGGGACGCCTTCCTGGGGAGGTGTACCACGGGGAGGAGGCCTCGGGGTAGACCTAGGACACGCTGGAGGGACTATGTCTCTCGGCTGGCCTGGGAACGCCTCGGGGTCCCACCGGAAGAGCTGGAGGAGGTGTCTGGGGCGAGGGAAGTCTGGGCCTCTCTGCTTAGACTGCTGCCCCCGCGGCCCGGCCCCGGAGAAGCGGAAGATAATGGATGGATGGATGGATGGATGGACATTCACTAGTCATCAAATATTTCGTCTTACTCAGTTTTGCTGTGCATTATCCTCTAAATCAATTTTTACTATCCCATGTTTCGTCAATTGCTTGAAAAGAACTTTGAACAATATTTGATTTGCTTAAAACAATTATAATTAGGTGCAACTTTACTTGAGTAATTCTGTGCAGTAATTTATGCTACTTTATGCCTGCACTCTCCTACACAGATACTATGCTGTCTTAAATTGATGGCTGTAGTTAGGTTACAGATTTTACATGCAAAATATCCGATGATCTTAATGCTAGAGCTTGGTTGTTGGTAAACCTATTTCCCTCATTGATTGATAGTTCTAAAACTGCAACAATTAGTTTAGAAAACTAATCAGCAACTGTTTTGTTCAAATAGCTGATCTAGTCAAACATGTTTCATTTCGTCACATATGAGAGTTTAATGCTTTTCTGTGTACCACATGATATTAAACTATATATATTTGGATTTTAGATAAATAAGGCATATAAAGATGTCACCATGGTCTGTGGGGAAATCACAGCAGGCATTTTTCATTAATAATTCAAAATTTCTTATCAATTAATGGGAAAAACAATGGTCAGATTAATCAATAATTAAAATAATCATAGGTTGCAGTCCTAGATTTTCTGGATCATCTGTGCATTTCCACTGCAATTTACTACAGTCACAGGTAAGATATTTCATATATCTTTTTTTTTATTAGACCAGCAGTCCACGTCCTCAGTAAGTGGGATTGTGTCAAAATAAATTAGAGTGTATGTCACCTATAGTGCAACAGCAGGGGCTTTTCTGCAATGAGGAATTTTTGGCACTCGCCCCAAAGGAGATTTTAATCAGCACCAAAGAAAGAGAATGAAAGATAGAACTAAAGGTGAGAATTAAATATGTATATATAGTGTGTGTTAACAAGTAAACACATTGATGTCTGTTAAATAAGGTAACACTGATTCATTGCCTTTACTGTACACAGACTGATCATGCTTACTGTTGTGTGCAGTCACATCCCAAAGGCCCATTCTTCAGTGTTTTTACGTAAAAACAGAGGCGTAAGATAAATAACAAAGGCTTATTAGTAGGATACATTCATTTTCAGTTTTTGTTGCCGTTCTTTTTGAGAATTACCCCCAACAGGAAACACACAAACAGAGTTTTCCTTTAAAATTTATCAATTACTTGAAAGCTATTCTTTGATGTTGCTACAACTTGATCCAAGTTCACATACTAACCACACGGTAGAGCTGTGCTAAATGTGGCAGCATCCACTCTCACTCTTTACTTGTGTCACTGTGTGCCACCACAAGATGGCTCTGAAATACTACTATATGAGTGAATAAAGCTGCAGTGCAAACCTGTTTAGTTGCTGTTAGTAACATTCCTAGACAGTGCAGCAAATTCGATCCAACAGTCAGTACCTGTGATCTTCTGCTTAAAGATAATCCTAGGGGAAAGCAGCACTTGAAACATGTGGCAGAACCTAAATAGCTGAGACTGACCTGTGTTTAAGAGGAGATAACGTATGTGCGAGATAAGACTTAATTGATCCTTTGCGAGCGATCCACATGTTAGAGCAGCAAAGAGATCAACTAGGACACAACAAAAAGCTGCAGAAAAGTGTATACGTAAGACTTTATAACTGAATTATGTACATATTTGTGCAAAAGAAATCTGGTAGTGTAACTCTGGCAGCCATGATGACTGAGTAACAAACAGTATACAGGTAAAAGTTTAATAATAATAATTACATAATACCGCATACAGTATATTACATTTTAGAGAAGAATACTGTATAGTGTCATATAAAATATATCTGCTAATCACATTATGAAGTAATATTACTATGTAAATTTCTAATGGTGCAGACAATTTTAAACAAATAATTTTGTTTATATAGTGCAACATAAATGAAAGTGTGAGAGCTAAAACAGGGTCTCCCTACATGATGTTCATTCTTACCTGGAGTTGGAGCATCCGGTGCAGCCAAGTCCATCATGTGGCTCCTCCAACAGCGAGGAGCAGTGGTTGGTTTGTTTTCTGCCCACTGAAAGTCCTCACACTTGTCCTCTCTCTGCTCAACAAACAGTTCAACTTCAGTTAATGTCCCTTTTTTACGGCATGCTTAAATAAATAGAGTTATTCCACATCAACTCACCTAGGGCCTCCCAGTTGGGGTCATGAATTTTCTTGAAAAAACATCATACAAACACTTTTACCTAAACCATGGAATCTTGTAAAACCCCACAGCTCTGCTCCAATTACTTATTGAATTATGCACTTTTGAAAACCAGCCCTTGGCATTAAATTTGATCACTTCACTGATTCTTTTAAAGCATCTTTAAAGCCTCACCAGCTGCTTAGTTTTCACAGGATTTGGCTGATTTTTTTTTTTTTTTTTTTTTTACTGAATATCCAGAAACCTCAAGAAAAACTTGGAACTTGTAATCATATCAATAGCTTATGCTGATATTATTTTTACAGGAATTAAAATACTAAAAATCTATAATTTATCAAAATAAAAAATCTAAGATTTTCTAAAATCCATATCTCCACTAATATTCACTCAACTCCAACCAAATGTTTGTTGTGGGTTGAAACAACTTTATCACCTTCATCTTCAGAAACTGAAGGGCACAGGTCCTCTAAAATCAGCTTCGGAGCTGAAAATCCACTTTTTAGGACATTTTAACAGGATTTTTTTTAAAAGGAAGGATTGTTTTGATTTCTTTGAAACATTTTAAACGGAATGCACTCAAGGGAGACACAGACACATGCCAGATGCCTTCCTAAACATGGCAGGTAGCCCTGTGACCTTGACCTTTGACCTTTTGACCCCAAAACTAATGGGTGACAAGGGTAGGTTAGGTAATTAGTGCAAAATCCCCTTATAGTCTCCTATATGAGCTTGCAATAATTAATTTTGGTATATCTAAGGGTAGGACTACCATATTGCACCTCTTGGCCTTGAACTTGACCTTTGACCTTGACTTACTGCCATCTGTCTGTCTCTCTGTCTGTCTCTTTGTCTGTCGGTATGTATGTAGACGTGTTGGTGTGTATGTCCGCACTATAACTCGATAACAAACACAGAACAATCAAACTCAGCACAGATGTTGATCTTGACCTACTCTGGTCATCCATTAATTTTGGGGTCAAAAGGTCAAAGGTCAAGGTCGCAGGGCTACCTGCCATGTTTAGGAAGGCATCCGGCGTGGGTCTGCATCTCGCTTGAGTGCATTCCAGTTGTATTATGTTGATGTCAAGGTTCTACATGTCTGTATGGCACCTGTTGAGCTATTTTGTCATTAGTTCAGGAAATAAACAATTGTGTGGTCATTGTGTATTAGATGATTCATCTTGCTCTGTGTGTCTGGACGAGATAACATTTCTTAAGTTCATCAACTTATGGCATTAATGTTATTAGCAAAACAATAAACGACATATTATGAGGCATATAAGAGAGTGCAATGTGAACCTAATTAACAATCACTTTGGACCTTCATAGCTCCAGACTGTGACAAAAATGGTTGCATATCTGACCAGTTTTTTAGATTGTCCAATTTGAAATTTCACTTCAGCAGAGAAATAATGATGAATCCGTCAAAAACAAAGAGTAGTCAAGTAGTATGAAACTCTCTCTGGAATAACCTACTCCAGGTTTGATAAGTCTAGTCATGGTGGTTTAAGATCTCGACCTGGCCTATTGTGAACCTGATATGAAAAAACTAAAGTCACTCTTTGTGGTAATTTTAGGAACAGAATACTACAAGAGAATTATTACAAGTTTGACACTTAACAAGCTTGAGTCTTTAATACAATAGTCCAGTTTCCAGCTAAATGTAAAATGTTTTGATGATCTTTCATGGTTAAGGTGGTTTTTGATCTAGACCTGATCTGATATGCAAATCACCCTTTTCTGAGGAGAATTCATGCCAAAAACTCACAACCATCGGTTCTCACACCACACTTCTGTTAAAACTGTATTACCCAGTTTAAAAACGGCTACAGCTGCTTTTATCTGGAACCAACAACCACACAGAAGTTATGTCTACTGTAACAGTAAACGCATGTCTTTGTGAGGCTTAGATGCCTATTGTAAACAAATAATTTAGACAAAAAATGTTTTCAGTCATATCAGGCATGACATTTAGAATGATAATGATAAGTAAATATGATTGAGTTTTGATACTGTAGGACACAGAGCAGGATAAATAAGGTAGATCAATGAGGATATTTGCACCTGTGGTCTGCAGTCTATCGGACCACAAGTGTAATAAATATACATGCATTTGTTTTTCTATCATAAATATAACAGGGCTATTCCACATTTTAATGTCAGGGTATTAAACTGCATTTAAACTATCTTTAAATGGCGTTATTTTACATCATCAATTTAGGTTTTCTTTAACTTTCTATATATCTGTGGAAGTCGACTCCAGCGCCACTACGACCGTGAACATAAGCTAGCGTCATTTTAAGCTAGCGTTAGCAAAGAAAACGAAAATTCTCTTACCAGACTGTCATCAAAACATGTCAAATTATGTTCCTCTTTCATCTTCTAGAAAACAACAATATCCCAAGGCACATCAACACTCTCCTCTATAGCCTAATATCACATATGAAGTCAAAAAACAACTTTTAATTTCGGTATATTTAGGCTAGCTTGCCACTCGAAGCAAGCCAGACTCTGCTCTTTTCTTCCGTATTCTCAGACGTCCATTTTCCTCTTTTTTCCCCTCAGACGGTCATTTAGCACACACTGCAACAGACCTGAACCCCTATCGCCTAATTTCTCTGATGTAAATACTGTTCATCCACCGCTAAAGTCTGAAAACGTATTTACGCTGACTTCACACCAAATAAAGTGCTGAACTCAGACCGGCTACAGTTTATATTAGTGCACATCCGGGTCACAGAGCTAACTAGTGTCCGTGATGTTTGGTGCGTCAGGAGGTCATGTAAAAAATATTACCGCAGTTCTGAAAGTATTTTCAAAATCCTTAAAGGCTCCTTAAGAAACACAGGATTTCATCATCTGTAAGGAGAAAATCGTGTTTGTAGTTTCTTTAGTTGCCACTCTGGTTGTCATGGAGAAAGTCAGCAGGCCACCATCTTTGTAGTGATTTATAACCAGAGGCGCAACATGAAATACTGAATAGATGGATATTTAAAACCTCCCATCAAATAAACAAAGATTTATAGCTGTGAAATCCTGAAAGAAAGAAAGAAATGAGGTGATAAATACTTAAAGAAATGTACATTTTTTTTTTATGGTTTTAGGGGATTTTTAGAATAGAATAGAATAGAACATACTTTATTCATCCCAGAAGGGACATTCAGGTGTCTGGCAAAGGCACAAACAAACAAAAAACAAAAATGAAATAAATAAATTCACCATAATTTTAATTTTTATTTCATTAATTTTATTTCATAGGACTACATTATTTATTCAAGTGGACTAATTAGTTATTTCTTAGCATATTATTTTCAGCCTTTATTTATTATCAGAGAAATCGCATGGTGTATAAAGGGGCTCAAATCTTTTAAAAGTGCAGTTGCAGTTTTTATCATCAGTTTTTTCAGTTAGTAAATGTGTTTCACATCAGTGAATGAGGTATTCTCTGATATTCCAAACTCTGACCTAAATAAAGACCATACCATAGCACATAATATAACTAACAGTACAAACTTGCAATAATAGTAGCAATGTAGCTGGTAGGCATATTTTTACAAAGTGATTAAAGCAATATAATGCAATGTAAAATGAAACCGTGTCAGATATGTTTCTGCTTCTTATTCCACTCCCCTTGTAAAACATAATACTGACAACATGTTTACATAGCTCTTCTGGTGCAACAACATTGCCTAACACTTTTCACCCCTACAGCCCTTCCAATTTACAACAACATCTCTGTACAGCTCTCCTCCCTGCTAGTGCTGAAACATCACAAAACACTGTTTGCTCCAGTATAAACCAACAACAGCAGGTAACACAGTTTTTCTCTGTAGAGCTCTTCAAGATCAAAATCTAACACTGTTCTCTAACAGCTCTTCATGTGCAGTAACCTCACGTCAACACTGGTCTTTTCTCTCAATAGACTGCAATAACAAAAATGTTGGTATATTATTCATCAACCATACCTGTACATATCGACATGCACATCCATCATGTCATATGTGTACATATCCATATGGATATTCATTAGTCCTATGTGTATATACTGTATCCATATGTAAATTTCACCATGTCATATCATATCTGTACATATCCATACGTAAATTCTTTATGTCTTGTAGATCGTCTTTATTAAACATTTATCATATCTTTAGCCTTATTGTTATTCTTGTCCTGCTTCTTCCATGCCTTATCTGACTCAAACTGCTGTGACAGCTACTTTATTGATCCCCAGTGAGGGATCAATGAAGTTCATCTTAACATACTGCATAACCAGAGACAAGGTGCTGGTGTATTTACACACAATAACATCCTGTGATATTGGTGGAACAGTAATATAAAATAAGTAAGCCATCGTTCCAATTTCTGCTGCTGTGATTATAAATTCACTAATTTGCATATCTGTAAGATTCTGTATTATCTTCTGTGTGAAGAGTCTTCTGCACAATAATTGAATGTGACCGTGTCAGATGGGCACACACACATAGTTTTTCATATCTGATGTTATATGTGGAGCGAGGACGCCTCGGGGCAGAGGAAGCTGATGTTGCTTGCTTTTCTCCTCTGTGAGTTGCTGATACACACACATGTGCTTCAACATACAATAAGATATTTTTCAAAGTGATAAAGGGAAAAAAATATGTTTGAATGATGCTTGTACCAGCACGCTTTAAAGGTTATATGCTTTGATCACATCCAGTTTAATTTCAAAATGGCATTTATCGAATCATTTCAAATGCTGTAACATGATTAGAATAGAAATTGGAGGAGCATGTCCCCATAGTGCAGTTAAAAAAATACAAAATGCCATATGCAAAATTAAAGGTAATAAATGAAGAAAACAGTCACAGTCCATATATTCACAAACTCCTGTTGCACTATCTCAAGTTTAGTAAAAATGAAAAACAAAAAAATTGTCCAATTGTCCAGAAGCATTACAGACTTCTTTGTAAAAATAACAGGAGAGTCGAATTTTGTGCTAAGTTAACTTGTAAATATAGAAGTTGCTGCATGTGTTGTCACTTACTTTGCATTAAAATAAACCTGAACACTCATAAAACCAAACTGCACAATTTATTTTGTGCTTTATTAACAGCAGACCGACATTATCTGGGCCTTTCTTTGTTCTCAGTACTTGGTGAGAGGTTGGCAACCTTCCTCTGAGATGTTTGTCCATTGCATAAATCTGGGTTTTCCAAAACAGGCCCAGATGGAAATAAATAGGATTTCACCTGTACTAAATCAGTCTTAAAATGGTCTAAACTTTGAAAGAAGTCTGGTACTATAGGTGTATGAACAGGGACATTAATTGGAATTTTCTGAAATGAGTTCAGCCAAGAGAAGAAAAATTGAAAAAGGTCATTTCACCTGAATAGAATCTGGTCTAAAATTGACTAAAATTAGAATGAAGTCTGGTACTATAGGTGTCTGTGTGGGGGCATTCATTTGAGTGGTCCAAAAAAGGCACTGACAGAAAAAACAAACAGGATATTACCAGAATAAAATCAAGTCTAAAACTGGGTACGTCTGGTACTGTTTGGTAAAAGAATATCAGCTTGCAATCCTTGACAGGTTTTGACATTCAGTGCTACAGAAACCAGTTAGTCGTAACCCAAAAAAGTGTCAGGACTTGATACTCGGCCCTAGTCAAGAGGTGTTGGAAAAACTGTGACATGCAGATCTTGATTGCTGGTATTCAGGGGCCCCAAATGTCCAAGAAATATTCTCCAAATCAATATACCATCAGCAGGAGCAGCCTGGACTGTTGGAATAAAGCAGGCTGTCCTCCATGGACTCATGCTCAACCATCTGCAGCCTCAACAGAATCAGAGATCCATCAGACAAGGACACGTTTATCCATATTCAGATATTATTTATCTAAATAGCCAGATAAACATAGCAGAATCCCTTTTTCCAGTTTTGAACTTGTGATTTGGGGTTTGTGGTCCTGTCCTATAGTTATTTTATTATTTCTTTATTCGAGTGTTTTCTAAGTGTTTCCTTATTTGCACCCTCACAGCTAAACAACAGTGAAACACCATGACGGCTGACCTTGGGACTTTGACTACAAAGACCAGCTTCAGGCAAAGGAAGATAACCTTTCTGACAGTGAAGGAGCTTGTTGTGAGGGAGAGTCTAGACAAACTGTAGCTGTGCCTGGCATTCCCTCTAAACTCCCTACACACCCATATAAGTAGTTATTTAATATAGGTACTGTTTATCTGATTTGTTTTATGCAGGGTGGTGTTCTGTGTTCACTGATGCTCATTAATCCTGATGTGTCTGTTTTTTATTGTTTCACAAAAACATTTTCTCATAGATGCAGTTGTTTGTAGGCTACACCACTTACAAAGGCAAGAAAAAATGAGTAAACCATGAATAAACATAGTCCACTTTTCAAATATGCTGTACATATTCATCACTGTGGGATCATTTTTTCAATATAAAGTCCAGCACCTCGATGTAAACAGTGCAACAATGACGAGAAGGAAGGAGAACTCAGAAAACAAGAAGAGGAAAGTTGAGTTTCTTTGATTATTTTATTTACAAAAATGGAAAAAACCTGGATTTAACATGTCCAACATGTTTACAAGTGCTCAAAGCTGTTGCCAATACTGCCTTTACATTTTATAGATATTTTACTACCGGTATTTACTTTTTTTTTCTCCAAATACACTATATTGTCAAAATATTAGGACACCCCTCCAAATAACTGAACTCAAGTGTTCTAATCACTTCCATGGCCACATGTGTATAAAATCAAGCACCCAGGCGTGCAGACTGCTTCTACAAACATTATTAGAGAAAGAATGGGTCGTTCTCAGGAGCTCAGTGAATTCAAGCGTGGTACAGTGATAGGTTTCCACCTGTGCAATAAGTTCAAAATATTCCACGGTCAACTGTTAGTGGTATTCTAACAAAGTGGAAGCAATTGGGAACAACAGCAACTCAGCCATGAAGTGGTGGTAAAATCACAGAGCGGGGTCAGCAGAGCTTTATAGAATGGGTTTCAAAGACTGAGCAGCTGCATCCAGGCCTTACATCACCAAGTGCAAAGCAAAGTGTGGGATGCAGTGGTGTAAAGCACGCCGCCACTGGACTCTACAGCAGTGGAGACGTGTTCTCTGGAGTGACTAGTCATGCTTCTCTGTCTGGCAATCTGATAGGCGAGTCTGGGTTTGGCGGTTGGCAGGAGAACAGTACTTGTCTGACTGCATTGTGCCAAGTGTAAAGTTTGGTGGAGGAGGATTATGGTTGTTTTTCAGGGGTTGGGCTTGTCCCCTTAGTCCCAGTGAAAGGAACTCTTAATGCTTCAGCATACCAAAACATTTTAGACAATTTGATGCTCCCAACTTTGTGGGAACAGTTTGGGGATGGCCTCTTCCTGTCCCAACATGGCTGCCACCAGTTCACAAAGCAAGGTCCATAAAGACATGGATGACGGAGTCTGGTGTGGATGAACTGGACTGGTCCGCACAGAGTCCTGACCTGAACCCGATAGAACACCTTTGGGATGAATTACAGTGAAGACTGAGAACCAGACCTTCTGAGACCTTCTCACAAATGTGCTTCTGGAAGAATGGTCAAAGATTCCCATAAACACACTCTTAAACCTTGTGGAAAGTCTTCCCAGAAGAGTTGAGGCTGTTATACTGCAAAGGGTGGAACAACTCCATGTTCCACCCTATGAACTAAGAATGGGACGTCATTAAAGTTCATGTGCATGTAAAGGCAGACGTTCCAATACTTTTGGCAATATAGTGTATGTCTTCCCTCTGCTCTGTACAAACACAGCCTGCAGTTTAGCTAGAAACTCTCTGATTTTTTTGTCATGTCACTGTTGCTCACAGATGAGTCAGTCATGGCTTCTCATTTGCTCCGAGGAGTGCAAAATTTTTGGTTTTTTACAAAATCTGATTAGAGCAAAGGCTTGTTTTTTTGGCATTTTAAAAAAAAAAAGTGACATGTAGAATGAAGTGATTTAGATTTGATATTGGTTTTAGGCTTAAATTCAATTAGTTTTCCTGACAGACTGGACATCAACAAGCCTTTCAAAGTACAGGCTAAACAATTATTAAATGCATTCTCGTAAGAATAACTCTATAAAAAGACAAATCTAGTTTCATATTTCTTCCTTCAGGCTCTCTGTTCTCACCTTCTCTTCTCATTCACTGTGAGATTTAGGTCATACCCTTCCCGTTGTGTGGACATGTCCACACTACCAAATTTTCACTTCTTAATTTGATTTCTATGAAACCAGGTGTTCAGCTGGATAAACAGACAAATGAAGAAGGCTCCCTGTCATTCTCAGGTGAATTCTGCCCCTATTCGTTCATGTCACATCCTTTCCTCATCACTTGTCCAAACATGAGCTTTCCCTACCTGCACCGGGTGTTAGATGTAACAGCAGCTGTGAGGGGAGCAGGTGACGAACGAGACCAAATTCCTGTTTTCCCTGCAGTGGATTCAAACAGCGCAGATCAGATGTGACAGCGAGTTGTAGACGGGCCTGAGAGATAAATTCATGTGTAGTATCTGTTTTCCATTACTTTGGTGAGCTGACATTCAATTTGTCCAGACAGGCCACAGACTAATGACCTTATGACCTCAACTTATAGCCCTTAATTCACAGCTACTACATTTAGCTTGAGATGAACTGATCTTGATATAACCATTTAGAATTTAAACAAGCACAATTTGTTAGGAATACATCAAATGTTAAAGAATAAAATCTGTAAACATGAGACAGCTTGATATTAAAACAGTAACACAGGTAAAAGGTTAATGTATTTGTTCCCTTCAGCTTTTAATTCCCAGACTATTTGGCATTTATAAACAGTGTACTGTGAAAAAAAAACATTTTAAAACGTTTTAATTGTAATTTCTGGAACAATTTGATGTCATTTTTCTTTTCAGTTTTATGAAATTACAGATAATAACTACGAAAACCACAGAAAAATACATTAATACATAAAACAAGTTAACTTTTAAAAAAAAGAAAACAGTGCAAACACTGCCAATAAATGTCATGGTATTTGATTTATTATAATTCTGTTTCCTGTTGTAGTTTACAAAGATCCAAGCTCTTGTGTGTCTCTAGTTGTTTTATTTCGTCCCTTCGTCTCTGTTTCCCTCCGCTGTAGTTGCCCTCATTAGTTTCACCTGTTTCTTGTGAGTCACCTGTGTCTGGTCTTCCTGATTCGTTCTCCATGTATGTACTGTACAGTTCTGCATCTTCCCCTGTCTTTAGTCAGTGTGTCCTGTTCACTACCCTCCTGTCTGCCACCCTCATTTTGACCTGCCTGGTTTCACCTTTTTCCTCATCAGATTCTGGTTTGTGCTTCCAGTCTTTTTAAATCCTACTATGTAACCCAGTTCTCCTGCCTTTCTGTTCCCTGTCTGACTTCTTTCTCATTCTCAGCAGGGTTGTGCTTGTTGCAACTTTTGGGATTTGTGCCTTGCTGCTGTTTTAAAAATCTGTTTTCCTGAATTAGTTTCTTTGGTAATCTTTTGGACTTTCAGTCAGTCTCATCTCTGACGCACTGACAAGTTAGAAAACTTGAATAGTGTCTACCTGCATGATGCCTCTACATGGAATCAGATTGTGAGACTTCACAAAGATGGAAAACAGTGCAGGAACGTCCAGGGAAATCATTAAGCAACTTAAAATCAGCTAACATACTGTTGCAGCAATAATCAAGAGGTACAGAACAAGCCACAGTAGCATTAATCCGAGCTGCAGTGGTCGTCTTCCTAAAATGACGCCACAGACAGAACACTACTTTCACATTCAAGCAGTGAAACACAGATGGACAGCTGCTTCAGACTTGGTTCAGATGGAGTCCACCATGTTTTGGGTGAACCTGATCAGGACTACTACAGTGAATGCAAAGTCCTGACAGGAGAGAGTTTAATAACATGTGGCAGCATGATTGCAAAAGACGTTGAGGAGATGACATTGATAGATGCACCATTAATGTCTGTGGATATGATAGATAGATAAGATGACTCCCAGTCTGCAGAAACTTGGCAGAAGAGGGATATTCCAGCATGGTAATGATCCAAAGAGCAAAATCACACAATAGTTTCAAAAGAAGAACCAAATGAAAACTATGACCTGGACAAGGAGGTTGCCTGACTTGAATCCAACAAAACAACTTTGGGGTATCTTACAGAGAGAGGCAGATCAACAGGTAGGTAGGTAAGTCGGTAGGTCGGTAGGCAGGCAGGCAGGCAGGCAGGCAGGCAGGCAAGCAGGCAGGCAGGCAGGCAGGCAGGCAGGCAGGTAGGTAGGTAGGTACTTTATTGAGGAAATTCAAGAAAGGAAACACAGTGTGATTGCTCAAACCCGGGTGAACTGCTTGGAAGGCAGCGATGCTCACTACTACACCACCATCTCTCAACATAACCCCTCCAGCTCTCTTCAGAAATTTTCTAAAGAGGATTGAGTCTGTCATTAAAAATAAAGGTGGACATACAAAGTTTATAATATATATAAGAGAGAAGGTTTGAATCTCAGCAATGAAAGGAGTAAGTCTAGGAGTGTAAGAGTCAGTTCCTTCATTTAGATGTAGGAAATGGTATCTTAGGCTGTTTTTCAGTTAATATCCTTATATTTTGCTCAATGTTGATTTTGTTGCACTGAGTTCCCACAATGGGGCCTGTGTAATTAAGATAGTAAAAACTGTTTTAGGTTTTAGTTTGACATAAGAGCAAAAAGTCTACTGTTCGACATAGAACTAATGTAATTACTGTAAGGTGATAGAAATTGGAATATACACTGATCAGACATAACATTATGATCACCTGCATAGTATTATCTCTGTTCCCCTTGTGTCTTTAAAAATGCCCTGAACCATTGGACATGGACAAGAGGACCTCTCATGGTCACCTAGGGGGTCTGGAACCAGGACGTTGGCAGTGTACTATATGTGGTGTTCTGCTGGAAAACCTTGGATTTTAACATCCATGTTGATGAGACTTAGACACCCAAATAAACATTGTCCCACAACAAACACACTCCCTCATGGAAATGGAAATCCCAAATGTCACTGGAGGAAAATGCACCCCACCACATGGAAACAACATCAACCAATCAGGAACATGTTGAGGAACATGACAATGGTCCAACATGTTGATTTGACCTCCAAACTTCCTACAGCCCATTCTGATCAAGCATCAACAGGATGCAGTGGAACAAGTTGGATTGACAGAGTCTCCACTGCACAAGCCAGAGTAGCCAAAGGATCCACTGCCAGCGTCCTGGTTCCAGACCCCATAGGACACCTGAGAGGTCCTCTGGTCCATGCCCAATGATTCAGAGCATTTTTGAGCACATAAAGAGGACCAACACAGTATTAGGCTGGTGGTCATAACAGTTGCCATCATCTGTCTATACACCAGTTGCTTCATGTGTCTCATTGTAGGTACACTTTTAAATGTCATCTCTGCTTACAGCTACATTATAGGCCAGTGTATTATAGAAAAATATTAATTATTCATGTACCATTGCCTGTTTTTGACAGTAAAATCCATCATATTATATAAGCCAATATCATCAGACTGACCCAGAGCTATTGAGGACTAATCCTGCTGAGATCGTATTAAGGGTCCAGATAAGTTATGTTGCATCAGGGTCACACATGGTGATTAATTTCGGAAGCTGATATTGACCACAAGAGGCCACGACTGATCATTAAGTGTGATTATACACTGTAAAAAAAAGATGAAAATCTTGCAGCAAAGGTGCCTGAAGAAAGTATAAAAACAGTGGAATTCTGTAATGTTCAAACTATGATTTAACAAAAAAAGGAAAATACCTGTAACATTTTACCTGATTTAAAACAGTAAAACGGTTCACTTCCATGGTCAAACAAAGTAGAACAAATTACTATGTCTAAAAATACTAATTTCATACATGTACATTATGTGACATTAAGTTAAGGCCGTTTTTTCTACAGTTAACATCTAAATAATCCTTTTCCTGTGATTTTACTGTAGAGTATCTGTACTAAACAAAACAGGGAACATTTTTAAAAATTACAATAAACAGTTTTTTTTTAAAAATACATTAAAAAGGTCATCTTATTAGTGTAGGAAAAGGGGTGTGTGAGTGGGTGTGTGAGGGGGAGTGAACAGTGAGGAGGGAGGGTGAGGCTTTGACCGCCTGTACAGTCACAGTGGTCTTTCGTGCGTCATGGTGCGGTGATGTCTGTCGGAGCGCGCAGGTTCTCGGTGCGTAAAATGTGCCAACTGCGCTTTTTCTTGTCCATTTCCACACGCGCTGCTCCTTTAGCCCCCACAAAGACGCCCAGTCCCGTAACAGGACACTAAATCTATTTATAACGTCCAGCTCACCCGACGGGCTCATGCCCACAACATGGACCCTCTCTACAACAACACCGACTGTAACCCCGCGAACGGGACCAGCTTGTCCGTGAACTGCAGCGACGGCTTCAACCAGTTCATCCAGCCGGTGTGGCAGATCACACTGTGGGCTGTGGCTTACTGCAGCATCGTGGCGGTGTCTGTGGTCGGAAACGTGGTGGTCATCTGGATTATTCTGGCGCATAAACGCATGAGGACCGTCACCAATTACTTTCTGGTGAGTCATGTGTTACAGGTTGAAGTGGGTGGTAATTTTGTCAAGTTTTTTTTTTTTTTTTTAGAAAATTATATTCTAAATACACTCTGTCAAAAAAAAAGGTTCTTAAAAAGTGTGTTTGGGAATGACTAAGTGTGATTTCTCTCCTCACTAAAGTAGATCAAATTAAACCAACCTTCATTTTTTATAGCTACTATCTAGAAATGAAAACGCTCCTCCTTCACTCATCAGGCTCATCTGCTATTGATACAGCTGAGGCAACACACTGTACTGATTTGTAAAATACATAATTCACCAAACAGAGAATGACTCCAAAAAATGGAGAGCACTGATCAGATATGAAAACACTGAATCAATCAAAGTCAGGATCATTTCCTGCATTATTTTATTAGTAATGCCTGTTTTTATTTGGATAATGAGTCCACATACTGATGATCTTCAGTTTTGTTGCCAGACAAATGGAAGCATCTGGGTTTCACATGAGAAATGCTGCAGTGATTTTTTTGCTTGTAAAATGGTTTTAATTACCAATTATCAGATATTCTGTCAATAAGCTAATTGCACAATCAACAAACTGCATCAGCACTATTTTTAAGTGAAAAAAACCACTGAGGGGGCCGCCATATAGCTAGCTGGGTTATGGCATTACCACATAGGCGCAGGTCGCCAGCAGCGGTCGTTAGTTCGAGTCCGGTTCAAGACCCTTTGCTGCACTTCTTTCCCTCTCTACCCCGTTTCACCCTGTCTCTTCAACTACTGATTGTACCTCAATATCTAAATCTGTCACAGAATTTGCAAAGAGCAGTTGGAATTCTTGGATGAAAAGGATGCAAATGTAATGAATCCATGTGTTTGATTTTATTTTCAAATAATTTACTAATTAATTATGAATTACTCTGTTTATAAATGTGCAGTATAGCTTTCCACAACTCCAATGGAGGTCTTCAAATGTCTCATGTTTTATTCGTTTTGACCAGCAGCTCAAAGACCTTGAGTTTGCAACACAACACAGAAAAGCATCATATTTGACTTTGAGACGATGGAATCCAGATGTTTGCTATGCTGCCTGAAAAACGCTGAGAAATTTCCAAAGTTATCTACTAACTGATTGATCAGTCCTGGTCAGCTCTTGTGTATTTTAATAAACGGCGTTCTTCATGCAAAGTCATATACAATATATATCAGAGACCCCATGTCAGGATTAGGACTCGACCTATTTGGTTTGATCACGGCCTACACTGATACTGATCAATTAATCATGGAGACCAGTAATGGATATTTAGAACTGATAAACATTCGCAGTAAAAATTCAAATGGTGGCTTTAAAATTTAGAATTACACAAACTACAATTAAATCTCAATGAATTAATGTTTTACATGTATAAGTAAAGAGAACCTTTTGTTATTTATCCTTCAGTGTTGACTGGCTGTTAGATGTGACATGGAACCAGTCAGATGGTGCTGGTTGCTTCAAGTTTATTTATATTATCAGGAATCCGTTTTAAAAGGAGGTTTTTTCCCCCGCCTTATCCTGTGGGGTTTTTTTTGGTTCCTTCCCACTGTTGCTGACTGCTTGCTCACAGGGAATCCAAAAGCAACTTTGGATTGTTGGGTTTTCTGTTTTCTGTTCTTTCATATTATGTTATATTATGTATTAAGTGCTACAAGATGACATATGTTGTAAATATGCACTATATAAATAAAACTGAATGTAGTTGGATTGAATTACACAATAACAATGCAAATAAAGGGGAAAATGCTGAATACTGGACCCAGTAATCAGCCAGTCTAAGTGCTCAAGCTTTGATTGTAGAGGAAAAGCTAATTCCTCTAACGCAGTGTGGTTTGTTGGTTTAACATAACTTAAATAGACGTCTTCACTCAGAGGACTGATGCAAACTCTTAATGTCTCTTGCTAAGATGAAAAATTATTTTCTAGAATTGATCTAAAGTGAATAACCCTGTATTTTTGTTTATTAATTCATAATTATTATATATAATATAATAAATATATATATTATTCGTACCTGAGTCAATACAATTTGCACCAATGTTATGGTTCACTTTCAACATGCTCTTTTACCCACATCTATAGCTGCACACAGTGGTTCCACCACTGTGTTGTGAGAGCAAAGAAAACAGAAGAGTCAAATTCTTTGTATATGTTCACATAGTTAATCAATAAAGCTGATTTTGCCTTATTCTTACATTAGATGGGTCAGAATGTATCACCATGGGGATCTAGAAAATCTAGGAGAAGCTTAGACAATGTTGTCAGATGTTGTATTTGAACTCAAATCATGCTAATTTCCTAAACCTGACCAAGTAATTAAACCTCACCAAACTTCTAACATGTGGTTATCTTTGTCAAAGTGTCAACCAAAGCCTGATTTTTACCTAAACCTAGCTCCTTTAGATCAGTGAACCCTGAATGTAAACTGAAGTCTAAGACCACTAATACCACACAGAGTCCAGTGTCCTGAGTGCATTCTGTTGTTGACGCCTCCGTCCTCCTCAGGTAGACTCTGACTTCTTCACACTGAAAGACAATCTCATGACCTAACAGGCAAAAGACAAATCTGGACTAACAATAATAAAAATATAGAGATAATAGGAACAAAATATAAAAACACAGTCAGAGATGCAGTCAGGGTGTGGAGCTCTTCAGTCAAACCAAACATTTATACAGTATGTTGTTGTTTAGTATGCAGAGCTTCAAAAATGCATTTAAATGAACTTCCCTTGCCTTAGAACAGGGGTGCCCAATCCTGGTCCTCGAGAGCCCCTATCCAGTATGTTTTAGGTGTTTCCCTTTTCCAAGACACCTGATTTAAATGATCAGGATGGTTATCAGGCTTCTGCAGAGCTGGATGATGAGCTGATCATTTAAATCAGGTGTGCTGGAAGAGGGAAACATCTAAAACATGCTGGATAGGGGCCCTCCAGGACCAGGATTGGGCACCCCTGAGTTAGAATATATTAAAAGTTGTAAATATATATTCTCTCCTGCTTGCTTTAAGAGGCAGTGGTGATAGTTTTGAAAGTGTCTCAGCATCTGAGTGTGGACTGCTGGGTGACATTATATATCTCTGAG
This sequence comes from Dascyllus trimaculatus, assembly GCA_024666655.1. Taxonomy (NCBI): domain Eukaryota; kingdom Metazoa; phylum Chordata; class Actinopteri; family Pomacentridae; genus Dascyllus; species Dascyllus trimaculatus. Next base: position 4,240,884 of record CM045460.1, on the reverse strand, counting down.
CAGAAAGTGCTGTGACAGTGAACCGTGCTGCAGGAGGCTGCTCACTCCTTCTGTCTGTGGAGTTTCAATCAACATATTCCATTTTCTGATTCGTATCAGGCCACATTTGCATTTAATTCAAACAACTCCATCATTGGGGAGTAATAGTATATAGGGCTGGGAAGTAATGGAAAAATCTTATATAATAATAAGTCGTTCTCAGCCGTATCATCCGCACTGGTTTTCCATTAAAATGTCATATTTTGGCCAGCATGACCGTGAAACGGATCATCAGTAACATCATTGTACATTCTGGCTGTTCAACTGTGTTCTGCTCTGTTGGGTGGTGCAGAAACTGTGGTTGGGATAACATGCAGATTTAAATGTCAGACTGATCCTCATTATCAAAGGGGCGTCATTGTGTGATTCATTTCAGTTAAAGGAGCACAAAAAGCCTCCCACTCAACCCTTTTACGCTGCAGTCATGTGTAAATGCTTTGGGATTTTTTTGCAGGGAGGAATTATCCTAATGCATCCTAACTTTCTCTCCAGCCAGCTACTGCAGACAGACGCTCACCTCTCCTGAGCTACTGACTGAGACTAGACCTGATTTCACTCCCAGAATACCGAAACCCACTGGCGGGCCAGAAGCTGTGAAAATAGAAACACTTGCGTGGTTTTCAGCTTTCAGACGATTCTGAAAATGATCATATGCGACATGCAATCCAGCCAGGAAACCCAGCCAAACCACAGCCTAAAAAGGTCTCATTTAAAAATTTAGAACAAATAAGTCATTAGTACGGAAGTCCTAAACGGCCATGGTCCAACTTAACTTTTTCGCTCTGTTGTCAAAACATAAACGATGCCTCTTTCCATCGTTGTCAGGTAGACAATGTGCTACAAGCCCAGTTTTATCAACAGTAGCTGTCTTTCAGGCTGCACTAATAACACTGGTGTCTATGAGCAGCCGGCTGGGCGACGAGTGTCCAGGGACCATCTGCAAATTTCAAAACCGCTGCAACAGCGAAGAGAAACATGACACAAATATTCAATAACTTCACTCTACTGTACTGTAGTGTCACCAAAATCACTGCAGCCATCAACTGCAACTACAGTTGTTTATGTTTTGATGTTTTGATGATCTCGTTTTCTCGAGAAAACAGAGCGAAAAAAATTAAGTTGGACCATGGCCGCTTAGGGCTTCTGTACATTAGCTCTCACCAGCTTCTGTATAAAAACTACTCTCCTCAGCGCAAATTTAAAGTCATTAGCGACTCAGCTGTGACCATCAGTTATGTTTTCAGATGAACTGCAGGCAGTGTTTCCCCAAGGCAAAGAAAGGGACAACGAGAGAGACTGAGATTAAAACCAATCAATAAAATAAATGCAGCATGGCTCAAAAACATTATAGAGAGGAGTAAGTTGTTAGAAGATACATTCAGCATGGTGGAACATCTGTCTCGAGTTAATGTGCTGTAAACATGTAAACAGTTAATCATCTCTATACACATGTTGACATTTGGAAACATGTCACACATGTTAATTGGAGGGTTTTCATTTCCTGTAAAATACATTTTAAGATTCAACTTTTGTTTTTTCCTTTCTTGTAACTACATTTTGTTTGTATATGAACACCTTGCATGTGTACATTGTTCATACTGCAGATGTGATACTGTCATACAGTTTTGTGCTTTTTGGGTTAAAACAGTGGCATCCCCCAAACATCCACCCCAACCCAAAGCAAACCCCTCCTCATCCTTGTAGAAACAGAAAAACAACAACAACAACATTATCAATACATTAGCAATACTTCTGATTGACGAAAAGATAAATACAGGCTGCAAACTAATTTGGGAAAGAAACCAACCAAGTGAAGATAAATCAAGGAGGGAAACAGAAACAAAAAGAGAGAACAGCCTGATTGTGAGCACTGCCTGCAGCACACAGCGACTCACGCATACATGTTTACCCGATCAGGCATGTGTGGGATGTACCTGTGTGCACGTATAAGCAGATACACCTCCTCAGAAACAAACAATGGCTGCTTACGTCTGATCAAGCCTCCCTCCAGTCCAGTGGATAGATTTCAGTGTCTTTAAATGAGAGAGGAGAGGCTGCCGAGGTTTGTAACATTTTTCTGTTTGATCTCCTCCAGTTTCAGACATGACATCAAATCCTGCAGCCAAGATGATGATTTATGTTAGTTTAAACTGTACAATACTGCACTGGAGACGTTTTTAAGTTCTCTCTACTTCCAGCCATGGTTGTTCTTTTTCTGTAGAGGTGCAGGAAAATGAAAAATGAACCCACAGTGAAGAAAGATGTCGCAAGGTTTAAAAACTAATCTCTGTCCTTCTGTCCTCGTCCTCAGGTGAACCTGGCCGTTGCCGAGGCCTCCATGTCAGCGTTCAACACGGTGATCAACTTTGCCTACGCCGTTCACAACGAGTGGTACTTTGGTTTGGTTTACTGCCGCTTCCACAACTTCTTCCCCATCGCAGCCATATTCGCCAGCATTTACTCCATGACGGCCATCGCGCTGGACAGGTGTGTGTGTGTGTGGAAGCACGGTGTGTGTGTGTGTTTACACAGGCATGTCATTGTGATCTGCAGTCCCACACAGCCCAGGAATGTTTTTATGACTTCACATACCTTTAGGCTAGGTATGCACTATATACGGCATATTAGTGGCACAATATAGAGGAGGCCTTATTGAATATAAAGGCTCTTTCACAGTTTGGACTTGCATGGCTTTCTGGTATATTATGAAGCTGACAAAAGCATATCAGACTGAAACACATTCACCGTCCAGTGTGTTAGTATGCACTATTAAGCACCCATAAATAATGTATGTCTGTTCTGCACTGTAATAAATTACTGTTATTTGTAAAAACTAATGTTATGAACTGAACAAATCATTTTCACACAACAGTTCACAAAGCACCGTCTGGAGTAGTGATGTGATTTAGACAGCTGAGGACAGGATACAGTAAAACACTGGCGATCACAGCTGCTAGTATTTTACTGTAAACTTCACATTCTATGTCAGATTTGTTTTCCACTGGAGCAAAGTGTCTCTGCTGCCCTTGTACAACCTTGCAGCAGGTCCTACCCAGTTGAAACAGTAGAACGTGATGGATTTCCGTGCTGCTTTTGGTTATTATGATGAAATAAATGTGAAAACCGAGCAACACTCAAGTGACGGATCAAGTGAAATCAGATTGTACAGTAACTTACAGCTTCAAATGTGTTGGATTAAATGTGGTTCACATTGGCCTGGTGCAGATATTTGATTTTCGAGTCTAGATTAGCTGATACAGATGATGATGATACAGATTTCATCACGCATCCCTCGTAATCGTGTGTTTTTTCCAAAATCGCACTGGAAGTAACTTTGCGTCGAAGTACATCTTAGATATTGTTAGATACATAAAGGCATCTCGTTATATTGACGCACATCTAAGGCGACTTGTAATAAACCAGTCTGTTCACATCTGTTAAAAATTCAGCAAATTGTGATGAATTTAACTGGTGGATTGACAGGCGTCTTTGTTCCAGTATAAAATCTAACACTAAGAAAAGCAGGTCACATACCACCTTGTGGATGCCGATCCCGTCAGATCTTGGAAGCTAAGCAAGGTTGGGCCTGGTCAGTACCTGGATAGGAGACTGTGAGGGAACACCAGGAAGCCTGGGTGGATGCAGTGTGAGAGTTAGTGGTCAGAGGGGCCGATGGAGCAGACTGGCAGCCTCGCCTCCATCAGTCTACCCCAGGGCAGCTGTGGCTACATATGTAGCTTACCACCATGGAGTAAGGAGTGAATGAATAATGCAATGTAAAGCGTCTCTGAGTGTCTAGAAAAGCGCTACATAAACCAATGCATTATTATCATTATTATTATCGCAGATCTTCTCACAACTTGAGATGTGAGTGTAATCTCATCCACAGAACACTTTTATTTGTCGTCATCTTCTGGTCAAACATTGAGTGTGAGTAGTGATCATGCATGACATGACTGTTTTATGGTGGCCTGCATGAAGGTTAGAACACTGTGAAGAGGTTTATGTTAATAATCCCATTAAAGTCTTCACTACCTGTTTAATGCAAGTGTCAGATCAAGGCTCTGATGGTTCATCGTCACTCTGTTGTGAGATGAATAAAAATAAAGGAAAGTCCTGCTTTAAGAAACAGTTAAAAGTGATCCTTGGAGCTTCAGGAGAAAGCATTCTCTCAAAGCTTCTTGAAGATGGATTAGGATTACCATGACCTGTGTGTGTGTGTGTGTGTGTGTGTGTGTGTGTGTGTGTGTGTGTGTGTGTGTGTGTGTGTGTGTGTTTGTTAGGTACATGGCTATCATCCACCCGCTGCAGCAGAGGCTGACCTCCACACAGACACGTGTGGTGATCGCTGTGATCTGGATGCTGGCTCTGCTGCTGGCCTTCCCTCAGTACCACTACTCCTCTACAGCCCTGCTGCCTGGACGCACAGTCTGCTACATCGACTGGCCTGAAAACACCTCCGTGGACTTCAGGAAGATGTGAGTACACGTGGAGAACAAAGCCAAGTGCGATGCCTCTGTAGACCTGAATGTAAAAGAGATAAAGGTGTTGTTTCCCCTCAGTGTTTTCCTTATGGGTCACTCAGTGAAAAATCAATCAGTCCCTCCTACCTGACCCCCCTAGAATCAGCTGATTTTTATGTACAATAACTTCGGTATATCCAATGAAGCCATGCAAAAAGTTGCCTTCATACTATGACTAGTTTCAGTTACAGGCTGTCCATAGTACACAGAGGTGGGTCAAAATTTCACACTTTTTAATTGAGTTAATTTGTTTTTCTGTCATTATTTCTGTCCTCATAAGTATGGCAAATCACTTTTACATCCACTTTAGGTTTAAAAATCTAAAGCCAAAATCTCACTTTTGTTCAGCAAAACGTTTCTCTAAAACCACGTTTGAGCATCAGTATCATGGGATATATAGTAACTTCAACAGAAACACTGCACCAGTTTAATGTCTCTGACATGGAGTCATAGAAATGATTACCCTGGATGTGTTTTCTGTTTTCTGATAATTCACCGGGAAAACTTTAAAGAGAGCATGTTGGGTAAACTTTCAAGTGTCTACATCACTATATGTGATAGGCGGTTGGTCAAAACAAGTTACATCAAATGAAAGGTTTGATTTTAACCTACTTTTTTTTTTTAAAGATTTATTTTTGGCCTTTTGTGCCTTTATTAGATAGGACAGTGGATAGAATCAGAAATGGGAGAGAGTGGGGAAGGACATGCGGTAAACACCCGAGGTCGGAGTCGAACCCGGGACTGCCGCTACGCCTCTGCACTTGGGTCACGTGACATAACCATTAGGCTATCAGGGTGGCCCCGATTTTAACCTACATTTTGACCAGGTACATCTTCTAGACATGACTCATTCTGTGTCTAAATATTTTTTAGTATAATCATATTTGAACACTAGTGAATGTAGCTACTGGCTGTGAAGTGGAGAAACATCATTGGTGTTCACATGTCTTATATAATAGTTGAAACAAACCACATTGATTAATCCAGTTTGGATCATTCTGTGCTTGTTTAGGAGTCTGCCCCCCTGTACTGTACACCTATAGAGATCAGTTCTTATTCTGTCAGTTTGTTATGTCAAAGTGTTTCTGTCTCCAAGGTCATGAAGAACAGTGATGGTTGATTTCCAACACTTGACTTTTCTACAAGGCAAGAAAATCATGGTTCAGGAAATGATAATGGTTTTAATTCCTTTAATCAATAGAATCTCATTCATGAGTGTTAAAATACGCTGATCAGGCAGAAAGTTATGACCACCTGCCTAATCTTGTGTTGGTCCCCCTTATATGGTCAGAAATGCTCTGAACCATTGGGCATGGACCAGAGGACCTCTCAGGGTGTCCTATTGGATCTGGAACCAGGATGTTGGCACTGGATCCTTTGGGTACTCTGGCTTGTGCAGTGGGGCCTCTGTCAATCCAACTTGTTCCACTGCATCCTGTTAATGCTTGTGTAGTGTCCAAACAAGCCCAATGCTTGAAGCTACCTTGACGAGTTACTGAAAGCTAGAGACTGACGTGCTCACTACCTACGCCTGCACTGTGATTCCATGTTAAAAATGTCCGACTTCATGAACAGTGTAATTATGTTTCTTTATTTGCTCACCCATTTGAGTCCAACAAAGTCCAAGAAATTAAACCGTCCATAATTCAAACTTTTCAATCAGTGATGCGGCGTAGCATAGCGTAGAATTGTGTAGCATAGCATTGTGTAGCGTAGCATTGCGGTCAGAAACCATTTGTGCTCCTACCATCAAGCAACACCTGATGCAACAAAGGTTCCTACCTAAATACACGCTGATGCCTGAAAACCAGTTACACCCTCTTGTGGAGTCCAACATACACACCCACAGACATATCAAAACAAAATGGCCATTACAGCTTGATCAGAATGGGGTGTAGGAAGTTTGGAGGTCAAATTAACATGTTGGGCCATTGTCATGTTCCTCAACATCTTCCTGATTGGTTGATGTTGTTTCCATGTGGTGTGCTTGTTCTGGGACAATGTTTATTTGGGTGTCTAAGTCTCATCAACACGGATGTTAAAATCCAAGGTTTTCCATCAGAACACCACATAGTACCAATATGATCAATGTTATTCACTTCACCTGTCAGTGGTCATGATGTTGTGGCTGATCGGTGTAAGCATATATTAGAAAACTGTTTGGACACAAAATGAATCATAGCTAGAAGACGATCATGGTGTTGCTGCTTGTTCAGCAGCTAAAAAGTCTTTACAGGCTTTTAAAAGATGAACATTTACATCAGGAACTACTGAAATTTCAAGAAGCAACATTTTCTTAAATTAATTTTGTAACTTAGTCACAGTTTTACCATCCAGAAACATCCTGCTGAAGTCTGAATGGTGCAGCACCAGGTTCTTCCATTCTTAAACCAGCTCTTGTTCCAGCACTAAATCATCATTAAGACGCAATGCAAGAAAATCTGCATTATTCAAAAGGCAGTATCCTATTGTAGGTGAACCTGGGGCCACAAGTCCAACCAGCAGGAGTCGTATAAATTATGCATACTTTATGTAAGTAGCTCCTGAAACAGGCTGAGAGAGGACAGACGAGGAATCGGAGCTGCAAGAAAGATGGGTTTAAGCTACCCAGCTTTTGGTTAAAAAAAAAGCCTCAGATATAAAAGACTAAATATTTATTTTTAAAAATAGTCAAAAAGAGCTGTCGTACCTGATGTTTAGTTACTGCAGCTTTAGGAGTGTTGCTGGAGTCAGGATTCTAACTTAGCTCAGTATAAAGACTGGAAGCAGCAGAAACAGCTCTGTCAAAACTCTGAAAATCAAGAGACCTATTCCCACCACTCACTGAAATGCAAGGTAGCAAGATAAAAAAAAATCTAGTCCACTGATTTAGATAAAACTTTTAAGTTTCAAACATTGTTCTAATATTATTATTTGGGAGGAGTTTTTCCATTTCAATGATATGACGAAAGGGGGTAGAGAGAGGAGAGAGACATGCAGCAAGGGGTCGAGAGTCGGACTCGAACTCATGACCGCTGCTGGAGACCTGCACCTACATGGGAACGCCTTAACTCAGTGAGCTGTACGGTGGCCTTCAAATGTTATTTTGATGAGCTGGCTTGACATAGTATTATTGGCAACTGCATTAACTTAATATTGTGTGTAATTTGAACTCAAATTTGTATATGTTTTCAGATTTTGAATATTGTGTATTCAAATGCACAACTGCAGTTCCAAATAAGAAGGTCAGCAGCCTGAATTTTATTGTTAAATGAAATTATTTCTTTAAAGCTACTACATGAACGAATACACAAACAAACAAAAACAAAAACTACTGAACAAAATCTAATTGGAGCAATTCAATTTTTGAAATGTTTGTCAATTTAAAAACTTGGATACATAACACATTACTATTGCAACAACACATCATCAGCAGGGTAAAACTAACCTGTCTCACGACGGTCTAAACCCAGCTCATGTTCCCTATTGGTGGGTGAACAATCCAACGCTTGGTGAATTCTGCTTCACAATGATAGCAAGAGCCGACATGATGAAGGATCAAAAAGCGACGTCGCTATGAACCCCCAGTTATCCCTGTGGTAACTTTTCTGACACCTCCTGCTTAAAACCCAAAAAGTCAGCTAGCAGGAAAACACAATTACCTCTGCCAAGGAGGTTATGTTTTTGCCGGTGTTGGTTTATTTGTTTGTTTGTTTGTTTGTTTCTCTGTGTTTAGAATAACTCAAAAAGTAATGGACGGATTTGGATGAAATTTTCTTATTTTTTACAGTGTAGGTGTATTTTTCCAGTGTGTACCTACAAGCACATTTGAAGCTTACACAGAATTCTTCTACGTTTATTCTGTGCATTTTGCTGGGTTGGACTGTCACAATAAATGCATCAACTTAATAATAAGTACAATTTAAAATGTAGTTTCTGCGTTAGTTGATTTAAAACTAAATTAATAATGAAAATGGCAAAAGCTAAATGAATGATTCGTCACCTTGAGTCCAGCATTTTTATCCTAACATGGGTACTTCTTTTGACTCAGTGTTTGTTGGTTGAACGTAATTTCATTTGAAGTTCTCATAACTCAAAAAGACAAATGCAAACTGTTATGCATTAATTTTTCTTGTTAAATCCAAACGTTATTTTTTACAGTGTAGGTGCATTTTAAACTTTGGGCAGTAGGGTAGCTGTCTGTATGCTAAGCTAAACAGAAACACTGACTTCAGCGCTGTATTCTGCTTAGAGTCTAATAATGAATATAACCTCCATGTGGTGCATCAGCTTCAGGTTTTAAGTTTCTTACGGTCAGAAGGAAAGTTATTGTGGGAGCCGTTATGTCAAGTATTTGATGCCCAGAGTGTCAGTGGCTTATCATGTTGTGCTTCCTCTACATCCTGTGGAGCATCACACCCTATGGATAAAGGCCATACCACCTTGTGGATGCCCGATCGAGGCTGGGCCTGGTCAGTACCTGGATGGGAGACTGTGAGGGAACACCAGGAAGCCTGGGTGGATGCAGTGTGAGAGTGAGTGGTTGGTGGTGGTTGGAGGGGCTGATGGAGCAGACTGGCAGCCTCGCCTCCATCAGTGTACCCCAGGGCAGTTGTGGCTACATACGTAACTTACCACCATGGAGTATGGAGGGAATGAATAATGCAATGTAAAGCGTCTTTGAGTGCTCAGAAAAGCACTACATAAAAACAATGCATTATTATTATTGAAGTTTGACCCCTTGTCATCCAGCTCTGGACAGAATACCTGCTGCAGCCTGAACCAGAGCAATAATCACCCCCCTGAGGGATTAATTTAGTATATATAGAAATAAATGTCTCCTGCTGAGGTGATGAATCCGCCCACAAGGATCGTCTTAATGTCTGGTCAATTCCATCTGGAAATATCTGCGGAGCTAAAAGTGGAAAGGGGCATTTGATGAATTTAATCATCTCCGTCTGCTTCATCACGCACCTTCCCAACCTCTCTGTAAATGAAGGCATCTTTAATTTATTGGTTCTGGCTTCCTGAGGCTGCAGACACAGAGTTAAGAGATCTCACTCATGTTGGTCTGTGTCTGTGTGCTAATCGACGTGTAGTCAATGATGTGACGGAGGCAAAACCTGACACATCAGAAAAGCCAATGTGAGCATGCAGCATATTCCAAACAGGAGAGTAAGCATGAAATAATAACATCCTGATCTCAAAGACCAGGATAGAGCCAGTCCAGGTTTTTTTCCTGGTGTACAACACAGGTTTTACAGGAGCACAGGCTTTAGGGAGCTTGTGGAGCCACAGTACATGCTACTCTCTCCACACTGCATTTCAGACAGTACCCTGGCAGAGGTTTTCAACAAGATTCACGACCACCTACATAACATTAAGGAACAGCTTGGATGCAGAAATGTTTTTTTTTTAAATGATTGCAGAGCTAGTCACTTGTCAAGCACATACAGTGCTGTGAAAAAGCTTTTGCCTCCTTGATGTCTTCTATTTTTGCATATTTGTCACACTGAAATGTTCCAGATCATCAAACTAATACTTATATTTATTGAATATTAGGCAGAGATAACCCACAAAACACAAAATGCAGCTTTTAAATGATTATTTATCGAATAATTATTGAAAACCTCTATCACCCCTATAAAAAGTAATTGCCCCCCTAAACCTAATAACTGGTTTGGTCATCCTTGGCAGCAACAACTGCACTCAAATGTTTGTGATCAGTCTTTTACATCACATGGAGGAATGTTGGTCCACTTTTCTCTGCAGAATAGTTTTCATTCAGCCACATTAGATGGTTTAAGAGCATGAACTGCCTTTTAAAGGTCTTGCCACAGCATCTCAATTGGAGTCAAGTCCAGACTTTGACTTGTCACTCCAAAACCCTAATTTAGTTCTTTCTGAGCCACTCAGAGGTGGACTTGCTTGCTTCTGGTCTTTGTCTTGCTGCAGAACCCATTTGTGTTGAGCTTTAGGTCATGAACTGATGGGTGGAGATTCTCCAGGAGGATTTTCTGATAGAAAGCAGAATTCATGGCTCCAACAATTATGACAAGTCATCCAGGTCCTCAAACCATCACACTACCACCACCATGCTTCACTGTTGGTAGATGTTCTTCTTGTAGAATGCAGTATTAGCTTTACACCAGATGTAACAGACCCATGTCTTCCAAAAAGTTCCATCTTTGACTCATCAGTCCACAGGATGTTATCCCAACAGTCTTGGGGCTCATCTAGATATTTTTTTTGTAAATGCTGGACAAACCTTTATGTTCTTTCTGGTCAGTAGTGGTTTGATCCTTGCAACTTTCCCATGATGCCATTTTCTCCCAGTGTCTTCCTCATTGTGGAATCATGTAGACAGACCTTAACTGAGACCAGTGAGGTCTGCAGATCTTTGATGTTCGTCTGGGTTCTTTTGTGACCTTCTCGGTTAGATATCGACGCACTCTTCGATAAATGTTAGTAGGTTGGCCACTCCTGAGAAGGTCCACCACTGTTCCATGTTTCTCCATTTGTGGATAATGTCTCTCACTGTGGTTCTCTGGAGTCCCAGAGCCTCAGCAATGTCTTTGTAACCCTCCACACTGATGAACGTCAATGACTTAGTTCCTCATCTGTTCTTGAATCTCTTTAGAACGTGGCATCATGTGCTGCTTTTTGAGACCCTTTAGCTACTTCACAACACCAGACAGGTTCTCTTTAGTGATGTCTAGATTCAACAAGCCTGGCAGTGATCATATGCTGGTGTGGCTGGTGAGACTGAACCCAACTGTCAAATGAACTTGGTCATTCGGTAGATTGGTAGATAAGGGGGTAATTAGTTTTTCACATAGGGCAAGAAGGACTGAACAGTGTTTTTCCTTCAAAAGAATAAAATCATCATCTAAAAACAACATTTTGTGTTTTCTTGGGTTATTTTTGTCTTACATTAAAATTAGTTTGATGATCTGGAATATTTAAATGTGACAAATATGCAAAAATAGAAGACTTCTGTAGGGGGGCAAATACTTTGTAGTCAGTAAGATTAATCCTCAGGTCATAATGATTGTTTGTTTCATAGCAATCAGCCTAAATTGGGATGAACAAAGGAAGAGACTGACTGATCAACATACTGATACTGTCTTCCTGCTGCTAGAAAAAATAATCTTGTGCCAACGTTTAAATATGACAAAATCACCAGTGTCAGCAGACTCAAGCCTCAGCGTTAACTTTGGGTTTCTGTGAGACAGGAAGTCCAGATTGAGTTGGTGTTTCTTCAACTTTTGGATTGTGCATGTAGTAAACAAAGTAAAATCACTGACAAATCTTGATCAAAGTCTGAATCAGCGTGGGTTCTGTCCAATCACAAACAAAACTGTTGTCCCTCCCTTTCCAGTCCTATGAAATGTTGTTGTGTTTTCTTAAATACTGGGTTTTGTCTTGTTGTGTTTTCTGAAATGCTGTGTGTTTTCATATTGTTTTGCATCTTCAATTTTGTCAAGTTTTCTTTTGTCGTTGTGTTTACTAAAATATTTTTGTTTTGTCTTTGTTCTATGTTTTTAGTTTTGTCGTTTTCATTTTTGTTGTTGTTTTGTAAAACAAATTTTGTATTTGTATTTTCTATGTTGTTTTTGCATCGTGTTTTCAGTTTTGTCGTTTCTGTTTTGTGTTCTCAGTGTTGTTGTTTTTGTTTTGTTGTTGTGGTTTCTAAAATATTGCTGCGCTTTCCAAAATATTTTTTGTTTTGTGTTTTTCAGGAATCTAATTGTTTTTGTTTTGTTTCCGTGTTTTCTACAATATGCTGTTTTTGTTTTCCAGTTGTAATTTTTGTTTTCTTATTGTGTTGTTGTTTTTAGAAGTATTGTGGGTGTGTTTCATGGTTTCATTTTTGTTACTGTGTTTTTTTAAATGTTGTTCTTGCACTGATTTAGATTTTTGTTGTCATTTTCTTTCGTTTTTGGTGGTTATGTTTTCTAAAAATACTGTGATCATGTTTTGTTTTATGTTTTCTAAAATCTAAAATGATATTTTCTGTAATTCCGTCATGTTTCTCATAGGGCTGGTCTGAATAGAAATATCTGTGCTATGGATATTCGGGCCAAATATTCGGCGAATATTGGAATATTCGGTTTGTGCGGCGGCATTGGCCGGGTGGGGGCGTTCTTTGTCGGAGTCCGACCATGGATCTCCTGCTGCAGCAGTGTCCTCACTCGCCATACCTCTCTGTCGGCTTCTTTTCCACCTCCTGAACCGTGTGCCGCTGGTGCAGATGCTCAGCCAGGCGACGGCGGCCGGGGGGCAATCATTCAGATCTCAAAATTACTATTCGAATACCACCAGAACAACTGAATATTCGGATGTTCGGATATTTGGATATTTCGGACCCAGCCATAGTTTCTCAGTTTCTTACTGTGCTTTGTCCCTCAGGGCTGCCATAGTAACCACCTCACTGGTTTGTCCATTACTTAATCCAGTGCTGATGGGACATATTTAACTGTACAGTGAAGAAGCAGTTTTCAAACAGGGATAATATCTTGAAATCTTTCTCCTTTTTGTAGCTACTACGTCTGTGTGACACTGCTGATCTACTTCTTGCCACTTTGCATCATGGGATGGGCGTACACGACGGTGGGCGTCACCCTCTGGGCGAGCGAGATTCCCGGAGATTCGTCTGAACACTACAAAGAGCAGCTCACTGCTAAACGCAAGGTGAAGCAAATGCAGACACAATGTCCGTCTTCCCTGTAAGCTCCCAGCCCAGCGCCACCACCGAATGTATCATTTAATTTAATGGCCTTTTAATCCGCCACATGCAAACAAAAAAACTGAAAAGATTAGTTTTTAAAGCCCGTCTCCTGGTGCTTCTCTGTGGCAGGTGGTGAAGATGATGATCGTGGTGGTGTGCACATTCGCTGTCTGCTGGCTGCCCTATCACATCTACTTCCTGCTGCACCAGTTCTTCCCCGAGCTGTTCGAGCAGCGCTACATCCAGCAGGTGTACCTGGCCGTCATGTGGCTGGCCATGAGCTCCACCATGTACAACCCCATCATCTACTACTGCCTCAACAGCAGGTCTCATGCTCTCCTGTCAAAATGGCTAGCTGTGTGTCAGCGTGGGTGTTAATCTGTTTGCCGTTTGTGTAGGCGATCTGCTCATAAATAATCTGTCTGTAATCCTGTCTTCTTGTTTAATCCATCCCACTGTGAAATATCTGTCTCCCACTCGGCAGGTTCAGAGCAGGCTTCCAGCAGGTGTTTTGTTGCTGTGCTCCGGCTGCCGCCAAAGAGGAGCTGGAGCTCAAATCACCCCGATACCTGCAGACACAGGTGTGTGTGGCAAAGACTGAGACTGAGAGGCTTGACTTGTTGTTTTATTGCAATATCATTTTGCGAGAATTAAGAATTTAAAGAGCAACTAAATCCAATCATAGATTAGTAACGGTACTTGGTGCTGGCAAAAAAATGAGCAAACAAACCTTTTGCAGGTTATATCAGGTCCCTCCAGGAAATCATCACATCCCTGCTCTTTAACAAGCACTCTGACATGACAGCTTCACCAGCTATGTAAATTAAAGCATTGCAATCTTAACCCCAAGCAGTTTCTAAGAATTCTTTACATTTTTCTTCACTGTGGGCTCATTTTCCACTGCAGCATAAAGTCCAGCACCTCTATGGAAAGAGCACAACCCTGGCTAGAAGGAGAGATGACTCAAAAGCACCATTTTGCCCACAGACGTTATCAGCATTGGAAAATCAAAAGACTCCACATGCTTTAGACCAGTGGTTCTCAACTGGTCCAGCCTCAGGACCCATTATGTCTCTATTAATAACAGTCGCGACCCAAATTTTCTATTAACAAACAAGGCTTATTTGGGTGTAGCCTCAACACATTTTGATACAGCTTGGGAAAATTTTGGTGCATTTGGACACTTTTGTCAAGTTTTGGGCATATTTTTTGGCCCACTTTGGCAGGTTCTGAGCACATTTTTATATATTTTTGGCACGTTTTACCATAAATTTCTCCAATAAGCTTGCAGAGCCAAATCTTGAAAGCAAACTGTGTCATAAGAAACACGTCCTTTAAAATAAAAGACATTATACCACAACTTTTTTTTGTTAGGGTGGGGGGGGATGCTTCTGCGACCCTCTAAAAATGGCTTCGTGACCCACTTTTGGGTCCCAACCCACCAGTTGAGAACCACTGCTATAGATGTTTAACTGTTTACATTTTACAACCTCTACAAACTTTTTCTCTCTACTCTGCACATCCACTCTAGACATATGTTCCACCATGCTGAATGTATCCTTCAACATCTTGCTCCTCTGTTTGCTGTTTTTGAGTCATGCTTCATTTGTTTTATTGATCCAGTATGGTTTATTTTCCTCTCATCTCCTCTCTGCTCTGTATAATCACAGCCTGCAATTCGGCTGCAAACTCTCTGAATTTTTGATTGTTGGTCACGATTGAGTCAGCCATGGTTTTTCAGCTGCACAGAGAAGCACAGACTTTTTTGTGTGTCTTTTACTGGCTGTGGCTCAGGGAGAAGTAGTGTGCAGTTTGGGGCGGAGCTCAATGTTTGACTCCACCCATCTCAACGTTTCATAAACCAATCGTGTTCAGTCTTATTACATACAACTTTACTTCATTTTGCAACAGTTTCGTGGCAATCAAACCTTCACTCTAACCCTAACCCTAACCTTTCAGGAACGTGTTTACATGTGGGCAACGTCCCCGTGGGCGGAGTCAAATGTTAGATTCAGCCAATAGCATGCTGACACTGAGCCAGGTTGCGCTCCACCCCGAACTGCACACTGCAGTCAGGGGTACTTGGGCTCAGGTGGTAGAGCGGGATGTCCATTGATTGCGAGGTTGGCGGTTCGTCCCCGGCCCTCCGCATGCCAAAGTGTCCTTGGTCAAGACACTGAATCCCAAGTTGCTCCCAATAGCAGGCAAAGCATGGAAGCTCTGTTGCCATCCGTGTGTGAATGGGTGAATGAGAAACACACTGTAAAGCGCTTTGAGTACCACTAAAGTAGAAAGGAGCTATGTAAGTGAAGACCATTCACCATTTACTGGATATAATAAACATCTTATTTTTTTGCAAATTTTGAAATAAGACATGTAGAATGTAGTGATTTTGATCAATTATCACAACTTTCTGCTTAGATTTTGTTATTTTTTCGCAGATCACACAAGTTCACAGACCGTTGAAAAGCTGAAAACATTAGGAGTCTTTCAGTTCTTACAGTTTTTAGACCAACTAAATGGTGGAAGTTTGGAGATTTTGTAAAGATAAAATATCTTCCAAACCTGCTGGTGGCTTTGGGGGTGAAGTGGTGTCACAGACTGTTTTGAGCTCTGTGTGACAGACCTGACCTTTAAGCCGTGCAGGTGCTGACAGACTGATACATGTTTGTCCCTCTGAGTTTACCATGAGACCAGTCAGTAGTGCAAACCTAGACATGCCTGTTTACTTGACTCAGATCATCTTGCTGCTGAAACCAGTTTTAGTATGGACTCCAGACACATGCCAAACCGCCGCGGTCTGCTGAAGAACACTGGCCTGACTGACTGTGATGTACGCTCCATTTGCACTAATATGTTTTCATTCTAAAATGCTCAGCTCAGCCAGGTTTCTACCTAGTGTTCTCACTTGTCATATGTTTTAAGACCCCTAAAGTAAAGACTTTTGGAAACGTTTTTTACCCTGTTTTAGTTTTAAAACTCAGATTGTATTTTAGTGTGGATGAGCAGACCGCTGGAGAAGATTATACCCACATATGCGTCATTATTAAGTCTTAACCAACACTACATCTCTGGTACGTCCCAGCTTTGCTAGGGTTTGAGGAAGACAGCATAAAACTGCATTGTAAAAAAAAACAAACAAACATAAAACATGGTGGCAATCTGGCAGCAAGGGCTCCAGAATTTTTTTAAACTGTGATTTTTTCAAAAAATTGTAAAAAAAATAAATAAATAATAAAAATGTAAAAATCAATCATTCTCTTGTTTTTACAGTGTAGTTGTTTATGGTTTAGTAAAGTTATGTATTTCCTAGCAGCATAATTAAGAAACAAAAGAGGCAAAACATCAAGGAAAAACCAGGCAAGAGGGTGCTGCTAATGATGATGCCAAAAGAATTAAAATAATCCAAAGAACAACAACTTACAAGTTACAACTTAATGAAAAACAAAGGAGATGTGGAAATCAGATCTATTCTCTGTGATGAACACCAACAAACCAACAGGCTAATCAGTTTTCTAATCTGTTTTCTATCATCTGTGGTGTAAGATGGACAAATTAGGATCAAACATAAAAACACATTGATGTGTTTCCTCCATCACCTGCTGAATGCATGTAGGTTCTTATTTCAGCATGAGGCATATAGTTTGTTCTACTGTATCCTTACAGCTTTGTTCAGCCAGAGGTTTGCAGATATAACACATTCCCTCAGCTGAGAATCTGTATCGCTCAGGGAGAGTATCATCAGGAGGAGAAATGCTGAAGGAGCAGTACTTCGTACAGCTGATCTAAACCCAAACTCTGAACAGAACCTCCTCCGGAGCTGTGCAGCATCAGTTGCCATGGTGATCACACCTACTAACCCACTAAAGCTGCTTCGTAGTTCACCCCTCTGATGTACCACACAACAGCCGACAGGTTCTTGATCAGTGAGGCTGGCTCCCCTCCATTAGCTGTGCCACAATGCTGATGACGTTCTTCTTACTTGTGGATGGTCAAAGCAAGCGTGAGGTCACCGAGTTAAAAACAGGAGCACAGAGATCAGACAGGAAGAGGAGGCTGCAGCAAGTAGCATCACCTGCTGGATTCCTCCATCATACCTGTGTTCAGTTAGTGACGTAAGAGCAGAGAAGAACTCACAGACAGACTTCCACACAATGGTCTCTAGGTCTTCTGGTATCTAATACTGATGCAGGTTTCACAGACACCAAAGGACACTGTGAATTTTTCATGCTTTGACCAAACAACCGTGTCGATGTCCTGAGGATGAGAACAGCTGGTCGTCAGCTGAAAGCGTAAAGTTGTAGGTGATAAAACTACAACAGTGATGCGAGACACTAATGATCCATAGAGTGAATCTACAGAGATGGACCAGGATCAGTTTTATGGGGTTAAACTAGGTTGGAGCTGACATCTGCCTTCTTTCACCTTTCAGTCAAACAACTCACGTATCTACACATGCAGTACAGAGTCAACACACACTAGGAAACAGATTCATGATGACTTCATCTGTCTATGAGCACAGCTACCTGTCAGCTAACTTTCTTTATTTCCAGGTGAGCATATATCGAGCCACTCGGATAGAGACTGTTGTTTCCACGGCCGTCCATCCTGCTACAGACGAGCAAACGGGAGCAGAGCTGCCGTCCCTCGCTGATCACAGCCAGCCTCATGCGGAGGTCACTTCCAACGGCTCAGGATCAGAGACGCTTCCCAGGAACCCTCACAGTCCCTCGCAGTAGAGAGAGCATCATCCAGAGCAACGTACTGGAAGCCAAGTGCCGACATGTGATGGAACCTGGGACTGGTGAGGGAGTCTGGCACACAGATGGCGAAGAAATCTACACTGCTTTTGTACAGATTAAGTGCATTATGTAGCCGTGACGTTTTACTCTAACCACCTCACCAAGTGGATTCCCACGTTGGAGGAAGGATGACGAAGGTCTTGAAAACAAACGTTTGACAGAAGCCGCATGAACACAGCACTTCATCGCTCGGCACGTGTGCAGCTCTGGCTCCTGACCTCCAGCATTCTCCGGCTGGTTGTGGAAAGTGCGAGCATCGTCTTCCCCTGAGACCAGTGTCGCATCGAGCCGCGATGCTGTGTTTGTGTTGTGTGGAGACACAAGGACAGCTTGTGGAGAGTGTATCTGTGTGCAGAGCTCACACCTGTTGGCCAGGATTAGCCCCTTGTTTTGACAATCTGTGGCACCGGGTTCAGTGTGCAGCAGCAGGGTCACAGGCCAGCTAAATATAGAGGACGGCACGAGGAACACGAGACACATATAGTCGGACGGATAACGTGCTGAAGGAAAGAAAAGGATAGGAAAACATTAGAAGATGAAATGCATCTCTGTTTACAAGCTGAGGATCGGGGGAAGTGGTTCATCACTGCGGAGGAATGACGCTATTTCAGCCTCGCAGACAGCAGCTGCACAAAACCAGTCAAAGAATGTCCACATCCAGTTAATTGGACTGTTACTCTGCTCCGAGTGTTGGTAGAGCTTCAGACATGTGAGGACCAAGTACTTAGATGTCATGTGTTTAAAGGACATCTCATCATTGATCAGCAGACACTTGTTAAGCCAATTTCCATGTCATTTTTTTATGGTTGCTTCCCAAATAGAGAAATTATATCTTTCTTTATTTAGAAGACGCTTCTTTATGCACTTTATCTTTGTCTTTATTCTTTAAAGCTTTAGGGGTTCTTCAGTTCTGTGGGAGTTGTTTGGTTTGGTGGCAGATAACTAAAAACTGTGTTTACACAGTTTGGCTAACAATTTGGCATCAGTTTTTCTGTCTGACCACCAGTCCAGAGCTCATTATCTGATTATCAAGAACCCTTTGTGATATCATGGAACTGCATTTAAATAGCAGCCACTGAAGCTGTTAAAGTGTCACTTCTACTTTTTTAAGCTTTTCATATTTAATTTCTATGCTTCATAGGCTTTTCATAGTTAATTTGTACACTTTTTGAGCTATTCACGTGTCATTTCGATGCTTTTGAGGCCTTTTGCGTGTCATTTTAAGGCATAAATAATACGAGAGGAGGTCAGGGTCAGGGTTGTTGCAGCTGCACAGTGTGCATTATTCCAGTAACACCGAGTGACTTGGTGTGTTGCAAATACAGCTTTTAATGCTAGCAGGATGTAGCTCTAGGTCGGTCCACAAAGAACTATGTTTTTTTAAATCTATTTTTGTTAAGGGGTGTTCTTCTGTGGCATCACTACAAAGAACCAGCTCATCTGTTCTCCGTTTCCATATACAGATGAGCAGCAGCAAATTTTAAAGGACATTCTTCAGGAAATTAGCTGGAATATATGGTATCTATAAAAGAAAGCAGTATTTTGTCTTTTCCTGTCTGGCCTATACTGGATGTGTGAATGTGTTCCGTTGTGTGGATTAACATCTGCTGCCTGTGCCTACATTTTGTCAAGTGTTGTTTTATAGTGTAGTGAACAGTGTAGTAAACTACTGTTGACACAGAGGCACTTATCCGATCAGTTCTCCTGCATAGATCTGGGATCAGCGTGTGTTGGTGTTTGTATTCTATCATGTGTTTCTAATAATATGATGTAACTCAAGCTGTCTGAGTGGCCGTTCATGATGTGTGGTTATTAGAATAATAGGTGGAGTCTCATCTGGTCGATTACACACAGTGCAGCTTTGCACAACATGGACTTATTAATGTGTAAAAAATAATCCTAATTTTATTATCAATAAAACATATTGAACATATGTAAGTTTGGGGAAAAGTGTCAATCCTTGTTAATGAATCCAATTCTAGGGTCGCCCTGATAGCCTAATGGTTATGTTGCGTGACCCAAGTGCAGAGGCGTAGCGGCTGTCCCGGGTTCGATTCCTCGGGTGTTTACCACGTGTCCTTCACCACTCTCTCCCATTTCTGATTCTATTCACTTTCCTATCTAATAAAGGCGTAAAAGGCCAAAAATAAATAAATCTGATTCCAGTTTACGAAAGTAAAGCTCAGTGTGATAACCTGCATCTTGGTGCTGATGAGAGTTTTTTCACCACACAAACTGTCACAGCATCGACTTGGACACACAGCAGGAGAGTCATTTTACACCACAGATGGTCTTTTTAATTCATTTATTTTATTTCCGTTTGGAATAAATAAAGTTTGTTTGCTCTATGAGTCAATTTTGCATTCACAACGAATGGAAACAAATGCAAAGATGTCCTGAAGTTTGTGTGCTTTTGTTACACTTAAAAACATCTTCATTTCTCTGTATCAAGACGTGATCATTTCCCTGAGTGGCTTTTTTTAATGTCCTCATCACAGTTCCAGCTTTTTTTTAAAAAATACTTTTTCTTTCCTCCTTTCTCTTCCACTGAGGATCTTCTGAAAGCTGCTGTGCTACAAAAACACCGCTCTAGCTCCATCTAGCTGTTCATCCCCAGAGTGCAGAAGTCACTCACAAGCTAACAGGCTAAAGAAGGGGTGTCCAGTCCTGGTCCTCGAGGGCCACTATCCTGCATGTTTCTGTTGTTTCCCTCTTCCAACACACCTGATTCAAATGATCAGGATCGTTATCAGACTTCTGCAGAGCTTCATGATGAGCTGATCATTTGAATCAGGTGTGTTGGAAGAGGGAAACATCTAAAACATGCAGGATAGTGGCCCCTGAGGATTGGACACCCCTGGACTATAGAGGCTCAGTGTTGCTGTACCGTCTCAGATTTTGTCCAGAGTTTCCTTGTGTCTTTATTTTCCACCCAAAACATATGGCATTCTTAAAAGTCAGCCAAAAATATTTTACAGAACTTAATTTTGGGTTCCAAATAACAAATAAGTAAACAGATCTGAGACGGTGCAGTAACACAGTTACTGGAAATGACCCAGACTGAGCCTATATGGAGATGTGTGCTTGTTACACTGAGCTGCTTTTAGAGGCGACGGCAGAATCAGATGTTCAGATGTTGAGGTTAGTCCACACACCAAGGGGGAAACATGAAATGGGCACAAAAAGCTCCTGAAGCTGGTGGGTCATTCATAACTTCCACCAAACATCCAAACTCATTCATCTCAACACCCTTAAAGACAGTGCTGAAGTCTGTTTGCATCGATACGTTGAATTAAAACACCAAAACAGGGTCTCTGAAGAAACCTGAACACACGCAGACATGTGGCGAGGTCGCCTTGGTGTTTTTCTAAACTCTAGAGCCGAGGAGCTGCAGCTGCTGCTTTATGGGGAATGTATATCCCGTGGTGCACCCCCGTGGATTTCTGAACATAAACTTGTTCTTTGAGGAGCAGTGAGGTTGTAAATTGAACCCCCCCCCCCCCCTCACAGAAAGGCATTCAGGTCGTCACAGATAGAATGGAAAACAAAGACCTGAGCCTAATTCACCAAGCGACATGACAGAGCAGCAGTCAGCTCCTCCAATCTACAGTCAAGAGTAAATAAGCAGGAAGGAACAGCCAGTCACAGATTCAGTCTCGATGCTTTCACATGCAGGTACATGCTGTTATTTTGCAGGACATATAAAAACATAGCTTCCACTGCTCTCTAGGAGGTTGGATTTTGATACCAGGTTCCGTGTCTGTGTCCAAACTAGTTTCTAATTTAGTTAAATACTTCTAAATGTGGCTTCTGGCTGTGAAATGGAGAAACAGCATTAGAGTTCACATGTTTTATATTTAAGAGTTTGGACAAATCACATTGATCAGATCAGTTTGCAGCATTCAGTGTTTGATTGAGAGTCTTTCTGATTCTCCTCTGATAAAGTTCAGTTCTTGTTCTGTTGGTCTGTTTCTGTCCTCAGATTGTGTGAGGGATAGCCCCTTGACACCTGGATTTATTTACAATTATATAGAAAAGCTGATGATAAGATACGGGGAGATTGTTAATTTGTCTATAGCACATATAATAGATATAAAGGTGTGATCCAACAGGCATTATGGTAAATTTTTTTTATTGATGCCACAGACTCGAACCAGTCCTAAAAGAAACCAGTGCTTGCAAAAGGTTCCTAGGTATGTACTGAATATGCAAGAACCGACACTGGGGGAATGCATACACTATCTCAGCTGCAGTGGTACGTTGCGAATTTGCGACAATAAACGTTAAGGGGTTAAAGTTTGCTTCTTTTAGAAAACTGATTTGACACACAATGAGTAGAGGATGATCCGGGGTATTAAAATGCAGGTAAAATGTCAACATCCCAGTTTTTGTCTTTAAATTGTGACGCCTGGAGTGGATGTAAAGTTGATTTGTTTGCAGTTTCTAACAGAATTTAAATGTTTGTTTCATTCCTGGAAATCTCATGTGTCTGTCTGCTGTACTGATGCAGTTGTGAAGGTTCAGAAACGCTGGGAGAGTAATGCAAATCACCCCTGTGTACTTTAAGGGCCTGTAACTCTGAAAATACTCATAATATGAATTCAAAAATTTTGCACGGCTTCGTGAAATGTGAGTAGAGTTCCTTTTTCTTAGTAGAGGTTCAGTCACATTAGTGTTTTATTGGCTCATGGTCATAATTCAATTTAATTCATCCATCCATCATCTACACACCGCTTAATCCTCTGTAGGGTCATGAGGGGGCTGGAGTCTATCCCAGCTGAGTCAGGCGAAGGCAGGGGACACCCTGGACAGGTCGCCAGCCTATTACAGACAACCAAGTACACTCTCATTCACACCTACAGACAATTTAGAATAATCAGTTAACCTCAGCATGTTTTAGTACCCGGTGAAAACCCACGCTGCACAGGGAGAACATGTAAACTCCACACAGAAAGATCCCAGGGGTCCTAACCGGGACGCAAACCGGGGATCTTCTAGCTGTGAGGTAACGCTGCTAACCACCGAGCCACCATGCAGCCCTAATTCAATTCAATACAATTTATGTGCTATATTTATATAGCACATATTTACAACATGTGTCATCTCATAGCACTTAACATAGTAAGGCAGGGGTGCCCAATCCTGGTCCTCGACAGCCCCTATCCTGCATGTTTTAGATGTTTCCCTCTTCAAACACACCTGATTCAAATGATCAGCTCATCATCAAGCTCTGCAGAAGCCTGATAACCATCCTGATCATGTGAATCAGGTGTGTTGGAAGAGGGAAACATCTAAAACATGCTGGATAGGGGCTGTCGAGGACCAGGATTGACCACCCCTGTAGTAAGGTATGAATTAACACAGAAGAACAGAAAACAGAGAACCCAACTGCTGTTGGATTCCCTCTGAGCAAGCAGTCAATGATGGTGGGAAGGAACCAAAAAAACCCTAGGATAAGGAGGGGGGGAAAGGCATAAGGCTGCATCCTAAGGTACACTGCCATCCTGGTGCTTTTGTTCATTTGCTTCATTTTCACAGCAGACCTCTAACTGATGTAGACATAATCATGGACATTAACTCTCAAAGCAGCTGTTTCTGTGTGTTTCTTTGCTCCTGTCACAGCACAGTAATGGCTAGAAGGACAGAGGGCTGTCTGACACAGTAAGAATGATGGAAATTCTTAAAAAGGAAAAATGAAAGTTGAATTTCTTTGAATATTTGTTTTACAAAACTGGACAACAGCTGGAATCAACATGTCCAGCATAAAGGTGTTACCAACACTGGAAAATCTACTGGTGGCTCTACGTGCTGTGGATATTTAACTACTTATATTTCTACAACCTCTACATAAGTTTTCACACTATGGAAGGAATGAATTTATTAAATAACTTATATACGGTTGCTTAGAGAGTCACAATGTCACCTTCACCTTCTAATTAGCTGTTTGCATTAATCGTCAGTTTTTGCTGCAGGCTTTCAGATCTCACACTGACATGGTGATCAGGAAAAAGAGACTTATTGTATTTCCAAATTCCCCCCCAGTATCTCTAATCAACAGAGCCTCACGCTGTTCAGTTTGTCCTCACAGTTGTGGAGCTGTTCCTGTCTGGATTTGTTCACGTGGGAGTCTCAAAAGGCCACAGAGGGCTTAACAGATGACCATCAGCTGCAGCTGTTTTCCATGGGCAAAGTGGCCCTGAGGCTGCAACTAACAACTATTTTCATTGACAACTTATCTGTCAACTATTTTCTGGATTAATCAATTAGCTGTTTGGTCTACGGAATGTCAGAAAATGCTGAAAAATGTCTCAAGCTCCAGCTCATCACTTGCTGATCTTCAGCTTTGCCTGCTGTCCACAAACTTTATTTTAAGAACAAACAAACAGAACTAAAAGCCGAGGCACTGGATGCCTCCTCTCCAGTCACCAACACCTGATCAACCTGGTCTTCGTTTAACACCAAACAGCTGAGTTTGACTGTCCAAAATTAAAATGACTGATATCAGCTTCATTTTGACTTGTTAGATTTATTCCCTCAGATCTACACTATATTTCCAGAAGTATTGGGACGTCTGTCTTTACTCGCACATGAACTTTAATGACATCCCATTCTTAATCCGTAGGGTTTAATATGGAGTTGTTCCACCCTTTGCAGCTTTAACAGCCTCAACTCTTCTGGGAAGGTTTTCCACAAGGTTTAGGAGTGTGGGGATTTTTGACCATCTTCCAGAAGTGCATTTGTGAGGTCACACACTGATGTTGGACCAGAAGACCTGGCTCTGCCTCCACTCTAATTCATCCCAAAGGTGTTCTATCGGGTTGAGGTCAGGACTCTGTGCAGGATTCAGTTATTTGTAGGAGTGTCCCAATACCTTTGGCAATATAGTGTTTATAAATAAAGATGACTTGAACTAGAATTATGACTAGTCAAAAGTAAACTGTTAATATCTGAGACCGACACATACGTAGCTCGTCAGAATTCACTGAGGATATCTGCAGTCAGAAACACATGAATGGTAAAAGTGACATCATTTGTCCTGGAGGAAAGACCAGGACGAATCAGAAATGTTCCTTCTGACTAATTGAATCACAGATACACTCCCCTCCAACAGTATTGGAACAATGAGGCCAATTCCTTTATCTTTGCCGTAGACTGAAAACATTTGGGTTTGACGTCACAAGATGAATATGAGACAAGAGATCAACATTTCGGCTTTGATTCCCAGGTGTTTACATCTGGATCTGATACACAGTTTGGAAGATAGCACCTTTTTGTTGGAACCCACCCATTTTTCATGTGAGCAAAAGTATTGGAACATGTGACTTACAGGTGTGGTTTGGTGCCTTGGTGTGTCCTTTTACGTTGATTATTCAAACAATGAATAGAGCTGAATGTCTACGTTCAGTTTCAGATTTATTTTTTTTAGTTAGAGGTGTAACCAACATGAAAATCAGAGGGTTGTCTATGGGTGAAAAACAAGCAATTGTGAAGCTGAGAGAAGATGGAAAATCAGTCACATTGACCACAGCCAGTACAACCATTTGGAATGTCCTGAAGAAGAAGGACTACTAATAATAGATGCCGAACAGGTAGACCAAGGAAAACAGCAGCAGTTGACGACAGAAACATTGTAAAACAAGTGTTAGTCACATCAGCAACAACCTCCAGAGGGCAGGAGTGAAGGTATCACCATCTACTGTTCACAGTAGACTTCCTGAACTAAAGTATAGAGGCTACCCCAGAAGATGCAAACCACTCATTAGCAAGAAGAACAGAAGGCCAGGCTGGAATGTGCCAAAACGTACAGAGACAAGGCTCAAAAAGTTTGATGGACTAATGAGACAAAGATGAACCTTTACCAAGGTGGTGGACAGACTAAAGTCTGGAGAAAGAAAGGATCTGCCCATGATCCCAAACATACAAGCTCATCTGTGGAACACAGTGGAGGTGATGTCATGACTTTGGCTTGCATGGCTTCTTCTGGGATTAATCTCCACTGATATGCAACACATGATGACAGCAGCAACATTAACTCAGAAGTCTACAGAAAGATTTTGTCAGTCAGTTTAAAGAAAGATGCAACCAAAGTGATTGGAAGATCCTTCATCATGCAGCAAGATAATGACCCAAAACACAAAAACAACAAAGGAGTTCATCAGGGGCAACAAGTGGAAGGTCTTAGACTGGCCAAGTCAGTCTTAAGACTTAAACCCTATAGAGCATGCATTTTACCTGCTAAAGAGGAGACTGAAGGGAGTGACCCCCTAGAACAAACAACAACAACGTAACAATGTTAACAAAAGGCTGAACCTTTTTTTTGTTAGCTTCGGTAACCTCGACTTAAGTCTAAATTCAGACTTTCAGCAGTCTGATAACATCCAGTGTGGATTTTCCGTGTTTTTTTTCTTTTTGTTGTGGCTGGACTTGCTGAGGGACAAACGTGTTGCTGGGCTCGTAATAATCCCCGGTGTAATAACTAACCCAGACAGAACCTGACCTGAACTTCAGAGCGATGCCCTGTTTGACAGACAGAACTTTATGAACTGTTACTGTGACAGCAGATGAACTATTTCAGTCATTTTCTTCTGTAAAAAATCAGATACAAAAGAATCTTTGTTAGTTTCTGCAGTTTTCTGTTGAGGCAGTTTTTATTTTTGTGTTTTTACAACTCAAAGATCTTGATACAAGTTTGTACGTATTAACAGTTGTACTAATAATGCATTGGTTTTCTATAGCGCTTTCCTAGACACTCAAAGACGCTTTACATTGCATTATTCATTCACTCCTTACTCCATGGTGGTGAGCTACGTATGTAGCCACAGCTGCCCTGATGGAGACTGATGGAGGCGAGGCTGCCAGTCCAACCACTCACACTCACACTGCATTGTGTTATGTTGTCTCAGGTTTGTGCAATTTGAAATATCTTGTTATCACTAAAAACTGTCCTGATCTGACTTAAAGTGATACGCTGAAAAGGCTGCTGTATGACACTTAATAAAGCATTTTCCAAACCCTCTTACACGTATATTCAGTGACACTGAGTGCATCTACATGTATATATATAAAACCTGGTGCCTTCACATATCACCCACTATCTTAGGTTTACAGTAAAACAAACAAAAAGCATAAACTGATTTTTTTATGTACATGAGTTAAGTAATTTATGCTCAAATATTTAATAATACAAGTGTCTTCTTCAGTTTAGGAAACTAACCTGTTCTGTAAAGTTAACATGAGACTTGTGGAGCAACAGAGAAATGTAAATTAGGTGGAAACAGACTGTTGGCTTGATTTACTTATTTAAGAACACCTGGACCAAAAGAACACGTATGTAAAGATGCTGTTTGTGGACTTTAGCTCAGCATTTAATACAATAATCCCCGACAAACTGGTCATGAAACTGAGCAACCTGGGCTTGGCAGCTCACTGTGCCCCTGGATACTGTACTTTCTGAGAAACAGACCACATCTCATCCACTCTCATCCTGAACACTAGAACTCCACAGGGGAACAGTTTGGGGATGGCCCCTTCCTGTTCCAACATGACTGCGCAACAGTTCACAAAGCAAGGCCAATAAAGACATAGATGAGTGAGTTTGTTGTGGAGGAACTTGACTGACCTGCACCGAGTCCTGACCTCAACCCGATAGAACACCTTTGGGATGAATTAGAGCGGAGACTGAGAGCCAGACCTCACAAATGCATTACTGGAAGGGTCAAAAATTCCCATGAACACACTCCTAAATCTTGTGGAAAACCTTCCCAGAAGAGTTGAGGCTGTTAAAGCTGCAAATGGTGGTCCAACTCCATATTAAACCCTACGGATTAAGAATGGGATGTCATTTAAGGTCATGTGCGTGTAAAGGCAGATGTCCCAATACTTTTGACAATATAGTGTATGATAACAGACAACAATGAGTCAGCCTACAGGGGAGAGGTCTGGCACCTGACAGCATGGTGTTAGAACAATGACCTGGAATTAAACACCACAAAGACAAAAAAGATGATCATGGACTTCAGGAGGCTGAAACACACCAAGCCTCTGTTCTCCTCATACAGGGGGGAGAAGGTTGAGAGGGTGGAGAGCTTCAAGTTCCTCGGAGTCCGCATCTCGGTTGACCTCACTCGGTCCATGCACACATCTCACCAAGTGGGGAAGGTCCAACAGAGACTTTACTTCCTCAGGAAGCTGAAGCCAGCCCACCTCCCTCAAAACCTGCCGATGAACTTCGATCGGTCAATGACAGAGAGCCTCCTAATGGTAAAAATGGTAAATGGTCTGCACTTATATAGCACTTTTCTCTACCTTAGTGGTATCCAAAGCACTTTACAATGTGTTTCTCATTCACCCATTCACACTCTAAAAGTGACAAAGCTGCCATGCAAGGCGCTAATCTACCATTGGGAGCAACTTGGAGTTCAGTGTCTTACCCAAGGGCACTTTGGCATGCGGAGGGGCCGGGGATCGAACCGCCAACCTTCTGATCAGTGGATAACCCGCTCTACCACCTGAGCCACAGCCGCCAATGTACGGCTGCACGGTGTGGTTCAGCAGCTGCACAGCAGAGGATAAAAAGAACCTCCAGCAGGTGATGAGGGTGGTGCAGCGTGTCACTGGGACCAGACTTCCTCCCCTCACAGACATTCATGCTGACCGACTCCTAAGGTGAGCCAGCTGCATCATCGAGGACACCACACGCCCTGGACATTACCTGTTCTCCCCCTTCCTTCTGGAAAGAGATACCGGACAATAAAAACTCACACTTAAAAACAGCTTACTCCCCCAGGCTGTCAAAGCTGTGTCACCCTCTCCCCTCCCACCTACCAGTCTACCAGTCTCAGCTGGAGAGTTATACCTTCACATCCTACCACACCCACTCTTGCATGTTTGCACTAAATGTCATTTGCACAATTTTTGATCTTCATATTATGTAAATAACTGTATATAGCTGTCATAACCATGTATATAACTGTTAATATCCCTTAATATCATTGCCATCAGTAGTGTGTACATATCCACCCCAATACTAGTTTCATTCCTTTTCTATTCTATTTTCTTACATGCCATATATTGTCTTGAGTGTCTTATGCTGCTAATTTGTAGGGCTGGTCCCGAATATTTGAATATCCAAATATTTGTTCGTTGTTGTGGTATTCGAATAATAATTTTGATGTTCGAATATTTGTGCATGCCGCAGCCGAGCGCCGCTGAGCGTCACCAAATGCTGCCGAGTGTTGTCGATGTTGTAGTACGCCACCAGGTGCCGCCGAGCGCTGCCAAGCATTGCCGATGCTGTAGTACGCCAACGAGGCTCTAGAATACCACAGTGGTTCTAGCACGCGGACCTGCTAACTCCGGTGTGACGCTCCAGTGTAACCCTCCCCTCACTCAGGCCCCCCACCCCTGCCATCGCGGCACAAACCGAATATTCAAATATTCGGGAATATTGGATCCGAATATCCGAAGCACAGTTGTTGTGATTCGGAGTAGCCCTACTAATTTGAAAGAAAGAGCTGCTAAACTGCCTTTCATTGTTTAACAATGACAATAAAGATCTATCTGTCTATCTATCTATCTATCTATCTATCTATCTATCTATCTATCTATCTATCTATCTATCTCTAAAACAAGCTGCTATATGACATCACAACAACAAGGGGTTTTCCAGACTTTGACTTTTACCCTTGCAGTGTATTTTCTGAGAAGAAATGGGAGTCATTATCGCTGAAGATAAAGGCTGCAGTGCAGATAAAGAGGTCAAATTCCTCTGCCTCAATTTCCTCTACCTGTTCACTCATGCTCAGCGCTTTCATCGTGGAAAGTCGACAGGTGAGGCGTGAGAAGAAGAAAACTGCATCGATAAGCTCACGTGAACAAAACCAAGACTGACGTTAACCTGCAGCACTTGAACAAAACACATTTATTGACTTCTGAAATCAGAGCTTTGATGCATCTTTAAAAAGAGCCTGCTGTGGTCTCAGTTTGTGCTTCCGTATGTTTTACTGTACGTTTCAGTCACACATCACAAAGTTACACTGTAAAAATACCAGGATATATCTTTTTACATAATTTCTGTTTATATTTTACAGATCTCTTCTTGTATTTTTCTGAAAAATATCAATAAAAATAGCAAAAAAGCCAGAGAATTTACATGCCTGATGTGAAATAGCATTAAGAACCTGTAGCTGTGAATAATAATAAAACGTCCATTTTAATTTCCCAAATATTTATTTTGTATTTAATATAATAAACTGTTCAAGGTCGAAACTGTAGATATATTCCTAAAATTAAATACAATTAGTGACATTCAACAGAAAAAAGAGTATTGCTTCTGTAGTTTTACAGAGATTTGACGTGTTAAATGTTAAAGGAGAGGTATCTTGTAAAAATCTACTGTGTCTATAAAAGTCATGGTCATGGTCAATTTAATTTGGTTTTTTGGGCAAGACTTTTTTTTAAAATACTCTTTTATGTCAAAATAAAATCAGATTTCTACAAAGTAATGTCAAATTATTAAAAACATAAAAGTAGATGCACGTTTGACAGCAAATACACGATGAGCCTGTGTGGCCTCAGTCAGCCTTGCATATCTGTGACGCTGAAATTTTACCCCCATTCTTCTTCGCAAAACTGCTCAAGCTCTGTCAGGTTACACAGGGATCATGACTGAAGAACCCTTTTCAAATCCGGCCACAAATTCTCAGAACCCCGGTGACAGTTGTACATAAAGTCTCTCCCATCTCAGCCACTGAAGCTTCTAACTCCTTCTGAGGAGTCATAGGTGTCTTGGTGGCCTCCCTCACCAGTGAATTTCTTTCATGGTAACTCAGATTTACACGTGCCACACTCCTTCCATTTGTTAATGACAGATTTCGCTGTATTTCCAAGGAAAATTCAGTGTTTGGGATTTTTTTTTGTATCTATCCCCTGAGTTATGCTTTTTAATAACTCTGCAGTATTAAATATATTCAACTTCTCTCTACTAACAGGCTATGCAACACAGGCTTTTAAAGTTGATGTAATACAGCCACTTCTCAAAAATCGTACTCTAGATCCAGGGATTTTAGCCATCTACAGGCCCATATCCAGCCTCCATTTCATTTCTAAAATTCTTGAAAAAGTTGCTGCAAGCCAATTATGTGATCATCTACACAGGAATCGTTTGTCTGAAGAGTTTCAGTCAGGATTTAGAATCCATCACAGCACAGAGACAGCACTGGTAAAGGTCACTAATGATCTTCTTATAGCCTCAGACAGTGGACTAGTTTCTATACTTGTTCTGCTGGATCTCAGTGCTGCATTTTATACAGTTGATCACAGCATCTTACTTCACAGACTGGAACATGTTATTGGGATTAAAGGAACCGCACTAAATTGGTTTGTTCATGTTAATGACGGTTCTTCCATCTACACTAGAGTTAGTTATGGAGTTCCACAGGGTTCTGTATTAGGACCAATATTATTTACTCTGTACATGCTTCCCCCAGGAAAAATTATTGGGAAGCACTGCATAAATTTCCATTCTTATGCAGACAATACCCAGTTCTATCTATCAGTTATATCCAGTTTATCTATGAAGCCAAATGAAACCAGTTGGTCTAACTTCAGGCTTGTCTGAAGGACACAAAGGCCTAGATGACCTTTAATTTTCTTCAGTGAAATTCAGACAAAACTGAGGTCATTGTATTTGGCCCTAAACACCTCAGAAACACACTGTCTAACCAGATTGTTCCTCTAGATGACTTAGCCTCCAGTTCTACTGTAAAAAAAAAAACCTTGGAGTTATTTTTGATCAGGATATGTCGTTCAGATTACATATAAAACAAGTCTGCAGGATAGATTTCTTTCGTCTACGTAATATGGTCAAAATCAGAAATATCTTGTCCCAGAGTGATGCTGAGAAACTAGTCCATGCACTTCTAACTTCGAGGCTGGACTATTGTAGTTCCTTATTATCAAGATGTCCCAGTAATTCTCCTAAAAACCTACAGCTGATACAAAATTCTGCAGGCAGAGTTCTGAAAGGAACCAGTAAAAGAGATAATAATTCTCCTGTATTAGCATCTCTTGGGTATAGGTTCTGGAGACAGACACCCTCTCTACTTTTAAGATTAGACTTAAAACTTTCCTCTTTGATAAAGCTTTGGGCTGCTCAGGATCACCTGAGCTGTCCCTTAGATATGCTGCTATAGGTTTAGACTGCTGGAGGATTCCCATGATGCACTGGGCTCCTCTCCTCTCTCTATACTGTTAAATATCACCATTACATATCACTAACTCTGTGTCCTGTGCTTGTTCTCTCCGCGGATGTCTCTGGATCTGGAGCTACACGTCTCTGATCTGCAGCTGCTATCTTCTCCCCCCTCATCCCCACTACCACCCCAACCAGTCGAGGCAGATGGCTGCCTTTCCTGAGCCCGGTTCTGTCAGAGGTTTGTTTCCCCCCTCTCTATTCTAGGGGTTATTTGGTTCCTTCCCACTGTCGCAGAATAGTCCTGTCTCACGAAAATGGGTTTTGTACTTTCTGTCCTGGCACTGTAGAGATCGCAAGCCAATCACGACGAGCTGGCCAGCGATAAAGGGTGAGGGTGGCCCTTGGACGCTCTTTCTCCCTCTGAAGCCGAGTGCATGCCCCTTCCTGTCGCTTTGCATCCGGTTTGCTGGCAGCTGCAAACATTTTGGCTGTCAGGCTGGCTTGATTCCCCCATGACCACTTTGCGGATTGCTGATGGTACGACTTGCTTTTTCCGCACATAGTTTATTAAGGCAAGGAAGTTGTGTGCATGTTTAAAACAAATGGTATTGTTATGGAACCACGTCTCCTGCCTCACCTTTGCCACACCACTGTTGCTGACTGCTTGCTCATAGGGCATCCAAAAGCAACTTTGGATTGTTGGGTTTCTGTACCTTACTATGTAAAGCACTGTGAGATGACGTGTTGT
The DNA here is from genome assembly GCA_024666655.1 of Dascyllus trimaculatus. Lineage (NCBI taxonomy): Eukaryota > Metazoa > Chordata > Actinopteri > Pomacentridae > Dascyllus > Dascyllus trimaculatus. The sequence continues at coordinate 4,207,868 of CM045460.1, read as the reverse complement.
AAATTTGAGCTATATAAATAAAACTGAATTGAACTGAATTTATAGCTAGGACTACGGATTCACCAGTGACTGATCTTTCAGATACAGGAGTCTTTATACTAGAGCCGTTTGAGCCAACATCAGTGCACTCAGATTGTCTCCACTCTACTGTGTGACTTCTAGAACCAACTGGCTTTAAAGAGGGTAAATATTAATGCAATCACCTATTTAACGTTTTACATTTTTAATTCATATCACCTTTTAGAAATGTGTTTTCACTTTGACACAAAAGAGTGTTTTTGTAAATTCTTGTCAAAAAAGCCGAATGATACTAAGGGAAGGCATGAAAAGGGAAAACTTCAAAGGGGCATGAATACCTTTTATGGACACTCGATCTAATGTCATTGATGTCACAAATGTAAATAACCTTTGATAAACATTAAAAATACTATAAAAAATGCACATGACCTTGTGTAAAACTTAGGCTCGAAGATGTTTTTTGTTGTAATCTTAATTCCAAAAATGTTTTTACACTATGGTTATTTTCTGTTATTTTTTGGTGTCTAGGCTGCAGTTACGTTTTTTTTTTTTTTACACACAGAACATTTTTAACGTTTTAGATAATTGCATTGTTACCTCCGCCAAAGAGGTTATGTGATGGCCGGTGTTGGCTTGTTTGTTTGTTTGTGTGCAAAATAACTTTTAATGTAAGTGTAACCAGGTTAAATGTGGTTTACTCTAAAAGCCACCAGAGGGCACTTTTGTTTTTGGGGTAACCCCCTCTGACCACATGAGATTTTGGGGCTCCACGCGACAGACAGCGAAAATGACGGAGTTCTCTTTCCTTCCTGAGCGACATACGCATGGTTGGGCCGGTATTCTTATCTCCAGTTGTTTAAGAAGCTAGGAGGCTGTTAGGAGCTGCCGCGCTAGAGGCCGCCCCTGTTCATTAGGTCAGATGGGGTGAAGGCCGCATTTTCGGAAGGAAATTTGAACTGTATGTAATTACATTTGTATATGTACAAATTATGTGAATTGGGAGATCGTGTTGGGGGTGGACTGAAGCTACTTGGTGGAGGTATGCGCTCCTCCAAGTAGCGTACTTTTCTATACATACTTTTCTAGTTTTACATGTGTAAAAACAATGCAATTAAGGACAACTACATGCATGAAAATATCCTTAAATTCCTTCATATCCATCTTTAAATATAAAAAGACCAAAACTACACATTCCCATGTAAAATTAGGGTAGAAAGGTTGATTTTCAGAAAATCACTGTTTCTGGTATTGTACAGCATTTTTTGGCATCCCAGTAACCAAAAAGAAAAATACCGTGTAGGTGACTTCGTGCCTCACTACCACCTCCATCTCCATGATTCACCAACCTTGTTTATTGTACTTATTTATTCATTTATTTTTATTTAAAGACAAAAAAATTAACATCAGTCAAAGATCAGGCAGCAGAGCACAGAGAGTCAGGATTTCAGAGACCTGCATCACAAAATGTGATCACTCACAGATTAATTTTTGCCTCCGTGTTTCTCCCATTTCATTCACTCATTTGCAACATGGATGTGCCCGACACCGAACGGCAACAAGAAATACATTCACACTTTACAGAAGACAGCAGTTAACAAACAGGAGTGTGCTGTCACCGGTTGTCAGAAGAGTGTTTGATCGTCTGCTTGAAGCCGGACAACAAATTCAACTCCCCCGTGTGAACAACACAGGTGGAAAAACAAGGACCTGGAGTTCAGTGAGAGTAAACAAAGAAATGTTTCCTCGTGAAGGCACGTTGGTAGTAAAATACTGTAAACCTGGCAGCCGTCACACAGAGACTGAGCTTTTCTGCCAATTCGTTCCCTTATTGTTAATAAGGAAACACTTCTATAAAACCACAGAAGAATGTCCACTGCAGCAGCTGTCCACTACTGCTCCTGGTCAGGTGGTAAAATGTTCCCATCAGGAGCAGAATGAACGCGTTAGAAACATTTTTTTTCCTTTGATAGTCATTTATATAAAATTAGGTTTTCGGTGATCTCCACTCACTTTGCCTCAAGAGACAAATCAGCCTCAACACAAACACGTAGAATGAAGTGAGTCTTTGGCTGAGAGTTTCATAAACTTTACAGTGCAGTAAAATGAAATCTTGTCTGGTTCCTTGAACTGAGCAGAGCGCCTCGTGACGGCGTTTCAGTTCAAGATAGTGGAAGGTGTTGGTCATGGTGAGTCCGCAGCACCAGCTGGGTGTGTCTGTGTAGGGGTCAGTCAGTCCGACTTGTCTGGTAGTAGAGTGTCTTGCTCTTCAGGTGAAGTGCTTTTGTTTCTTTTTGACGCGGCGTCACAGTCCAATTTATTTTTCTGTGTGGGGACCAGAGAGAGAAGTTAGTCATTCAAAGTTAACACATTTGTCTGATACCAGAAGCTTCAGGACAAAAGTCTGAAAAATGCTGAAAAAGGAATAACAGTATAATATCAAGCATATCTAAACAGCCCAATATCAGTTAGGTCCACATAAAAAACACCTTTAATATAATTATATTAAAAGTAGTTATTCTCCTGACCACATGACATTTTGGGTCTCCACGCGACAGACAGCAACAATGACAGAGTTCTCTTTCCTTCCTGAGCAACATACGCACGGTTGGGCCGGCATTCTTATCTCCGGCTGTCTAATAAGCTAGGAGGCTGTTAGGAGCTGCTGCGCTAGAGGCCGCCCCTGTTCATTAGGTTGGATGGGGTGAAGGCCGCATTGTCGGTAGGACATTTGAACTGTATGTAATTACATTGTATCTTTTCCATACAAAATATGTGACTTGGGAGATTGTGTTGGGGGTGGACTGAAGCTCCTTGGCGGAGGTATGAGCTCTATGAGTGCTTTTCTAGTTAACTTTTAAAATGGAAAAGCTCACACTGATTCAAATGTAAAGCAATGCCCGATTAATATTATTACAAAATACTGCTATTTCGATTTCTGTAAGTGTATGTAAATCTCGCCTAGGGTGCCACACTGGGTAGGGCCAGCTCTGCTCAGACTCCATCTAGCAGTGACACACAACATGAAAACTTTTAGAAAACAAAAGTCTGAACTGTTTAATTGTAAATTGGACCTAATAAAAGATCCGACAAGAGGCAGTTTGCAGCTCCTATCCTATAAACAGCAGTGATAATGCAGTTTCACAATATACTAAACCATAGTGTGATTCACTTGTAGCACCTGTTTAGGCACAAGTCAGGGGATATCCTTCATGTTTATGAATAAATATGAATAAAGCACTTGAAAAGACATAAAACAACAATCAGTGTAAACTATTAAGTAGTATTCTTGTAATATGCCTGTGAACTCCATAACAAACACACCCTTCAGTGAGGTGATTCCAAATAAATAAAAAAATGTTACCAAACTAGCTGCACATTTTAAAAATCTAATTTAAAGCATTTACAGACTTTAAAATGGAAGTTTTAGCACATTAGAGCTGACTGACATGTTTCAATTAAATCATATTAACACAGATTTGTTTTGAATATCAATACACACCGATGCAAAATGACATTCAATCTGTGAACATGTAATAATCAAGAACACCTAATGCATTGAATTAAGTCTCATGACATTTCATGGCCGTACATTTTAAAAATCCAAAAGGATCTGGAGAAACCTGGAAAATGAATTTAAAAACTGTTTGATTGGTTAAACACAGGAATAAAATCTCTTTTTCTCCTCAGGACTGATGTGAATGTTCTGCACAAAAGAAATGTTACAATCCTGAAGGGGTATCGGATTCTATAACCAGCTTTCAGCAAACAACAACGATAGATTTTGTCACTTTTAACCCTCATGTGCTTTAGTCCATGTTTGGTGCACCAAACAAAAGTCACACAAGTTATTAAGATCCATCATCAGACAGCTGTGGACCAATGTTATGCCTCCAGATCCCTCTATTAAAGACACAGCATGACGTGCAGACTTGTTAAACTGGTTTCAGTGCTATTCCGTGTTTGTATTCAAAACATGTGGTCTCAGCAAATGATCACATGAGTAAAGAGAGGAGCCAGATGAAGAGCATCTTCTGTCTGCAAGAACACTGCAGGAAGAAGGAGGATACTGTAGGACTGTTGTCTCAGGCCCAGTTTCAACTGTCAGTGAGCATCATGGTTTTTTTTAGGTATACTTACCTTTATGTTTCATATCAAGCTCAATACAATCTATCAAGAATTTCCAGAAAACTATGTTCTGTGGAAGTTTGGATGGGGTTTCAAATCCAGTTCTAAATCTGCTTCTCAAATATGGATCCTTTCAGCAAACAGTTTTCTGTTCTTACAATTTAAGAAGCTTCTTCCAAGCACAACTATTTTTTTAGCTGTCATTTAAGGACCTTCTACCAGATAAGCACCACCAACACCAATTGAGGGCCACACATTTTGTTGTTTTGATGCTTTCTAAGTGTTTTGCAGATGACAAAAAAAAAATCTATCAAAAACACACGAGTGCTCTGTTAAAAATGGCAACCAAATCAATTTTATATCCACTCCAGGTGCCACAATCTAAAGACAAAATCTGGTTTTTGCTCAGCATTACACTTCCAGGGCTGCACGGTGGCTCAGGTGGTTAGCAGTGTCGCCTCACAACTGGAAGATCCCCGGTTCGCGTCCCGGTTAGGACGCCTGGGATCTTTCTATGTGGATTTTCCATGTTCTCCCTGTGCAGTGTGGGTTTTCACCGGGTTCTCCAGCTTCCTCCCACAGTCCAAAAACATGCTGAGGTTAATTGATTATTCTAAATTGTCCATAGTTGTGAATGAGAGTGTGCTTGGTTGTCTGTCTCTATGTGTAGCCCTGTGATAGACTGGTGACCTGTCCAGGGTGTCCCCTGCCTTCACCTGAGTGTGCTGGGATAGACTCCAGCGCCCCCGCAACCATGCAGTGGACTAAACAATGTATAGATAATGGATGGGTGATATTTCCAATAACAAAAGGCAGCTTTTGTCTTTAGGTGGTGTCACTTGGAGTGGATGCAAAACTAATTTGGTTGCAGTTTTTTTCTTTTCTAAAAATCTCATGTGTCTGTCTGTATTTACAAAGTCATGAGGCTCAAAAATGCTGGAAAAGTCAATTAAAAAGAAATTTCAACCCACCACTATGTGCTTCAAGGGACTGCAGCTCTGAAAATATTCATAGTACGAAGGTAAAGCTTTTCAGTACACCTGCTGAAGCCATGAAGTTATTGTACGTAGAAAATCAGCTGATTCTGTGGGGGTCAGGTGGTAACTTTTTTTTAGATTTGATAGATTTTCCATGGAATGACCCAGGTGCGATTCCAGTATCGGTTATTTTTTTCCCATGTCGGGCAAAAACTGTCATGTTTCGGTGATCACCTCCGAAGCTTAAACACACACGAACAAAAGAACTGAAAACATTTATACTGTATATGTGCATGATCATGTGTGTGGACCCACCTGAATAACTCATGATACCTTTCGCCTGCGTCAGGGCCATGCGAGCCCTTTACCAGCTACTTATCACAGGCCTGAAAGATGACCATATTGCTTTACTCAAGAGCCAATCAGAAAATACATAAGACGATTGTGGTGGTGTTTGATTGAACCATGCAGTTAATTAGGAGGGCATGCGATCGGTTAATTCCGTGCTTTGAACATCATTAGATAGAATTGAATGTGGAGGTTTGTTTTTGCATTAACTGTCCACCTAAACAAAAGATGTCAACTCTGTTCTACAGATGACGTCTCTGATTAAGTGAGACTAAAGCTTGATTCATAGTCCTGCAGTGAATCTACACAAAGGTCCTACACTGTTGTGAGCAGTTATACTTGTGCACTGGTGATGTTGGAGTTAGAGCTAATACATATTGAACAGTTCCTTTTACCAAAATCACTGTAACACAGAAAAGACAGAAGACGTCGGAAATGATCGAGTCTATGATTAGATTTCCAAAACCTAAGCTGACATTTAATGGTTTGTGTTGTCAAAATCCCAGATAGAGGACAAAATAGACAATTATGTGACATTTGAGAAGCTGGAACTAGTAGCATTTGGACTTTTTATTTGTTTTAAGAAGCTCGTTATGACACTTTTACATATTTTACAGGTTTTGGTTTATTTTATACTTTCTTTTCTTTTTCATTTTAGAAGGTGACACCAGTAATGTTTGACTTTTTGCCCATAAAAACTGACAATTAACACTCTATGCACCTGTTGTATACATTCTAATTTAAATCTGTCTACTTTAACTGAAGTCATCTGTCATTTTATTCATTTCATACTTTACGCCTTTTATTTCTCTGTTCCATTCATTCGTATTGGAATGTTTCTATACAGTTTTACTTCCTTTTTAAACCACTTTTATGTAACATATAAAGCAATTTGAAAAAATGTGCTATACAAAGAAACTTGCCTTGTGCTGTGCGATGAAATATTCACATCTGATTTTACTGAAACCAGTAAATGTTTGACTTTTTTGTTTAAAAAGCTAAGATGATGAAGATTAACGGGACAAATTTTCAAAACAGCAGCCATCAAACAGTCACCTGTTCTGTAAACTCTGGTTTTATACTTTTATTTACCATAATCAGACATACTTTATTGATCCCTGAGGGGAAATTGCTTATTTTTGCATTGTTTTTTTACTTTGTAAACAGAAAAACACTATATAAAGAATTCTGAATTGCATTGATGTATTATATTTATGCCAATAATCTGCAATTTCCCTAATCATTTCAGCTCCAGTTGACAGGATGATTATTAAAAATTATAATTATTTTCTTTTTAAAAACACACCACTTCAGGCACAATTTGCATGCTATGTATTTTGTGTGCCATTTTAACAGTGTAAAATGATTATTTTTGGTGTGCAATGACACCCCAAATGCAAAACATGACTTCCAATAGCACACTAATTAAGACACTACATCGTAACAGTGTAGCTACCAGAACACAAAAACAGAAGAAGAATAAATTAATGTCTGACATGTTGGTTCAAATGTATATCGTGTTTTTTTGATTCGTGCAACAATTACTGTCCTGAAAGAAGGAAATCTGCAAAATTTGGTGAATTTGATTCCAAAGTAAACGTCAGCTCCTTTTAAATTATGTATGCACTGATTAGTCTCAAACAAACCAAACCCCACAATCAACGTGTTAATAACCACAGAGGATTATTAGAAACTTTGGCTGAACAATGTGGATTTGAAGGATTGAGATGGTTTTACAAACCCCAGTTTTCTCCACCTCTGTGGAGATCTTTGCAGTATTTGCCTGAGTCTTCTGCAAACACACACACACACAAAGAACAAAACACTTTGAGTCTTGATATCAAAAGCTGCCCATGTGTCACGTCACTGACACGTCAAACTGTTGACCTGTTTGTGGCGCCACTGATTGTCTGCCACCAAAGCAGAACATCATGCTGAAAAAAAAAAAACACACCGTAGCACTGCTGCGGCTTGGACATTAACATCAGTCATTAACCTTGACTGGTGGGTTTTATGGTATTATACAACATCAGGTGTGATGCGTTTCATAACTCCTCACACACATGAAGGCATGACGCTGATAAGACAAATCATTTTCCTGTTTGAATCAGCACTTTGACAATGAATCTAGGTCAAATAAGGAAGTGCGTTCATATGGTATTTTCTAAAACCAACATTTTTAAGGTTGCATTTGTACATGAGGCTCAAGGTTGACGTAGGAAAGACATCAGACTTTTGCTAGGGGGTAGCAGTGCATGATGTGGATGACACAGCACAAGACTTGTTACCTTGTCCTTACTGATAAGTACTACCATGTGCCGTATGACGGCTAATGTTGCCATAGCAGATAATATTTTACATGTCAGCCTCAGTGTGAAGATAAACAAGCAACTTTACTCTGTTGATCGAGTTCAAGGAGGACATGTCAGCAGAGGAGCAAGATTGTCTGTGCATTAGAGCTCAAAATGATCATTTTAAGACCACTCCTCTATAAATATACTATGAATATTAGAGTATATGCCTGGTGTTGTACTATATTTGTTTAATTTGTTGCTAAATCTCAAAAAAAGAGGTAGAACTAGATCATGCCACCACTGATAATGGTGCTTAACTAAAGTATTACAGTATCTTCTCGTATCCGAGTAACATTTTGTAAAAACTACAATGTACAGCTATTTCAAGAAATTACTTTTAACAAAAGGAAAAAAAACATATTTGTGGGATGTTTTTAAAGATTTAAATGATGTCAGTAAGTGTCAAGAGTCAGTCAGAAAAGTAGAAAACTACACCAGACTTTTCCTCTAAAAGGCCGATCTGGTTTGTAACAACTCAGCTTGTGCTTGTATCTTTGTATATGAGCAGTTGTAGTAACAGATTTCAGTTTTAATTTTGAAGTGTTTACTTTCTACATTTTCCCCACAGTCAATCCTGCTCTTTTTCCCATCTACTTGTCAGAGAACATGTTCAACTGAGTGACACGCTGCATGCAGTTGAACTGCGAACGTGCTGCACGCTGTGTGGCAGTTTTACCTTCACTTTGTAATGCACCAGCGCAGCGATTATTATGGTCACCAGGCCAAGCGATATGAAGCCGTACTGCATATACTCCATCACTGCAGGCAGAACAACCAGGCTTGTGTGGAACGTTGTGAGGATGGGCCCGTCGATGTACCCAGACTGAGGAGGAGGACAGGTAAGTCAAACACAGTGGTTCCAGTTTTAATTTATGCTTGATTTGCCTCAGACAGAGAATCACTGTGCAAAAGAGTCCTGATCCTCTGAACACCAAAACTTACCAATGACTTTAAAGGCACGATATTGAAAAGAAAAAATAAAAACTAGCCAAAATGACAGCATTTATCAGAAACTCTAAAAACAGAAGGAGTTTTAAACTTTCTCACAATCCCTGAACTAATTGTGAGTGACATATGTCAGGAATATTAAGCAGCTTATAATTGTGCTGTTTCATCAGAATCACTTCATTCTATGCATCTCATTTAAGATCAGGCTCCTTTGTGCGAATGGGACTCAGCTGTGACCAACAGTCAAAAATTCTGAGTTTTCAAGACAGACAATTAACAGCACGAGGGACTGAGAGGAAAATCAAACATAGGATCAATAAAATAAATGCTGCATGGCCTAAAAACAGCAAACAGAGGAGCAAGTTGTTGGAAGATACATTTAGCATGGTGAAACATCTCTGTACAGCTCAGTGCAGAAGAGCGTGACAAAGTTTCGACATTTCATAAAAAACACTTTTAAAACGTGGAAAACTCTTGCTATTTTTTGTGAATGGTGACATAAAGCAACTGTAATGCAAAGATTCACAATAGGATCAAGAACAATGACATGAAAGAGAGGAAACATTAACGACTGCACTTATAATAGTTCCATCACTTACCTCCTCAAACCAGATCATGGGCATCACCACCTCAGAGATCTTGCCAGTCTCTCTACAAAGACACAAACACCGACGGTCAAACTTCAAGGCTGCACAGCAAATGTCATAAAGGCAGGAAAATATATGACAAATGATGCAGGAAATGGTTTCCTTACGTTATTCCTGACACTCTCTTCATGTAAAGGTTAAGCTGAAGGCGGATGGCCACGTTCAGAGGCACACCGGTTTGCTGCAAAGACACACAACACACACACATCTCATATAGGGAACAACCACGAAAAAATGTTTCCACTTTCAATTAGAGACAGTCATCCTGGAACATTTAAATCTCCTGTCACACAGAATAAACAAAAGAAGGAAATCCTTCTGAGTGATTCTTTAGGGGGGGTCATGTTTTCTAGGTTTGCCTCACAGGACTTTGATCGAGTCTCAACATCAAATGGATATTTCTCAGGCAGAAACTGGCAACTGGTAAAATAAAAGACTGAAAAAAAAAAGAGATTTTACGCACGCATACAGAGACGGAGGTCAAATAGTGCAGCACACAACATCCTGTTCAGCTTTCCATCAGTTTGTGGGAGGACATGCATAAGGGGTGATGAGCTCAATAGAAAAACTGCATCAGTTTGACAGAAGCAAGCGCTGGTGTAGCGTTAACTCTTATTCTGATTTACTGAACGAAACTGTAAAAAGTGCATTCTGGGCCAACTTTCAATGGTCAAATCACAGAGTGGAATAGGTCGTTTGTCAAAATAGGTCATAGCAAATAAAAGGTCTAATTTTTACTTACAGTTTAAGACACAGCTCATCTTCCAGCCATGATTCCTTCTGTGTCAAAGCTTTTTCCTAACATAGCTATATTTTACCATTCGCAAATGTACCGTCTCATAGTCAGACATCAACCTGATCTTTTGACATCTGTAGCGGATGGAAAATTATTTTGGTTGCAGCTTTTGACAGAGCGTCGATGTGTTTTTCAGTCCTAATAACTTCATGTCTCTATCTCTTGTACCTATGAAATAATGAGGCTCAACACACATTTAAAAAAGCACAAGATTTCGACCCATCCCTTTTGGAAGGTAAAGATTTGCATGGTTTCATTATTTACACTGAAAATGCTGCACAAAAAAGAATTTAAATTAAAAGAAAAAGCTGTTTCTGAGGAGGTCAGCTGAGAACTTTGTTGGATTTTATATGGAATGACCTTTACAACTTCACTACAATTACAATTATTACAGACAAATAGAGGAGGAGGAGGGAAACACAATAATATTTGTGACATTGCAGTAATATGATATATAAACAAATATTTGCTATTTATTTCATTGCTTTATTAGATTTTTTTTTGTCATCAATCATATATTAGATGATGATTAGATCCAGCAATGTTTGGTTTGTCAGAGCTGAAGAGGACAGCAACCATAGCGACAGAGCTGGAGCAGCTGATGGGAGTATGATTGAGAATATATTGGGAAAAACTAGAAAAAAGTTTCTGATGCTGCAAGACAAGACAAGAAAACCTTTGAGGAAGGATTAGAGTCTGAAAAAGAAAGTAATCAGCCGTGTTAAAGTCCAGGTTCTGAGCAGGCCAGTCAAGCTGTTCCACACCAAACTGGGGAAAGGGTTTCTATATTGGCGTTGCTTACAGAAGCTTAGTCGTGTTAAAATTAAAGGAATATTCCCTCAGATCTACAGCTGGGACTCTATGCATGCTGTAGATTTATAATTCCCCTTAACTGCAACCAAACTAGCCCAAATCATTTACTGAACCCATAGAAATAAAAACTACTGCAGTCCTGCTATAAGGTCTCCGTTTCCTGAAGCTGCTATGGAAAGGCACTGTTCCAACTCCTCTGGCAGGCTGCAGTTCATTTATCATACATTCCAGTTACTTTGTCCACTGTCTTTTATACGTATTGGATGAACAAAATAATACAAACAACCATCTTATTTTGGAGTTTATCCACTATACTGTTGAAGGATGATTTGGGCCACTCTGAAATCTTATATTTTGTTTAATCCCTTCCCCTAACAGTGTGGAAACTATTGTAAAACCTCATTACTGGGATGAGTTTTCTGGATTTTGGCTGTGACGTTTCTCAAATTTGGATTTACCAAATGCGTCTAACTTTCCTCAGATCCTCTCCTGACTATCAAAATACATGTTCCAGCAATCGTCCGTCCTGAATGATTATTGTTACAGAAGAAGCACAATTTATTAATCTTCTCTAACTGCATGTACTTGAAAGCTTTATTGTACAAATGACACTGACACTTTTATAACTGCAACCCTTTCATGCAACGCCGCTTCCTCGCACATCTGGCCCTTCAATTACATGGCCTTCACAATTAGTGACCCCGGGCGGAAAGAAACCAACCGTTCAGGGTTTCAACCTGCAGGAAATGAAACAGTCCGTAGACACAGACAATAACAGCATTCTCTAGGTAATACACAGAGAATGGTAAAAGGAAAAACATATTACTACTGTTATTTTTTTATATATTACAGCAGGGGTGTCAAACTGCGGTCCTCGAGGGCCACAATCCAGCATGTTTTAGATGTCTCCCTGTTCCAACACGCCTGATTCACATGATCAGGATCGTTATCAGGCTTCTGCAGAGCTTGATGATGAGCTGATCATGTGAATCAGGTGTGTTGGAAGAGGGAGACATCTAAAACATGCTGGATTGTGGCCCTCGAGGACCGGATGTTGACACCCCTGTATTACAGAGTACGTTGTCATTTACAGGCTGGACGGGTTTGCAACTAGATTAAGTTCCTTTAAAGACCCAATCAGTGACTTTACTGAGAGTAAATTGAATCACTCTCTGGCCCAATGTTAGCTCATCTTCCAGGAAGACAGTCAGCAATATTTCTCAGCAAATGTGTTTTTATAACAAGTTGGAAAAAAGTAGTTGTATTTCCATTTTTATGCATATTTTGAAGACGTATATACCAGCTGACACGAAAGATATGCCAACTTTCCTTAAGACTGTACTTATGTTTACAATCTGGTTGTCAATGATTAAGGATCCCACAAAAGCAAGAGCCAACTTAAAAAAAACACTGTCAGGACACCTGCTACTTAGAGCTGCAACCATTATTCAATTAGCTGTCAACTATTAGATTAAATTTGAGAATCGATTCATCCATTTGTGTAATGTTTTTTTTCGGAAACACAGTTTCTGGGTCTTAACTAGCAATGGGCCGCCATGACAAAGGCTTCTGTGAAGCTTAATGGCCTCCAACTAGAGCTCATTTGTGTAATACAAGATGGGATCAACTAAGACAGTGCTCTTATATCCCAGTGGCACATCTAACAGACCCATTTGCAGCTTATAGCATGTGTTAGTGGAGGGAAAAGCAGTATCAGCACAGGACAAACATACACTGTGCCTAATTTGCGTTACCAATTAATTGACTATCGATTGATAATGCTGCCAATTCATTAAGATAATGATTCAAAGTTTGCATCCCCAGTGTCCTGCCACAAATTGTGCTCTTCCTTTACAACACCTGTGTGACAGCTGATGTAAACAAAGGATCAGGCCTAAGTTTGAGTTCAATAACAGCAATACTGATCAGTTACAAAAATGCTTTGATCTCCCCCAATCTCCGTCTTTGAGACTGGATTGGGACATCCTGGTGAACAGTAGTTTCTTAAAGGCATTATCTGGTGAAATCTAGCAGCTTTTTGTGTGGGCTACTTTAGCTGCTCTCTACAGAAAACTCCTGGAAACGGCTATCTGCAACCATCTGGTCAGAGCACCCTATTTTAAAAAGGCGACGGACTGTTTGTCATGGAAAAAGGGCTCAATTGAGTATTTTTTTGAGAAAAGGGCTCTTTTAATGATGGCCTGCAGCAGGAAAGTGACATTTTAAAGACTGTTAGAAGCTAGGTCCATGCCTGAATCTTTTCTCTGATTTCTTTTGTTGTAGACGTCAGGATTTTAATACACGCTCACAATATTATCATAATAGCCAGACAGAGGAGGCTTCTGTGATCTATGCTAACATCACTGGTGTTTTTTGCTTTATATAAATGTTGTTTTTTGCCATGTAAAAGCTAACATTACCTGTGTGAGTAGATGTTTCTCACCTATGTAGCTCATTGATGGTTTTGGAAAGGCAGGCACTAACTTTATTTTGTGTTGCTTTGCATTGCTGCTGGTGGAGATCTATGAGTAGGGTTAAAATGGGGTTGACAGATGTTGGGGTGTGGAAGCACAAGGATGAATCCCACATACACATGTATTTTATTATAGCAAAGTTTAGGGTCCCACCACTCACTGAGCTGTGCAGTTGTGTAATCGTCAGTGAGATGGAAGAGCAGTGGTGAAGCAGCCTCTTCTACTCCGTTAATCCTACCTTCTTCAGAAAAATGTCAAATCACCATCAGACAAACTGACGTCAGCTGTTAAGTCCGCATTGTCTGGATGCACGCTACACAAGCAAACATATGAGCCCACTGTGCAGAATAAAACATCATCTGCACAAACCAAGCAAAAAAGGTTCTTTCCTAGAACTAATAAAAATTGTCCCGGCACTGAAACATTGGCATAGTTTACACTTTTATGAAACCCTGGGAGTTTAAACTTGATATTGCATAACAAAATGTTCATTTCAAACTTACTGTACATTCTACGGTTATCTTTCAGTTCTTTTTTTAAGGATTTTGGCTCAGTTAACTTTAAATCAGATTAAAGAGCTCCACTGCGGACATGTGGCAGTCATAAAAAGTTAATAAGAACTGAAGTTGGACGGAAATCAGCCACAGAGGATAAGCAATAGGAATGTGGCTGGAGGTGATGTGGGACACCAGCAAAAACTGAAGAGCTGGAACGGTGCCGATGTGGAGGGGCATGAGGTCTGTAGATTTTTTTATAACGATACACTTGTTTAATACTGTTTTTGATAAAAACCAAATGCCCTCAGGCAATTTACATCTGAGGACCCTGAAGAAGCTAAACGACACAACACCAGTTCTCAGTATTGTTGTTCCATTTACACAGTGCAGAATATTTAATGTGCTTCTCCAACTTTTTAAAACCAAGGAAGTGGACTGAACTAATCGCAGATAGACGATGTATTTGTCCAATTTCCCATCCCTATCTTAAGAACTGGTTTCTACCTACACACAATACGTGCGGCCTGATTTATTTTTTATATTTTGGCAGAACTTTTCAAAATCTGCACTTCATAAGGCCTTTTTAAAAAAAAAAGTCTCAGTTTTAGTGACCTAAAACAGTGTTTGTATGTGGATGATGAGGCCCAACTGCATAGAAAAGCTAGTGTAGATCAGGCCTCATTCCAGTGTTATACAGGACATCTAGATGCACCCAAACGTGCTGGTATTTAATTCTATTACATTATCATCATACATGTCTTCCTTTATTCCCCTGTGTAGCTGTGTTCAGTAGGGAAAAAATGCAGACAGCTGTTTACACACTTCGGGCACTAATCGGACGGAACGCTGCTACGTAATTATGCAACGGATCTTTGTAATAATCTCTGTAAATGAACTCCGAAACATTGGCAGCACAACTTTGTCATTTTTTAGTACAGGTTGCAACTGACCTACCGGTATCTCTCCACAACACCCAATAAAACTGTTTAACACTAGTCTGTACATAATTAATTTCATTCACAACAAAATAATGAAGGTAACTGCAGCTGTAACTTCAATCTTTAATATATTATTTGTTAATTACCCATAAAATGGGTTTTATTAAAATAATATGTTTGCTAAAGCAGCAGTAGCTACATTGTTATTGCAGCTGCTTTGCAAATATTTCATTAAGGAGCTAATTATAAATGTATCCCCGACGTGTTTACAGTTCAGATTGAGCAATTACAGTCTCAAATATGGTTCCTGTAGGCGTTTTATTCTGCTCAGGCAGAAGAAACGACAAGCTGTGCACCGCTGAGATGGAGTAGGAAACATTAGGGGTCAGCTAACGTTTCTTCCTCTAACAACAAAGAGTTGAGCTGTAATGATGGTCAAAGTCAGTTGATGTAAAACTAAACTAAATAAAAAGTAAAATTTCAAGATGTGACTAAATGTTGATTCATCACTAAGCAGCAAACCCATAGGCGTGTAGAATTAAGTTGTCTCGCTGCCTTTACTGGCATATAAATAGAGCAACTTCTAATCCTCTCAGCTGCAGCACAGTTATGTCACATACCAGATCCGGCTATTGTTTCATCATTTGCAATAAATTCATAAAAGCCCATGCCTTAGTTGACTTAATTATTAACTTGATATGAAAGTACACTTGCTAGAAAACCGCTTCCTTATCAAACTCGATCTGTTTATTGGAGCCATAGCTCGCACACGACGACAATTACAGAGAAATAGCCCAATTTCCAATTACCTTATCATGATGTAGATTACAGCCAAAGATAATGCAGGTGACATTTACACAAGCACAGTTGCATAAGGGATCTAAAACAAGCTGGACCATAGCCTATCAGACCTGGGGTTAAGAAAACCAGGTGTGTAGTTGTCAATACACATTGGTCAGTGTGTTACTGTACTGCAATAAAAGCAGATATCATCAGGGACTTGTTTTCTATGAAGAACAACAAATGTCTAACCTCATCCCTTTAGTTTTCCTTCTTTATCATCGCTCAGCTGCCTTTTTTATGATACTTGTATAGTTTCAGTAGTATAATATGTACTAAACTCTTTGTGCACATAAAATATGGCTCAGCAATCTTTAAGTAGTATAGGAACACGTGGACTCAATTTCAGCAGTTAAACTGTAAAAGTCCACCCTTCGCCCACACTCCACTGAAGACCTTGATGTTGTAAGGCCTGACTGAGGTTAAATGTCAACATGACCCCAATGTGTTTTTCTATCTGCAACAAACAACTGCACTTGATTGTGACACATGATAAAGGTCTGTGATATGCAATCAGTCCACCTCTGCTCTTAATGAGGTCAGGCCTCAAGGACAACGGGGCTGATGTTTCTTTTAAAGACCTCATTTTTTTAAAGTCTCCTTCCATCAAAATTTTGCAGTCTATTGAATCAAATCATGCAAAGTTTTACCTTCATACTTTGAATATTTTCAGAGTTGCAGGCCCTTGAATTACAAAAGAATTCTGCAGTTTTAATTTGCATTATTTTTTCCAGCATTTTTGAGCACAAAAGATACACCTTTAAACTCTAAAAAAAAAAAGAAAGAAACTGCAACCAAATCAGTTTTTACATCCACTCCTGGACTCCACGTTTCCAACATTTTTACATGCAAAAAAAAAGGATGAGACATACTGAAGGAAAAGAGGAACCAAAAAGCAGAATGTGTTTGTGTGTGTGCTTACTGGGTGGATGTCTATGAAGAGGCCATGGTCCTCCTCGGTAGGATGAAGACCCTGCACGTAGTCCAGCAGCACAGGATCAGCATTAAAGAAGTGAGGATGAGAGATGAAGACCGGAGAGTCTGACGTGGACAAAGAATGGTGAAGTCAGTCAGCTAACCTCAGAAAACCTTCAACATCTCAGGTGTCTAAACCAGAATTTATGTAAATCCATCCAAATCTGACAACTAGTAGTGTTGGCTTCAAGTGCAATCATCTCATGGCCACTCTTGCACTCTTACTATATATTCCCTCGGTATCATCCAAAATCAGTATTGCAAATTATCAGCCATATTTATGTCAGGAACCATTAATAAAACTACATTTTAAGTTGAAATAGTAAAAATACATTACCCTTTACAGCCTCTACAAACTTGCACATTACCTCCAGAAACATGTTTCACCATGCTGAATGTATGTTCTGACAACTTATTCCTCTGTTCACCGTTTTTGAGCCATGCTGCATTTATTTTGTTGATCCAGTATGTTTAATTTTGCTCTCAGTCTTTCATGCAATCTCAGTTGTGCCATGGAGCACAGGATTTTTAGGGTTTGTGTTTTTTTTTTTGTTGCGGAATCTGGTGCAAACGCTTTATTTTTTGGAGAATTTCTTAATTAGACATGTAAAATAAAGTGATCTTGACTAAATATCATGATTTTAAGCCGACATTTGGTTGCTTTTCCTGATTTAACCATGGGTCACACCTGATAGTTACTGTATTTCATGTGCAATATTTCAGTATTATCTGCAGTATTGCTTACAACATTACTACGTCAGTATCATCGCTGTCATTGCAGTATTGCTTCTAAATTTTCTGTTCTAGTCTTGTTTTAGCTTAGTTTTTTAAATTTTTAGTAATGTATTGCACTTATACTTATTGCTACTCTACTACTTCTACTTCAGACACTGCCTTTCTTCTCATGTTATTGTAATTTCTTCTGAGCAACATCTGGCACAAGCATGTCCTTTGAGATTAATACAGTCCTATCTTATCTCATCTTATCTGATCATGCGTACAAGGTCCATCGGAGTGTTTAGAGTCCTTCTGTTTTTACATTTTCTGGCTGATATACTGTGTCATCTTCTGAGTATTCCACATTCACAGACAGCAATCATGAACTACAAAGCAAACATTTGCAATCTTTGTGAGGCAGTGGTATGCATATATATATATACTCACTATGGCGGCAGCTGCTAACGTTTAGCAGGCCGGACTGTCTACAGGGGCAGAAGCCTTCGTTGGGAGCGTAATCTGTCCCGTTGGCAAACAGGGTCTTGGGGGCAACATATCGATACAAAGGGATACCATGCATCTGGCCAGGACGCTGGTAAACAAGTTCCATTGATCTGGAAATGAAGGCTTGTAAGTACGCAGAACCTGTGAGAGAGTAAAATTTGAAACAAGCAAGCATTGAAAAATGCATTTTAACCTGCAGGCATCTGGGCTGTAGAAAGGCAACGTGCTCTCCTTTGTCATGAAGGGAGGCCACATCTGCCCAGCTGTTCCATTGATCATGTTGCACTGAGGAGTCCTCCAGTAGTTTAGCTGGTAGCAAAGACAAGACAGTCAGACTGAAGAGAAAAACAAACATTAAACAGCTACGGTATCATGTCAGCGTCTCACCTCCGTCAGGCTGTTCCAGGAGTCAACTTTGTGCACCTTCCTGATGTCGTCTTTTCCAGTGAAGATGGTGAACAGACCAGTGTTGGAGTTGTTGAACTAAACAAAGATAATACCATACTTTAACTGCATGGCCTTGGAATTTCCAGACTGAACAAGTAAAAAGGCCAAACATAGAGCAAAAGGCAACTTGTATAAATGTGACTTTATGTTAAAAAAAATAAATGAAAACAGCAGCAAAGGCTCAACTTTGAGAGACTGGAATTAAAACCATTATGGTGGGACAGTGTATAACTTGGAAAATGGTGAAAAAAAGATATGCTTAGTGCCTAACGGAAATGATGTTATCATTTTACTCACTGAGGCGCTTCCATACAGTAGCCTACGTAAAGAGGAGGCAGACCTGGTAAATGTTTGATATGTTAACGTCCATAATTGCACTGCAAAGATAGCAATATAGTGTATGCAGATTCTAACGTATCTATGCAATGAAGAGCCTTCTTTGCTCCACAAAAATAACCTGGCTCAACATTTGCCACAAGACACTACAAGCACTGCTGAGAGGACTGGGGGTCTTTAAGCTGAAGCCAATAAGAAACCAGCTCCAAAAAAGGTCAAATCCTGTCTGACTTTGCACCTCTGTGGATGGTAAAGTTGGGCACCACGCTGCTCTAAGGTCTCCAGTTTCTCTGGTGATGAACTGGCCAAAGAACGCCCCAGTCAATCATTTTCATGCTGTATGTACATTATGTGAAGAATTTGCCATTAAATATAAATCAAGAGTGCTTTCAGCTTTGAACACGCAAACTGATCGATTTAGTATGTACGCTGGCATGTCGTCTCCATGTTGTTCTGTCCGGCATGGAGGTCATGAACCTGAACCCCAAAATCGTAAAGCATTTCTACCACTCACTTCTGCAAAGAGGCCAAACTTTCCCGATGACGGCAGCATGCCGGGGAGGTATGTATTGAGGAAATCAACCAGACCACTGTCATAACCCCACATCAGCTCCCCCACCGTCTTGGTCAGGAAGGGCCCCTCTTTGAAATTCTTGAAAGTGGCGCTGATCATCAAACGCAATGCAAACGGCAGTTTTTCCATCATCACTGCTGCACCCTGAAAGCAAAGAAGCAGACAACTGAAGAAAGAACTGAACTAAACAATACATGCACATTGGAGAGGGGGGGGACAACTTCTTACCAGCACCAACATGTTTGGAATGGTCACAACATCGGACTCGTTCCCCTTCGACATGGAAGGCTCGAAGAAGTACTTTCTGTATTCTCTGTAGGACACCGTGTTGTTGGGGTGAAATGTGATGTTGTCTTTCTGACATCGTTTTCTGAAAGAGGCAGAAAATGTGTTAACACAATCTCTTGATCAGATGCTGATTTTGAACAGTGTAAGGGACACTTCATTGACACGTGTTGTCTCTCTAGCCGTGGACGTGGTCTTTGAGGTTAGAGTAACCATGTTAACATAAATCAGCTAGTTAACTTAAACATACACTCATGCTTCAGAAACAGCTCGTGGCAGCCAGATGGTGAACCACGCATCACGTGAACGCCAGTCACTGTCGCAGCAGCTAAACGCAGCACATGATTGGACAGTTCGTCAGCAGAGAGCAAACACCCCTACCTCCAGCATCCTGGATTTTCTCCACCCCCCTTGCCAAGACCAGAGTTTTAGATCAGAGCTGCGAGTAAAACAAGCTGCCACAAATCATGCAAGATCTGTGTGGGCAGATGTCTGTAAAGGGGGCGTTGTAAACCCACCTCTCAAAGAACATTCTGTACTACGAGTCAAGACCCACATACAGTAAAGTCTCAAATTAAAGATTCCCCCTTCCAGAACTCAATTGTTCCAACATATCTGCACCGGTTTTCAGATCATCATTTGTTTCAAACAAACTAATACAGTTGCTCTCACACTCTGACAATGTGTTAATGAAATTCTGTAAAAGGAGAGCGGCTGTTGTGAAAAATGAAACCTCATATATAAGCTACAGATTGTGCAGATGTAAAGTTTTCTCTCCTGATAAAACTATATGTAAGCTTACAAAACTTAAGTTTCAAACTCGCAGAACCGTGGGGGAAGCCAGACAGTGAATTGTTTGCTCTGTGCGTCTGAGCAACTGGCAAACAAGCTAATTGGCAAGTGGTAAGAACAAATGCCTCTATCAGCAGGATCCTGAATTTCCTTTTTGCCCCCAGATGGTCTGATTTGGAGTTTCAAACCAGAGCTGTGAGACACGCCAACAGAGAGCACGTCTTGTATGCTTGCAACGGCGCGGCAAATCTTTAAAAACTGGGCGTTTCAAAGTCAGAATGAACATTTTGTACTCCTAATGTAAATGTGCATGGAGACAAGATTCCAAATGAAGACTGACCTTTTCAAAACCACTTTCCCCAACACGTGTGCACGAGTTTGTAGACCAGCCTTTACAAGGTTTTACCAATGGAAAACAAACTAATACAGCAGGACAGTTGAAAACACATTTAAAATCTGAACACTCACAAACAAAATGCTTTTGCAGATTAAAAGTTTTTTTCAGCAAATCAAAATTATATGAGTCTTTAAAACTTGGTTAAATTTTACAGTGTTTCACCACAAAATTACTATCATTATTTCTCACTATTTAAATCAGAAAAAACATCATTATTTTCCAGCCATTTGCCAATATTTGGGGGAAAAAATCCATATATTAAGGATTTTTTTTTAAATGGCAAATAATTATTAATGCAAATATGAATTAATATTTGTCTTCAGAACTTTTCAAAGTTACAGCGCTTTTGTTTTTACATTAAACTTTAAGCTCACAAACTCTCAGTTTCAACCTTCTGAAGTATGGTTTTCAGTTTTACAATAAGATAAGACATGATAATCCATATTCTGCATCCCAGAATCAACACTAGGAACACTGTGGTCCAGCCTCATCTGCAGCTGTAAGTTACTCTTAATCTAATAAGAACCAGAGTTACACAACAGTTGTACTCCAGCGAGAACTTTTTGTGATCCAAGTCACTCTTCATTAAAGTAATTTTAGGTCAGCACACGCTGCGGAGTGGTTCCCCCTATGCTCTGTTATGCAACAAAGTTGTGACCACATCCCACCGCGATGCTAGGCAGAGGTTAAACTGGATATATGTGGAATGACGATGTATTTTGTACACATGCTGTTCCAGGACAAGAGCCAAGCACAAGCAGAGACAAAAGTTTACTGAACAGAGTGATCAGCGTCTGGTCCGTGAGGACGGCATTTTATTTGGCTACAATGACTGATAAATATGTCACACGAGTTTCACGTCAAGCAAAATGACCTCATTGTACATCTTGCAACACATTTGTAGGTTGGAGGACAAAATGTGCTGAAACGCAGCACAGCGTTAATACAAGCAGGGGTTACGGTTGTGTCCTCAGAGAGGTTCAGCTGCATACATGAACTCCTCTGTGCTGTTCAGTATCGACTACGTAGAGTGATATTAGCACTTGGAGCTGCAACTTTTTTGATAAAAGTCAAATATGTTAAAACTTACCGTTATAAATGAAGCATTGTGATGCTACAGGGATGCCCTGTCCTACAAATTTTATTTGGTACAGACTGTAAACTGATTTTGGCGACCGATGTAACCTATAGCGCCACCCTGTGACAACTGTACACTATTCAATTCAAGGCAGTTCATGGAACCAATTCATGTAAATTTTTTAAAATTTTCTTGCAACATTCCTAAAGTTTGCCTTTACATTTACCTGACAATTACATGGGAACACGGCTACCCCCACACGGGGAGGACGACATGAATCTGTACAACCACTGACACGACAGTTTAAAAACTGATGTGCTACCTCGCATACGCTAAAACGCAGCCTTTGCGATGTGCTAACTGCAACAGCTTTTGATGTGAAATTGATTCATCATCCAGTCATACTTACCACTATGAATCCAATGGGTACTTTGAAATTATTTACCATAATGACAGCTCGCAGTCTGAGTTTGTATCTCTGTGAAGCTTTTTGTTCTCCACTGCTTTTAATGAACGTGTCACGTTCAAGTATTCTATAAATTCTGGTAAAACATTGTCTGTACTTTGATTCATTTTATGTATTACTTTTAAACTTTTCTATACTTTTAATGTAGATGTCTTGACACACTGATGATTTGTTTTCTATTCTTTCGCAATTTTTTTCAGTGTAAGTCAGAGTTAGCCAGATGTAAGTGCCTCAAACAACGTCTCAGCACCACTGCAAGTTACAAATTATGATTAGTGCTGTTGACCAGCTTTTATTGTCACTTTTACATGTCTGCAACCATAAAGAATATAGATAACCATAACATACATGATAATATGATCCATATGTTTATGTTCACTTTACATTGGTGTTTTAGTTTAAGTTATAGTTTCAGTCTCTAATTTATTTATGATCACAAGTCACTTTAACTGGCACTTTTAACGCAAGCTGCGACTTTGGACTCAGGTTGCTACTTTGGACTACTTGGACACTTAAACAGAGACAATTCCAATGTCCATTTCATTTCATTATCAATTTAGCTGCAGACGTCTCAGGAATATGTGTGTATGTACATAAAAGTGTGCGTGGTGTGTGTTTAAATGTGTGCTCTTATTTTTATTCTTCATTGGGATTCCTGGAGAAACGCCCTGTCATTTTGCCTGCACTGCATTTGTATGTACAGCTAAATGATAATAAAAGTTGATTTGATTTGATTTTTTGATTTGATAAAGAAGATCAGACTCTCACTCTCTAGGCTGTTTTTCTCTCTAAAAAGACAGCTGTCAATTCAGTTATGCAATTTTCTGTCATCCTCCTTTGACTTTCTGTGATGCACCTCATTCCTCAATACTACAAATGTAGGTCAGGACGTACCCTCAGCTTCCCATGAACATTATGTTACGCAACAGCTGGGGCTACTCGGATGACCTACATATTGTACTCATGTTCCAGAGAAGGAGCCAAGTTTACATAAAGGCATAGTTTTACTTTATTGAGTCAGCTGGTCATGGTTAAGTGGTTACAGTAAAACTGTAGGCCATCAGAGTTGCCAAATATCTGAAATTCGTTCAACTAAACAACATTAAAATCACGTCAAAATGCATTTTCCAACATTTTGGCAGTTTACAGGACAAAATGTACTGAAATGTAGCGTAGCAGAAATGTGTGACTGCAGGGGATTCCGGTTCAGTCCTCAGGGAGGTTATACAACATACCTGTACACATAAGGGCCTCTCTGTTCCACCATGGGCTTCTCTCCCTTCAGGATCTCCTGCGGGTTGAGGATGTGGAAGAAGTAGACGGACATGAAGAACGGCACAGGGATGTCCTTCCACATGGTGTAGGACAGCTCATTCTTTGGGTCGATCATTGTGTTCTGACATGAGAGACAAGAGAAAAAGAAAAAAATGATTAATGATCAATTTAAATGCACATTACTTTCTTTATGAATGTTCTTAGTGTACAGTTTCACAAAATAATGAAGAAAATATCTGGTATTTGCCTGACCAACAGCTCAAAATGCAAAGATGCTCTGTTACTTATCATGAATGTTAAATATGAGCACTGTTGTTTTCATGCTTTTTCCATTTAAACTAGATTTTAGAGATAAATACGACACTTTTACTTATTATTACTACTTTGGTTATTTGACTGCTTCAGTTACAAGTGCTTCATACAAAACTGAGCTCTGTAGGTGCTGCTGAACGTGATAGTCCTGACAGAAAATTAAGTTTTCATCACTTTTCATGCAAAAATGCCAATCATTTAATTACACTAGCTTCTCAAATGTGAGAAATTGCTGCTTTTTCACATCAAATGTTTGACTAATTTAAATTCATTCTCAATAATGTTAAATTCTGAACTACTGGCCCATCATTTGTATGTTCGGGGGGTGGGGGAAGAGTGGGAATGATTTTAATATGTAAAGCACTTTGCATTACAAAAGGTAGATTTGATTTGATTGGATCATGACAAACATAGTAGCTGCAACACTGGTACCTACCAAGATTTGTTGAAAATGAATTCCACCTTTTACTTCATGCCAGTGTCTTTATAACAGTGCAAAGAGCAGCGAGCCTCTTCAACACTCCCAGTATTATTTTCCTTTTGCACATTGTTCACATTACATTCTATGCAACGTTGTATAGGACACATTTTAGGTGGATAATTTGTACAGTTCTCCACACTGGATAATATCTGTATTACTTTTTGTCACTACTTCTTGATTGTTTATATTGTTACACTTATTTTATTGTATTTATTCATTTTTTTTAAACTACGACTGGCAACACGTTTTAACTTTATGCCACTGTTTCACTAAAACACCAAGTCAGATTCCTTGTTTGTGATTCTGATTTGACATTCTCTAGGGAAATACTCATGCTACTAATATCAGAAAAGGTGTACAAGTACAGTTAGTGGTGTAATGTAAGTGCTCTACTAGGGAAAGATTTCTCCGTTATTTGACAAATTAGGATTTTTTTCACACAACACAAACAACATGAGGTTTACATGTAAAGCTGACAGGATTACATCACTGACAGAAAATTAGTAGCAAGCTATTTTTTATAACCTTCTAAATTAATTTTTAAAATTCCAAATATTAAATGAAGAAGTCGTCACTTTGAGCTTCATGTTGCGGTCTGTATGAACGAGCTAAAACACCCACTGCCAGCTCAGTTTGCCACTTTCTTCGTGGCAGAGAAGGAAGCCTACATGTGCAGCAGGACAACTGGACTGCTCCTTCCTCATTCTGCAAGGCTGCACTTTGATGTCAGGGATATTATCTATCCTACAGGCATTTTACATGTGTTTCCAGTGAGATATTATGAAGATTATTCTGTGAAATGACTGCTGCTGCTCTACAAACAATATTTATTTTATACTTACAATATGGAGCAGAGTCTAATTCTGTTCTGAATGAAGGATTACCTCAGAACATTCTTGTTATATCTGTGTGTACTGTAAAGAACTACAACCTGCACTGGTTTGTGAATAAATATTGTACTATATAAATAGATTTATAAACCAAACAACATCACATATTCCCTGAGCAGTATCTGACACCAGAATGTGCCACAGGAAAATAAGAGTTCTACCTTCTACTATTTAAAAGTCAAACACAAGAGCAGCTGGAGGTTAAACAGGATGACATTTAGGACCTAAATTGCCCTGAGAATAGAAATTATTCCCATTTTAAATAGTTCTGCATGTTATTCCAGGTTTATTTTCATATTGCTACCTAACTTGCATTGTTAATGCATTACTTTTTACTTCTCCAGAGTACTTTTCGGAGTATCTACTGCTAGTTTAAGTAGCTGTTAGCGGCTAATTTCGCTGCACTCTCTTGTTATCATTTAATATTTTGCTCAGCGGCGAACATTAAAGGCTGAACTTGGCTGAGACAGCACATTAAAGCTAGTTTTAAACCAGCTAAACATCGCTGCTTACCTTCACTATCTGGTCGTCGATGATTAAAGGTCCCACAAAGGCAAGAACCGTCCCGAAGAAGACGGTGAGGACACCTGCCACTATGAAGCCGACGGCTACTTTGGATTTATCAATGGCCATGTTGACAGCTGAGTCAGTGTTTGTGCTGTTTGTTTGGGTCTTCTCCTGCTAGCTGTGCGGCTAAACACACTCGGCTAAATGCCTGCAAATGACTGCAACAACCCGCCCGCGTGAAACAAACCGTCTCCTCCGAGCTGCACTCTCTGCTCCTGCCGGTTTATCGATCTCTGTCATCGATATTGATAATCTGCTTCTATTGTTGCCGTATTTATAGTCTGCTGGTCACGCCTCCGCTGCGCAGAGGACTCTGGGAAGTGTAGTTCTCTCTCTCAAGCGCACAGATTTTGAAGTGGCCTTAACGTTGGTTGAGAGCTTGGGATATTTAGCTTTCAGATAGAGAAAAGGAAAACACACATTATGGTGTTTTGTTTTAACTTTGTCTAACAGACATTTATGCAAGTTTGCGTATTTCAACAACATAGTAACATATGTGCATATTTAAACATTACATTTCATGAATCCTCGTCTCCTATGATCTTAAAATGGGCTCACTCTACAGAAACATCATTTTTCTGTCCCTAACCTTTAGAGAAGTATCACTCTTGAAAAAATAGTTTGTTACATTTTTTTTAGTATTTTTTAAGTATTATTTGAACTATCACAACATTGAGAGCCATCAACTTGATAATACTTGATTTTTAATCAATTATTTAGAACCCCAACCACCATAAAAGTGCTCGTCCCCACAGTCATTTATGGAGGGAAGATGAGTTCAAAAATATGTTTTTTTACCATTCAAATGCAAATATGTGTAAATAACTATCAAATATATGATATAAATGACATATTAAAACAAAATGCCAAATAAGTATTATAAAATATATTTAAAAAGTAGTCGTCCCCTGCAGTCATGTCACTGGTGTTACCTAGCGACAACAGTCTTCTATTTTGGAAAAAGAAATCACACTGATGACATCACTTGACTTCCTTTAACCTCTTTCCTGAAGACCTATGAAGAAGGGCCATTGTCTTACCATTGTCTCTTTTCAGTTTTCAGAAATATTAACATTTATCCCATGATTTCAAAAGAAGTTTTTAGTTGACGTCACTGGTTTAACCTACTTTACTGGCAGGGAATTGCAAACAAACTAAAGACAAATGTATTAAATTACATAATTTAGTGAATAGATCATGACAAGATGTGGGTTCATCCTCTGTAGCAGCCATTTTGTAAAATGCATTTTTCCTGACAACTGTCGCTGGTGTTACCTTCCTCATAGGTAACTAAATGTACAAAAAAATCCTTAAGCTTTCATTTATGTGTATTCATAAAGTCAGTGACTTATGTAACAATGTAGACTAGTTTAAATTTTAGAAAAAGAACACAATGAAGACATCTTGCCATCCCAAAAATGGACATTTCTGTGGAATGATCCAGTAATCTTCTTATAGATTTAGTGTTTTGACACTACTGTTGTGTATCTTGCTCAAAGTGGAAATTAAAATGTTCATTTGGTTGTTTTTTATTATTTTGTCTACTGTCCCTTTTTACAAATTTGCATTTTTTTAAATCAAGATAATACTAAATACTAAATTTCATGAGACTTGTAATAAAATCATTCTCCTAACATGAGCAATCAACTGTGAAAGTTTCATCGTGATATCTTTTAGCTTACATTTAATGTTTAACTGCTACATTTGTGTATCTCACTCAAAATGGAAAGGAAAAAACACATTATGTGGCTGTTTTCACTTATTGTTGCACAAATTTATACAAAATGTATGAAGATAGTGCCTTATTTGCATATTTAAACATTAAATTGCAGGAAACAAAACAAACAAGCAAAATAAAACACTTCCTGGTCTCTAATGTTTTTAATATTCTTCTTAAAAATGTTGGTTTTGACACTACAGTTGTTTATCTTGTTCAAAGTGGAAAGGAAATGTTCATTTAGGCGCTTTTCTAATTTTTTTAAACTTTGTTTATCATTAATTTCTACAAATTTGCATATTTTTAACAGTCTAATACCTCCCATGCATATTAAACAATACATTTCATGAGAATTGTAATTTTAAAAAGGATTTTCTTAATGTAAACCATCAACTGCAGAAATTTCTCGTGATAGTTTTTGACTTGTTTTTAGTGTTTTACTGCTACAGTTGTGAATCTTGCTCACAGTGGAATTAAAAATACACATAGGTGCTTATTTTAACTTATCACCTTTGGACTTGTATGCAAAGTTGTGCATTTCTAACGAGATATACCTCAGTTGTATATTTCAACATTCAATTTTATCAGAACCTATTTTTTTAATGTAAGCAATCAGCTAGAGAGGATTTAGACTGAGATCTTTTAGCTAAACTTTTTACTCTGTTTACTTTTATCTTTTTGCCACTTCAGGACAACATCTCACCCAAACTGGATAGAAAGATGCACATTAAGGTGTTTATTTGACTT
Organism: Dascyllus trimaculatus; assembly: GCA_024666655.1. NCBI lineage: Eukaryota > Metazoa > Chordata > Actinopteri > Pomacentridae > Dascyllus > Dascyllus trimaculatus. Next base: position 4,179,533 of record CM045460.1, on the reverse strand, counting down.
TTGTTATACAAATCTGTGCATTTTTAACATCACAATATCTCATTTGCATATTTAAGCATTAAATTTGAAAAAACGTGTCATAAAAAGACTATTTTATAAATGTAGGTAATTAACTGGGGAAGCTTCATGTTGACTTCTTTGAGGTTTTTGGATCCTTCTTACTTTGTAACACTGTTCACATGTTGAGTGTTGCCTTAAAGTGGATTTTCCAACTCCCAGTTGAACAATCCAGTCCAAATGGACATGTTTTAAGTCTTGTTTGGAAGCACAAAAAAGATTCTCACTCAGTTTGCTTAATAGTTATTGCATGAAAAGGTTAAATGTACTTACTTGATGCCAGACACTATAAAAACAGTTTCTTCAAGGTCAGTTTTAGGATTTGGGGATATTTTGCTTCCACAACACATTATTTTACTTTGTCTAATAGACATGTATGTATTTTTGTACCTTTTTATTAAGATATCACCCTTTTGCATATTTAAATATCTCACTAAACTTGTAATAAAAAGAATATTTTCTCTATATAAACAATCCACTGCAGAGGTTTCATGGTGATCTCTCTTAGCTACTTTCATTCCCTGTTTACTTGTAGTGTTTTGTCACCACAGTTGTGTGTCTCGCTCAAAGTGAAATTAAAATGTACACTGGGCTTTTTATCTTACTTTGTCTACTGGACAGTTATGCAAATGTGCACATATTCCACAAGATAGCATCTCATTTGTATATTTAAACAACAGATTTCAGGAAACCGCTTTTCCTAATGTAGAGAGTCAGCTGGGGAGGTTTCATGGGAATGTCAATGTCTTTTAGCAGTTAACAGTTTTACCTCATTGGCATGTAGTGAACAGTTGTGTATCTCACACAAAATTGTAAGTATTTAAGAAAACAAATCTAATTCTACGGTGCTGAAGATTAACAGATGCACAGAGTTTCAAATATACACTGGTCAATTTTAGGATTCTGGTATATTTAGCTTCATAACATGTCATCTTTTAGACTAGTGGAAATGTTTATGGGACATTTTCTAATAGATATTTATGTAAATTTGTAAAATAATAATAGTAATACCTTATTTACACATTTTACATTTCAGGAAACTTGGAATTAAAGAAATGTCTTGCTTTAAACAATCAGCTGGTTTCGTGGTGATATCTGTTCATCTGTAGTGCATTGAGTGGACTCGCAGTTTGGCAGACAGTGGTATGTTCAGACAGCAACAAGCTGTTGAACCACTATGTTGACAATGAGATGGTCAATAAACATGCCAATCTAAGCAGTCCTCCTGAATGCTCACCATTTCTTCTGAAGACATTTATTCCATATATAATAACTTGCTTGTATGCCAAAATAAAATACCTAGCTTAACTCCTTTGACAATCAGAACATTAGAATGCAGAGCCGACTCACCCATCAGGAAATATAAGCAAATACTAAGGGTGCTGTGGCCTCCAGTGGGCACCACAAAATCGGGAAAAAAAATTCACCTTCAATATAATTATATTACAACTAGTTATTACTATTAACTCTTAAAATGGAAAAGCTCACATTGATTCAAATGTAAAGCAATGCCCAGTAATTATTACTACAGAACAATGCTATTGGAGTCCTTTTGTAAGCGTAGGTAAATCGCCGATGGAGATGGGGGGTAGGGGGGTGAGGGATGGGGGGTGGGGGGGCATATAAAATCTATTATTGGGTAGGACCGGCTCTGCTAGAATGTAATAGAAGATAACTAGAACCGATCATAATCTCTATTAAGATCACAAAATACAAAGAAATCTGTAAAAGAAAGAAAGAAAGAAAGAAAAAAGAAAGAAGAAAGAAAGAAAGAAAGAAAGAAAAAAAGAAAGAAAGAAAGAAAAAAGAAAGAAGAAAGAAAGAAAGAAAGCAAGAAAGAAAGAAAGAAAGTGAAAATCTGGCAGCAAGGGTGCCAGAAAAATATAATAAAAATATAGATGGAATACTGTAACATTCAGAAACTGCAAAAACTGTAAAAAATAATGGCAAAGAGCTGTAAAATAATTCTATTTTTAGTTGACTTCTATGCAGTAAAACAGTGCATCTTTACGATGGCATGAAATGTTAAAGAACAAATTAGTATTTATAAATACAGATTCTTCATATGAGCATTTTATACAGTCTTGCCTGTTGTTTTAGAGTCAACATGTAAACACTTTTTTCTGTGATTTTACTTGATGATATCTGTGTTTCCACAAAGCACAGAAACCCTCTAAAATAACAGTGAGTCGTTTTTTAAAACAAGTTAAAAACTATTCATTTTTGTACAGTGTAACTTACCTTTGCTATTTGGTCTTTCATTACAGCTGGACCCACAATTGCAGAAATGAGTCCAAAAGTCAGCATCATAACCCCAGCCGCAATAAATCCAATAGCTACTTTGGATTTGCTGATTGCCATGGTTTAAACTGATCGGTGTCGTCTGATAACAGGAGAAAATGTTGTCTCGTCCCGCCTTTGGCTGAGCAAATAAGCTGAAATATGGATGAGTGTGCAGTGCATTCAAGCCCAGCCATGCAGCCGTCGGACGTGCGCCCAGTGTTTATACTGTGCAGACCCCACCCACACATCCTGGACGCTTTCATCACAAATCCATGCAAATTCATGCAAGTCACACTGCAGTCAGATGACAGCTGTTTGTCATTTTAAGGATGTCAGTTTGAGCCGCAGTGCAGTGAAAGTTTGCCCAACAGAGACTTTCAGTGCAACAGATGTAATGCAAAGAGGAGAAGGTGACGCCTGGTTCTGAGGGCCACAGCTGGACATTTACCACTTTTCTTGCTAGGAAAAGCAAGAAACAGAGGATGCTGTTACACGCTCCTGCACTTGGGAAGTAGTGAAGCACAATACGTAGTCTAAGCATCAACACTGTGATGTGTACAAAGAGGCAAATTATCTAAAACACATCTCACTGTGACTCGTTTTGCTGCTTGATGCAAACTGAAAACCCACACAGCTCTCGTTTTCTAGATATTCAAACTAATCTACAACAGATGTTTGTCTGATAAAAACATAATTTACTCTGATTTAACCCTCTAAACACCTACACTTGCTGGCAAGGGCAAGAAAAAAAGACCTGCTGAAATAACACCATTTATCAGCGTCAAGAACTGTAAAACAAAGGTCACCAAAGAAAAGACAACTGAATGGAAGCTGAAAATGGTGATGAAAATTACTGTAATCTGCAGATCTCATTAGAAATTATAACAATAATAATAATTCTGCACTCCGCAGCACAACTGACTCTCCATGACAGACTCAGGTGTGACCAACAAGTCTAAACTTAAAATTGTGATCAACATTATTTTAATCGACATGACTCGTTTGGTAGTTCATAAAATAAACCATTTACACTAACCAGATTTTGTTTTAAACAAACAAACAAACAAGAAAATAACTAAATAGTCTGTGCACCTCAGCACAACAGAGGAGCCATGACTGACTCAGCTGTGACCAACAGTCAAAAATTCAACCAGTTTTCAGGTGAACTGCAGGCAGTGTTTCCACAGAGCAGAGAGGAGACAGAAAGAGACTGAGAGGAAAAGAAAACACATTTGATCAATAAAATCAATGCAGCAGGGCTTAAAAACACTATACAAAGGGGAAAGATGTCAGTGAGTTGATGGAAGGTACTTTTAGTATGGTGAAATATCTTTCTAGAAATGATGTGCAGAGTAGAGTGAAAAAGTTTAGAAAGGTTTCCAAAACGTGAATCGGTACATCTACTCAACTGCTCCAGCTCTATCAGGCTGCACAGGGATCATGAGAGAACAGCAGTTTTTTAAATCTGTAACAAATCCTGGCTGTAGTTTGAATCATTTTGTTGCTGGAAAACATGTTCTTACAAGTTGCAGTCTCTTACAGATTGCATCAGATTGTCCTCCAAGATTTCCCTCTAGTTTGCTGCATTGATTCTACCCTCCAGGGCCTGCTGCTGAAAAGCATCCCCACATCTTGATGCTGCCACCACCATGCTTCACAGTGGGGGTGATGTGTATTTGATGATATGCAGAGTTTAGTGTCTGCCAGACATAGTGTGATGCTCAAAATGCTCAGTCAAATCAGATCAAAGAACCTTCTTCCAGTTGACTTCTGAGTCTGCCGCATGTCTTCTGGCAAACTCTCGTCAAGATTTATTGTGGGCACAGTCTCTCCCATCTCAGCCACTGCAACTTGTAACTCCTTTAGATGAGTCATAGGTGTCTAATCTAGATTAATGCATGTGCCATATTTCTTCCATTTCTTAATAATGAATTTAACTGTACTCCAAGGGATATTTAGTAACTTTGAAATGCATTTTTCCATTTCTAAGAATGCATGTATTCATTCTCTGACTTATGCTTTTAAATGTCCTTTTAATGGAGCTGCTTGGAGCATACTTTCGTCTTCATCGTGTAGTTAAAGCCATAAGGATTAAATTGTGAATTGTGCCTCCAGATAAAGGTGTTTTTATACTGCAGCCACTTGAGAGACACTGCTGGAGGAATTACATAAAGTATCTTATCGTCTGTAAACACTTTGGGATGCTCCAGCAAGAGCAGGAAAACATTGCTGGAATGAGCAACATCTGGAATTCCCTGTTAGCCCGCTGCCACCAAGACCCAAAACTTGATAAGCAGAAAAAACATAGACAGATGGACTTTACACAATGGTGCACTAAAGCTTAAGTATGATGAATGGTAAAAGTAGCCTGGGGCCATAGATGACGCTAATGAGGACAATAGGTGGAAATGCGTCTGAGCAAAGACATTAAAGAAAGGCACGACATAAGATTTCCTGAATATAAGCACTCGACCATGACCATAGACTAAACACCAATCAAGCATAGCATTATGACCGCCTTCCTAATATTGTGTTGATCCCCATATGTGGTCCAAAACGCTCTGAACCATTAGGCATGGACCAGAGGACCTCTCAGGGTGTCCTATGGAGTCTGGAACCAGGACGTTGGCAGTGGATCCTTTTGGGATCTCTGGCTTGTGCAGTGGGGCCTCTGTCCATCAAACTTGTTCCACTGCATCCTGTTGATACTTGATCAGAATGGGCTCTAGAAAGTTTGGAGGTCAGATCAGCATCTTGGGCGACTGCCATGCTCCTTAAGATGTTCCTGATTGGTTGTGCATTTTCCTGCAGGGGTAGGCCAGTGACATTTGGGATGCTACTTGCATGATGGAGTGTGTTTGTTCTGGGACAATGTTTATTTGGGTGTCTAAGTCTCATCAACATGGACGCCAAAATACAACGACTGGAGGGTAGACCTCGGATCACCTCTGTCTCACTCGGAAATGTGATAATCCTGACATTGGTTTTTGGATATGGGCAGCTAAGGGAATTTCTAAACTCTGTGACCTTTTTGACAGGCCCACTTTAATGTCCTTTAGTCAGTTGACTAAAAAATAGAAAATACAAAGCCAAGACTTTCTCCGTTACCTACAGGTAAGGGACTTTATTAAAAGGGACACTACACTGTTCTCTGATCAAAGTTATTCATGGATGGAGAGACAGCTTTTCTAATTACACAGAACTTGATGAGGCTATTACAGATGATCAGTGGAATGATGTCTGGCAGAGTGTGAAAACCTTCAGCATCTGTAACAGAATAAAAGCTGTTCCACTGAAGATCTTACATAGGGCTCATATCTCCCCTCTGTACGCCATAAATTGAATGCTGCTTTTTCTCCTCTTTGCCTTAAGTGTAAACTGGAAGTGGCTGGTCCCACCCATTGCCTGTGGGACTGGTGTAGGATTGCCTTTGCTTTTTGTTTTTCTCATTTAACTCAATGTATTACCTCAGTCTCCTTTTATGTAAACATGGAAGTATGTAAATCTGTACAAGTCTGTGTCTGTGAGCAGAGTTTGTTGCTGTTGTTCTGTTTTTTGTCTTTTTTGTTATATTTTGAAAATCAATTTTAAAAAAACAAAAAAAAAAAACATGGATGCCAAAATCCAAGGTTTTCCATCAGAACACCACATAGTACCAATATGATCAATGTTATTCCCTTCACCTGTCAGTGGTCATGATGTTATGACTGATCGGTGGATATAACAGATGGAAAAGCCACTGGGACATCACCCCAAACCTGGAGTTTGGCATTTGCCAGTATCTTGGTTTTTTGAAACCAGGCAAAACATGTGGCGGATGTGCACAAGGACCAGTGACAGAAGAAATATTTAGATTCTTTACTCAAACAAAAGTAGCAACCACAGTGTAAAATACTATTTTAAAAGTAACGTCCTTTACTACAAGCAACAACAACCTCCTCCAAACAGCAAGGTACCACACTGAAAATTTCAAGTTTTGTCGAGGATTTGAATTGTTCAGTAAAACACAGTAAATTTCTGTGGCGGATTATCCATCCATCCATCCATCATCTATACACCGCTTAATCCTCTGTAGGGTCGCAAGGGGCAGGAGCCTATCCCAACCGACTTGGGTGACGGCAGGGGACACCCTGGACAGGTCGGATTATCCATTTTAATAACATAATTTATTAAATGAACACCATACTGTATCAGGAGAAACTTGAAAATAACATTTGAGACCATAAATGAATTGGGAACATTTTTACTGAGGTAGCAAATCATGTGAGAAATAGGCTCATTTTCTGCTAGACTTCATTATAGTCTGAATTCTTTCCGGGGGGGTGCCCCCTGCTGACTGTGAGAAAGAATGCCGGTTTAAGGTACTTCAGAATTTGATCTGAGTGAGTCAGAAATCACATTTTTGAGCATATTGTGGAATTGCATAATTCTAACAACAACTATTTCTATTTGTATTGATACAGCCTAAAAAAACTAATGACGAATCTGTTGAAGACCTTTCGTGCAAGAGTACTGAAGGTTCCCATCAAATGAAGGATATGAATGCAACCAGACCTGACTCCAGGAAATAAAATGTCCTAACCCACAAAACCAGGATGATATTTACTGCCGTACTTGTCTTTATTCATGGATTTGGTGCATTTAGGTGATAAAGAAGGTTCTCTTTTGCTGGGCAACACATGATCCCTTTTACGCATTAAAGGGACATAGGCCCACTGAGCAGTGGCCCACCACAGCTCCTCATCTGACTGCTCTGTGAAATCTCCAATGCTCTGTTCATTTTAGGCTTCAAAAGCAAGTATTCTTGCGTTGCCACAAACTGAAGTGACATTTTCCTCACATGCCTTCCTTCCTAAATGCTGATGGTGTCTTTCAATAAAAAAAAGGGAAGTTTTAAGCATGAGCTTCCCTGAAACATCATGTGTGTATCATGTGCTGTGTTTAGGAAAGTGATCTAAAAATTATATTCACTTTGAACATTGAGTCACAACAATGAAAGGACACGAGAGGCTGACGGGCTGTGCATTGCACATATAGGACAAATGACAACTTTGTTTATTAGGGATTTTTTTTCTCCTAAAATGCATGACTCCTGAAGGCACGTGCTCATCATAGCGCATAGAGGATGTTCAAAGGTTACCATCTTGAAGCTGCAAACTTCGACAAACTGTAAAAAAATATCTACAAACTGAACGATTTGAAAAAATTGCCAGAATGACACCATCTATCAGAGTACGAAAAACTGTCGGATTTTCAACTTAAGCAAATCCAAGCTTAAAACTGTAATATTGCATCAAAATGAATTTAATCTGTATGTCTAATATAGTAAATAACAACAAAAAAATAACTTTTCATGAGACTATATTCTGTTTTTAAAAAAGGTAATTTTAGAACAACTGTGAAGCCATTAGTAATTCCACTGCAACCAACAGTCATGAGACAAAAATCCAGGGATTATTCAGTTGAACTAAAAGTTGTAAGACAAAGAACAAAAAATAAATTAGCTAGGTAAATAGCTAAATATCTATTTAAAGTCACCATTGTTTCCCAGTATTGGTAACACTTGTAGGCACTTGAAAAGGTTCATTTTGGAAATGGCAATTCCAGGTTGCATTACCCACCTTGTTTGAATGCAGCCCTATTGTAGGTGACTGCCCCCTAGTGTAGCAATGGTGTATTACACCAAAGTTAGTGCAACCTAATGGGTTATACAAACCAAAGCAATATTGTCCCTTTACAGTTTGTCACATTGAATGGCTACAAAAGTGAATGTCAGTATGTCATGAGAAAAAAAGCAAATGAAAGGAAAGAAGATCATTCTGCAGCAGAAAAATACAGCATAATAGTTTGTCCCTTTTGTACATACAACCCCATGATCAAGATCAGAAGCCACTAGTTTTAGATGACGCATATGTAGTTTCTCTGATAAGATTTTTTTTTATGTTAAAAACTGGTCCATCACTTTGAACCAGCCTGAAATACGTCAACAGCTACTGAAATAATGGGCATTCAAAATTAACATGAAAGAAAGTGAAGATGAGTCTTTGGGACTTTGATGACTTTTTCTCTGGTATGACCATGAAACTGACATTCATGGTTTGGAGTCAAATATCTCAGTAATTATTGGATGAACTGCCATGAAATTTGTTCCCCTGAGCATGAAACATAATAAATTTGCAAAGAGTACTCAATACTCCATGTATTGAGACTTCTATCTGTATTAGCACCAAAACATACCAGGAAAAAAACTCATTAGACAGAACAGCCCAATTTAGAAGAATGTGTATCACTGTTTTTATGTTTGCAAATGCATAAGCACATTTGCTATTCCTTGCACTTCTTATAAAGATTCCGACACAATTGACACCTAAAATGTACTGATATAAATGATACCTTATGTATAATTATAGCAGGACATCAACTGGCAGAATCAGCACTGGCACACTCAAAATGTCTTTGGACATATTGTAGTTATTTTAATATGAGGGCATGGTGCTCTGGCTTCCTCCCACAGACCGTGGGGAAGAGGAACCTGAAGCACGGATCTTCACAAAAGCGTCTGATAAACGAGTCAAACAAAAGGATGAGGGTAAATTTAACAGAAATGTAGTGGAAAAGTTTAACGTAGCAGACAGTAGAAATACTACACTCAAAATTACTCCATAAATATTTCAGTAAACGAGATCCTGTGGTCTCCAAAATCCTTTGTATTCCTGATGAGCAAGCAGTCGGCAACAGAATAAAATTTTTAAAAACCCCTGTTTACCATCAGAACTAGGCTCAGGGAAGGTGACCATCTGCCTTGACCAACTGTAGTGAGAGTGGGGATGAGGGCAGGTGAGGCATAGGAGGAGGGGTTGGGATAGCAGATGGAGAGCAAGCAATACAGAACGAACATTTCATCATGGGAATCCCCCAGCAGTCTAAACCTATAGCAGCATAGCTAAGGGACAGCTCAGGTGATCCTGAGCAGCCCCAACTATAGGCTTTATCATAGGCCTGATAACTGAAGGCTCTGCCTCCCATTCTACTTCTGGAAACTCTGGAACCACAAGTAAACCTGCAGTGTCAGAGTGAAGGGCTCCGTTAGAATAATATGGTACAATAAGGTCTTTAAGATAAGATGGAGCTGGTCATTAACAGTTTATATGTTAGAAGCAGGATTTTAAATTCTCCAGTAAAGAGAAGCTAATAAAGGAGAATTATGATCTCTGCTACTGGTTCCTGTCAGAACTCTGGCTGCAGCATTTTGCATTAGCTGGAGGTTTTAAGAGTTATTAGGGCATCCCAATAAGGATAAGGAAGGAATAGTCCGGCCTCGAAGTTATAAAAGCATGGACTTGTCACGGAGCAGGTCAGAGGCCCAAGCACAGAACAACAAAGTACAGCAGACAGGATGTTAAAATATTACAGTCTTTTACAGATATATTTACAACACAGGAAACATAAGTGATACATTAAATACAGACTGACAGACTGCTCCCAAGGGATCCAACTATAGGTGTGGGGTCAAATGACAACTGACGCTAGACACCAGCAGACAGACTTAATCTTATAAAGCAAGATATTTTTTTTAGACGGTGCAGGAAACTAAGCAGGACTTGGTATGACCAAGCTAGGAAAGCGAGGGCTGGGCTGAGGTTAACAAAGAGATATATGACGCCACACAAAAAAATTGCGAAACTGGCAGACTACACAAAGCAGATACAGCACATTTTATATAGAGCTTAGCTGGCAGCCAGGGATAGAGAAGGTAAAGGTTAGGCAGGCAGAGGAGGTGTGTAGTGTGGCAGGAATGGCGTCCAGGCAGGTCCGCAAGGGTTTCTGTGGTGGAATCCAGAAAGAACCAGGTTGGATTGACAAGGGAGAGCTGAAGCTCAGTGGCAGGCAGACAAGGCAAGCAGACGGGATCCAGGCAGAGGTGTTCACTGACTGGAGACAGAGAAAAACATGTTAGCAAGGAGCATAGAAACAAGACACTTGTAGCAGAACAATGACCTGCATTGACCAACTGGGTTATTCACAGTCCAGCATTGCATAGTCGTCTCAGCTAGGCTCATATGGAGAGGCTGATGAGTTGCAGGAACGACCACACCCTGTCGTAGGTGTGTTCACTCAGGTGATTATCCAACAACTCCTCACTCACGCTCACCTGAGGGAGAAGGGAAAGGAGGGAGAGGGGGAGGAAACAGGGAGCAGCTGCCAGTACACAGAGCTGGAGGTGACGGACGTGACAGGACTAGTTTCTAAGCATCACTCTGAGACGAGATGCTCCTGATTTTGACAAAACTATGCATGTGAAAGAAGGCCGTCCTACAGACTTGCCTTATGGACATCAGGATGTTACCATTTTGAGTATGCCACACACAGTGAGCTAAGACTTTCACTGAACTGATAACATGTTCATCGCAGCATAGCGCAATAAAGGCCTTTGCTTCCTTTGAGTTCTTTGTCAGTATACCGACATTAACATGTAGCTTAAAGCGCTGCCTAAGATCAGCCTGACAGAGCTACTAGAATGGATGTGAAGGCAGTCCTTTTAGTCTGTATTTCATTATAGTTACTTATTTTAGCCTGGCTTTCCTGGCTATGTGAGGATCTCAAACATACTCAAAGCTATTTTACTTGAGGTTATGCTGTTAAAATAAGAGCTAAACAAATTGTAGTGAATATGTTGATTTGTTTTTCAGGCCCAAGTATAATGTACACGTTGAGGCATGGTGAACAGGGAACTACTGTTTTCTGTTGCCCCGAAGAAACTAAAAGCGTTAAAGTGGTCATTATTGGTTTGATGCAGCCTTCACGTTTAGCTGAGAAGATGATTCACCCTCACAGCGTTGACGCTTTTTCTGACATTTCATAAAAACAGAAGCAACCAGCTGATCTGTTTAGTGGTCTCGCAACTTCGTCATTACATGTGTTGGATTTGTCTCGAAATTATTTCTGTGAGCAGAATGAAAATCTGTGTGTAGAAGTGGAATCTGTAAATGTAAAACACTTCACGACTGCAAAAAAAGTAAACTCAATAAAATCAGTTAAACATGGATTTAGAACACATGAACAAGTTCCACAAATGAAAAATATCAGTGAATACATTCAATTATTTTACAAATTAATTAGAAACATTAGCTTCATAACATTTACCATTTTTAAACATTTGTGAAACTTTTTTTCTGAATTGAATGTTGTTAGATTGTAGTGTGGGATATTTTGTAGCGATGATGTGAAGAGGGATGAAGAAATTCTCTGCCGATACCGTCTTGTTACATATAAAAGTTTATTGAAACAAGTATAGGATCTTCAGGCACCATGGTCTGCCCGGGTGGGATTCAATGATGGAATCCACATCGAAATGGGTTCTTTCACCCAGTTATATAAGGGAAGGGGTTTACATACACAATAGGTCATCAGTTACTTATTAAGGAGTGAAGAAACAACCCACATCTCATGGAGGAGAGGGTCCATTTCTTATCCTATCACAACTCAATATTACTCAAAAGTTAACCTTTGGCTTAGGGATGACAAACCCCAGATTTCAATAACCTTTGACCTAGGAGACAGAACATAGGACACCACGGTAGAAAGTTGATCTAGGGCCTAGGTTCCATATTGCTGCCTAGGTCCTAGACCATTCTAGATTCTAGAATGTTGTTGAAGTCGATATAGTGTAATTTGTGGATCTGCATTTCAACACACACACACACACAATGTTGTGTATCGAATAGTATCAAGAATATAAAAAGTGTATGCCTTGTGCTTATTGCTACACAAGTAGATGTTGTAAGATGCTAGAATGTTGTCCTCGGATTCTAGAATGTTGTCCTCGGATTCTAGAATGTTTTTCTTGGATTCTAGAATGTCATAAGATTCTAGAATGTTCTCTTCAGATTCCAGAATGTTGCCGTTGGATACTAGAATGTTGTAAGATTCTAGAATGTTGTCCTTGGATACCAGAATGTTGTCCTCCAATTCTAGAATGTTGTAGGATTCTAATATGTTGTCCTGTGATTCTAGAATGTTGTAAAATACTAGAATGTGGTCCTTGGGTCCTAGAATGTTGTGAGATTGTAGAATGTTGTCGTCGGATTCTAGAATGTTGTAATATTCTAGAATGTTGTCTTCGGATTCCAGAATGCTGTAAGATTCTAAAAATGTCGTCCTTGGATTCCTGAACGTTGATGGATTCTAGAATGTTGTCATTGGATTTGAGCATGTTATAAAATTCTAGAATGTTGTCTTTCAATTCTAGAATGTTGTAGGATTCTAGAATGTTGTCCTTGGGTCCTAGAATGCTGTGAGATTGTAAAATGTTGTCGTCAGATTCTAGAATGTTGTAATATTCTAGAATGTTGTCCTCAGATTCCCTTCCCGAACGTTGATGGATTCGAGAATGTTGTCCTTGAATTCCAGAATGTTGATGGATTCTAGGATGATGTTCTCGGATTCCAGATTGTTGTCCTGGGATTCCAGAATGATGAAGGATTCGAGAGTGTTGTACTCGGATTCCTGAACGTTGATGGATTCCAGAATGTTTCCCTTTGACTCCAGAACATTGACGGATTTGAAAATGTTGTCCTGCAAATTCTATCAGTTGTAAGTTTCAGCTATTGAAAGCACCCAGAGCAAACTAACTCGTCTCATCAACTGTTATTACACTGAAATGAGACAAGCTGCGGTACAATCATCTGTCCACCAGATGGCACGATTCACTACCCGTGAGGAAACAACACACCTGGATCCCTCCGTGTGTGTGTGTGTGTGTGTGTGTGTGTGTGTGTGTGTGTGTGTGTGTGTGTGTGTGTGTGTGTGTGTCTGTGCCACATACACCATTTAATCATATACACAAATATGAAGTCAGGATATTTCCCCAATATCCTGACTTCATATTTTACTTCAGTCATTGTGTTTTATATATCTAATGCTTTACTGCAAGATACATTGAAACAAAAGCAAAAAAAATCCTACTGCAAACATTTTCTAAAATCATGAAAACTTGTTTTGATGATCATGATTTTTTTTTTCTGAAGCACAAACAAATAAGTGCATGCAAACATTTGGAAACTATCTCTCCTGGCTATCTATTCTTTTGTTCTTAATTCTCTGCCTGCCTCTGTGAGTGAATCCATCCCTCCTGTACACTTGGTTTAGTATAAATACAGGTGACAGGAGCTGCGCTTGTCCCGCCTCTGTGACGGGGGAGTGTCGTGTGGTTGGAGTATGCTGACACACAACAAGTGCAAAGACCTGCGTCTCCATTCATTTGCTGAGCCACAGGGTTAGACGCAGGTTAGACAGCACGCCTCATTACTCAACCTCTACTTGCTATAACGCTGCTGATGAGTTCTGATTCCACTACGTGAAGGCCGGACGTCCTGCAGTTCTGGACTAATAGACGAGGACAACTTTTAGAGCTGCTACATGGAGATTGAAAGCATTGTGGCAAACAGTGCTCTGGTTAGAGCCAGAGAAGGTAAGAGACTGTTTGCAAATGATTAGACAGAGTTTCTAAAATGTTCATGAGATATTGGTGATATTTAGGTCTTTATGATGGCAAAGTGTCAAAATGGCAGATACTGGATGTCAAATGATACTATTTGTGAATACATCTATATATAGATATAGATATATAGATCAAACAAGAGGTGCAATTTAAAACGACTTGCATGTGGCTACAGTTTAATTTGGAGGCTTCCTCTGTGACATAATGTTTGTGAGAGGCATTGTTTTGGTTGGGTGATCTCAGGTCAATGACCCCTAAACAACACTGTGTTAAAGAAGAATGATGAAACAGTCTGCTGCACTGCTTTCCAGCTTCACTACTTCAACCTTTTGGAGCCTTAAAAAACTCTATCAAAGCTGAGAATTGGGACATTTCTCACTAAGAATATTCCGTGTGACGTGTGAACATTTGGATGCAATCTTGAGTGACAGCGTTTCATTCTGAAAGTAAGTTGCAGAGTAATGTGGTCCCACAGGCTTTGCTTACCTGTTCCTGGAGCTATTTATAGTCCATTCACTGTAGTGGAACAGGCTATTGTCTGAAACCTGACGGGCCAGGCGTGCACGTACGCGTGCATGTTTATGACGTGCTGCTGATAGACATGTGAGTTATTCACCCTCATGCTGGTTGTGTATTCCCACATATGGCTTGATCTGTGTGTCCGTGCAGGTGGAGGAAGTAAAGGCAGGAGCTGGAAATGGAGAGAGATGCTTCGCCTCCCTCACATTAGTCAGTGCACAGAGCTGGCAATGAGCATAGGTGAGTGGGATAGATGAGACAAAACATGTTGTGGTTTGTTGTGTGGTTACGCGCCTTGTTGTATTTCTTCCATCAGAGCGAGACTACTACAGTCTGTGTGTGAAGCAGCCAGTTGGAAAGAAGCTGTTTCAGCTCTTCTGTCGGAGTCGGCCCGACCTGCAGACCTACATGTCTCTGCAGGATGCTCTGGTATGCTACACCCTCGTCCTACTGAACCCCTGTTTGCACTAATTCGATTTTTTAAATGAACAAAACCTTCTGTGCTCCTCTGCACAAATGATTCTCTGTGACTGACTCAGCAGTGATCAACAGTCAGAAATACAGAGTATTCAGATGAACTGCAGGCTGTGTTTATACAGAGAACAGAGGAGATGACAAGAGAGACTGAGAACAAAATAAGACATACTGGACAAATAAAATAAATTTAATGTGGTTCAGAAACAGTGTCTGATTTCTGTCTCCTTCTATTTAATTGATTCAGTATGTCACTCTGACTGGGCTGGAGTGTATCCCAGCCAACTCGAGTGAAGGCCGGGGACACCCTGGACATGTCACCAGTCTACCACAGAGTGCACATATACAAACAAACAAACAACCAAGCACACTCTCATTCACACCTACAGACAGTTCAGAATCATCAGTTAACCTCAGCATGTTTTTAGACTGTGGGGGGAAGCCGGAGAACCCGGAACTCCACACAGAAAGATCCCAGGTCCCAGGCCAGGGTGTGAACCGGGGATCTCCTTCTAGCTGAGAAGCATCGATGCTAACAACTGTGTAGCCCACGTCAAGAAAATAAGTGTAGCTAACAGAATTAGCTCCACTCTGTCAGTACTCTGCTTTTAAAACAGCATTTTTCTTTAGTAGCCAGAGCTTTGGCTTTGGATGTCGTCTCCTTGATGTAACCTGTCATGTTGGAATCTCCAGTCTGAAATGTTAATCAGGCTAAAGAGCTATTTTCCATGTAACTGCAGCCACCTCCTGAACATCTCAGAGGGAGATTTCTATTTCCTGATGAATGAATCCATAACGTTCTGACTAGACTTGCACAACAATTGGATATTAGAATGACTGGGATGATTTCGTAGAGCAGCACATCTACATAGGGAATACACAAAAATTCTTATTTGGTGAAACACTGGCAAAGACATCTGACATAGTGTTCTTTGAATGGCACTGTCATACAGAGCTTTATGATGCTGATTTCAGTTGTCAAACTAATTGTGTCCAACATCTGCAGACAGAGTAGCTGTTTGTGTTCAACATCATCCTTTCTGTAGCAGAAATATTTCCACAAAGCTGATGTATTGTTGCAACCAAATCTACCCTGTCAGTGTTTCACCTCTTCCTCACTTACTTTGCTGTGCCCATGTGGATTCTGCATGTCAACAAGCTTGGTGTCTTTTTAAATAATCTTTGCAAAGGGTCTTTGCTAGGATATTGAACTAGTTTAGTGTTTCTCTGTAGTGATTAACATGGTAGGGTCTCATTCCTCACATGTATTATAGTCAGTTAAAGTAGTATTTTACATCATTTTTGTTGAGTTTTAATCCCTAAGCATGTAAATTACTCTGGTAAAAATACTTCATAAATAACACTGTGCAGTCAATGCCAACCTTATTCTTCTTGTTGTTTATTCATTTATTTATTTAGGGAGCATTTTGGTGCAACGGGTTTGGTTTTGAATGTGCATGATAAATTATGATGACTGTGTAAACCCTTCGCAGAGCTGACCTGTTACATTCATGCTCTGCTCCCTCTCCGCCTCTTTTAGGACGCCTTTGAGATGAAGTCGGACGAGGAGAGAAAAGATTTTGGCGTCAACATCATCCAGAGATTCCTCATGAGGCAGGTCGGACAAGAAGTTATCTGAAATGTTCTGTTTAAATGTGCAAATGAGATATCATCCCAATAAATATGTAACAATTTGCATAAATGTCCAGTAGAGTAAAACAAACACTTAAATATGAATATAGGACATTTTCTTCCCACTAGTGTCTAAGAAGTTACTGATGCAAAGTATCCCAAAGACCTCAAATTTGACTAGAGCATGAAAAGTTTTTGCCCTAGTAGTAGCAGCAATAACAGTAGCTGTTCTACACGCTGTTTAAACGTGTTCATCTGTGTTTCTGCAGTCCAATCAGTGTGTGTCCATCGTGTTGAAGCATAAAGAAAGCTGCATCCAGAGTCTGGAGGCTGACCCCTGCACTGACGTCTTTCACGAATGCAGGGAGTAAGTTCAGACCTCTTTGGTCTAGTGGTATGTGTGTTTTAAAAGAATAACAACTCATCTGTCTCCTGGAATAGAGACCTACATCAACACCTCAGTGGAGAGCCCTTCTGTCAGTACCAGGACAGCATGTTCTTCGACCGCTTTCTGCAGTGGAAGATGGTGGAGAGGTGAGTACGCGTGTCGAGACGAGTGTTCACAGGGAAACGCTGTTCGGTAGCTGGTTAGTACTGATACACTCTCCTGCAAACTGCTGTTTATGTGCCATGCTTATCTCTCTTTTAAAAAATATATATATTCAAAATTAAAGCAACCTGTTTTTCCCTTCAAGGCAGCCCATCACCAAGCAGTGCTTCAGGCAGTACAGGCTGCTGGGCAAAGGAGGGTTTGGAGAGGTAAGACTGTGGTACATCACCAGTCATGGTTCACCCTCTGAACCCTGAGCACTTCCGTTTTGTTTTACACAGCTGTTAACAATACTGGGGGGTAAATGGTGGTTCTAAATGCTGTATATATTTAAGCATTTACATATTTATACCCTCTACAACAGGGGTGTCCAGTCCTGGTCCTCGAGGGCCACTATACTGTATGTTTTAGATGTTTCCCTCTTCCAACACACGTGATTCAGATGATCAGGATCATTATCAGGCTTGTGCAGAGCTTGATGATGAGCTCATCATTTGAATCAGGTGTGTTGGAAGAGGGAAACGTCTAAAACATGCTGGATAGGGGCCCTCAAGGACCAGGATTGTCCACCCCTGCTCTACAACCTTTTTGACATGACACACATCAACTCAGTGTCACCATGCTGAATGTATCTTCCAACAACTTGCTCCTCTGTATACCCTTTGTGAGCCATGCTGCTTTATTTTATTCATCCACTACGCATATCACAATTCTAGGCTTGTGATTGGTCTATTTTCCTAAATGGCCATATGCTGTTCTAGTGAAATCATCTAATGAAATCACGTGGTTTGGTTTCTTTGCTTTATCTGGTGTGCATAGACTATATTTTCTGTATTTTGAAACAGCCCAGAAAAAGAGAAGCTGTGGTGTGTGAGGGGGAAAAGTTTACCTGTTGGGTAACAACAGCAACTTCAAGTGTTTATTTTCATATTTTCAGCACAGAAAATTCTGTTCATGTGTGACTAAAACTCATCGAACTACAACCACTCATGCTTCACTAAAATGTGTTTTCATTATTTATTCAATAGCATTATGGGAAATGCAGGCTCCAGTGTTTTAAAAAGACTAAAAGTGAGGATATCTCAGCCTTTGCTGCTTTAATTTTCTCTACCTGAGTGCAACAATAAATCAGTGCAGTTCTCCTCTATGACAGTGATCCACACTGCTGGGTGTGTTTCTCTGATCAGCTTCAGTATCTCATGTCAGGAAACTGCTTCTTTCAAACACCTCATTACTTTCCAAAACTGACGGCAGTCTGACAGACAAGTCTGCCACAATATCTTCTGTTATCTGATCCTGCTGTGTTGTGTCTCCAGGTGTGGGCTTGTCAGGTGCGAGCCACAGGAATGATGTACGCCTGCAAGAAGCTGGAGAAAACCCACGTGAAGAAGAGGCGAGGAGAGGCCATGGCTCTCAATGAGAAGCAGATACTGGAGGGGCTGGAGAGCCGGTTTGTGGTGAGATCACTGCTCCTCGGCTTTCTGCCTGCTTACTTGTTTTGAAAAGTTATACGTGAAGGTATAAATCTGGTCATTTCTCTCATAATGATAATTTCTTTTAACAAAATCTAAGAATTGATGCTACAAACAAAGTTAACTGTCTTTGTAACTGAAGCTTTAATATTCCTCTGAGCCACGGAGCATCATTGTTGCCCATAACCTTCTATGAACATATCGATGAGCCACATTGCTGCACTAGTTGACATATTACTTCATTATTATGTAACACAAAATGTAGTTTATTTTGAATCAAGCCTTTGAACACAATCCTGCTGCCTCAAATACTCTCTAGAGCAAAACATGTCCATCAGTCCGTCACTGAAAAAAGTCCCCAGCAAATGCGTGACTGTTTGACTAACATCTGTTAAACATTAAAGTCGTCAGCTGTTTTAGGAAATTACTGAGCCTGAACTGCCCATGATAAATATTTATGATGTACACTAAAGTACCTAAAACCAGATATAATTTGTCAATAGCTACTGATGCGGATGCCCAACACATGATGAATAACAACCTAAACTGTAAACAAAGTGAGATTGAAACCATTAGAAATGCAGTTATGTCTGATCTCAAATAAAAAGTAGTGTTGTTAAATATTTTGGCCAAATGTGTATTAATCCAACACTAAAAATAATCCCCATTTAATGCACTTCTGTGTTCTGTTTGCCTAAAAATATAAAGGCCAGTTTTCTAGGAAACTGTTGAATTCAATTTTCAATTCAGTTTCATTTGTATAGTACATATTTAAAACAAATGTCATCTCATAGCGTTTAACATAGTAAAAAGAACAGAAAATAGAAAACCCAACAATCCAAAGTTGCTTTTGGATTCCCTTTGAGCAGCAGTCAGCGACAGTGTGAAGAAACTACAAAAACCCCTAAGATAGGGAGGGGGAAAAAACCCTCCGACAGAACCAGGCTCAGGGAAGGCGGCCATCTGCCTCGACCGATTGAAGTGGGAGTGGGGATGAGGAGGGAGGGATAGCAGGAGGGGTTGGGGTGGGGATGACAGGATAGCAGGTGATGAGGCCAGAGGCTGCAGATGAAGGATGTGTAGCTCCAGATGCAGAGACATCCACAGAGAGAACAAGCACAGGACACAGAGTTAGTGATATGTAATGGTCATATATAACAGTATGGAGACAGGAGAGGAGAGGAGCCTAGTGCATCATGGGAATCCCCCAGCAGCACAACTAATGGTTGCTCAGGCGATCCTGAGCAACCCTTACTATAAGCTTTATCAAATAGGAAAGTAGAGAGGGTGTCAGCCTCCAGAACCCAAACTGGGAGCTGATTCCTCAACAGAGGAGCTGATAACTGAAGGCTCTGCCTCCCATTCTACTTCTGGAAACTCTGGAACTACAAGTAAACCTGCAGTCTGAGAGTGAAGGGCTCTGTTAGGATGATAAGATACAATAAGGTCTTTAAGATAAGATGGAGCTGGTTATTAACAGTTTTATATGTTAGAAGCAGGATTTTAAATTCTATCCTGGATTTTACAGGGAGCCAATGAAGAGAAGCCAATACAGGAGAAATCTGATCTCTGGTACTGGTTCCTGTCAGAACTTTTAGCAGTAAATTAAAAAAATACCTCTCGCTATATGTTTTTATATTATTTAACGCATTTAGGTATTCAGTGGGGCTCAGTGGGACCACTGCTGCCACAGACATCCATCCATCCATTATCTATACACCGCTTAATCCTCTGTACGGTCTGCTAGGGTCGGGCAAAGGCCTATCGCAAGGCTACACATAAAGACAGACAACCAAGCACACTCATAGTCACATCTACAGACAATTTAGAATCACCAATTAACCTCAGCATGTTTTTGGACTGTGGAAGGAAGCCAGACTATCTGGTGAAAACCAGCACAGGGAGAACATGCAAACTCCACACAGAAAGACCCCAGGCGTCCTAACCGGGATGCAAACCGGGGATCTTCTAGCTGTGAGGCGACGGTACTAACCACCAAGCCACACACAGTGCAGCCCTGCCACAGACAGTGCATAAAAATCCCCTCACACAATGAATAAAACAAAGAATATCAAACAGGGGAGTTAGTGGTAAGTGAGTAAAACAAAAAGAAATTTGGGATCAGAAACATCCATTCTCCACTTTTCCAAGTTTTAAAAAAGTCATTTTCATTTTTTTTTTTCCTGCTTATTTCGTAATCACTGTGACACGAACCAACAAAGTGGTCCATCAACCAGTCAGGTCTGATTTAGGTTAATATACTGTTGTATGACTTTAAACTTGACATGACTTTAGACTTTAAACAATTTTTATGAAGCTTCTGCATTTTTGTTTTACTTTTTTTTTCTCCCGTATTTCGTCTCGCAGTTTCCCCTTAAACAAGGTAAACTGGACCAGCTCTCCGTTTCTAGGGTTAGGTTCTAAACTGCTCATAGGTATTACCTAATAAGTTCAGCAGAACAGCTTAAGCTGGTGGTGAGGGGACTCGCCTAGCTCTCACTGTCTCCATCCAGACGCCTACCCCGCTTACTCTGACCGAAAACTAAACTAAGTAGCCTCAATA
Organism: Dascyllus trimaculatus; assembly: GCA_024666655.1. Classification (NCBI taxonomy): domain Eukaryota; kingdom Metazoa; phylum Chordata; class Actinopteri; family Pomacentridae; genus Dascyllus; species Dascyllus trimaculatus. Next base: position 4,158,483 of record CM045460.1, on the reverse strand, counting down.
GTCCATCTTTCTTGTCAGTCACGTCTGTTAACGACAGCTCCCTCCTCTGTTGACAACGGCTCTTGGTGAATTGCTAGGTTTAGATTGTGAGGTTAGGAAAGGAAAACCCCAGGGATCTGTTTAAAAATCTATTTAACTCATCAACCAGAACAACCTTTCAGAACCTTCAGATCTCATGCACACAAGTGCTTAACTTTTTACATCCATGAGGAGTCTATGAACTTAGGTAAACAAATTGAAAATCCATAATGCTTCTCTTTAAATGCATAATAAAAGTTTATTGATTAATGATAGCAGGGGCAGCAGCAGCTCTTGATCAAACACACAAAATACATTTAAAAATGTGAACAGGTTGAAATAATTTGGTTAATATTGCAGAACTGAGCTTTCCTAATTAAATCTCCTAATTGTGTGTTTTAGAATGGACCGGGCAGACAGCCGGCCTTTAACTGCCACGCCCGGTCCTAACCTGATTCTGGCAGAATCTCTTAACAGAAACACCAAACCCTGTACAGAGTCCCAGCTGTCCCGTAAAAATTCTCCAAAACTCAGGGGGAGTGAACAGTTCAGATCCCAATCTAGTCTTGCAAAAATCCTTTTCATGTTCTTGGGTTCGTTGCGGAAAAGTTTCAAAAATCCGACACGACGGCAAAACGAGCTGAGGAAAGTCAAGGACTCTCCTAGCACAGGCTGAACGGCCTGAGCAGGCCACTTCTTCTGCTTTCTCTCGCAGAGGGAAGGATATATTGTTCTGTTCTATCTTCAACAAAATTGCAGACTGATCTAAACTGTTCTTTTCTTCAGTAGAGTAAAACTTTACTCATCCTGGACTAAAGTCAGATCGAACCATCTTCTGCGATGTCCCCGGACAACTCAACTCCGTTTAATTTGTGTCTGTCTCTCATTTTTATACTCTCCTATTTTCTTCAGAGACACATGCACATTTTTCTCCTCCCAAAACACACTTTCTAAACATTAGCTCGTTGTCTCAGTTAGCTCAGTAGCATGATTCATACTTTCCAAAACTTGTCTTATCTTAAGAAATCCGGTCCAGTCCGGCTTCCTCACTTCCTCTTTCTAGTTGCGACACAGTAAGAGGACTGGACTTCCTCTTTTTCTGTCAGCTGCTCAGAGAAACATATTAGAATTACTTCAAATCTCATTTATATTATAAATTTAGAATCATCACACCATCTGAATTAACTGAGACAACTTTCCAATCACTTGATCATTAAAAGTTATTGAAAACTTAAGGACACACACTTCAGCACAGACATTTTACTCCATGTCCTGTTTCTAAACTGCCACACAGCTAAGTTCCTCTTTTCAGCCTGCAGAACTCTGGTTACAAAGAATCATTTTTAATCTTCCCAAAAATTATAAACTGTTTCAAATCATTACTTAACATAAGAATATTTTCAAATCATCATTAAGCCTAGCACAATCATATCATTTTCTTTACTTAGCCTCTGTAAATGGCTGCTCTGGGATCTCAAACCTTGGCTCCACTTGACACCCGAAATCTACTTTATGTATTTCTGGTCACCAACATTTTCCCAGAGTGCCCACAGATGCTAATAACACTGGGAAAAAATGGATTCTCCTTTGTACTATAGATATTTAACTATGTACATTGTTATACCCTCTCTTTTTCTCTCTACTCTGCACATCAACTCCAGGAAGATGTTCCACCATGCTGGATGTATCTTCCGACAACTTGCTCCTCTGTAAACTGTTTCTGAGCCATGCTGCACTTATTTTATTGATCTAGTGTGTTTTATTTCCCTCCTATTCTCTCTCGTCTTAAAGAATTCACGTCAGAGACTTTGTGTTGGGTTTCACAGGTGTTCCTATTAAAGAGCTCAGTGGTTGTACTTCTCCGTGTAGGTGAATCTGGCGTATGCTTATGAGACCAAGCATGCTCTCTGTATGGTTCTGACTATGATGAGCGGTGGTGACCTGAGGTTTCACATATATAACATCGGCGAGCCCGGCCTGGACAGACAGAGAGTGAGTTTCTACGCTGCAGAAGTCTGCTGCGGTTTAATTCACCTCCATCAGATGTCCATATTATACAGGTGAGAGCGTTTCCTCATGAACCGAGTCTCACTGAGGCATGGAGATACTAACTCAAATGCTGTTTTTGATCTTCCAGAGATCTGAAACCAGAAAACATTCTCTTGGATGACAACGGTATGTACAGCTGCAGTGAGCACCTGTTGTTATTGTCTGCGCCATAAATAACCTCTAGTGTACTATCATAACCTGTGATCACATTCCAGCCGCCACCTTTTGCCTATTCTTAGCTCTGAATGATTCAGGTGATAACAGCATGAGGAAATCACTGCAGTCAATCACATTCATTCTCCAGGTGCATGTCGTGGAGAAGGAAATGTTGCTGCTGGTATTGTGAAATGGGTACAGTGCCTATAAAATATATTCACCCTTCTTGGATGTTTTTCCTTTGTCTTGCTTTTCAAAATTAAATCAGGATCAATTTAATTTGCCCTCTATGACGAGAGTTTACAAAAAAAAGACTCTTTCATGTCAAAGTGAAAACACATTTCTATTAGGCAATATCAAATAATTAAAAATATTAAACATAAGTAAGTTCTGGGCTCTGACTCAGACATAACATTCACCTTGTTGTCTTCAAACCATTTCGAAGCAGCTTTGGCTGTTTGCTACATCTTGTATTGTCAGGCTGTCCTCCATTCATTTTACCATCAGTCTTTAATGCCTTTCAGGGCCTGCTGATCAGAAGCCATCCCCACATCATGATGCTGCCACCACCATGCTTCACCGTGGGGATGGTGTGCTTGTGATGATGTGTAGTGTTTGGTGTCTCCCAAACACAGTGTCTAGTCTGATGACCAAAAAGCTCACTTTTGGCCACATCAGAACAACCTTCCTCCAGTTGACTTGAGATTGTCCCCACTTCTGGAGAACTCTAGTTAAGACTTAATGTGACGTCTTTTTAACAGTGGCTTTCTCTTTGCCACTCTCCCATAAAGCTTTGACTGGTGAAGAACAGGCAACAGTTGCTGTATGAAGAGTCTCTCCCATCTCAGACACTGAAGCTTGGAACTCCTTCGAGGGGACTCGTTGGTGTCTTGTGTCCTCCCTCACTAGTGTCTTTCTTGCACACTCTTGGCAGATTTCTGTGTTCCGAATTTCTTCCTTTTCTTAACGATGCATTTAACTGGACTCTAAGGGATATTCAGTGGACATTTCATTGTATCCATGCTCTGGCTTTTTACACAATTGTTTTGAGGGTTCTTTTGTCTTTGTCTGTGTGAGTTCTAGCCAGAAGTACTGAGTCACCAGTGACTGGACCTTCCAGATACAGGTGTCTTTATACTACAATCACATAAGACACATCCGCTGCACTCAGATGACCTCCCATTTCACTACATGTGACTTTTTGCACCTATATTGAATTAGGTGATTAATTTCAAAGGGAGTGAAAAGCAACCCCTTATTTTACAATTTCTATTTACATTTAACTGGCATTACTTCCTTGTAATCTGTGGTCATTTTGACATGAATGAGTCTACTTTCCAAATGGCTGTCAAAAAAGGCTAATTAAATGAACAATGATTCAATGTTGAAGTCTAAAAAGGGAAAATCTATTTATAGGTACAAAGACTGTTTGAGGAAGTAAAAAGCCTGTAAGCGTCGGGTGCGGCGTTACCTGTTTTGAGATGCTTCTGCGCCTGCATCTGGTTCCAAGAACCATTCCTGCTTCAGACTTCAGCACACCAGCAGGGGAGGAGGGAGGAAACGGATTCAGAGAGAAGTGAAAGTATGTCATGTAACCAGATCAGTGGATTTTTATTTGTTTCTGTTCCCCAAAGGACACATCCGCATCTCTGACCTGGGTTTGGCTGTGAAGCTGTCTGAGGGGAGTCTGGTGAGAGGCAAGGTGGGCACGCTGGGATACATGGGTATGTACACACTGGTATACAGGGAACTCAGTTAAAGTCTCTCTGAATTCACCAACTACATTTAAGACTTTAAAAGACATTTTAATACCATATAAACCAATAAAGTAAAAACCGGCAGTGTTTAACGGTAATCCCTACTGATATCATTACAATCTACATGCAACAGACAAAGTGTAGTAAATAAACACTTAGACTAGGTATGGAAGCAAAATTTTACACTATCTCAGATTTGACCAGGGCATGAGAAAGCTCTATTTTTGCCTTTACAGTAGCATCACAGCCACCACATAATATTTTCACTAAGCTGCAGTTGCTGATTTCAGCTCCCGAGGTGATCAGCCTCGAGCCTTACGGGATGAGTGCCGACTGGTGGGGCCTCGGCTGTCTGATCTACGAGATGACCGCCGGGCAGCCGCCTTTCAGGGCCAAAGGAGAGCATCCGAAACCCCCAGAGATGGAGAGAAGGATCCAGAAACAACAGGAGGAATACGGTGACAAGTTCAGTCAGAAGGTGAAGGACCTCTGCTCCTTGGTGAGTTCATGGAAACAATCAGAAACTGCTTTTGGTCAGCTTTCATAAGTCACAATGCACCTTTGTTCACAGCAGACATTTTAATGTCTCATGGCAGGAAAAAGCACAGCTAAAACAAACTCTGTTGGATTGAACGGACTAATAGGAAAAGCCTATACTTCTTTAGACTTTGGTCTAATTTTTGCTTTTTCTTGTGATGTACTAGATAATTGAGTTTCTTTTTGGATATCCTTCAATTGTCACACATTCAGAAGAAAAACATCTGCTAACATTATTTATTATCACAAAGGCCAAAGCCTCTGATGACGAATAATATGTTGGCCTTCCTCAAAACACTACAATGATGAGACAGTCAGCCATTCATCAGGTGCAATTTAGCAAAATTTGGGGGGAAAATTTTTTCAGGTTTCACGTTCCCTTCTGGGTCAAATTGTAAATATTAATATATAATCTTACATTTCTTGTCCTTCATGAAAGTAAATTAAATGTTTATGTTTTGGATTGTTGGTTAAACTAAACAAACCATTTGTAGATGTCACCATGAACTTGTGGTGGATATATTGCTGATATTTACAGACAGAACAGTTGATTAACAAGGGAAAACTAGAAAAGCACTCGGAGAGTGCATACCTCTGCCAAGGAGCTTCAGTCCACCCCCAACACAATCTTCCAATTCACATATTTTGTATGGAACATGACAGATACAAATGTAATTACATACAGTTCAAATTTCCTACAGACAATGCGGCCTTCACCCCATCCGACCTAATGAACAGGCAGCCTGTTCATTAGGTCTGGACAGGAGATAAGAATGCCGGCCCAACAGTGCGTATGTCGCTCAGGAAGGAAAGGGAACTCTGTAATTGTTGCTGTCTGTCGCGTGGAGACCCAAAAACTCGTGGTCACAGGGGGTCACCCCAAAAACAAGAGTGCCCTCTGGTGGCTTTTAGAGTAAACCGCATTTAATTGTTCACCCGGTTACACTTACATTTTTAAAAAAATCCTGGATCCAGACAGTGATCCGCAATACCAAAATTTCATCATTTCTTCCTTGTCCCATTTCACACATTTCCTGAAAATTTCATCCAAATCTGTCCATTACTTTTCGAGTTATTTTGCACACAAACAAACAAACAAACAAACCAATGCTGGCCATCGCATAACCTCCTTGGCGGAGGTAAAAATAAACAGTTGCAGGGCTACTTGTTAATTTTAAAGGTGCATAACAGAGATCTTCAATGAGGTTTGCAGCAGACTTTTGAAAAATTAAAATTAATTAAAATTCACCCTTTTTCATAGCTAATGCTAGGACGTTTCATTGCAGCCTGATTTGATGTTATCAGTGACACCTCTGTTTTCCCTGCTACAAAATGCTAAACTGCGTTGCTTCTTCCTTCAAGGAATTAACAACCTTTCTTTATTGCAGCTATTAACCAAGGACCCAAAGGAGAGGCTGGGCTGCCAGGGCTCAGGTGGCAGAGAGGTTCAGTCTCACCCTTTCTTTAAGAAAATAAACTTCCGGATGCTGGAGGAAGGACTGGTTGAGGCTCCATTTAAACCCGATGCAAGTGGCTGTAATGTTTACATGACTTGAGAAAGATGTAGACGCAGAAAGATGATAACCTCTACTTGTACACAAGCTCTCTGGTGGAATTTACTCTAATTTGTTCTTTCTCCTTCAGCCCAGACTGGTGTACTGCAGCGACGTGCAGGACATTGAAGAGTTTTCCACAGTGAAGGGCGTCACTCTGGACCACACAGACAGTAACTTCTACTCCAAATTCAACACAGGGAAGGTTCCCATTAGTTGGCAAAATGAGGCACGTTTATTATTCTGTTACACTGCAGCATCTGTTCAGTAGTGTTGTCACAGTACCACATTCTGACTTCAGTATGATACCTGCCCCAATACACAGATAGTGAAATGATACGGCAGCTAAAACCTAGTACATAACAAACCCTAATGGAATGACAGAAGCAAGGCAGAGACCATAAAACAACTAAAATGCACTCAAGCGATATGCAGACCTAAACATGGCAGGTAGCCCTGTGACCTTGACCTTTGACCTTTTGACCCAAAAATTAATGAATGACCAGGGTAGGTCAAGATCAACATCTGTGCTGAGTTTGATTGTCCTATCTGTCTTTGTTATCGATTTATGGTGCAGGACATACACACCCACACCCACACCCACATACATACAGACAGACAGCAGCAAATTCAAGGTCAAAGGTCAAGTTCAAGGCCAAGAGGTGCAATGAGGTAGTCCTACCCTTAGATATACCAAAGTTCATCATTGCAAGCTTATATAGTAGATTATAGGGGATTTTGCATTAAGTAGCCCTGTGACTTTGACCTTTGACCTTTTGACCCCAAAATTAATGGGTGCCCAGGGTAGGTCAGGATCAACATCTGCGCTGAGTTTGATTATCCTGTCTGTATTTGTTCTCGAGTTATGGTGCGGACATAGCCACCCACATGCATACATACATACATACATACATACAGACAGACAGACGGCCGTGACCGCCCTACCCACGGACGATTCCGTCGGCGTGGGTAACAAGAGTGAATTACTGTACCACAGTGGGTTTATATGATCACAGCTGCAGGAACTCTTCATTGAGATCTTTCTGTAAACGTTCATGACTCTCCACCGTTGGACATTACGCTGGTTTTAAAGCATAATGTCCAACGGATATTATGCTTTAAAACCAGTGGAGAATTCGGATGGAAAAACCTCAGACGTTTTTTTATAACTCCACAAATAAAAACTAAACAATTAAAATTACAACAGAGCTGTTGGAGAATGTGTGGACATGTTGACGCCAATCACTCCCACATCTTTTGGTCATGCATTAAGATACAATCATTCTGGAACAATGTCATACATAGAATGGAGGAAATCTTAAACGTAAAACTACCCCGAGACCCTCGATTTGTCTATCTGGGTCTAATACCTGGTGAAACACTTGAAAAGAAAGATACTTACCTTTTTAAAATCCTAACCATTGCTATAAAAAAGGCCTTGACAAGAAACTGGCTGAAAAGTGACCCTCCTAAGCCACGACAATGGCTGGACATTGTTGAAGAAATATACACCATGGAAAAATTGACTTTTCGCCTGAGAATCAGAGAAGGGGATTTGGAACTAAAATGGCAGAAATGGACTGCATTCATTGTCAAATCCCAGCAATGATGGACTATATTAAAATGGAAGAAGAAAGAAAGAAAGTACAAGAACATGGAAAACCTCCCCCAGTATGTTATAGACTTTGTTTTTGTTTTTTGCTGGTGTTAATGTAACTGTTACCGAAAAAATGACAAAATAAAAAGTTTAAAAAAAAAAAAAAACCAGTGGAGCAGCATTTTAACACACATTTTAATAACCCATTTGCACTCTGTCTGCAGGAATTCATTCTATCCTCATGACTGATTTTTAGCAGCTTGCAGTAATGAGCATTACAGCTGAAAATATCCAATTTGTGGTTTTTCTGATCGGTATTTGTTTTTGCATCCTCTTGTTTCGGCACCATGAAAGCTGCAGCAGCTTGTTATATGGGAGGGGGAAAAACAGTTAGCATGTCTACTATACCTGCAGAGTGAAAGAAGAGTGCAACTCAGAAATACAGCTTCTATTAAAATATTTCCATTCCGCAAGTATTGGAGCAAGTAAAATGAGAAATGGTATTGTTTTCACTGGCAGGGTATTGCAATATCTTTCTCCTATCGGTACAACCTACAAAGCTCACCATCTTTTTCCCTCTCTCATGCAGATAATAGAAACGGGATGTTTCACGGAGCTGAATATTTTTGGCCCTGTAGGAACTCGCTCTCCAGATCTAGACTGGTCCCAGGCCCCCACGGTCCCCAAAGTCCCTAAACGCCGCCTGCTGGACCGAATCTTCCGCAGACATGTAAGGACTCAGCTTACAGCCTCTGAAAGGGAGAGTGCGGTTATATGACACCTGAACGTTTATTTCCTCCAACAGAACTCTACAGACTCACCAGACGAAAGCAGAGACAGCTTGCTGTCCAACAACAGCTACGTGAGGTCAGGACTCCTCAGTTCGACACTCTGAGGATAATCCCAGCACAGAGACTGCTTTAAAGGCAAAAACACAGCCATCCAGTGTAGCAGCAAAGGACTTCTCCCCCTGCAGATCAAAGCACAGCATCTCTTTGTGTCTGCACTGTTCTCCCCTCACTCACAGTTACACTATATTAGCACTTGCTTCTTCATCCACTCTCAGGTAAAACTGACGTATAATTTTACCTTCTGTTACGCACAGCAGCAACGCAGCATTTTATAAACAGAACGCACCATTTTTTAAGTACTTGAATTTTGATACAGAGAGGATGGCATGTGGAGCTACTTAACAACCTTAATACTGATGTTAACAGTTGTACTGTTTTAGTTGAAGCAGCAGAACCTAAAATAAGCCATATTTTTTAATACAGTGGTTTTCATCTACAGTTTAATGCAGATTAAGTTTAATAAACAGGAAAAGCATACATCTGACGTTTTGCTCTTTTCTTGTGACATACTGAACACTCTTTGTGGTGTCTTAAAAATCTTCAAATGTGACAAAAGGGAACAGATTCTTGTTGTGATAAGCCACAACTTGTAATAAGGAGTCACATGTTGGCCTTGATTAAAATACTAAAGCAATGAGTTTATTAGCTGTTCATCTGTAAGAATTGTGAACAAATTTTTGTTGTTACGTTGTTTCATTCTGTTTTTTTTTCACTGTTTTAAAAATAAATTAAAAATCTTTTGGATTATTGGTAAAATACAGATGTTCAGACTTGCAATGGACATTTTAAAAAATATTTTCTGACATTTTATAGAAAAAAAATTGTTAAGAAGAAGAAAATCAATAGTTTCAAGCATACTTTTTTGGGAGGTGTGTGTGTGTGGGGGGGGGGTGTCCATTTTATTCATAGACTGTGAAATGGGGTAAAGACAGGAGAGAGACATGCAGCAAAGGGTTGTGAGCCAAACTCAAACTCATGACCGCTGCTGGAGACCTGTGCTTACGTGGTCACTCAGTAAGCGATACAGCAGCCCAGTTGCAGGCATACTTAACCTACAAGCTTCACAACAGAGGTCAGTAATTGACTTCTATCTAAATCCAAATCTATCCAAACCCAACGAGCATGCAAAAAGAGACCCGAGCTGAGGGGCGCCTGAGCACAACTAGACCTAAATAGACAGCAGAATAATCAGACACAACTGAAAATGCTAAACTCAAAGAGAAAATAAACACACAGTAGCATGGAGGACTATTAATGATATCGATTAACCAGATTCTCCTGCCACATTTTCTCTAAAGTCCCATTCTGACCCCTCCAGGTGCATTTGCGATTTCACCATGGACCCCAAACTTGCGCAGACAGCAAATATCAAATTCTGTCAAACTAATAAAACCTTCATGTGGAGTCTTATCAATTGTAACAAGAGATAGGTCAGCGGATAATACAGAGAAAAATCAACTCTTTTCACAGATGAAGAGGGCAGTCTTCAGGACTGGAGGTGGAGCGTTCGGTCAGGAGCATGCTTGCTGTTTTCTTGACTACCACAATGTTGTAAGCTATGAATTCCTCCCTCAGGGTCAGGCACTCAACCCTCACTGCAACTTCATCCTCCTTGTCGAAATGGAATTCAAATTGAAAGGCTGCTTTTTTGGCAGTCTAGGGGATTCAGTGCTCATTGCAGGAGGTGCTTGACATGCTAACAGAACTGAGTTTTAAGGGAGCATTGCATGAGTGTTGCAGGAGCGCTGGGAGCGGTGTATTGCTACACAAGGAGACTACTTTGGGATGGCTGCCAAGTATGTTTGGGTTGTTTTTCCTTTACTAGGTGCAGAATCTGGGACCTGTTCCATAAAGTGTGCTCGGAACAGTATTAAAGTCTAACACCTGACTTAAATAAGCCTAAGAAATTAGTCCGTGCTGAACCGGTTCCGAAAAAGGTCAGTTTGGGTTCACACAATCAGGCTAATTTGATACAGGTTCAAGTGATCGAGATAATTTGGTGTGCGTGCTATTCTGAAGTTAATTTTATGTAAACTTCATTATTTGGATTGATACTGTAAAACCTTGTCTTCCCATCAGGTTGGTGTTATAGAAACTCTGGTTAAACAACTCGGGTTTAGCCTGAAAGTTAGCCTGCCCTGGACCAGGCTAGTTTCACAGCACAAGTTGCCAGAGTAACTGAGCTTCAACTAGGCTGAGATTGTTGAATACTTTTATGGAATACCCCCCTGAACTTCTTGATCGCATCTCTTATAATAACAATAACGATGTTACAGCAAATGCAAAGTAAGAAACTAAAATAATTTGTTTATTCACTACACAAAAATAGATTTTTATAAAAACCAAAAGTCCCATTTCCACCTCCCACACCAACATTGTCTTCCACTCTGATATTGGGCATACTGACACACAGTCTCAACACCCATGGCAGTAAAATTAAATTCTACCTGACCCAGTTAACTGGAACTGAACATGATCACACTCAGGAAGCAGGATCTGTGGAGCAGTGAGGACTTCTAGTTTATAAGCCAGAAGTGTTGGGAACCAGATCTTAACTGTCAAAGACATGATTTCTTTTCTTGAAATACACATTTCATTAACCAGGTCAGCTTTGTCAATGCAGCATTTTTTTTATTTAACCCAGAGTATAAAACAGTAAATAACTGGCACACATTATCAAACAAATAAAATTAGCAAACAACAAAGAGCACTAACGCCGGCAGAATCAACTCTTGCTACAGAATGACAGTGTGAAATGCTGAAGTGGGTCCGTTTGGCGGCAGAACATTGGGGGTTCAACATAATACCCAAAATATGGGTTAGGCTGACCTCCAGTAAGATCTCTCTACAGCATAACACCAAAACATACATGTTTGAAGCCAGAGCACCGAAGGTAAGTTAATTTAGCTGTCAAAAGTTCAGTGTGGAATGTCTCCAGATGGCACGCTAATCCATTATTAGCTCAGTGTAACATTTCTACGGTGAAATTGTCAGCTGTTAACTTCGTTTGCTAAATTAACATCACAGGAGCTGCAATGCTGCTTCTCTGAGCTACTGTTTCCTGCAGCATGTGGTGCTTTAATATTACTGTCTAAAGGTGGAGCGATGTTTTGACTAGCGGTGTGTAAGTACTGAATTCATTGTGTTCATCCTTCCCACGGAGGGCTGCGTCTTCCATCCACTTCCGTCTCCACATGGTACAGCATGTCAGCAAGTGTGTGTTCAATCACTGCTCCCCAGCCCATATCACTCATCTGGGAACAGGAAAAAAAACACATTTACAGATGACCGGTGAAACAATAACTGACAAGATGTGAGGTCTTCAAGGAAGGAAGGAATCTCTCACCGGTTGGTACTTGACGTCCTTCGGAGGGTATTTGAAATGTGGCCCAAAATTGACAGACACCTGAACAGAAACAAGAATAAACATTAGCAATCCAGAAAAGCAAAAAAAAAAAAATGAAACCAATGCAGTACGTGTACTTACTGTACAGCTCTTGTACAGGGAGATAGCTGGGAAGTAGAGGCCTTCGAAGAGGTTTTCAAAGGCAACACCTTGGTTCACTCCATTTTTATAGAATATCATCTGAAAAACAGGTTTTACGAGTTAACGTTGAGCAGCAAACGACAGAATTTCTAACTGCAGTTATTCTAGTGAAGTGTCTAACCCTGCTGGGGCTCATCGACTTGAGGCTTTTCTCTGCTTTGTCCACGTAGTCCTTCTCCTCAAAGTACAGGTAGCTCTTGAACTTAATTAGTGCCTTAAAAGAGAAAACAATGCAGACATAAGTAAGAGAACATACACCGAGCAGGCATAACATCATGACCACCTGCCTAATATTGTGTTGGTCCTCTTTATGTGCTCAAAAATGCTCTGAACCATTGGGCATGGACCAGAGGACCTCTCAGGGTGTCCTATGGGGTCTGGAACCAGGATGTTGGCAGTGGGTCCTTTGGGTACTGTAGCAATCAAACGTGTTCCACTGCATCCTGTTGATACTTGATCAGAATGGGGTGTAGGAAGCTTGGAGGTCAAATCAACATCTTTGGCCATTGTCATGTTCCTCCACATGTTCCTGACTGTTTGATGTTGTTTCCATGTGGTGGGGTGCATTTTCCTGCTGGGGTAGGCCAGCGACATTTGGGATTTCCATTTGCATGAGGGAGTGTGTTTGTTCTGGGACAATGTTTATTTGGGTGTCTAAGTCTCATCAACATGGATGTTAAAATCCAAGGTTTTCCATCAGAACACCACATAGTACCAATATGATCAATGTTATTTACTTCACCTGTCAGTGGTGAGAATGTAGTGGCTGATCGATGTATGTAAATTAATAAAAGCATGCGGATAAAATACTAAAAACCCAACAGCATTGCACTGAGGACAAGTCGTGTCTTTGTAAAGACATCTGTGCTGCTGATTTAACTGAAGTGCTTCTCATTAAATGCCAGGTGTTACCTTGTCCTTGTACGTGTCAGGCAGAGCCTTGGCTGTCTCCGTCTCATCAGGCAGCTCTATGAAGAAGCCCAGCGTGTCTCCCTGACCGTAGCTGGAGGAATAATGCTTTCCTATCGACTGGTGAAAGCGTGTGCCCTTCTTACTGCGCCATGAGTAGCTGAACTTGTCATAACCCAGAGGAGCCTGCAGGTTACCTAACATATGAACAAGGAGAACTGTGTTAACATTTTAAGAATTCTTCTGACAAAAGAACAAGACTGTGTTTCCCTACAAAGTCTTCTTTAACCTCAGCTATTATATGGCAAAAGTTCTATTTTCAGAAATCAAATAAAAATGCGCAGGTGCACACTGGTCTGCTCCACGTCTGTTATCATTTCAGTGTGAAATAACCATGTTTAAACTGTTTATTATGCTGCGAACGCTAACTTTTTATGCTGATTTAAAATTCATTCAGGCCAATAAACGTAACAAATTAAAATTACACATGAAAAATTTTGACATATTTTGTTAAATAGAAAAAAACAAGTTGCAGAAAGACATGCTGAAAAAGTGTCACTGTTCTTTCATGCAGCAAGTAAGGTATAAATAAACCCAATTATATAATAAAGCAGGTCTATCTGGATCGTAAACACAATCTCAATCTATTTCTTCTTGATAAAAGGAGTCAGGATAGTGTGGGAATGTATAAACTGCAGTGATTGTTTACAGCTGATTTGTATGATTTTCAGTGTTATTGCAACGTTGTTTTGTACCTTTCTACTCTACAGTCTGATCATAAACAATCCACATTATTTCTAAATGTACAGAGGTTCGTCTGAAGACTACTCACCAAGTGGTTGAGACCAGCCCAGTCTGGCTGCAGTCTCTGGAGGCATGTCATCAACAGAAACCTCAAAGTACCAGGAGCCTTTCCGCACCCCGTGGGAGGCTCGGACCATGGAGTAACCCTTCTCTCCGGTCACTGTCAGACGGTCGTCAGAGATTTTCAACTGAGGGGCTGAAGGTGAACATAAACAGTGTTTCAAATAGATTATACAACATGAACAAACTACTTTTCCTTTAATTTTCCTCTTGAGTGCTGAATACCTCTGTCGTGTAAGGCCAGCAGCACCCTCTCGTACAGACAGGCTCTGTACAGATCACCAGGTATGGGTTTGCCAGCCCAGCAGTCCAGCTCCAGCTTTTCGGGGTCTGGAGCGTGGGGGTCCGGTTCTGCCAGGATGTAGCGGTATCCGTCTTTATTAAATGGGTGCTCCAGCGGGTAACCATGAGGAGGCAGCCGCTGGGCCGAGAACAGAGGGTCGCTGTGACGACGGACGAAGACATGTTAGTTTAAGCGGCAGTAGCATGGACAATCTTCAACCTGAATGAAATCATTCTGACTTAACAGTTTAAAATAAACTTATCCAGTAAGATGCATGTTTACTTGTCAAAAAGCATTTAACTGGAATAGAACCTTTCTGACATGCAGTACGTGAGCATCTAATCTTCTGGAAATACAACAGAATAGGAAGTTTTTTCCCCAACTGTGTTGAGAAAATGTCATTCATTCAATAGGATTAAACGACCTAGATCACTAGATCACTTCACTGTGTTTTAAACACACTGGCAGGTTTGAGAGGCATGTTATCTGAAAAAGAAAATTATGTGCTCTTTGGCGCAACTATAAAGCCTTCAGTGACTCTGCTGTGACCAATAGACAAGTGATAAAAATTCCAGGACTTTTTAGGGGCTGCAATTCCACAGAGCAGAGAGGAGACAAGTATGGAACAAATTTAAAATATGATAAATATTTATAGTATGCAGAGCTAACATTATCTGCTAACACCTGTTGGCACTTGGAAAAACACTTTTTTATTTTATCAAACTGATAAAATAAAGAGTCACTCAATTTCTGTTTGTTTATGCTTTATGTCATTCTAACTGTGTCACACTGCATGGAAGACATTTCTGAGTTCTCTCCACTGCTAGCCAATAGCTGTGCTGTTTCCAGAGGTGCACAACTTCATATTGCAGTGAAATGAGCCCACAGTGGGGAAAAAACGTGACAGTAGCAACACCCAGGAACTGCTTAGAGTTTAAAGGGTTCATGTTAATTCCCACTCAGTACCTTCGCGTTCTCTTTGTCGCTCCTGCAGCCGCTCCCTCTTGCTGCTGCTGTTGTTTGCGTTTGGCCCCTCTTCCTTTTCCTGGGCCAGGGGCCAAAGCACCTTTAAGAACACCAGACGGATTATTCAACTGAACCCAAACAAAAGAAGGAATACACACAAGCACACAGGCAGTCAGTGGCAAAGTTCATGTACACTGAGGCGCCAGTTTGTTAGTTATAACCAAAACAGTTAATCCAACAGTCATGCAAGAAATCCTCCATTCATGAAGGGTCAGTTTTTGTTAAATCACCTTTTTAATATGTTTTAAGGTAGACTGTATGTTAAAACACTCCAACTCACATGATGCACCCAGCCAACCGTCGCTCAGCTCCCACTTCTACTGAGCAGCATCTGATTGTAGTTACAACCATACAAAAGCTTGCTTGACAAAGCTATGCTGCAAGGGACACCTGCTACTGACACTATTCTATGGACACACGAAGAATGGTATTCAGAAAATCAACACACCAAACATCTCTGATTCTTTAGGAATTGAGGATTTATTGCAGGGCTGTTTTACTAACTGCATCAGCTTTAGTCAGCTGTAGCTAATAACAGGATAATAAGACCAGCAGCAGTGCAGACGTTGGTCTCCAGAGTGCTGCCATTGAAGGTAATTGAAAACAGTCTGTGAAAAAGTACGAATGACACTTAACAAGTATCTTACTGCCAATTCAAATACACTTCAGTGTCTTCTGAGGACTGAGTTTTCCTAATGTTTTCCCACTGATAATGCCAAGACTGCCACTGAGCACACACACTCAAACACAAACACACACACACATGGTGAAAGCAGGTTATTATGCGTCTGGTGGACACAGGGAGACAGCAGGCACAAAAAGGCAGGAATTAGTTCGCTTGGCATTTTCCAAACACTATCAGCCTCTCGAAAAACCTCTTCAGTGGCCCTGACGCATTGCTCTCAAAGTAAGTAAAGCCAACTTTATGGAGCCCGATGTCGAGATCTACTGGTTAGACTCTGGTCATTTTCCTACCGTAATAAATGCTGGTTAGTTTTTGGACAAAATCAGTTGTTAGTAGAGAACTCAAAAATCAAAGTGCAAAAGACAACTCTTATCTTCCGCATTTCTAAATAAAGCAGGTACCACTCACAGATATGCAATACTGGATCATTTTCATCAACAAATACATGACCTAGTATAATTACTTGTCTTGTTTGTTTAATTAATCTCTTTATCTACTTGTGCTAAAATCTGATGATGCTTTAAGTCACATTTATGCACAAATATAGAAAATTCTAAACAGTTCACCAAACGCCAAGCACCACTTTACATCTGAGACTTCAGTTACTGAGTTAAAGGTTTAACCACTGACTTGTCTGATTCGCTGTAATGAGAGCACATAATGACAATCCAGTTACAATTAATGTCTGACCTTAATAAAACGTGAAGTGATTTTTAAAATGTGACCATCGCTGGCTAAAATAAGGCTGCAACTAAATTATTTCCATTACTGATTAATAGTTTGGTCAGTAAAATGTCAGAAGACAGTGATCAGTTCTAACAGGGTGGCTTGTTGTATTTGACCAAACGTCTGAAACTTGACACTGTTAAGTTTATCTTCATAGGTAACAAACAAGCATATTTGCATTTTAGCAATTGTAAAAATTGTTTCAAATTATTGTCTGTCAGTCTTACTTCAGATCTTACAGTTTAAATTCAATGTTAGGGCTCTAATGGTCCTCGAGAAGGGGAGGAAGGAAGAGGATGAGGCTAATTAGCATTGGGTGAAAGCCAATGGCAAATCAAAAATGGCACTCCACTCTCACATACATTACACCGTGGAGATTAGAGTGTCATTTCAGTCAGGAGATTCTGCGGGATTTCAGAGCCCATTAGCAGCAAGCCAGAGACGAGGAAGGTATGTTCACCGATGGGGGGAAAAGCTTTTGAGAGGGAGGTGGAGGGGAGGGGGCACCAAACAGATGCAGAGAGCAGACAGGAAGGTTACAACTGGACGTGGATGAAGTTGCCCACAAGTTGCTTATTGAGGATCAGTTTGGCTTGGTTTGAGCTGGGGGCAAACTGTATTCTGATTAGAAGCTCAGGGCCAACTTCTATCCAGAGGGTTACAAGACACAAAACACACTGATCAGCTCCAGATGGCAAAAACACCACATATTCACCTGAGAAAGAAGATCCACCTGGAACACAATGCACACAATCACTATGGTCATCACATTTCACACTGTCCCACTCTGAGTTTGGGGAGTTAACACTTCTCATGTGGGTGCTTTCTCGCCTAACTGTTCTCTTGGTGCACTTTGCTTTGGCTGTTAAAAGTTAAACTCTGGTGCCTGAAAAGTAGGGCCGCTGTCGGTTTCTGAGCAAACTGGTGCAGTTTGTTTGTGGTGTGAAAGCAAAGCAGACCAACCACAGGATTTTATGATAGTAGCATAGCAGTATTAGTAAACTCTTAAATCTTTCTGCTGATGCAGTGCAATGTTCTGTATACAAAAGAAGTGAGTACAACCCTGTGCTAGCTGTGTTTCTTTCCCGTTAACATATTTGTTGTTCTATATTCCTACCATTGAGCCCACCAGCCGTGGGAGTAGCAGTGGTCTGTTTCTGTGTGTCATACGAGGGTCCAATATTTCCCAGGTCCTACAAAGGAGAAACAAACTGAAATTACACTTCAAATATATGCAGACATGCTTCAATTTCTGCAGGGAAAGCACTTCCTGTGTGCTATATATCTGAAACATTTAAAGTGGTAAATACCTGGTCCAAAAGGCCAAATTTGGGGTACTCCTCCTCAGGGTCTTTACTCCCAGGGTCAGGGTGCTCCTTTACCAGGAAAACATCTCGCTCTTTGCTCTGGAAAATAAACAACTACTTTTATAAAACTATTTCAATACAACTTGAGTATTAATACCAACGTGGGAATTTCTTGTATTCTTGTCCTCACACAAAGGGGTCAATAGTTGGATTTTGTAACACAACAGGAATGAGTAAAAAGTCAACGCTTAAAGGGAAGGATGAGACAACATTCCTTCCTAATGTCTGAATTAACACAGACTGGGTTTACATGGTGGATTTAAAACATTGTTGTCTAAATTCTTGATGAATGGATTGTGGTTCCCTGATATACACCACGGCATTACCATTGTCTTCACTATGTTGTTGGGCCAGGTGAGCTTCCCCGGCCTCTGACGAGTTGTCATGCACTCCCAGTACTTGTCAATAAATGGTATGATATCCTGCAAAAAAAAAGAAGATAATCATTTCCATACAAATTAGTCATGCACCCAGCCCCAACACATTCTAAATTACCCACATTCTAAATTTTCAGGTTTGAGTTTGTAAAATGACCTAAACTGAAAGTCAAGCAGGGCTGTAACAAACAATTACATTCATCATTGACTGATGTGTGATTTTGGCACACAAACTGTGGCTTTGGATTACTGTGATGTTTTAAGACAAATATTGGTGCTGAAATGTGAGAAAAACACGTTCAGTCGTCGTTAGATAAACAGAACGGGTGCATGTCTGAAAGAGGTGTAACTGTTTGAGCGCTAAAGTTTACTTGATAAGCCCTATCACTGTGTTTTACCTTGTCTTTGGAGAACATGGTCTTTGGGTGCTCTTCTTGTGTTCTGGACCGCCATGTGAGGTTTGCCAGAGCTGTGAGACACATCTCCTTCAGGTCTGAAACACAAAAACACAGCATCAGTCAGTGAATGATGTAAAACACTGATTATATCCAAGCTTGAAGCTAAAGTTAGGTTAATGGAAGGATAAAGCACAGAGAACACCTACTTGCTTGTTTCCTGAGGAAGTACGTGTTGCCGCTGTGATGGCAGACGTTGCAGTGAAACACATAATTGGTCATGAAGGGCAGACAGGTCCTGTAGAAGAAGAGGACAAGAGGTCAAAGACTGCATCGTTTAAAATGTCAGTACATTCACACGGCTGCTGATATTCCAGTGACCATGTACTGAATTATTGTTTCACACAGTGATTATACGTACGCAGTGTCAATGCCAAATGTGTCTGCGGTGAACCACTTCATACACAAGGCACACTGCAGCTCCACCTCCCCCAGCTGCCTCCCACTCTCTTCATCTCCAGATCCAGTGAGAGCATCAGCAGCCTCTGAGCCTTCACCAGCTGCCTCCTGGGAAGTTGTGAAGTCATGGTGAAGTACAGTATATAAATTCAAACACATCAAGTGACAACTTTTTTATGCTTGATACAAGACGAAAACTTTCATAGTTCTAAATTTACATGATTAAAGTATGAGAAACATCTGTCTGATGTTTTAAAATATCATTTATTTATTTTTTTACAAGACATTGAGCTTGTAACATGCAGGCAAACCATTTAAATTAGCACCACAAAGTTCTGTATGACAAGTGTATAGCCAGATCTGAAATGCCACCCAGAGCAACGCACTATTATGGGTGCCTTTTGTAGTGTTATACAAAAAAAAAAAAACATTTCTTTCAGCTTTTCACGGTTTCAAAAATTATTTTTCAGTTTCTAGGCAAATGAACTTCCCTTCCAAAATCACCCTAAGAATGATTCATTCCCTCTAGTTGTTGAAGCTATCTGGTGAAAATTCTTGTATTTTTTTTATTGCAATAAATATACACAGAAAAACAAAATATCAAAATGTCACTTTTTCCAGTTTAATGCAGCCCTACTATAAATGGAAAATAACAGTTCAGCTACACTGCTATTCAAAAGAAAACGGACAAAGTTAAAAACAACACCATGATAATAATAATAATAACATTTTTACCATTCCTTCTTTGCCATTTGACGATTCAGTATCCATACTGGTGGGTAGTTCCCCAAATGCAGCATCCCTGAAAGTCAATAAAAAAGTCCACATGACGCGATTATTACTTTGCATACAACATGTAACTTTTAATGGGATTGGTACATTAATAAACGAGACAAGTGCAATAGTGATTCTAGTAAGTTTCAACATTTGTCAGAGAGGAAAATAAATACAAAAATGTTAAACTACATTAATGTGAAATCACATAGTTAAGTCAACGCACTGTAACTTGTACAGCACATGTAAAACATCAGATATTGAGCCAAAGAGCTTCCCAACAGAGGAATAATAATAAAATAAGTTAAATAATAATAAGATCCTACAGTATTATTTTATATAAATTTAACTGACTAATCTAAATAGTAACACTAAGACTACAACACTATAAATAATACATATTAACTAAAAAATATATACATATGGGATATAACGACCTATTTATTGCCCAGAATATTCCATTTTTCTCGACACCGTGGGAGGCACCCTTTCCTATCAATTCTATATTCAAACATTTTCAACCTTTAAGATTTCTTGTTCATGTAATGTACATTTCTAGGAATCACTGGACATTATTAGGTAGTCTTCACATTTCTTTGAAACATGATAAGCGCATAAACGGGCACACATTTCGTGTCAGCTCGTATGTGTTCCTCTGTTTTCCCGTTACTGTTTATGTCTAGTTATAGTGTAGCGAAAATTGATACTATTCAAATGGAGTCTAGCCTATGGGAAAGATATCGATACATACGAAGACTTAAGTTATAATTCGTAGATTTTATAGGTTGAAAGCAGAGAGAGGAACGTTACATTGTCAGGTTTGTTAAGATAGACATGTTCTCTCTTCACGAAGAGCAGCTTCACTGTGTGGTGGCTAACGCCCGTTAGCTTGCCAGTTTGCAAACAGCGGTTATAACAAAAGTAGACCGTATATGGAGGTTGTATTTTCTCAGATAACCGGAGTTAAATCCAAGACCTTTAAACCATTAAAAAATATGTTGGAAGAAGCAGGCTTACCCCTCTCCTGTCTCCGGTTCTGTTGTAGCAGCGCTGCCCGCCTCTACCTCCGACGCCATGTTTCAAATCAATGAAAACAAAACTTATCGCGAGAAGATGCGGCCGAGACTACAGGTCCGGGTTAGAGGTTCAGCTCAACAGCGACGCCGCAGGTTCACAGGTGAACTTCTTGATGTAAGGGTTTTGGTTTGTAGTTTTTTATTCGTTTTACTACAACCAGTTGCTCAAACCGTTTCATGATATGAACTCAGATTTGTTATGATGTCCCCACAGACACTGCAGAACAAAAACCAGAGTCCTACGACTCAGGTAAATTTTTTAATTGATCATTTGAGAACATTCAAAAATATATGTAGCAACAATTTCTCTCGGAGGGAGAGGAATGTCAAAAATACAGATAGATTTGTAATACACAATATGACAAAAATGGCTAGGGGGTTTATGAAAAGAAATAAAGCAAATAAATAAAATAGGCATTTGTAATAGCACACAGGCACAAATGAGTGTAACATGTAATGAAGCAATAGCAGTCCCAAGAAAAAAAGAGGACTAACAATTAGAATAACACACATGTAGACATCTCTGCTCTAAACTACACAAATAACACTGACATGTTTGTTACCTGTACAACCAACATATGCTCTTCATACAGTACTCCTGCAGAAATGAGGCCGTTCCTCCACATGACCTGGCAACATCTGTACTAAACATGGCTACATTGGGATATATATATTTGTGTGTGTGTGTGTGTGTGTGTGTGTGTGTGTGTGTGTGTGTGTGTATGTTCACATATGTCAAATGTGAACATATATATATATGTTCACAATAATATGTGTGTGTGTGTGTGTGTGTGTGTGTGTGTGTGTGTGTGTGTGTGTGTGTGTGTGTGTGTGTGTGTGTGTGTGTGTGTGTGTGTTCACATTTGAAAAAACAACAAAGTTATACACATGATTTGCATTAAAATACAAGAAATCCCCAGGCTTTTTTGTATAACTATTCACAACTATTTACAAAACCATTTGATGTCCAAAGAGACAAACGCAACAACATTCAGCAAACAGCATGCCATTTATTATCTATCATAACTCTGGTTTTATGTGCTTCATCTGATAAATATTAACTAATATACTGGCTGCAGTTCATTATCATCATGTCAGACTCATTCCATGAAACAGGAAGTGCTGTCTAACAGAAGACAGCATATGGACATGTTAAGTTTTAAAAAAATGGATTTTCACTGGAAGGGGCCCTTTAATCATGTAATTATCTTTTTTTTTTACTTTGTTGTGTTATTACAGCTATCTGACTTGCACATTTGGGTTGCATGGTGGCTCGGTGGTTAGCAGCGTCATCCCACAGCTAGAAGTCCCCTGGTTCGCGTCCCGGTTAGCGGTTAGCTAGGAGTTTGCATGTTCTGTTGGCTGGAGGACACAATGTGAGTAAAATAACAATAAGTGAGAAAGCTGAGGCTCATGCCCCCATTTTATTGGTTTTCTGTCAGTCAAAACAAACATGATGCACCTGAGAGAAGATCACTAGACGCAATGAGTCAAATGTGATTGTTTATCACAACCAGCAGAGGGAAGCAGGAAGCAAACCTCACAGAGGAACAGTTTTACCTTAAGATATGAAGTAGTTCAAACTTGCTCCACCTCCAACAGCTACAACACCACCATGCTGCTCACACAATGATTTGTTTAGTCTTAACAGTTTACTAATGCCGTATAATCAAACTGTGGTCATTTCACTGCAGAGAGAATGCTTTTACTTTGAAATACTTTCAGAATATTTATCTGATTCTGTATTTATACTGAAGTACCATTTTGAATGCTCAACTTTTAATGTAATATTTTTAGAGAATCTATTACAGTGAACCACCTAACAACCAGAATGCTTCTCTGATGTGTCTGATCTAAACATTATTTACAGTTTTAGCCTGTCTTTTCTTGTAGTCAACATATACAAAAAAATCTATGATTATACAAATTATTATTGTTCCAAAACATACCGTTAAGTTTTTATACTGTGGTAAAAGGGGTTTAACTACTTTAGATCTGCTGGGTCATTTGTGAATTTCCACTCAGAGATCAACAAAATTTGATCTTAATCCCAATCTCATTGTAAAATCATAAAATGATTATATAATGAAACTAAATCTGCAAAGCACCTGAAGTTAAATGGTAAATAGTAAATGGTCTGCACTTATATAACGCCTTTTTCTACCTTAGTGGTTCCAAAGCGCTTTACAATGTGTTTCTCATTCACACATTCACACACCAATGGTGATAGAGCTGCCATGCAAGGCGCTAATCAGCCATTGGGAGCAACTTGGGGTTCAGTGTCTTGCCCAAGGACACATCGGCACGCAGAGGGGTCGGGGATCGAACCGCCAACCTTTCAATCACTGGACAACCCGCTCTACCACCTGAGCCACAGTCGCTGTCCCAACAAGGCCCAAGTTGTCAAATAAATGCTGTTGAGTAAAAAGTACAATATTTGTTTGCGAATTATAGTGAAGTGAAAGTAAGTAGGAAATGGAAATCCAAGTACACAGTAACTTAGTACTGTACTTGAGTAAATGCCCTCTATTTACTTTCCATGTGTGGTGTACATACAGTAAACACAGTAAGGAACACAGTGGACAATATAAACGTAATAATATTACTTTATAAGTAACATATTACATATCACACCATAGCAACAATAAACAGACGAAGGTAAAATGGAATAATTATCAGTATATTATTGGATTTTTTAATAATGATGATAATGATGATAGTGATAATGCATTCACAGCTTCAAAAGTCTTTTTACCATGCTGTGTGATCTACACAAACCCTTATCATCTGTTAAATCAAACAGGTGGTTCAGACCTTGTGTGTGTTGTGGAAACGTTGCACACTGTGAAGTTTGCCCTGGCCATATGGAGACGAACTGGAGGTGAGTTCTGTGCTTTGGCCAGAGAAAATTACAATGTTTACGTGTAACAATGGAGCCAGAGTTTGCTTTTCAGTCGGTGCTGTGGATCTGTCTGCAACATAAACTGATAGTTCCCTCACAGAAGGTTGGATCTGTGGTCGGGATCCTGCAGCTTCAGACGCAGTCAGAAGAGCTGCAGCCAGTGAACGAAAACCCATCTCCTAAACAGAATCTATCACACTGTATGCAGACGGAAAGGTGTTGCAACAGCAGAATGAAACAAGTCAGACAGAGGTCTGGCTTTGACTGCATTACTGTTGTTTTTTTATTTCTTTTTGTTGGGTTTTAAAAGTTTTGAACTAAGGTTTGTCAGTTTTTATCAATATTTATGAGTTATTAGTTCTTGAATACATCCTCTGATGCACCTGAACACATCATCAGTGATGTGTCCTGAGGTCTGAGGGTGTTTCAGGTCTTTCAGCATCAGACACCCTTATCCAGGCGACTCAGCCGTGGTCGATCAGACTTGTGCTCAGGTGGTATTCACGTGTCTCCATGCATCTCCTCTCCGGATCCCGAGCGATCTCGAGGCTTTCTCAGCTGCTTCGGTGGTGTTCTTGATGGCTCTGCTGCTTGCTGTTCCCGTGACTTAGAGCTTTGTGGAGTGAATGCCCCACAAATCCTCTGCTGCCAACCTCGATGGCATACGTCTTGCCTCCCAGCCCTGTTCATGACAGTTGTTGACCAGGTTTTCATACTTGATCCTCTTCCTTTCATGGGCCTCCCCCAAGCGGTCCTCCCATGGCACAGTCAGCTCCATGATTATGATGTTCCTGGTGCTCTCTGAGACCAGTAAGACATCTGGCCTCAGGGTGGTGCTGGCAGTGTGCTGGGGGAACCTCAGCTGCTTCTCCAGGTCTACAGAGAGCTGCCAGTCTTGGGCAGTTGCCAGGATCCCTGCTGGTGAATTCTTGCTACCTGCCTTTGGCTGATCTCCTGCTTTAACAAAAGTGATTGCACAGGTGGCGTTGTGCACTCGGCTGCAGCTGCTAAAACATTTGCTGATGGCTTCTGCAATCAGTTTCAGTACCTGGTTGGGGTGCCAGGTGTAACAGCTCTGGTCGAGTGCTTTTGGGCAGGAGCTCAGAACGTGTTGCAGAGTTCCTCTTGCTGAACACAGTTGGCAACTGGGGTCTCCACTTTCCCCCAGGTGAGGAGTTTCGCTGGGCTTGGTAGGACGACATAGGAAGTTGATACGACGTGGTGTATTAAAGCATCTAATGAAATCATGTTCAATCAACAAACAACACTGAGTTAGGGAAATTAGCTTCCCCTCTATAATGAAAGTTATGAACAGACTTATTCAACTTATGTGTAATTATATCAGACTTCCAGTATCTTATGCAATCTTTAACAGGTGCAATAGCTTCACTTCCAACATCTTCTAGTCATTTAGCTTAAATTTTGTTGTACTTATTTATTTAATTTTTAGGCACTTTTCTACCCTTGCATTTTGTATTTGTATTCTTATTTGATTTTTAAATTTTATTTAACTACTAACACGTTCTGCAATTGTGTATATTTCGCAGTGGTGGCGCGACGGGTTAAGCCCTGGGCTGCTGACCAGAAGGTTGGTGAATCGAGCCCCCACTGTAGGCCCTTGAGCAAGGCCCTTAACCCCTGACTGCTCCCCGGGTGCTGCACCACGGAACCCCCCTGCTCCCAATACCCAGTGGATGTGGGATGGGTTAAATGCAGAACTGAATTTCCCCACGGAGATTAATAAAGGTTAAATTAATATTATTAACCTTTTTTTAACGCTACTGTACTCTTGCAAAATAATTTCCTTTGGGATCAATAAAGTTGATCTTTATTTTAATTGGACATTTATGTAAAAACTCTTACTATATACATAAGGCTTCAGGTTGATTACTTATTGATTTTAGTTGTTCCAACTATTTCCACATTATTTAAAGGTCATTTTGAAGTGTTGTGTATGTAATTATTGTAATTATGAACAAAAGTTGGTACACATTTAGGATATTAAGTGCCTCCAGTTCAGTTTCTTACCTTCTGGCTTTTTCCTGTTTTTGTTCATGTAGTTGCTTTTCAGAAATCATTCTGTCTGATTAACTTACAGCAGCTGCATTTTGTCTGATTACTTTTCACTTTGAAATGCAGTCGTGTATCAGAACACACAATCTTTACATCGTAAAATTAAAAACAACTGATTTGAATTTAAACCACACACAGTATTAAGTTGATGCAATTACCACCGTTTTGTCACCCAGCCCGTAGGAGCAATGTCTACAACTTAAGTTTGATCGAAATCAATAAATGAACATTTTTATCTTGCAACCATGCGTTTAAGTAAGAAAGAAATATGTTCCCTGAGTTACTTTATAAAGGGTTCTACAAAAACACATTTCAAAATAGATGTTACATTTATGTCTTTCTGCTTCCTAAGCTTTTCTTCACTATCGTTAAATGCACTTGTGTATTGCCAGTGTAGCACTGCCCTCTAATTTGCTTTAATAGTTATCTCATCCATCCATTATCTATACACCACTTAATCCTCTGCAGGGTCGCGGGGGAGCTGGAGCCTATCCCAGTCAACTCAGGCGAAGGCAGGAGACACCCTGGACAGGTCGCCAGCCTATCACAGGGCTACACATAGAGACAGACAAACAAGCACACTATCATTCACACCTATGGACAATTTAGAATCATCAATTAACCTCAGCATGTTTTTAGACTGTGGGAGGAAGCCGGAGTGCCCTGTGAAAACCCACGCTGCACAGGGAGAACATGCAAACTCAACACAGAAGGATCCCAGGCGTCCTAACCGGGATGCGAACCAGGGATCTTCTAGCTGTGAGGCGACACTGCTAACCACCGAGCTACCATGCAGCCCTTAATAGTTAACTCAATGTAAATAAATGACAAACCAGACAATCCAGTGAGTGGATTTATGAAATCATCCTGATATTTCTCTGCAGCAGCTGATTGTTGGAGATGCAAATGTTGTCTTTTCTTCTTCACGTCTCCATTTACTGCTCACGGAGTAAAGAAGCTTTGTGATGCTGTGAGACCACCCCACAAACTTTCTGAAAGTTACTTGGATGTTTGCGAGGCCGTTCCAGCATCAGTAAAAACACGTCAAGCACAATGGCAAGTGTGCCAGCAGACTTCCCACAAAAGAGCACGGGAATGTTAAAAGCACCCCTGGGAGCTGCAGTAAATGCCTTAAAGCCTTTGTTAGGCGAATAATAATTGTGTTTTCTCCTCCCCTTTCCTCTTCCCAATGGAAACACATCTGTGAAGCTGAGACAGTGAGAGGAAGCGATCACATCATTGTTTCTGAACTCATGAAACTGTGAAACCTGCATCTACGTTTTTCATTAATAATACTGTTTTTGTTGTCCATTTATTTCTTTTTAAGCTTTGACTGTCATTTTTACAAAACAATTAACTGTAATTAATTTTACAGATTTTCCCAGTTTTACTAAATTAGCGATAATTACAAATTATAATATGTTCTTTTATAATGTTTGATCATAAAATTACACAAAATATGTATATTAAGGACTGAAAATGTTGTTTTATCATTGTTGTTTAACAGATTTCTGTGTTTTGTTAAATTACAGCTAAAAGCTGTAAATAACTCCGTCAAACTCAACTCAAACTATTAATATAACAATCTGTATTTTTACAAATGCTAATGTTTTTTTTTTAAATCAGCAAAAAAAAATAGCATTATCTTACAGATATTTGCTTATTCCACCATTTTGTAATATATTTTTTCTGGCAGTCCTGCTGTCAAATTTATCACATGTGACTCAGTGAGAGCTGCCATTTAGATTGAGGTTTAAGCATCACACATTTCTGTGTCTACAAGTACATGGCGGTTGGTGTGAAGCAAATTTCATCACCCCCCTGTCATTGCATGGAAACAAATTTGGGGTTATACATGAACATGCGGGAAGAGGTCCACTCTTGTGGACTTGGGGGAAAAAATTCCTCACAGATGTGGAGAGTATGATCATTTCCAGGTCTGGGAGTGTGCCAGACTCCATGTGCAGCCCAGAATTAATGTTCATTCAGTGACCACAGGGGCTCAGCAGTCGTCTGTATAGATACAACCTACTGCACATGCATGAAACAGAGGCTTCCAAATTGGCTCCTCCAGACTACAAAATGAGTATAATAACACCAACTATGCAGCTGTGGTGTAGCTTTTCAGCTTTTAAGCAACCGTTTCTAAGCTTTTTTTTCTGGCACTCTTACTGCCACATATTGATCACTGTCTTATAGGTTTTTTTACAGTGTAAAAAGCTGAGACTCAGTACTTTAATGTAACATTCACAGTTTTATGTCATATTGAATGTAATGCAGCACAGAGCCTTAAAAACGCTGTCAAATACTTACAGTCTGGACTGTTCATAGAGATTTCTGAGGAAACAACAGAGCTGCAGTAGGTCTGTCAGTGCTAGTGTTGGGCACTGTTATGTTCTTAGTGGTACATGGACGATGTCTGTAAATGAAATGGAACTGGATATAAAACCTGCTGCACTGCTTTACTGAAACCTTTTATTGTGTTTTTGTCAGGAAAAACTTGCAGAGGTCATTCAGTCCTACCACACATTCAGACATGAGTAGCCCTGAGGAATATAAGAGCTGAAGGCTTCCAGATACTAACCCTATATACTGCACATGTTCTCTGACCATCATTTCTTCATCTCCTCCAACAGTTCCCTCTCTGACTCCATCCATTTCCCCCTGGTGCTGCCACACAAAGCCCAGGGTCAGCGAGGGTCAGGCCCACTGGAGACATCTGCTAATTGTCCTGATGGGCCGGCCTCTGCCGTCCGTTCAATACCAGTCGCTCCGTAGGTGTCTGTAGCTGCGAGCATGCAGCAGCTGCCACCTCCATGACTTACCTCCACCTCCTGGAGCTGCTGTGGGTGTTATTAGCAAATAATAACCAGTAATGTGGCTTTAAAGATGGGACTGTTACCAGAATTGTAAAGTTAATGAAGCTGTTGGAGGCAGAAACCACCAACTAAACTCATGTAGAGAGTAAGTTACATTCTGAAGTACAAACATTGAGCACTTGTACTTTATTCAGCCTTAGATCTCACCGTCACATTTAATTCTTAGTTAATCTTAAAGCTCTCCTTGTGCAGATTTTAGCAGCATTTGTTTGCTTGTGTGTCTAATGATTATTTTCACTGTTGATTAATCTGTAGACCAATGGTTTGTTGTTTGGTCTGTGAAATGTCAGAAAACTGTGAAAAATATCAACCAAAGCAGAAAATAATAAAGGAAAGAGTCAACCAATTGAATATCAAAACAGTTTGCAATGAATTAGTTTAAATAAAAGTTGACACACTAACAACTTTTCCTGTAAAATGATATTTTTTACAGTGTCACTTTTAATTTACTTAAATAATTTCTGTATAATTGACTTTATAATTGACAGTAATATGTAGTTTACTGTTAAACACTGGGACTGGACTTTCCACTAATATTCACTAAACAGGCTGAAGAAATGAAGTGTCTCTCCACAGAATTGATTTAATAATTAGCTCATTTGGAACAAATCAGCTGTAAATCCATGAGCAATAGGAGGGCTCCTCTCTGAGCTGCTCACCCAGCAGGACTCACCATCAGATGCTCTCACAAAGTTGTCTGCGGGTTTCTAATTATTAAACCTGCCGCACTCCTCCGACCAAATGGCGCAATGGAAACCGGGCCAGAAGGAGAGAAAAGGCTCCAACTTTCCCTTTGAGGAGTCCATACATTTGCATCACAAGCGGCGTTCACGTGTCCGACCAGCGTAAAATCCCACATTTGCAAATAATGACAAGCGGAGCCACAAAGAGGAACACGGAGGGAGAGAAAGAAGGCACATTTTAACCAGATGCCCCGCAATAAATGACCGCCCCCAGCTGAGAGGCGCATTTCCATTCCGAAGTGGCCGCACGGGGTCCCACGGGGCCGGAGCGTGTCCGGGCAGGGAGACACAGGTGGCGATTGTTCCTGTCAGAGCTCCATTTGGGGAAGTGTGAGGCTGAATGACTGAATGACATGTAAATCTGCACTGACCGGGTTTATAAAGGCCGGAGGAGCAGCAGTGCGCCCTCATCGGTCCACAGCGCGCAGACATGCAGCCAGATGCAGCCAAACTCCCAGTGGTCCACAGAACTCCGTTCTCTGTGGAGGACATCCTGGACCCCGCAAAGTTCACCAACAAGAGGTTCTGGGATGAGGATTCAGCAGCTGCAGGTGAGAACTAAGTCACTGAGGCCTTCGTATTCATAGATTTACACACTGTAAAAATGAATGTATCTGAACAGTTTTAGCTGTTGAACATCTACTGTATTTCTTTTTAGAATTCTCCTTGTTTTGGTAAATTACAGTACATTTTTACAAATGTCGAAGTGTTTTTTTGTAAAATTGCTTTTTTTTTTGTTGTTGCTGTATTTAAATCAACCAAAAAAGCTCTTTTACAAATATTTGCCTTCATTTTAAAGAAAAAACTATGTATATTAAGGTTTGAACATTGTTAATGTTTTACAGTAAAACTGTTATTTTACAGATTTTCCCAGTTTTGTTAAATTACAGATAATATTTAGTAAAATCCTGCAAAAAAAAGTTCTACTTTACTTTTAGAAAAGGAGGCCAGAACTGAAAATAATGATGATCTCAAAAATCTCTATTTTTTAAATCACTAATAATTTTAAAAGTTATATTTTTATGCAGTTTTTAATGTCACAGTATTCCACGAGGCTTCATGTATTTTTTTTATTATTATTATTGGCACCCTTGCTGCCAGACTTTTACAGTTTTATCGATTATTTTTCTTATAAGTAATCGATCTGCACTCACACAGCCCTTTTCTACCTTATTGGTACTCAAAGCGCTTTACAGTGGGATTTGCTTTCACACACTAATGGTGACAGACTTCCATGTAAGGTTCGTGTCTGCCATTGTGAGCAACTTGGGGTTCAGTGTCTTGCCCACGGACACTTTGGCATGTGGAGGGGCCGGGGATCGAACCACCAACCTTGCAATCAGTGAAGAACCTGCTCTACCACCTGAGCCACGCCCAGTTGTTGTAGTTGTTGTATTCATGATTTATTGTCCCCCTTTAGGAGTTCAAAAGTCCAGAGATGAAGCCAGAAAGCAGCAGCGTCCCCCGTCAGGTGAGAGTACGGAGGAGAAGGCTCGGTGCCCGGTGAAGGAGAAGAGCCGTCGGATCCGCACCGCCTTCACCCTGGAGCAACTGCAGGTGATGGAGCACAGCTTCCAGAGGTGTCACTACCTGTCGGTGCTGGAGCGGCACAACATCGCTGCGGTGCTGCGTCTGTCCGAGACGCAGGTGAAGATCTGGTTCCAGAACAGACGCACCAAGTGGAAGAAGGAGCGTCTGCAGGGGAAGGAGGCGGAGGAGATCACGGCCACACCGTCCCTCTCCGCTCATCCTGCGGTCTGCTCCCCTCTCTCCTGCAGTCCTCTTTACTGCCAGCAGCCCAACCCGCTCCAGATGTTTGCGCCACTGCCGCTGGTGCAATATCACCATTATTATACATAACGCGTAAATACGCACAGAGTGACTGAGGAAACATCTGCAGCAATAACTTCTGCAAAACATGGCACTGAACACCATTTATCTAGGAGGCTGCCAAAAGGGACTGGGGGGAGAAAATGGATAAGAAATGGTCAATATTTTCTAATGTAATTATGCTATAACTTATTTTTTGATAAACATTTTTATGGAAGCTGATTTATTAATTGTTTTTTTTTTAAATTTACACTGTAAAATATATGTTAAAAACGGTGAAATATTGTGTTCGAAAACAGTAAAAACAGGGCAAATACCAGCAAATAACTGTAAAATAACTATATTTTTAGTTGATTCATATAAAGCAAAAATGTAATTTTACAGTTACACATGGTAAAAGAACAACTTACTATAAGAATACAGATTTTTGGTGACATTATTTACAGTGACCTTTTATTTTTACCATTAACCTTTACATTAACACTTTGTTTCTGTGATTTTACCAGATAATCTCTTGCCAGAAAGGGGTGAAGCTGGTTCTTCTATCACATTTAAATCAAAATAAAATATTTAAATATCCAAGAAAACACTAGATACCCAAATTGCAGTTCATCCCTGCTTGCTCAAAGGTGTGGTGACTTCATGGTCTGAAGGTGCTACGGTAATCTGATTAAGTGGTTATTTTTGTAGTTGACAGTAAAAACCAGAAACCACACATCCATGATCCATATACAGTTAAATGTTACTCAAACCAAGGATGATCTGGATTTGACATTTAGGATGCTGTTTCATAAGCTAGAATAGGGTGCAGAATAGCAAACATGCCAAACAAACACACCTACATGTTGTATTTCTTATATTTATTTAAAGCAGAGAGCAGAAAAATATAATACGTCCAACTGAGACTGGGTTGAACATGAACATGAACATTAAGCGTCAAAGTGGACAAACAAGACAAGATGTGCTCTGTCATTTTAATTCTAAGAGGGTTGCTGGTAACAGTAATTAAGATAACTTCATTTGCATTGCAGCTCCTAAAACAAAGGGGTTGCATAGTGTTTTAACAGACATAGCAGCTGTAAGGTTGACAAAGGCTTTTAAGGAGTCTCATTTAACAGAAGTGACTGATTCTGTGAGTCTTTTCTCCTCAGGCCGGTCGTTTCAAAGCTGAAGGGTCCTGATGGCAAAAGTCCCCTTTAGATTCAAACTGTCTTTGGAACAGAACAGCCCCACCTAGAAATCTATGGCTGTGAGCCAGCTCATGATTTCTGCTGTGTAGTTTTGGGGCCAGACCCAGAAATTCAGTTTTAAAAGTGATACGAAAAAAATATTATAACCAGTTCTAAAATAAGCAGGGAAGCATTGGAGAGAAGTCTGTGAGGTGATGTTATGTCGTCTGTTAAAACCAGTAAAAGTCGAGCTGCTGTGATCTGAACTAGTTGAAGGAGAAGGAGTGACTTATGGTTTATACCAATTCAATTCAATCACGTCTACCACTGACAGAACCAGGCTCAGGGAAGGCGGCCATCTGCCTCGACCAGTTGGGGTAAGAGTGGATACCAGAAAGGAGCATTGGTTTATTATGAAGATGGTTAGTAACGTAAAACAGAAAGAAAGAAAAAGAAAAAGTAGACAGAATGCACTATTTATAGTCAGCTTTGTATGTGCGGACAATCTGGTTCTTAAGGTCCTAAATGTGAATTTAAAATAATAATAAAAATTATATATATATAATTTAAAAAATATAGTAATAATAAAGCATCAGAGATTGTTACAAAAACTTTTTAGCAGTCCTTCTGGGGGAAAGTATTTAAATAGTGAGACATTTTTGTCTTTAAAGTCCTTACTCTTTATGTTTTATTGTTTATTGTTTGTTTTCTATCCGACACTGTACACTGTCACTGACATATCCCAGAGTGTGCTCAACCAAAAAACAAATCCTCTTAACATCCTTCACATGGACAATAATAAAGTGTTTTTTTCGTCATATAACAACCATGGTATAATATAAACCAACTGGCATTCAATGGGGTTAAAATCTTGAAAACTAATAAATATTTGGCAGTTGTGATAAGAATTAAGACTGGTAAAAAAATGTGCTTAGTGAAAGAGGAAAATACTGACAGTATATAATGTTTTATGGCAGCTTCTGGCCTCTTCTAATTGGACACTTAGGGGTTAAGTAGCTTTAAAGTAGTGACGAAAATCATCTTGTTCTTCACTGTCTGACAGTATCAGACTTATTAGACATCCAGCCCATGTGTGTTCATGGATGTGTCATCTACATAAAATACCATTCATGTGTCAAAAACCCAGTCTGACATATTTCTGGAGATCTCTGCTACAACTGAAAACTCTATTTTCCTTTTTATTTGATGGGGTTTGACCGAGTTTGGATGCACAACATAACTTCATGATGACTGATCCACTGGCGGACCACAGCTTGTTATTAGGTCAAATAAACTGCAGATGGTGAAACGGCTCCAGGAAGATCAGTAATCAGATTTAAGACTTGTAGCTCTCTGAGGCTGTGCTGAGACACAGTGGTGCTTTGGATTCGTTGGGTTTCCTGTAAAACACTGTAGGTTCTTAACCTGAATTTTTTTTAAATAGTCCAGTATTCTGGTAAAGTTTATGATATTTTAATGTCCTCACCAAAATATTTAACTCTGTTGGGTACATTTGCAAACTTATTTCTTTACTAGAAAGAATTCCTGTTGTTTTAAATTTGCTTTGAAAATAGTCATGGTTTGACTTGACTTGACAGTGGTGCATTGAGCTAATTGATAACAAAAGTTTGCCATGTCCATCTTCTTATCAGGCTAATCAGGCTGATAAAGGCGTTGACGACGCAAAATTTTTCCTTTTAGACAGAGCTCGAAAGCACTTTGAAAACCCAAATCCCACACAAGACTTTTATTTGCTGATTTTTCTTCCACTTTTTTTTTAAACATTATGTTTTTTTGGGGGGGGATTTTTAAAGTTTTATTGATAGACAGAGTGAAAGGGGGTAGAGAGGAGAGAGACATGCAGCAAAGAGTCATGAGCTCTCCTCAGGGCTGTGTTCTTTCACCATTACTTTTTATCATGTACACAGACAGCTGTAGAGCTCCACCAAATTCTCTGAAGACACCACCCTGCTGTGTCTTCTTCAGGATCCACAGTTGGATTATGGTGAGATGACAACTTCTTGGATCTTAATGTAACAAAAACAAACGAGTTGACCACTGATTTTTAGAAAGAATAGTGCAGAGCCAATAAACAGCCAGACACATGGTGAACCCGTCCAAATTGTGGAAACCTACAAACACTTCGGAACCACATTTGACCCTCATCCAAACATCTGACAAAAACACAGAGTCACTTGTTAACCGGGGACAGCACAGAATCCACCTGATGCGAAAGCTCAACTCAACTCAGTTTCTTGTTCCTTTATCATTCTTTTATTGAAAGTCCTTTAACATTCTCTTTCATCTGCTGATCTGGACAAGGACAAGAACGGTCTGAGTCAGAGAGTCAGGGTCTGCTCCAAGATTACTGGAGTCCAGCTAACAGACCTGAGCGTGCTCTGGAAAAAAAAAATGGTCCAGAAAGCAAAATGCATTATGAAGCAGGGACACCATGTCTTATCTAGTGGATTTACTTTAATGTCCTCAGGGCAGCGCTACTGTGCCCCCCCAAGGAAAACAAATCACTACTCAAACTCTTATCTCTCCAGTTATCAGGTTGATGAATGCCAATTTGACAATAAGTAGGTTTGTGCTTTGTTGATTTATTTATTTATAATCCAATTTATTCATCCTTTTTTGCTTGTTTGGATACTTATTTTCGCATATGAGCACATGTACAAAATATTGCTGCTGGTAAACCATTAGTCAGCTGATTTACTGACAGCTGAGAGTTGAGTGTTGGAGTTACATGTCCAATGAATGATTGTTGTATTTGTTTGTTTGTTTTTTTCTTGAATTTATTGAACTGGGAGTTGTAAATTGAATTGCCCGTATGGGATAAATAAAGATTTCTGAATCTGAATCTTAGTCCAAGGTGTTTGCATTTTAACCAATAAACTGCAGCTGATGGGAACACAGTTAACTTTGCAGGTATTTGGTCAAAAACCAAACTTTACTTCTTAACCAGATGATGGCAGCAGATGACAAGTTAAGGGGAAGTTCATCCTGAGAGGAACATGAATCTATGGTGCTTCCAAAAAGTATTTAAGCCCCCTTGGAAATTCCCCTCTTTCACTGCTTTTCATCATTGAATCATGGTCACTTTAGTTTCACTCTTTGCCAAGAAAAGACTCTTTCATGTTAAAGTGAAAACAGATTTCTACAAGGTAATGTCAATTAAAACTATGAAATGTACTACCAACTCAGGTGGAGGCAGGGGACACCCTGGACAGGTCGCCAGTCTGTCACAGGGCTACATATAGCGCTAGACAACCAAGCACACTCACATTCACACCTACATCATCAATTAACCTCAGCATGCTTTTGGACTGTGTGAATAATCTTGAGTACCCGGTGAAAACCCACGCTGC
Source organism: Dascyllus trimaculatus (assembly GCA_024666655.1). NCBI lineage: Eukaryota > Metazoa > Chordata > Actinopteri > Pomacentridae > Dascyllus > Dascyllus trimaculatus. The sequence goes on along the minus strand of CM045460.1, from coordinate 4,122,510 downwards.
ACAGGGAGAACATGCAAACTCCACACAGAAAGATCCCAGGCATCCTAACCGGAATGCGAACCGGGGATCTTCTAGCTGTGAGGCAACGTGGCTAACCATCGAGCCACCGTGCTGCAACACAGGTGCTGCCAACTAGTGCTACAAAGTGAAATTAAGCTCATCTGAGTGCAGGGAATGTGTCTTAAGTGATTGTAGTATTAAGACACCTGTATCTGGAAGGTCCAGTCACTGGGGAATCAGTACTTCTGGCTATAAATACACCATGAAGACAAAAGAACACCTAAAGCAACTCTGTAAAAACTTAATAAAAAGCTTAATTCAGGGGATGGATACAAAAAAAAATCAAGTCAAAGAGAAAGCCAATGTTGAAATAAGCTCGTATTAAATCTTGGTGAGGATTCAGTGAAAGCGGAAGAGTCCAAAATCAAGTAAAAGGAGGTTCTTTGGTCTAATGAGACAAAAATTGAATTTTTTGGCTATCTGACTAGAGACTATGTTTGGGGGACAGCAAGCACTGCACATCATCACAAACACAACATCCCCACTGTGAAGCATGGTGGTGGCAGCATCATGATGTGGTCATGCTTCTCTGCAGTGGGTCCTGGAGGGCTTGTAAAGGTAGGTGGTAAAATGAATGCAGCTAAGTATAGGAAAATCTTGGAGGACAACCTGATTCAATCTGCAAAAGAACTGTTCCCTGGGAGAACAACTGTTTTACAGCAAGACAATGGCCCAAAGCACACAGTCAGAGCTACACAGAAATGGTTTAAAGACAACAAGATAAATGTTTTGTAGTTGCTAAGTTTGAGCTGAGACCTGAATCCAATTTAGAATTTGTAGCTGGACTTGAAAAAGGCTGTTTACTCATTGTTCCTGTACAACCTGTAGTCCATAATAACATTTGTATGCTGCTTGTTTTCATTTAAATTGAACAATTGAACAACATGACAGTATTTCTTCTCTCAACAGGGTTGCATTGTAATGTAAAACAAATCCCTTTTGTCCTGCATAACTGGTTTCAGTTATGGTTTGTGTGTGTGTGTGTGTGCATTCTTACTTAAAAAACTTTCAAACACACGGAAACATATAAAAGAAACAATCTGTCTGTTTTAATCTTATTCTCAATCTGACTCACACACACACACACATCCAGAAATACACTCCTGAGTACATCTGTAGGCAATTTAGCACAAACTCTTATCCTCAGACGTCAGTGGGGTTCTTAACTCGCCAACATGTCCATCCATTATTGAGAATGAAACACATCAGGAAAGTATTTAGTTCTGATAAATCATCTGTTAACCTTCAAAACTAGCTGAAAACTGAAGACATTTGAGACGATAAAAGGCAAAGCAATTGCAAGGTGCTTGTATTCTCAGATTTCTCTACACTATCTAGATATTTTCTAATATCCACAAATAAATTCTGGGAAGATAAAATGCCATGTCACCATTAGCTGTTGTAGGATTCTTTTTTCCTGGCAGGTTTGTTAGAAAGCAAAGCAGTTATGAAACTATCAATAACTTATGAGAAACAGATGGAAGCTAAAGACACAGGGAGGTAGTGAAGGCGATTGTTGGACACAGTAAAAAAAAAAGTTCATTCTGTTTTTTTTACCTCCACCCTCAGAAACCAGCTCTCTGCCACCCTGAAGAGAAAGCAACAACTTGGTCAAATGTTGACAGCTGATTAAATGGCTGCATGATCAGATTAACTTAAGTGGCTATACTCACCAGAGGCCAAACAAAATGGCGATCAAGCTGCTCTTTTCCAGCATCAACCTAAACAGAACCAAGATCTTGAATGGCACACCCCAAAATTACTAAACACCAGACAGCTCTGAATATCCTGGACGAGCCCCCAATAGCCACAAATTAGGTCAAATAAAGTGTTCAGCAGGGTGTCCACACAAGGTTTACTGACATTAAGATAACTAAAATTAAAAAAATGCTGGAGTGTGGAAGTCAGGATTGTGTGGCATGTGAGCTGTGGAGGTGCTAAAGGTACAAATACAGAAGAAGATTGTTTCCAAGAGAGGGTTGTTCATCCTGAAGACCCTGAATCAGCTGATGACTCAGCCAACTGCCTCCAGGTCGACTAGAACTTCCTCCAACAGCTGCCTCCACCTCTCCCTTTATCTGATAGGTTTTTTGACACTTTGTCTAAAATCCGACAATTTTTAGGTGCAGTTTTCTTCATCTGTTCATAATTTGCTTTATTTAAATAAACAGCTTTAACCAAAACAGACCCCGACCTGAGGAATGAAAGTATTTTCCATTTCTGTTCAGTTTGTGTTGAAGCAACATCCAAATGTCTGCAGGAACTAAACAACTTCTCAATTACAACTGATTCTTTTGCACATTACAGATAGAAAACAGCATCATAAAGCTCCTCCAAGCTCCTCTGCAGGGAGAAGTGTGCATATTATCAAAAGTTATGATATACAGTAACAGCCTTTGATTTATTGCAGCATCAAATGAAAAGGACTTGTGCATCCAACAAAGAAATATTTAAAATTTCTATGAGCTGCAGAGCAGATGTTTGACATGTGAACAGAGCCTGATGTCAAGTAAATGTCTTCTGGAATATCTTAACTCTTTAATGGATGTAAAAACTGTAAAAGATGAGCTGAAAGACCTCAGTAGAGAAAATAAATTACTCAATTCTTTATTCTGAATGAAGCATCTTGTCTGTGGTCTTTTAGCTGTAGTGCAACAACAAATCATTTCTGCAGGTTCAAGAAATTAACTCTAAATAAATGTAGGACTCTTTAAGACCTTTCCAGTCCCTTGTACAGGAATGCAAACAGATGTGGATGGAACAAAAAAAAAGTGAAAACACCATGTGGATAGAGAAAACACACCACAACTAGGAGGGTTCAGAGGCATGTTCCCCCTGGAGAAAATTTTAAGTACATTTTCTTACAATAAGAAATGCAGACAAATGTACTTGTTTTTAGTCTGGCTGAACTACTTTTAAGATATCTGTTGGGTTTTTGGAGTTGAAATAGTTTTACATTTTTAAAAAAAACTTGGCATGTGAAGTTTTTGGTACTGTGAGTTGATAATTTTAAGTTATATTTCTCCCAGTTTGTTGCTTTTGTGATGGATGAAATTTATTTTGAAGCTGATGGTTTCACAAATACGCACTAAAAGAATAAATACAACTATGAATTTCATGTAGAAGCAATAGAAAAATAGTTTTGTGTAAGAGAGGTTAAAAATATAGTTTGAAAGGATCAAAAAGGTTAAAAACTGTTTTTTAAAAAAGTATTGTAATACCTGTTCGGAAAGTCATCCGGATATATGCTCTACTCGTCAAGACTTAAAGATTGACACTTTTAATTGATTAGTGATGCCTGCGGAGTCCGGAAGGGGGAGCTCTCGGCTGCTATGTTCAATTCCGACTGAAGCAGCCAAAGGAAGCGTTGTGTCCTGAGTGTTATTTCTTTTAACTCCCTTCTTCAGGTATGAAATGTTTAATATGAGTGCTAGAATGTTTTCTATGTATTTTATGAACGTCAGGAATGAGTTATGAGAGTTGCTGAAATGTTATTTTTACTTCTATGTAGTTATTTAGTTCGTTAGCCAAAACAGCGTTCCTGCTGTAGCCGTCAATGCACGTGCTAGCAGTGCACGTTTGATGTTGTTTAACTAGAGACCTGTGGAAATGTGTATCTGTCAGATTCATATTGGGGAAAAGTGCAAGTGTGTTTTATTTCCAAAGGGAAATTATTTTGTGTTTCACAGTATGTTTATTTACAAATGAGTTAAGCTTATTTATGTCATTATAAAAACAAATAGATATACTTACCTGGTTACTGTTAAATGAAAGGCATGTAATTGTTGAAATGTTTCAAACAAAGGGAACTGTTATTCATACATGTTAGTTTATTAATATTTTTCTAAATACTTTCCGACTGAAGCAGCCAGTGGAAGCATCGTGTCCAGATTGTTATTTCTTCCAACTCCCTTCTTCAGGCTGCGACACTGTTTCGACCTTGTTTTTGTGAGCTGAGTTTTGGAGCACAGAGATGAAACATCCATTTAGAGCAACAACCAAAAATGTTTATATGTCAGCAAACAACAATGAGAAAAAGGTAGGAGGCTAAAGCCAGATGGTCCTTTTAATTTTTTGCCATCTTTAATCTGGACATTTAATCCTTCTGAAGAGCAAACAGCAGCTGTAACTCCTCAGGATGGAGGCGTCTCCAGTTCAAACGACACACAGGCTAACAGAAAAACAAGAAAGCTGGTTGTTGCTCTCTGTTATTAACTGACATTAAATCTGTTTATAATTGCAATTTGTTAATGTTAATGCATTTTATCTTATTGTCTTTTGTATTTAAGCTTTTTATACAACATCTAAGGTTCATGCAACAAAGCTATGCAGAACTGCAAAAAGACAGGTGATAGAATCGTTTTCCAGAAGATGGCACTATGGGTGAAACTCCACACAGTAATATATATTTTACTGCCTGTAAAAGTGATGTTTTACATTAAAATAAATAGTGAAAAATGCAACAAAGGTGAATAGGGTGAGAATCGAGGGTGTACATGAGATTTACAGACCAGAAAATGCAGAAAACATACACAGTGATAACTGTGAATTTCCCTGATGAGGGATCAATAAAGTTTATCTTATTGTATCTTATCTCTTCTTATCTTAATCCCATTAGTGTTTTGTTTTGGAGTTTTAACACTTTTTAAAGAGGTAAACAATGAAGAGAAGCTACTGAAGAAACATGAAGCTGCTGGGACTCACTTAATGTCTCGGATTATCGTGCTTGTGAAGGTTAAAGAGGAAAAACCAGGTCCTGACGAAAGAAAACACTTAGTGCACTGACATGTTTAAATGAATGTTGTCACACCATTAGCACCAAACAAAAGACTGGGTTGGGTGGTTACAGATTGCATGTCATCAGGGTTATGTAATCAGGTTACGAAAATAAGTAACTATAATTAACTCAAATTACAAAACAAATGTGCAGTTGGATTACTTAAAGATCATTTGATTACACTGTGACTACATCACTAAAATGCGTCCATTTTAAAAGGATACAACTTTTTCTTATGATCATCAGTGCAGTCAGTATGTTGCAGAATACACTCATTGCATCTGTAGTTTGTGCAAGGACTATTTCTGTTTTGAGGTATCGCAATTTGGCCATCTATTTTACCATGCTGAATGTATCTTCCAACAACTTGCGAACAACCTTTGTGTACTGTATACTGCAGCTCAGCTAAGTGCATCAGTTCAGTTCAGGCCAGCTTCAGTCTTTGTCGACTATGCAGGAGGAGATCAGTTCATATCGTCTGTTGTGGACATTTTCGTCTTCTCCGGAGTTTCTCCAGGTTAGCTTGTTGGTCTTCTCTGATTTCCCGGTAGAGTTTAGAACGCCAGGCTACATGAGCAGAACAGGCAGTGGTCCAGGTTGAGGGTTCAGTGTTGAAGTCTTTTAAGTCCCTCTTCAGTACGTCCTTATATCTGAGACATGGCCTGCCTATGGGTCTGTTGCCTTCTCTCAGAAGGCTATGAAGGATCTGTCCTAGTAGTCTAGATTTAGGCATTCTGTGTACAGGGCCAGACTAACGTAGCCGAGTGTATTTCAGTAGAGATGACAGTGGTTTAGAGTCGCTTATCTTGAACAGATGCTCGTTTGTCATTTTATCTTTCCAAGTCACTCCAGTGATAGCTCTAAGGCTCCTTGAATGGAAGGCACTGAGTCCATCTTCCAGGAAGGTGATCCATACAGTAAAATAACGTTTTTGTTTTTTCTAGAATATCTTGCACCGTATTAAAATGTCATTTATGGTTTAAAAAAACCCCTTAAAGCATTCAGTCAAACAGTGTTCAGTTTTATTGCTTATGAATTATACTCTGTTATTAAATATTTCAACAGTTATTCACTTTTAACTACTTTTAACTAAGATTTGCACAACCCGCCAAAGAAACTGCAGCATCCATCTTTTTGTTTTGCCAAAATTCATATTTTCTGTCTTTTTCAACTCAATGCAGGAGAAGTAAAGAGTCAATGTGGAGCCTCAGCTTGTGTTAAATCACTTTTCCCTCCTTAAGGTATGTTCTGAATCACTCTGTGTTCTCTGCTGCTCTTGTCAGTCTGTGAATTACTGCAAACCAGAGTTTCCTTAATTTCTCTCTCTGTCTTTCTTTCTTTCTTTCTTCGACTTCCCCCTCCCTCATAGGAATGTCACATGTGGCAGATGCTCCTCCCCTCTGCTCAGAGATGGGTGAGGGGAAAAAGGGGGTGAAGGGCCATGAGGGAGAGATGTGACTGAGGAGTGTGTGGAGGAGGAGGAGGCTGGGAGGTGTGCTGCTCTGCTGCTGCTGCTGAAAATCCACTCCAGACAGATGCATTTCCTCCACTCCGGCACGACCAGGCGGCTTTGAAACTTGCAGCTCTCAGAGTGTTTTTAGCTCCTCCATCAGAGAGGAGGAAGCTCTCCAGACGCGCACAGGCTCATCCTTTTGTTCTCTCCATCCCTTTCATGTCTTCTGCTGCAGTCTGGTGACCCGACGCAGCGACTCTCTGCATCTGCAGGTCAGATGTTCGGTTATTTTTGCAGCTAGTTTGAGATTCTGGGATATTCCTGGAGCACGTCTGCTGTGTTCCATCCAGTGTTCAGTGGAGCGATGAGGGCCGAGGTGGTGGTCGCGTTGCTCGGGTTGACCCTGATTCTGGTCTGCGCTCAAGACAAACCCTCCAGAGGAACAGTTCAGGTGAGAGATGAAGGACTCACAAAGCACAGAGGGGAGGATGAAGGGGTAATGTCAGATGAGCCAGCAGCTGAAGTGGTGGAAGAGGACAAAACTAAACCAAAGAAGAAGAAAACACCTGAGGAGCTAGAGGCAGGTAAGTAGGAGCTTCTACACTCTAAAAAGTAATTCAATGGACCTGTTTCCACCATGTGAGTTAAAACATTGTTGCAACATAAAAATAAATAAATAAATAAATAAAACAAGTTGCAAACATTATTTTGTTGGGTTGAGTTGACGTGATAATGTTGCATCAACTTAACGTTTTATGTAATTTAAACTCAAATTTCTGCATTAATTGATTTGAAACTAAATTCAAGTTGAGCTATGATTGTCAGGGAAACTCTAATTCCTCTAATTCACTGTAGTCTGGTGGTTAAACATAATTTGCTAAGATGTTTTGAAAACTCAATAAGAACTGTTGCATTGCTTAAACATTTCTAGTGTTTTTTAAATCTGCAAATAGACACTCAATCACAAAGAATCCGGGGTTGAAGCATTTATGTGCAACTATGTGCAAGTAGAAATCAGATTTTTCCTCTTTCTGAGCTCCCAGTCAAAGCTTGCAGCCAAAAATCTGAGGATACACAGACAGTAAGAGCTACAATCAATCTCTGAGGCAGCAAAACATTTGGCTTGAACTGAAAGGAAACTGTTATCTAGCGCTCTGCTTCCAGCGTGCCCAGAGACACACACACATTTCTTACCCTTAGAAAAAACGAAAAACTTTCCATGGATTGCTTTTCAAAACCAGAGGAGTTGGGGATTTTGTTTTGATGAAAATATGTCGGTGATTCAGAGATGACGGGGCAGAAAGCAGCAGTTGGTGGTCTGACATTTTCTTGGCAGCAGCTTTCATGACCTGTTTTCTCGGCCAGCAGAGCAGGTTGTGTGCACAGCTACTTATAAAAGTTTTAGGAGCTTGTTTTGTTTGATACAACAATCAGAAGACGAGCTTTTGACATGCAAGCGCTTCAGTTATGCCTACAAGTAAGGCACATCTGTGAAAAACACAAAGCATGAGCAACTGTGGAAATATTTCCACTACGGTTTTCCATGAGGGCGCAGACGGGGTTTATGAGGCGGCCCACTTTCAGTAGCACTGATGCAATGAAACTCATGTTCTGAATGTTCACTTTCCGCTGCACGAAGCAAAACCTCAAGTGGAGCAGCCAAAGCTTTTCATGTGAGGCTGATATGAGTTACATAAAGGGCCATAATTAAGTAAACCCAAAGAGACCCAGAGCAATTTTTCATCTCTTTGTTTATCCAGCGGAGCCTCTGCTGAGTGTGCAGCATCTCTATCAGCTCAGATTCACAGTCATACTAACACAGCTCAGTGTCAACTCCAGATGAAAATATAATATTAATAAAGCTGGAAAAACTGGCAAAACACTGACAACAACAACCATAGGGAACAAGCTGGGTATCAAAATGAACATTTAAAATTAAAAAAGATTGTGTTCAACACTACAAAAGTAACTGTGCGAAAATTAAATGTGAAAAGGCATCTTTAAAAGAGCATTTCCTATTTCATTTATTTATTGGCCATACCACCTTGTGGACGCCTGATGCTGTCAGATCTCGGAAGCTAAGTGAGGTTGGGCCTGGTCAGTACCTGGATGGGAGACCGTGAGGGAACACCAGGAAGCCTGGGTGGATGCAGTGTGAGAGTGAGTGGTTGGTGGTGGTCAGAGGGGCCGATGGAGCAGACTGGCAGCCTCGCCTCCATCAGTCTACCCCAGGGTAGCTGTGGCTACATACATAGCTTACCACCATCGAGTATGGAGTGAATGAATAATGCAATGTAAAGCGTCTTTGAGTGCCTAGAAAAACGCTATATAAAACCAATGCGTTATAATTATTATTTCAGTGACAGTTTATGCTACAGCTACTCTATTGAAATTAGTGTTCTGGCTTTGAATGGCCCTCAGATGGGGCTTTACATTCATCATACAGAGCTTTCCGGTGCTGATTTCAACCTCAGAACCTCAAAACCTACTATCGACTTTGAAAGACATGTTATCTTTTCAAAATCACCAAAATGAAGCCATTTATCAGCCACAAAAAGCAAAAACAGAAAGAATAGCAGGATTTTCAATGTTCTGATGGTGCCTGAACTCATTAAGTGTAACTTGCAGTTCAACCAAGAAAATCAACCAAATCTGACCTCAAAATTGGGATATCTCATCAATATCACTTCATTCTACATGTGCCATTTAAGAATTCTCCAAAAATAAACCACCTGCACCAGATCCATACTGATTGTTGGGTTTTTTCCAATTGTTTTTATTTCTGTCATAGTGCACCAAAGACATGTTCTGAGTTCCCTCTCCTTCTTCGTAGTTATTCTGTTTCCGTAGAGGTGCAGGACTTTAGATTGCAGTGAAAAATGAGCCCACAGTGAATAAACATGTGACAAGATTAGAAAATGCCCAATAGAGTCCAGAGGGTTTTAATAGTCCAACTAATTGTTGCCTTGTGCGATGAGAACAATTGCAAGACGCTTGTTTTTGGTTAACATCATCCTTTCCGTCACTAAAATATTTCCAAACAACTGATCTCTTTCTACAGGCTTCTTCCTTTTCTCACTCTTTCTGCTGTGCACGTGTGGAACCTGCATGTCAGTAAACTCTGTGTCTCTTAAATAAGGTTAGAAAAACTAACTGTTTACCCAACAACCCTCTAAATTAGAGTGAATGAATTAGATAGACTGTTCTTGTAGATTAGTCACTGAGAAATCGTGAACCCATGAACTGTGTGAGTTTTGTTTTAGTATCAAGCGACAAAAAACCTGTAACATGATGTGTTTAAGTCCACTGCCTCTCCTCGCATTAGCCCAACGGTGGGATTGATCTAAGAAAAGTTCAAGCATAAATCTGAGGGCATCTTTACACATGATAGTGCAGATCTTCCTGCACAGTTCCCAGCTGTTGTGACTCCAGCATTTTAAAGTCTTATTTGGGTTTAGAGTCTGGCAGCGCTTGGTTAAGTTTTGGAAAAGACGGTGGTCTGGTTTGATGCAGAAAAAGTTCACAGTGACTCAAGACACAATGTGAATATTTGCATTTAACCAAAAACCACTGACTTTCTTTTTTACTTTAACCCAGCTGCTTTTGTTGTCTAAACCACAGAGGGGCAGCTGGCTGTGAATCCCCAGTTCCTGGTGTAAGCACTTTGTATGCCCTCCATCCACCCCAACTTCCATGCACCAAATCTGATGTAGAACTCAATTCACTGGAACTGCAAATGGAACTGGGAAAATGATGTAGTTGTAAAGAAACAGAACTTCTAGGAAAGGGTGGTTGACTAGATGTGAGTAACTGAAAAGAGGAGCACTGAGTCTTATTTCTTCACTTTCTTAGGGTCGTCTCGGCTCTCTCCACTGGTAACAAAGTAAGGAAAACAAAAGCAGCCAATCACAGCTCTTGTTGTTTCCATATTACACAGCAGACTATAAATAACCAGCATGAATCCTAGAATTTTACAGGTTTCCCCCAAGGTTTCTATGGTTCAGGTGGTTTTTATTCATTTGATTTAGCACAGATTTACTGATATTTATATTTAGTTTTAATATATTTGATAATGTGCACAGCCCTCTTTTATTACATACATATATTTAGAATTTTTCACGTTTGAATTTGCATCCATTATTGATTCAGCCAGTTTACATTACATTCTGATGTCATTGCTGGGAATTCCAGTTTAAACTCCATCATCCATCCATTATCTATACTCGCTTAATCCTCTGTAGGATCATAGGGGGCTGGAGTCTATCCCAGCCACTCAGGCGAAGGCAAGGGGCACCCTGGACAGGTCACCACCCTATCACAGTGCCACACATAGAGACAGACAACCAAGCACACTCACATTCACACCTACGCACAATTTAGAATAATCAATTAACCTCAGCATGTTTTTGGACTGTGGGAGGAAGCTGGAGTACCTGGTGAAAACCCGCACTGCACAGGGAGAACATGCAAACTCCATACAGAAAGATCCCAGGCGTCCTAACCGGAACGCAAACCAGGGATCTTCTATCTGTGAGGCGATGCTGCTAACCACTGAGGCCACCGTGAAGCCCCCAATTTAAACTCTTTGTATTTAATTTTTTTTGCATACAAGACCTTTTAGCACAGCCTTAAGATATAAGCCACCCTGCACCTCGCTACTGTCCAAGCATGTGACAAAAGCTTGCATAAGTACCATGTGGGTGATAACATACAAATAGCAGCTCGTGGCAGAAATGTGTGTTCTCCCCCGAAAACGACCTTCGCAGAGGTTCTACAGGGGCAGTTGTTGTGGTCGGAACACTCTCAACAGTTCATGCCGCCCTGAAACGGCAAAATGGCCCATTGTTGTGGTGCCAGGACCCAGCAGAACAGTTTGTTAACAATCAGTGTTATTGACCTGTCAGTGATTTTAACGTTCTTTTATGTTGTTTCCTAAGTACATTAACAGAAATGCCAGGAACAGGTGACCACTGTGTACAAAGAGGATGAGTAATGTTCTGACTGTGTGTTGAAGTACCAGTGGAACATCAGGAAACATGTCTAGCAGAAGAAAACAAGCAGCCCTCTGTGTCTGTGCAGGATGATGGTTGTATAACGAGGGTGGATTAAAAACCCTGAAGCCCTTTGAAGATCTCCTCCCTGTAATATTCCATGTAAAACCACCTATTTTATACTTTTAAGTTTAGAACCAGTTTGTCATCAGACCGTTTAGAGGAGTAACTCAACACCTCTGCATGTCTGAGTCTGGAGGTTCTGAGATACCCCCTCTCCATCCGTTAACCTACATATCTTTAAAAACAAATCTGAAGATGTTTAGCGTGCTCACGATGTAAAATAATCCATCATTATAGAAGAAGATTTACCTTAAGGTTTTAGGTCAAATGAAGGTATTTAGCTTCTTCACTGACTTTTCTAACGTACAACTAACTGTTAAGTTGCATTAGGTTTCAAGGTTATTACAGATTATGACAATCAAGATTCTGAGTCATCCAGATCATAGTAATAGAAAGCAACTGCACTTCTGTTTTAGGTTCTCGAAGACCTTTCATCTCTCATTCAAGAGGTTAAAGAACAGTTTCAGATATTTATCAGCACTGTTTGGATAAAACTGTATAAAACTATCATACAATAGACTGTAAGTGACAGTGGCACAGTTCCTCAGTGACACTTAATGACCTCTGGAGGAGATCAGTAGATAAAGAGCAGCTCCTTCCCTTCCTTAGAGGTGTCCTCAGCTGGCTGTATGATTGGCTGTTTACTAGTGTTTCTGGTCGTTCTGCTAAGCTAAGTTAGCCATGTTCTGATTCCAGTTTAACACAACCTCTTCTCATTCACTGGGCGTTACATACTCCCATTTAGTCAAAGCCACTGGTGTCTGATATACACAAGGTGTCCTCTGTTTGGGATCAGGACGGATTGGTATTTGCAGATACTAAATTTTAAATAATCGAATCCTGGGCCAAAAAATAATTTAACTGGACATCTGTTATAAAGCCAATTTTTTTCTCCCCTGAAAAGGTGCAACAGATGCGAAAGCAGAAGACAGCAGAGCCGCCTGGCCCATTAGGCAATATAGGCAAATGCCAAGGGCGCTGTGGCCTCCAGGGGGCACCACAAAATCGGGAAGCATCTGTAAATCGACAATGGAGGGGGCGGCCATATAAAATCTTGCCTAGAGCGACACATTGGGTAGGGCCGACTCTGACTCATAGTATCTATTTTTGACATGCAGGGATTTTATTGATCAGACTTCACTACACATTAAAAAACAACATTCAAGGCTACCCAGAGTGTTCAGTTGTGATGACAAAGCGGCAGTATAGGATGAGTTGGGAGTGAGGCAGGGCTACCCAGATGTGAGACTGACATTGATCTTTCCATGTCACGAAAGCAAATGAATCAGCTTCCCCAAAGAGACCTGACTCATTCTGTCAGCTTCATGGCCTTTCCTCCAACTCTGCTCTCACATAATAATTCCATCATGGACAGGACTGACTGTCACAAGAGATTATTAATCCTTGGCAGGCACCTTTGCTCTTAGTGCTTTCTCGTTTGGTCTCAGGCCCAAACAAACTAATGACCTGGCTGAGTTCTCCAGTAGAACCAGGAGGCCCATTCACTAATCCTTCCTTGGAACCAGGCCCTGCTGCATTTCTGTGCTCCAACAGTGTCTGTCTGTCTGTCTGTCCGGGTTTCAGTGTTTTATTGGTGCAGATTGATGGGCACTGTAAAAACATCTGTGCTGGCAAACAATACAATCAGACTACAAAGAAGAACTAAAGAGAAACATTCAGCAATGTAACCTCAATAAAAACATAAAAAGAAGCCACAGAGCTGCTTTACATGTCTCCTCCAGACATACATACATACAACATGCTGTATAATGGTTAAAAATGACTGAATGTTTATCTGTCTGAAGCCAGGGCAAAGAAGGCAGCAGAGAAAGAGGCCAAGGCGAAGAAGCAGAAAGCTCCGAAGCCCACCAAAAAGCCAAAACCTCCAAAACCAACTAAGAAACCCAAACCCCCCAAACCCACAAAGAAGCCGAAGACCCCAAAACCCACCAAAAGCCCAAAGATGACGACCACAGCACAGCCGGATATCAGGCGTCCTTCTGTGGACGAGGAGGAAGAGAGGATACTCAGAGAGCTTGGCTGGGACACTTGTACGTACATTTCAGTTTCATCTTTTCGGTTATAAATTATGAATATTTCTCAGCCTTTGCCTTTTCACACATTAGGCTCAAGAGATGCTGATTATGATTCCTGCCTTATTCATCCTTTATCTGTGTCTTTACAGTGATTCGACCTGTGACTCCTGCAAGGGGGGAGCCTGTGGAGCCAGACCTGGGTAAGACTTTAATGGATCACTGAACTTGTTTTAAGTGCTCACTTGCAAAATAAAGTGGTGCCCTGCATTGCTAGAATAAACAATACATTTATCACATTAAAACCCAGACATGGTACTCCTAGCTAAAAAGAAATAAAATGATGGATGGTTGTCATGCTGGAATATTCTTTCTCTGCCAACCCTCTGCAGGCTGGGACTCATCTCGTGAGCCAGTACGTTGGTATATCCACAGACATTCATGGTGCCATCTATAAATCTTATCTCCCCAATGCATTTTACAGTGATGCAGCCCTAAATCGTCACACTTCACTGTCAGGACTATGTTTCATTTTGCGGTTTTCAGCTGAAAAGCAAGCAAGGGACGCCGTCCATTGAGTTTGATGTTAGGAACTGTCCTAAACAGTCTGAGCTGCTAAAGAAACTCTGATTTCCCTTGATAGTACCTATTCCAAGTGTGAAGCAGCTGCCCGTCTTTTTTTCACAGTTCGACTGTGAAAGTACTGCACTGTCCATTGCGTCATTTAAGTGGGACGACCACTGCAGCTCTGATTAGTGGCACTATAACTCGTTCTATACCTAATGATTACTGTTACAACTGTGCTTTCAGTGATCACAGGTTTTCTAACTTTTCTAACCCTTGAGTTTCTACTTTGGGGCCTGTATTTTCATTATAGTTTTTCTAAAGAAAGGAGGAAGTATTGTGCTCATCACCTTAATCACTGACACATGACAAACTTTGAAATTATTTGACATTCAAATGATTTTGCACACTAATGAACTCCCTTCTTTTGTATGCTGTCGTTAGAAACTATACATTTCACTCAGAAGCAGGTGTCTCTGCTTGCATTTAAAGGCTTTCTCTTTCCAAGCGATGTTTTTGTTTTCACCAAGTTTAATCCATGTTTGCCTTATCAGTTTTATAGGGTGATGAATATGTAAGTGTTGTGTTTTCAGGTTGTTACACTGCCCCTAAAAAGGTAAAAAATATATATAACTCTATGAGTTTTGCTTAATTATTACTTGTGCCTGCAGATTATTAAACATCACATAGGTTGCCTTCGAATTCACAACATGTAGTAAATCATTTTTTAAAAAAAATGATCAGGGAAATGACGCACACATCTTCTAATGTGTATACAGGTGTGTCTGTTATGTTGTCATTTCCCTAGATTTGCAGTTTAAACGTTAATACTGCCCCCCTTGTCTTTGTCGTGCAGTTGACGTCTCCAAGAAGCCGAGCCTGAGTGAGCCTGACGCTGACTACTGGGACGCCAGACGTAGGTTTCGCCAACATCCTCTCATTCAGAGCCAGAGCTTTTATGAAGCCTTTTATTACAACACTTAGAGGTTCCAGTGGGCTGTGAGGACTGTGAAAATGGAAGATTTTTACATTTGAAAATGAAACACATGGAGGCTGCTGCTCTGCATTAGACTGATTTATCATTTAGATGTGTTTAACAAAGCAAATGAAGACAAACTACTGGGAAAACAGTCAAGTGATCTCCTCCACTCTGCATAAACTAGCAAGACAAATCCAAATGAAAATGTCTGTAGCTCCTGAAATGAACTAGACTATATGTATAAATAAGGCTATTCAGAGAGGAAACATCTGATGTTTCTTGTGAAAGTGAAAGCAGAAGGTTTTTGAAGTCGGTAAAATTGATAAAAATAGACTTTTTCTGTCTGTCTGCCTCACAGCTGATAGAGATATCCAAAAATAATATCAAAACTGCCTTGTTGGTTTTTCATGAAGTGGTCCATGCAGCTCTCCAAAAAGAACATGTGGAGTCCCTAAATGAACATGTGGTGACCAAATGATGCTTCTCAGTCAGCAAAAAAAAGCTGTGTCCCTTACAGCATGTTGTTTTTGTGAGTCACTAAAACTGATGTTAGTCCTAGTTCCCCGCAGCCAAGATGATTTTCATTTCAACCTGCATTTAAAGTACATGAACCATCTGAGCCTCAAAATTACACCATTTATCACCGCCAAAGACTGTAAAAATGACAAAAAAGTTAGATCAACATTCAGATAGTCCTTATCATAAGTCCAAATCATGCATGGTGTGCCATTCTGTCTGGAAAAATTAATCAAATCTAGGCTTACAATCATGACATTTCCTCAAAAATCGCCTCCTTCTACACAACTATTCAAAAAAAAAAATCAACAACAATAAGTTCTGAGCTCTCTCTATTTCTAGTCATGGTTGTGCTGTTTCCATAGAGGTGCAGGACTTTATACTGTAGTGAAAAATGAGTCCACAGTGAGGAAAAATGTGACCCAGAAAATGCTTGGGGCTTAGAGTGTTAAATTGAGGCTACTTGTGAGAACACCACATGTGTCTGTGTTCACTGACAGGAGAGCAGTGACTTATTCCTGCAGATGTATTTCCCAGATGATGCAGGATGTGCTGTTTTCTTCACAGATGAGGTGCCTGGTGGATACCCTGATAACAAGAGAGAAGTCACAACTACTGAGGTCATCATGTACATACCAGGTACCCCTCTGCTACACAATGTAGGGTCGTGGCTTTTTTTGCATATAAAGCAGGGAGATAAAAGGTAGAGCTGAAAGCACACAGTGGTGCTGAGGTCAGTTTCCCTCCCTGAAGGCCGTGATAGTATTAATTAAAGCCTATGTCACAAATCTGCTTGTGTTTCAGAGGAAACCACCACCGTCCCGTTCGTTGGTCCCTGGTATGAAGAATATGACTACGCTGACTGTACGTCTGCTTCCTACCAATAACTAAACAAGTGTTATCTGCTACATCGGCTGCAAGGCTTGATCACGCTGATGATAATGAGGTATTTTCTGTGTCCACAGTGGCAGCTAGAAAACAAGAGGAAGAAGAGGAGAGAGCACGAAAGGAAAAGGCTGAGAAAGGTTTTTACATGTCTTTTCTATAAATTGTGGATTCTTATTATTTAACAGAAGAAAGGACAAGCATTGCAGACCCTACAAACCACAAAACAAAACCCCACAAAGCTTTTAGACAACACTCTGGTGGCTCAGGAAGACAATAAACCATGGAAGATGAGAAATTCCAATACAAGCCCTATAGGTCCATCAACAAAACCTTCACTTGAATCTTGGACTCTAAATGACTATCTCAAAGGTAGAACATGACCTTTACCCTTCCAATATAATACAAAAGAGAGGTGCGTGCATTCTCAGCCATCATAGTGTGTCCAAGTAGGTGTGGATTGAAGGGGACATGGTTTATAGGGTCTGCAAGGCAAGTTCCAAGACACCACCAATAAAAAAGCCCCGTCAAAGTATTCCTTGTGCATTGATACTCAGCTCCCAGTACTCCTGCAAAATTTGTAACGCTCCCCGGAAATCACATTCATGTAAAGCACCATCTGCGAGGAGTGTTTGCTTTCCTAAACAGTGTCAAAGCAGTGATCCTTAAACCTGGATTTTATTTCGGGGAAGAGGAAGAAGTTGCAGGGAGCCAAATGCTGTGATCGAACACAGAGCAGATCGGAGAACCCACATGCCGTAGCTTTTGAACACACCTCTGGAAGTCACAGTAGAACTCTGCATCGACAGTCCGACCCTGGTCTCCTGAAACATGACAGTTACTGCTCCCAAATTCTGCATGCATCACGGACAGTCTCAGAACTTTCTGATCGCACCTCCTGCTTGCATGTGGCAGCATTGATTCTGCTCCTGTCACTCTACCTTTGACGTTGACGTGGCGCTGCAAGTGATGCGAACAACACTTTGAAATCCAAATTGAGTGGCCAGAGTAAAGGCAGAATGACACCAGACTTCTTCCTTTTCCTTAATAAGAAATTTTCAAGGAGAGATAGGCATGGGAGGAGGGAGAGGAAATTCCAAACAGCTGCTCTGCTCACTGTCCTGTTGTGGACACTTACGTAAAGCTCAGATAGATGATGAGATCAAGAAACAGGGAGGGTGACTGAAAAAATCAGTCTGTTAGAGTCTTACACAACAGTTTAGTCTCCGGTGAAATCAAATGAGATGCAGCAAAAGTTCACTCTGGATTCCAACCAGACTGAAGTGACCCATATTTCAGAC
Source organism: Dascyllus trimaculatus (assembly GCA_024666655.1). Taxonomy (NCBI): domain Eukaryota; kingdom Metazoa; phylum Chordata; class Actinopteri; family Pomacentridae; genus Dascyllus; species Dascyllus trimaculatus. Next base: position 4,104,828 of record CM045460.1, on the reverse strand, counting down.
GGAAAACACATGAGTGGAAATGAAGGTGCACTGTACAAACACATATGGAAGTGTTTTGTGTAGTGGTGGCTGGCTGGAGAGCGAGGCCCGTGTGAAAGCATGTTTTGACACATATTGTTTTCTCGTTATGCTCTGGAAGCCGAGCGGCTGAGGAAGAAGTGGGAGGAGGAGGAAGAGGAGCGACTGAAGCAGATTGCAGTGCCTGCTGAGCCAAAAAGTAAGCCAGTCGCTCCACTGAAAGTCTGAGCTTTTCACATTAAAGATATTTAAAATACAGTATCAGAACACACACATCTGTTAAACCACTGTGCCTTTTAATAAGCTACTGCACTCTCTTTTAGGAGCAGCGTGTGTGTTTTACAGTCTTTCTAGGACATTTGTTAAACAGATTGCGTCTGTGTGTGTGTGTTTTGTTTTCCTCTTAGAGTGTCCTCCTCTGGGTTTGGAGTCTCACCGGGTGGAAGACGACCAGCTGCTGGCCTCCTCTCAGTCTCACCATGGCTTCGCGGCTCAGAGAGGACGCCTCAACATGCAGGTATATGTGATCTACACACAGAGCATCTCAGCCTGTTTTCACTCACAGTGGAGTCGCAGCTGATTTCAGACAAATACACAACCTTTAAATGCGGTCTTTTAACCTTCTGAAATCCCATTTTTATGCTCCTGTTACATTTGTCTTCACTGTGGGCTCATTTTTTCACTGCAATATGAAGTCCTTCAGCTCTATAGAAACAGAACAACCATGAGTAGAAGTAGAGAGAACTTAGAAGTGTCTTCTGTACATTATGACACAGAATGCCATAAATAATACAAAAATGGAAACAACCTGGAATCAACATGTCCAACAATTTTCAAGTGTCCACAGGTATTATCAACACTATAGTAGAAAATGGTAGCTGACATGCTACAGTTATTGTACTACTTACAGTGGCCCCCTACAAATTTCTTCTATTTTTGCCTCATTGTTTCACTTAAATGTTACAGATCGTCAAACTACTTTTAATATGAGACAAAGATAACCCAAGAAAACACAAAATGCAGGTTTTAAATGATTGTTTAATTTATTGAAGGAGGAATGATGTTCTGCCCTACCTTGTCCTATGTGAAAAAGTAATTGCCCCTTAGCTACCAACCTCCCAAATGACCAAATTAATTTGGCAGTTGGGTTCAATTTCAACACCCACACCAGCATATGATCACTGCCAGGCTTATTGAATCTAAACATCACTAAAGAGAACCTGTCTGGCATTGTAAAGTAGCTAAAGGGTCTCAAAAAGCAGCACATGATGCCACGTTCTAAAGAGATTCAAGAACAGATGAGGAACTAAGTCATTGACATTCATCAGTCTGGAGGGTTACAAAGACATTGCTGAGGCTCTGGGACTCCAGAGAACCACAGTGAGAGACATTATCCACAAATGGAGAAACATGGAACAGTGGTGGACCTTCCCAGGAGTAACCGACCTACTAACATTTCTCCAAAAGCGTGTCAATATCTAATCTAGAAGGTCACAAAAGAACCCAGACGAACATCAAAGATCTGCAGACCTCACTGGTCTCAGTTAAGGTCCGTCTACATGATTCCACAATAAGAAAGACACTGGGAGAAAATGGCATCATGGAAGAGTTGCAAGGATCAAACCACTACTGACCATAAAGGTTTGTCCAGCATTTACAAAAAAAATATCTAGATGAGCCCCAAGACTTTTAGGATAACATCCTGTGGACTGATGAGTCAAAGATGGAACTTTTTGGAGGACATGGGTCCTGTTACATCTGGTGTGAAGCTAATACTGCATTCCACTAGAAAGACATCATACCAACTGTGAAACATGGTGGTGGTATTGTGATGGTTTGGGGCTGCTTTGCTTCCACAGGACCTGGATGACTTGTCATAAGTGATGGAGCCATGAATTCTGTTCTCTATCAGAAAATCCTCCTGGAGAATATCCACCATCAGTTCATGACCTAAAGCTCAACACAAATGGGTTCTGCAGCAAGACAATGACCAAAAGTGGCCGAGTCAAAGTTCGGCCTTGAATCCAATTGAGATGCTGTGGCAAGACCTTTAAAAGGCAGTTCATGCTGGAAAACCTTCTAATGGGATTAAATTAAAACTATTCTGCAGAGAGAAGTGAGCCAACATTCCTCCATGATGATGTAAAAGACTGATCACAAGCTGTAGCAAACATTTAACTGCAGTTGTTGCTGCCAAGGGTGGACCAACCAGTTACTAGGTTTAGGGAGACAATTACTTTTTCACAGGGGTGAAACAGGTTTTCAATTTAAAAAAATGTATTTTGTGTTGTGTAGGTTATGTCTGCCTAATATTCAATAAACATAAATATTAGCTTGATGATCTGAAGTGGGACAAATAGGCATCAAGCAAATACTTTTTCACAGCACTGTACTTTTATGTTCTTTCCGTACTCGTCTCCTCTGTGCCCTGAGTAAACCTAACCTGCTGTTCACCTGAAAAATACCAGATTGTTTAATCATGACTTTTGGTCATAGCTGAGTCAGTCATGGCTTCACGGTTGCGCCGAGAAGCACAGAAGTTTTTATGTCTTATAGATTGTGGTTATTATAAACGGTTAGTTTAATATAAGACATGTAGACGACTAGAAATCCACCAGTACATCAGAAGTGGTGCTAATCTCAGCATTTCATCAAGAAAACAGTTTTCAGTTTCAAACTTTGACGTGCAGACTCTGTGTTTGTGTGCAGGGCTCTGATAACGAGGACGATCTGTATGGAGGTGCCTGGTGCGCAGAACCAGAGGAGCAGAACCACTGGTTTGAGGTGGACGCCCGCCGGGAGGTGGAGTTCAGTGGGGTCATCACTCAGGGAAGGAACTCAGAACAAGTGTGAGTCATATTTGCTTCACACAATCCTTTCACTGATGCTGCATCAATACTTACCATGAATATTTTTGTGTCCAAACATTTAATCCTGGTGGAAATAATGATGGACTAATTATTGTTGTTTCCATCCCAGAGAGGATTTCGTGTCGTCCTACTTTGTGGCCTTCAGCAACGACAGCCGTGACTGGACTGTGCTGCACGATGGCTACGCTGAGTGGGTGAGTGGAACTGAACAGAACCAGTAACGTTCACCGGTAACACATCGCAGCGTCACACCTCCTTCTCCCCCTGATCCTCTTTGCAGTTGTTCTATGGGAACGTGGATAAGGACACGCCGGTGATGAGTCAGTTTAATACTCCTGTGGTGGCGCGTTACATCCGGATCCTGCCTCAGAGCTGGAACGGCAGCTTGTGTCTCAGAGCAGAGGTCTTGGCCTGCCAACTGCCCAGTTAGTATCACCGAAAACACCCTCAGAGCTCCATCACAGCACCACTGACCCTGACACATGTTCAGCCAAAGCTATGTTCAGTAGAGAAATAAGACTGAAGTTACCAATTTACCAAACAAGTTAGAAATACACTGAGAATAAGACCTTCAAATATCATGTATTTTACAAATTTACTTGACTAATTACAAAATTTAACAAAAGACCCCACAATATTATTGATAATATACATTTATCTAATTGACTAATTTAAATATAATGGTGGCAGAATATCACAGTTTCATAGTGGGCTAAGGTGCATTTAATTGATCCTCCAAAGCTGTAACTGGATGAAGTGAAGAAAGTTTCTATACTGTTGAGAACCAATACATCTGTTTCATGAAGTGGTCATGTGTTTTGAGTAAGTCTAGTCTCAGTGGTCAGATACATGTAGCTATGTAAAAAGGAAATATAAGCAGACATGTACGACTTGTTCAGTATTCTAGTAAATGTCCTTGATTTTGTGCATGTTTCTTGCAGCTGCTATTATCAGGGAAAGGTGGAAACACTTAGCAGTTCTCTTGTATTGCAGTTACATAACACATGTTTTAGCTCTGAGGTTGTTCAGTTCATGTTGTGAAACAGACTTTTGTGCATCACCAGAGTCGGGTGAAACCTTTCTTAGTCCAAGTTTGGCAAAAGTTGTGTTTTTTCTTTCAGAAGAAGGCGACGTGTTGCTGAGAAATTTGTGACTCATGAGGTCATAAAACTCTTAAAAAACCTCTTAGTTCATGAAGAGTTGGTTTATTAAGGATATGAGTAATGTTGGACATAGAGAGTCCCTGCCCAGTAAGAAGTAAGAGTCACAGAGTTATCTACATATTATCTCTGTCTTCATAATTTGATTAACTACAAAGCTGTTTGACATTTGCTTCACTACACCACATGTACATCAGCTATGATGATCCTGCACTTCGTGGTCCTGATCTTGCAGAAGAACACTACAGGTTCACTTGTTATGGAATTAACAGGAAAAAAAAGTAGGGACATGCAGTGTTATTCGAAATTACAAACAGTTATCGTCCTTGCCCATTAATCTGCCAATCATTGTCTTTAATAAATGATCAATTGCCAATTGTATCAGATCTGGTCAGAAAATTGTGAAAATGCTTGCATTACTTGAAACCCATAAATTAACATATACAAATGTCTTGACTTAAAAAGCAAAAAGGAATTGGGCATTTGGAACCTAATACCTATGAACTGTTTGCAATTTGCTTTAAAAAGGGGCTTAAACAATCAAGCAACAATGTATTTTCTCTCAGAGGACTGGTTTAATCAGTTTATCCTCTTGGCTTTAGAGAACTGGTCAGTTTCTGGGGACATTAGGAGCCCAACAACCTAACCCTAACCCTTAACAAGAATCCACTGCAAATGTCCTGGTGCAAGACCCAGTAGGACACCCTGAGAGGTCCTCTTGTCCATGTCCAATAGATCAGAGCATTTTGAACACAAAGGGTCTTAACCTTAATGTTTAAAATAGTATGGTAAGCTTGTAAAAATTATTTTGTAGGGTCGAAATGTTTAAATTAGTAGATTAAATTTACATAATAAATAATATTGTGGGGTCCTAATCTTTGTATTTATACAAACAAAACTGGGGATGTTAACATGATCCATATAGAAACACAGCAGACACATTAATGTGAAATACAGCAGGATGAAATAAACCAAAATGATCCTCTAAATAAAATGTTAAATCCAAACTTTTACTTGTGATAGAGTATCTTTAAAGTGAAGTGCTTCGAGGTTTACTTAGTGAAAGTTGTTCTTCTAACACTGCTGGTCTCTTATATGAGCATGTTGCTTGTTCCAGGCAGCCATCTCAGTGAGAATGAAGTGACCCCGTCCGATGACCTGGACTTCAAACACCACAACTACAAGGACATGAGACAGGTCTGATTTCCCTCTGAACACACAGACGAATACAGAATGTCAGTGCTTATAAACTTATAAATGGGCAAACATCATCATCCCAGATGTGCTCTTCCCCCCAGATGATGAAGGTGATAAATGAGGAGTGTCCCAACATCACCAGAATCTACAATATTGGTAAAAGCTCGCAGGGCCTGAAGATGTACGCCATGGAGATCTCTGACAACCCAGGAGAGCACGAGACAGGTGGGCACTGTTCCTGTTTCTACATCATCTGCTGTGACAGTTTTACAGAAGCTGCACATATTTTGCTTTATAATGAAGCACAACACAGATTACAAAGAAGAAGAAATGCTGCATGGCTCTGACGGCTGATTTGACACGTGGTTTGTGTAGAGGTGGGTAGGAATACAAAAAATAGGATCCAGTCTTGTTGGACAACAAATAATGCAGAAAGCTCTGGAAAAGACCAGGGCACTCACAGGCGAACGTGTGTCGACTACAGGTCTACATCATGATCCTACAAGACTAGTGTGTATCATACATGAACCATAGGTGGCATTGTACTCAACATATGTGAAATGGTATACAGCCCATAGAGGGAGGACAAAATCAGTGACTAATAATACTAGCGCTGTCACTAGCTTCTTGCTCTGAGATACCTTGGAGCACATAAAAAAACAAACCAAAGGATATAAGAGAAACGGTAGAAAGTCATTATCTCATTCATGCCTTGTATCTAATCATTTTTACTCACTGGAGGAAATTCTTGCCCAACATTTATACCTCACTTGGCTGAAGACCCACCTTTACTCGGTGGCTCTCAGTTCGATTGGGCGCTGACATCCTGGCTGCTTATATAGTGTTTTTCATTGTATGTTCATGTATGTTCTTTTTGCGGTGTTGATATAGAAGTGTGTAAAGCACTTTGGTCTACCTTGGTTGTTTTTAAAATTGATCTTGACCTTGACTTATCCTGACTCTTAATCCTTGAATAAAACTCCTTGTCAATAAATCTTTGTTACATGCTTTATCGTCTCTAGGCGAACCTGAGTTTCGTTACACAGCTGGTCTCCATGGTAACGAGGCTCTGGGCCGGGAGCTCCTCCTCCTGCTGATGCAGTTTCTGTGCAAAGAGTACAATGACGAAAACCCGAGAGTGCGTCGCCTGGTGGACGGAGTGAGGATCCACCTGGTGCCCTCGCTGAACCCCGACGCCTACGAGCTGGCCTTCGAGATGGTACAGTGAGCCCAGAGTCACCCCACGGTCACAAGCTGACCCTGTTTACTTTTTTTATTTTAAGATATATTTTTGGCCTTTTATGCCTTTATTGGACAGGACAGTGGATAGAGTCGGAAATGGGAGAGAGTGGGGAAGGACATGCAGTAAATGCCTGAGGTCAGAACCGAACCCGGGACAGCCTTTACGCCTCAGCACTTGGGTCACGCGGCATAACCATTATGCTATCGACCCTATTTACTTATTGAGCCTAAAAATGGTCCAAAGGCAGTTACTTTCTCCCACAGAAAACTCTGCTCCTCACCTGCCTGAAACATCTCGTTTGACTTATCTCCCATTACTTCTGCATCACCACATATTTGCATATCGCCTTCCTAACAGCTAGTTTGGCATCAAACTAAAACTGAGCAGCTGCCTGACAGTTATTTTCTGAGCTACTTCTGCTGAAGCCACAGTGATAACCAGTGATACCTGGTTTTGGTTGGGTCAGGTGACCAATAAGAGTAGTGTTGGGGGAGCCGCCTGTTAGCCTAGGGGTCGCTTGACCCAATCAGAGGCAGTCGGAGGCGTAGCAGCTGTATAAGGTTTGAGTCCGACCTCGGCCATTTACTGCATCTCCTTCCCCACTCTCTCTCCTGTTTCCAATTCTGTCCTGTCCTCTTCAATAAAGGCTAAAATGCCAAAAATAAATCTTATAAAAAAATAGTGTGGGGCCTTATAGACACAGAAGCTGCAACAGAGAAATTGAGACAGAAGAGTAGCTGTAGCAATGTACAGTATGAGGAAAACACTGTACTTTTAAACATTGAAGCATGTAAGTTTATTCTAGTCAATCCCAAAAATAACCTGGAAAGGAGCATAATAATGAGCAGTAGCTGTGTCTCCATGAGAATTTTTTGCACATTTTGAAGTAACCCAAGTGTTTTTGACTTAAAAAAATCAAAATGAGCTTCACTTCTGCTTACAGAGACAGGTGGACAAGGCTGTGCTTGTTTCATCTTCAAGGTTTTTTTCTATGGTTAGCTAGTCTCAACATAATGGTCTGTCTGTAACACACTATCATTCTGCTATAGGAGGAAATTAATACCACTCTGGTATGTTTTTATTTCGTAAAACTAATCAGGGTTTTCCTGGGTAAAGTTAAGTGAAAGATGCTCTGGTTGCTCTGCGTTTGCCATAACTACAAAGGGGAAATGTGGAGTCTTAAATTGAACCAAAACATTTTAGTACAAATACTTGTGCAGTTACACCACGAGTATTTAGCGACACCAAATGTCTACACCTTAAAAACAACACCTCAGCCTGGCCCTTCCTCCCTCCTCCAGGGCTCTGAGATGGGGAACTGGGCGTTGGGCCACTGGACTGAAGAGGGCTACGACATCTTCCAGAACTTCCCTGACCTCAACAGCATCTTGTGGGGAGCTGAGGACCGAGGCTGGGTCCCTCGTATTGTGCCCAATCATCACATCCCCCTTCCAGAAAACACCCTCAATGGTTCGGTGAGTCTGTGGTCAGATTTTAACATTTTAAATCCCTATAGATGTATTTTCATTTTAGAGCATGATCACCTTCTTGCTCTTGCAGCTTGCAGTTGAGACCAAAGCTATAATTTCCTGGATGCAACGCAGCCCATTTGTGCTTGGAGCCAACCTGCAAGGAGGAGAAAAACTAGTCGCGTACCCTTTCGACATGCAGCGGCCACCAGTTTCTGTGAGGCTATTTTACAAAGAAATATATTTAAAAGATTACCTCAGCAACGGTGCACTTATATAATCATTAAATAATGTCTCAGTTAACCGACAGCCGGCGCTGGAGGGTCAACAGCGAGATGAACGAGGAGACCTGGGCTCGGATTCAGCGGCAGAATGAAGGCGCTCTGAGGGAGACTCCAGATGACGCCATGTTTCGCTGGTTGGCGATGTCTTACGCCCACAGCCACCTGACCATGACGGAGACCTACCGGGGATCCTGCCACGGGGATGACGTCACTGGAGGGCAGGGCATCACCAACAGGGCCAACTGGAAGCCAGTGGTTGGCAGTGAGTATCAGCTGTGTCTATACAGTTACATTCAAACCCTCTACAAACAAAAACAAAAGTATCTGTGAAGCTAGAGGATGCTGGGAGTGGAAAAGAAAAGGCATCTGTTCTCTGAAGTGTCCTGTCTTCTTCTTCCACAGGTATGAATGACTTCAGCTACCTGCACACCAACTGCTTTGAGCTCTCCATCTTTTTGGGCTGCGATAAGTTTCCCCATGAGAGTGAGCTTCGTCTGGAGTGGGAGAACAACCGCGAGGCTCTGCTGTCCTTCATTGAGCAAGTGAGTAACTAGACCGATGTATGATACTGACCAACTATGTGGTGAGACAGCTTATGAAAGTTTACCCAAGATTTTTAAGTTTTCTCTGGTGAAATATCAGACAGCAGATACCACATCCAGGGTACCAGTGCTTGTTTCTATGACTCTGTCAGAGACATCAATCTGATGAAGTTTAGCTAGATGTTCAAAGCTGGTTTTAGAAAAAATGTGTCAGACAAAACCAACATTTTAGATTGTGACACCTGGAGCGGATGTACTATTAATTTGGTTCCAGATTTTAACAGAGCTGAAACGTGTTTTTAATTCATGTGTCTATCTTTGTGGGAGCTCAACAAAGCTGGAAAAAAACAATGTGAAATTTAAAGTGTGAGATTTTGACCCACCCCAATGTACTTCTAGTGTCTGTAACTCTGAAAATATTCATAGTATAAAGTATGAAGTTTTGCCTGACTTCATTACATTTACCGAAGTTATTGTAAAAAAAACCACTAAAAACAAGCCAAGTAGGAGCTGTTGGGGTACACTGAAATTATTTGTAGTGTAGTTCATGTGTGGAACCTGCTGTAAGGTTTACGGTGAGGTGTTTGTGTTTCATGTGCAGGTACATCGAGGAATAAAGGGCGTAGTGAGAGATATGGAAGGAAATCCTCTGCCTAATGCCACCGTAACTGTGGAAGGAATACGGCACGATGTCAGGACTGGTATGATGGAGAGATACTCTGCAGTTGATCAGCTTCTGAACTTTTTCTGTCAGTGGTTTTCAGTTTTCTGTGCAGATCCTGACCTTTGACCTCCTCAACTCTCCACTGTAGCTGCAGGTGGTGATTACTGGCGGCTGCTGAATCCTGGAGAGTACAGGGTGACGGCGAAGGCTGATGGCTACACACCTCAGACGAGGCTCTGCATGGTGGGCTACGACTCCGGAGCCACACCGTGCAGCTTCACCTTAGCCAAGTCCAACTGGGACCGCATCAAACAAATCATGGCGCTCAACGGCAGGAGGCCCATCCGACTCGTCACCAGAGCCAACGTGGTGAAAACGACGGCAGCACCCCCCACCACCACCGCTGGGGTCGACGCTCACGCCATCGCCCAGAAGGCAGAGCGACTCCGGCGGCTGAGACTCGTGCGTTTACGCCGTCTGCGTCAGCAGAGGTTACGAGCCAGTCTCAGCACCACTCCTGCTACCACCACAACAACCACCACCACCACCACCACCACCACCACAACACCTCCACCTGAAACCGAGAGAACAACCTCCTGGTACGACTCGTGGTTTCCGGTGGACAGCTGGTCAACGGAGAACCCGTTCGACAGCATCAACTTTGACTCGGTGCCCACACAGGACTATCCTTTTGAATACACAATTGATTGATTATTACACACATGAAACCACATCTATCACACACAAACTACTTACTAACCACTTCAACATCACAGCTTTAAAAATACACAGGTGTTAATTATTTAGCTATCAGAAAGTTTTGCATCAACACTGTGAATGGAGGGATGTGATTTCATGAGTACATCCAGATTTTTTTTGATCAACAATAGAAAGCCTCTGCTGAGCAGAGACTACACAGCACATGTTTAATTGGCTCCATGTTTAATTGAAAAGGGTTCTTCCATGCAATATCAGTCAGAGCCTCCCACCTGACCTCCTCAGAATCAGCTGGTTTTCATAAATTATTCAAAAACAGAAAATAGCTGGGGTAAGAAAAAAAAGGCAAATTAAAAAGAAGGAAATCTGGACCCAGCCCACAGTGCTTTAAGGACCTGTAACATTTTGCATGGTTTATCACATCTACTAAAGTTATAGTGCAAAAAAAAAATACAGCCAAATGAAAGCTGTTGTGGCACATTATAATTAAATACAATATGGTTATTATCTAAAACCTGCTATGAGGTTTACAGGGAGATGTTTTATTGTAGATTTTAGAAATCAGCTGATTGTGAGGGTAGGAGGGGGGAGGGTGGGAACTTTTTCAGATTTGGTCATTATTTTTATGGAATAACCCAAAACATACAGTATGTTCCAGTACAAACATGATCAGTCAATAAATATGATGAGTTGTATCTTAATAGGAAATCTAGGGTGAATATCTTTGTTTCTTTAAGGGCTTTACAGTGTGATTACTGGCCTCAATGTAACTGATTTATCATACTGCTGAATGCATTCGATTAAAATGAAGCTATTTTATAAATAACCATAGTCAGTGTATTGATTTATGCTTCAAATTATGTCTGTAACATTACTTAGAATATGTATTACTAAAAAACACAGAAGCAGGGTTGGGAAAAAGGAAATTCAGTACATCTATGAATTAAAGCAGAATCTTTAGATACATGAACTTTGGTGAGACTACATGAGTTCACAAAATGCAGATTAAGTCCATCAGATCCAGTTTTACATCTGAACAATGCAGATATCACTATGATGTAGCAGACGTGATTCCATATAATTGTTAAGCAAATTTGAACTTTTGAAATGTCACAAAAAAACTAGAAAAGCACTCAGAGAGCGCATACCTCTGCCAAGGAGCTTCAGTCCACCCCCAACACAATCTCCCAATTCACATATTTTGTATGGAATGTTACAGATACAAATGTAGTTCCAGACAGTTCAAATGTCCTACCGACAATGCAGCCTTCACCCCATCCGACCTAATGAACAGGCGCTGCAGCTCCTAACAGCCTCCCAGCTTCTTAGACAACCAGAGATAAGAATGCCGGCCCAACCGTGCGTATGTTGCTCAGGAAGAAAAGAGAACTCTGTCATTGCGCTGTCTGTCGCGTGGAGACCCAAAATGTCATGTGGTCAGAGGGGGTTACCCCAAAAACAAGAGTGCCCTCTGGTGGCTTTTAGAGTAAACCGCATTTAATTGTCCACCTGGTTACACTTACATTAAAACAAATCCTGGATCCAGACGGTGATCCGGATCAGTCCCAAAATGTCATAATTTGTTCCTTGTCCCAATTCACACATTTCCTGAAAATTTCATCCAAATCCATCCATTACTTTTTGAGTTATTTTGAACACAAAGAAACAAAAAACCAATGCCAGCCATCACATAACTTCCTTGGCGGAGGTAAAAAAATAGGATTTTGTTTTGTTTGCATTACTGCTTTGGAGAGAATAAATTAAGTTGCGTAGTGTCATCAGAAGGTGGCGCTGTATGCTACCTGACTATAATAAACAGAGTAGAAGAAGCCAGAAACAAAAGAGTTGTTTTTAAACTGACAAAGAACCTTAAAGATGATGAAACAAACAAAACATTTTAAGTCTACAGGAGAGAAATGGAGAGAGGTCTTTAGTATTTGTTTTCAGTCAGTAAAGTAGTCAGCTGGTATCAGACATGTTTACTTTGTCCAGAGGCAAAGACAACGAAAAAGCAGAAAAAGCTCATCATTTGATCAGAGCATATTAAGAGTCCGGCTCATGACCCTTTGCTGCATGTCTCTCTCCTCTCTACCACGTTTCACTCTATCAGTAAAACTTGAAAAAATCTCCCCTAAAAAAAAGGACATTTCCATTCCCCATGAAGATCCTTTACTTCTCCTAGAAAGTGTCAAAAACTACCTTGAGAGAGTAAACTTATGTGATACTTCAAATGTGCACAGAAAAAATATGGTGTGGAAACCCAGTGTATGAAAGCTTCTCACTTTGCACTGGGGATGTATACAACTGGACTACCAAATTATTTAATACGTCTACCTACAACGTCTGTCTGCATGTGGAGAGGGTGGAGAAGGTAGGGTGTCCTGTGGCTCCAAAAGATGGAGGAAACCTGGATTCTCCACCACAGTGACGGGCTGCTCATCCAGCATGATGCATTCAGTGTCCCTCTCTGGAGGTAACTGACAGCATTGAATGCAGCTGGTGGAGTGCTTTTGTTTTTTAATTTAAAATATTTCTAGACTGCAGACATTTGAGCTACCCTAAACTGTGCTCTCCTTCCACACTCCAGTCTGGTAGGTGGCACTAATGCACCTTTAAGCTGGTTTGCCAACAACGAATCAAAGCCAACACAGAAGAATTGTGCTCTCTCTTTACAACCCCTGTGTCACAGTAGACTTAAACAAAGGATCAGGAATAACACCAATACTAATACTGATACTGATCAGTTATAAAATGCCTCGATCAGCCCTGGTCCCAATCTTTGAGAATGGATCGGGACATCCCTACCAGAAATACTAATCGATGTAACTCAATACAAACAGCTTATTACTGTACAGCAATTGTAAACTGCTGCGTCTAAGACGTTACACAGTCAACCACCTTTAGCCAGGGCCTCTCCCCTCCATACTGCCCAAATGTTGCAATCCAGCAAGGAGGAAAGTGTGGCAGATGACATCTGGTGATAGTATAGTTTGGTAACAGGGATCGAAAAGGATGAAATGGCACACAACCATGCAACTAGGGAAATGTCTAACCACATTTAGCACAGACACCCACAAGGAAAGAAAACTACTGGTGCTAGCATAGGTAACAGTAGCCGCACTCAGCAAATGGAGACTCTGTCTGAAAAGACAAAGCTGCTCATCACAGCAATGACACAATTTATGCGTCCAGGCAACTTTGTTCTTCAGTGGTAAAGACTGTACCAAACAAACATCAGGTTAGCCTTCTGATTTAACCCACAACAACTACAGCACAAATACTCAGTGTTAAAGAACACACTTTATTTTAACAAACATTTTCAATTTAGTAAAACAGATGTGTTAAAATGACATACCACACATACTGTACTCCTACCACAATATAAGGCTTTTAATTTTTGAATATCCATTTTCTTCAGTCCACATTTAAAGTCCATTTCGTCCGTGGTCCTCTGGCTTCATCGGCTCCATACAGTCTGTGTTTTGTCTCATCTGCTCCAACAGTGGAAACCCAACCAGGTGAGCGTCTGCACAGGTGGAACATCCGGGACTGGTTCAGGCGTCCTCCAGCAGCTATGACTTGCCTGCTTTGCCTTTTCTGTTTTTGCCTCCGGTGTAACGGAAACTCTTCAGTGGGTTCTTCCCCCTGATGTTCTTCTACCAGAGAGAAAATGTGTTCTTTAGCTCAGTCTGAGGTAACATTATTACCCATAATGTTTAGGCAAACACACCTAAAAATGTGTTTAATAGACTTGAAAAACAGAGTTTGACAGTTGATAGATAGATACACAGACTGCAATTAATCACTGTTTACATTAGGCTACTAATTAATTTTCTGGATTATTTCAATTGTTTGATCTATAGAAGTTAGAAAATAGCTCCCACTGTGACACCTTAAAACTTCAGATTTTGTTGAACCAATTCAGTTTGCTATCAAAAAGAAAACATTTGGGGGCGCCCTGATAGCCTAATGGTTATGTCGCGTGACTCAAGTGCAGAGGCGTAGCGGCAGTCCCGGGTTTGATTCCGACCTCGGGCGTTTACCGCATGTCCTTCCCTACTCTCTCCCATTTCCGATTCTATCCACTGTCCTATCTAATAAAGGCACAAAAGGCCAAAAATAAATCTTAAAAAAAAAAAGAAAACATTTACATTTGACCCAAATTAATATCTCATTTTTGCAGCTCTAGTTCCATAGTAACATTACAACATGAAACCTTAACGTGTAGAAATACATATAATATCATTTCTGGGTCACAAACAAATGGACAGATTTTCATTTTCCATCAAAAGTAGGAGAATTTTATTTTATATCAGTGTGCTTAAAGTGAAGCCATGCAGCAACACACCACCTTGCTTGAGCGTCTTGTAATGCCAAAAAATAAAATCACTGTGTAACAGTTGAGATGGCCTGATCTGGCATCCTGTTAGACTCTTCTGTAGCTCCACATCAGAGAGCCCTGAAGTGTTACCACAGTTAGCTGCTGTTAGTCTGAACAGTCTCACCTTGAAGCTGGTCTTGCTGACTCCTATTGGACTGGGTTTCCCCCTGCTCTTCTTCCTCCTGCCTGACAGTGGATGCACCACGCTCCTCAGTGTCTCGGGAACTGCAGGACGACAGAGAAGCTCAGCCCTGGCTTTGTTCACGCTGTGTGAACAAATCTGTGTACACATGGCTAGATCAACTTCCTGAGAGACAAAAATGTGTTGTTGGACCCCCACTGAAGCCCCGCTGTTTATGACTGTTCCATTATTTCTGTGGTGTTTCAATTAGCCTCAAACCCTGTGCATATTAAAACCAGGGATGGCCAGGTGAAGCGAGCATGCACACACGCAGACCCTCAAGCACTGGACTGTGATGAACGTTCGCTTTAGACTTGAGACAACAGCTGATAACTCCGCCCCTCTGAATGACTGACTTCAATTCCAGCAGTCTGCAGCCCATCTCTGGCCTGTTTGTATAAACCAGCATGTTCCAGTTTTGGTATGATGTTGATAAAGAGAACTTTATGATATCAGTCAGTAGAGATATTTATTACATGCTGCTGTTTAGTGTGTGTTCTCTTGTTTCTATGACTCTATGTTGTGGACATTAAATCACTGCAGTTCTGAAACTAGGATCATTTCCATGATACCGATGCACAAAGTTGGTCGTAGAAAAAATGGTGCTGAATAAAAATGGGGCTTTAGATTGTGACACCTGCAACACTGGGCTTGTTAACAAAACTCAAACGTGTATTTTAGCCCTCAAATTTAATGTGTCTACTGTATGTATGAAGTTATAAGGGTTCAAAAATGCTGGAAGAACCAGCTGGTCTCACCAAATATACTTAAGTTAATGTGCATCAGATGGGAATGTTTTTTAGATGTATTTAGTTTAATACAGAACAACCTAATACTAACAAAAAAGCTGGTCCTATTAAATAGCATCTGATTAATCAGGCAGCTGACTGATTAGCAGCTGCAGTTAGTGAATGACTGTCCTCATCCTTTGTCTTTTTGACTGTTTTGAAGAGAGAAGAGTTTTGAATTGATCGACGTTGGGTTCAGGTAATTATGATCAGCACTGTCACCAATTTCTGATATTTCATAAACTGAACAATCTGCAGCTTGACAGACAGAGAAAACAGTGAACACAACTTCACAATAAACTAACACAATATGAAAAACTCTTCAGGTCTTACACCCATATTGTATTCAAAGGATTTTAAGACACCTGCTTGATAACCAATTACGACTTATTCAAATACTTTGCTTCAGTACAAGTTTGAGGCATCTCCAGCTATTAGTTACTTTGCAGACTCAAATTATTAAAATCAGCTACTAACTCACGATGCACACTTTAAGAAAAGATGAGAGATAGATTCCCCAGTATTTATTTATAGAACAGTATTTATTTATTGTTAATCTGTCCAGAATCAACAGTAAATAAAATTAGCGTCATCTCTACCAGCGTCAACACAACTGTGATGCACATTAATAATTAATAACTCAGTTGTATAAGACACTTTATTCTGAAATGGCAATTCTGCATTATAAGTATTTTAGATGTATTTTGTTTTTTTTTTTTAATTTTTTTGGGGGGGATTTTCCATTTTTTAATGATGGGGGAGACACAATGTGAAAGGGGATATAGAGAGGAGGAGAGACATGCAGCAAAGGGTCGTGAGCCGGACTCGAACTCATAACCTCTGCTGGTGACCTGCACCCACATGGTAACGCCTTAACTCAGTGAGCTATATGGCAGCCCTTTAGATGTACTCTGATGCCAATACTGATGCAACCTTAGTGCCAAATTAATGCATGATTTTACTTGTAACTACTTTTCTATTCTGCAGTACTGCAATACTTCAGGGAGAGTTTTGATGAGCGTGTGTTTGCATCTCACCCAGATACTCCGGTATGTTCTTCAGGTGAGGTTTGACTACAGCTGGGTGGAGGTCCTTGTCGTGTCGGAGCAGCTGCAGATCTCTGGGGTTGTCGTCAAAGTACGTCTGAGTAAGTGACAACAAAAGCGTCCGATCAGAACACGCCCAAACACCATCTGCTAAGCACACCGAGCGTCTCTCACCTTCAGCTTCTCCGAGTTTAGCAGCTCCTGTTTGATCTCCTTCAGTCGGGCCTCCCTCACCGCCTGCTTCGTCACCGAACGCATCGCATCCTACACACAAATAGAACCACATCAGTGCTGGCATGAGACAGGAAATAGGAAAATGAACTCATGTCCATTTGAAGTCATTGTGTGGTCCTATCTTTTCTTATGTACAACTAGTGAACTGAAATCACTCAAAACAGAAATGAGCTCGTTTCAGATTTAATCTGATACTCACCCTGCACCTGTACCTGAAGCCTTCGATCTCTTCCATCTTAAACTCATAAGGTTTCAGGACAGACTCAGCATTTTCTAAACACAAGCAAACAGAAGTAAACACATTTTTAGAAATACCTAGGGATGTCCCAGTCCTATCTCAAAGATCAGGGCCAATCAAAGCCAATAGAGGAAGTCACTGCTACCTCCTGTGAGGGCCTCCTCCACCTCCGACAGTAAACCCAGCTCTGTGTGGGAGGTGAAGGACAGAGCTGTGCCGGGGTTGTCTGCTCTCGCCGTTCTACAAAGTCAGACAAAGTGGCTGTCAGGGTTTGACCATCATCAAAGATTAAATCATTCCTCAGAAGCCTCACTTACCTTCCAACTCGATGAATGTAGGATTCTACAGTTGTAGGGAAATCAAAGTTGATGACGTTGGAGACGTTCTGGAAGTCCACACCTCGGGAGACTCCGTACTCCTTATCTTTAGATCTTTAAAAAGCCCATTTAGAAGTAATAATACAGTTAGCAAGTCTATAAAGTGTGATGATTTCATCTAATATCTAATGGCAGGACTACAATCGTCTGTCCATAAACACGTGTGGTATGTTCACCCAAGTCAGAGTTGTACAAGTTGGTCCTTATACAGACAACAGAAAAGGTAGGAAAGTGATGTTTACTGTGCACACGCTCTCATTACAAAGTGAGAAACTGTTGTTGCTGCACTGCTGGTATCTAAAAATAAGTTACAAAGTTTAAATCGTGAGGCTTTGAGCTTTCAAATGATGTCCAGTTTGACCATTTGAATGCCAACATCCCAGAATGTATTGAAGACAAACAACTGAAACTTACACTGCTACTTTTCGCCATGTCATTGATTCAGAATACTGAACAGGCAGATTAAACCATCTCTGATTAGGGTGAGCAGAAATATGAAGAAACTGAAGCCGTTATGAAAAGTCCCACCTTTAAGCAGCAAAAAAGTTCAAGAAGTTAATAACACAGAAGTTCACTAGTGATATTCTCTGAACCAAATGTAGCTGCATGTTTCAATCCAAAACAAAACTAACAGAATACTTAATACTCTTAACATCTAATATGTGGTCATTAAAATAATGACCAAGTTATTATTGTTGAGCAGGTACTTGTACCAGGTTCATTCAGCATTTTAACAAGCTGTCCTGTCATAATTAAAACTGTTCAGGAGTACGTGCAAACTCATGTACGCATCTGAGAACATCTTAACAGTGTGTTTCTGAAGGCTGCTGGAAACTGTCCAGTTCATCTTGAACAAGGCTGCATGTGAAGACGGCTAATGTCTCTACATAAGTTAAACCTGCAGCGATGAACTGTTGAACTGTCTCCCCCTTCTGGCAGTGAGAGTAATAACACAAATGTCACTAATGCATCCTCATGACCCCTGCCTCACCGTCTTTCTTTTCAGACTGTATGTCGTCCTCTGAAGTTTTGTTTTTATCTGCAGCATTTGAAACTTTTCTTGGATGCTTTTCTTAGTTTTCCCTCCATAGACTCCATGATACTCCTAGCTGCTGTAGGCACTTCGTCCCTCTTTAAATGGTGACGGCATCACTAGTTGTGCTCCAGTCACCACGCAAATAGAAAATACTCTAATTCACTGGTTATCAAAATAGTTGGCAACCAGTTTAACAGCTGACAACTGATGGAGACCCAACAATGTTCTTTATTTGTCAGAATAACTCCACTTCACTCAGGTGAAGCTGCTGAGTGTATCAGTAATCTGACTTACTTTCCTCCTTTCTCTGTGTTCTTCTTCTTCTTGTCTTTGCCTGCAGTCGTCTGTGCAGCAGCGGCGGGGTCGGCCAAACTCTGTTCGTCTGTGGCGATGATGTAGTCATAAAATCCCTGGTTGAACTGGGTGATGATGTGACACCTGCAGCAGAGTGAGAGCCGGCACAGACATGAAGACAGTATAGCAGTGTAACTATATTCTATGTTCAAGTTCACACCCCTCTACAGCCCACAATGTTTCTCTCACCTGGAGTGGACGGGCAGCTCAGAGTTGAGGACGCAAGCGGGAATCCCGAACTGTTCCAGGAACAGTTTGAGCCTGTAGCATCGGTCCACAGCTCCCACAAACACCAGTGTCTTTCCCCGGACCAGCTGCAGCTTCAGCAGCGTGTAGATCAGCAGGAACTTGTCCTCCTCCTCACATTTGATGCTGTACTGCTGCAGCTGGCTGCTGTCGGGGAGCTGAGAGCCCTGCAGCTTCAGGACCACCTGAGGACACACAGATCCAGGTGTGAGGACGAAATCAGACACAGCTGCACAACTTCTGTTACTGCAGACGTCGGACACCTCTACTGCACTGCTCACTTCACAGGCGTAGCAAAGACAGAAGCAAACTATGAACACGTGCTCAAATATATCTTCTGTTTTACAATTAATGAAAGACACTCTACCCAAAACTAATAAACGTATTGCTTATAACTCATTTCCATCCTATTGTTTAATGATTTCTACACATTTCAACAGTTGTGGGCATGTTTTTTGCGATCAGTACTTTCAACTTGCTTATTCTTAGTATTCTTAATATCAACTTTTCTCCTTTTTCCACTTTTTCTCTGTGTTTTCCCTGAAATTACAAAAATTAAGTTAAAAAAGTTAACTGCACGTCTCCCCAAAAGATCTCTGAACCGTGGGCAGCACCAGACAACATGGCTATCAGCACAAGAACTGTTTAAACATATGAACATTACAGAGAGAAAACCTTTGTGGGACTGTGAGTGTGAAAATGACATTTACAGGGTTGTGCAGCAGCAGCTCCTTTAGTGCCTGGACATCGTCAGAGAGAGTAGCCGACATCAGGAAAGACTGGTAGATCTTCGGTAAATGGCTGTTAAAACACCACAAACAGTTTGCACACATTAAGGAAACACTCCTTCACTTAGCACGATCAATACTCAGCTAATGCTTGGCTGTTCTGGTTCTACTGTTCTAATTGTTTTTTGATTTTTATTTACATGGCCTGTTTTTTCAGTTGATTTGTTACCTGTATGATTAACTGCTGTAAGGGTGATTCTCTGTATGTCTGGTGATTAAAGCTCTGTCCAGCAGTATGCCACACTACAGAGTATCTTAATCTGGAACTCTTTTAGCTCAGTGTTTTGGCTTTGTGGCACATTTACTGTACTTTGTTTCCAGCAGCTGTGTTCAGCAAACAAACTGATAAATCTCGGATTAATTTCCATTTGATTGACCGGGAAATTTGCCAGTCAAAACATCCGTACCTAGCAAAATTTGACAATGTGACTGCGGATTTGTGCTCAACAATGTGGACACAGACACACAAGCCTTTGAGAACAATCAGTAGACTACAGTGCTTCCTCCACTCAGCTCTATCTAACTCGTAAAGCAAACCAGTGGTTCCAAACCTGGAAGCATGAGGCCCCGAGGGGTTCCAAGATAAATTTGAAGAGTCTCAAAATGACTAAAAGTCTAAAAAAGCTCCATTGTGCAAAATTTGGGGGACTTTTGCTTTAATAAAACGACCTGAGATGGGAAATTTATTCTCATATTCACACTGAGGTCATAATCTCTGACACATGTCCACATGCACATGTCACAAAAGTCAGAAACTTTAGGAGCTACTGATCTAAACCCTTCACTAAATGTGAAAATGACCTTCAAGGTGAAATGTTTTTTAACCCACAGTATTCAAAGCAAACAGCTGCATGGAGGAAGTGAATAACTTCTGGTAAAAATCTACGTTCTCACCACAACAAGTTCTTCAGGTCGGCCTCGAAGCCAAAAGAGAAGAGCAGGTCGGCCTCGTCCACCACCAGCATCTCCAGGGAGGAATGCAGGACCAGGTTCTGGGCGTTGAGGTGGGCGAGCACACGGGACGGCGTCCCCACGACCACATCAGGCTTCTCCATTAAGATGGGCCTGTCCATCAAATGCACACAAATCAATACACAACAATAACCTATAAACTTCACATCTACGCTCTACCCATGACTAGACCTATGACTATGAACGATTTATCAAATGTCATACTTCTAGTGCACAGGACTATTTATCCACATTTACTGAGGTAACTGCAGAAAGAAACAGGCTGACCTTTGCGCTGACAGATCAGCTTTGCCAGAGATGTCAGCGACTCGGACGTCCCTCGAGCAGAAGGATGTCAGCTGTCTTATCATGGTCTGGACCTGCTGACCCAGCTCTTTAGTCGGTACCAGGATCAGAGCTCTTACGTCCTGCTCACGAACGCTCTGAAGATAACAAACACAACTGGTCAAGAGGACAAAAGGTAGTGGTAAAGAACAGACCAGCTTTAACTTAATGGTAAACTGGGTGTCTTGAGGTTTTGGACTGTTGTATGGGAAAAACATGAAAGTTTTCTGACACTTTATAGGCAAAATGGAGAAAATGATCAGTCAGTCACATGTGAAGTGTCATTATATCCTGAAGCCATGCCAAGACAGACACGCAACAACCACAAATATACTGAAATCCACAAACATAAAGAGTTATCTCTGTCTCTTCTCACCTGTTTGGAGGTCAGGATGCGCTGTATAACAGGGACAGCATACGCTGCAGTCTTCCCAGATCCAGTCCGGGCTCGAGCCAGAAGGTCCTTCCCCTCCAGAGCCAGAGGGATGGCTTTCTCTTGAATCAGAGTGGGCTGGGACCAACCCAGATCTGCAACCGCCTGAAAGGAGATCAAAATAGGAGGTGGTCACACAGAGCAGAATGTGGCTGAAGAAGGAAAGGGGTCAAATGTCTTGTTCCAACTGTAGAGGTAGATCTTAAATAAACCTTCATATAACATGAATATGTTCAGCAGCCTGCATCTGCATCCGTTAGTGGAAGTGTAACAGCTAGTGTTGAAAGATCAACTTAGCACATTGCAGGGCTGCAGTTTAGGATAAACGCTATGCAGCATCTCTGACCCAGGGTTTAAACTGTCATGTCAGTTGTTTTACAAATTCATATGTCCCTCCTTGTGTAACAGCCAGTTGTTATGATTTCTCTTGTTAATGCTCCATCTCATTTTGATCTATTACACAGCAAAACTTGGCTATAAAAATGTATATTATAAATAAAATCGCAGTATTAGTCAGAAAATTTTGTTATTTCCCCCAAAACATTATCCCCAGTAAGAGCTGTAACTTGTTAATGCAGCACACTGATCAACTAGAACATGTTTTGTCGTTCCAAATCCAGTCTTGAGGCTTCATGAACAAACCACTAATGATTACTGAACAGTGGCAGAAAAAATACTCTGATCTTGTACTTAAGTAAAAGTACCAATATCACAGAAATACTCAGTTTCAAATAAAAGTCTTTCATTTCCATTTAAGTAACAGTACAAAAGTATTCATCAGTATCAAAATATACTTAAGGTAGTAAAATAAAAGTACTCATTATTACTGAACTATAATTACTGATGCGTTATGGTATTCATCACTTTATTGTTGAATCTGGTAAAGAGGATTTAACTACCTTATATCTGCAGATTGTGAATCCCCCTCTGGTATCAAAATTATATAAGTTATTGATTATATTCTGTATTATTGAATGAAATCTGCAAATTAGCTAAAGATGTTAAATGAATGCAGCAGAGCAAAACATGCAATATTTGCTTCTGAATTGTAGTAGTGTAGAAGTATTAAGCAACAGAAAATGAAATACTCAAGTGAAGGACAAGTACTCTAAAATTCTACCTAAGTACAGTACTTTCCACCATCATTTCTCATCAAGTGAGTGTAGCATTGACCGTATATATAGTTGTTACAGCTGGGCTTTAACACAAAGCCATTGAGCACAGTGAGGCCAAAATCAGAGATTTTGCATCACAAGGCAAGTGACACCAAGGACCTGTGACTCTAAGTAGGTACTGAAAATACTAGTTAGCTGATACCTTTAAAAATAAATACAACTACTTGTGAGGCACACATTTTATTTGTTTAATGCATTTTAACAAATGGTGTTCTATTTAGTGACAGTACTTTGAAAGCTAAGTAAACACCACAGTAAAACTCTGTATGTTCACATACTTGGGCAGTAAAGCTGCTTCTGCTTTAAACTTAGACTTATGGAAGTATTATGTCAATGTAAACCTGTCTGCAAGCTAACTTCAGGCGTTCTGCTTCATGTAAACTGCAGTAAAAAGTACACAACACGAGACAAGTTAGCACAGCTAACAGCTAGCTCCTGCATTTAGTTTCCAAACTTCTCTTTGCTTTTTTATTCTTCAGCTGAAGCTTCTAGATTTTCCGACAGTTTATTTATTAGAATGACGCTGTAAACAGTTTGTTACCTTTAAAAGACGGTCGTCTAAGCCCATTTCATGAAACTGCAGCCTCTCCGCGGCCATGTTTCCTCCTCACAGCTCTCACATGTGCGTCGCATTGTTTTGACGTCATGCTGCCTTTGCGTCTCTCTGAAAAAAACCCTCTCTAACCAAAAAACAGACAGATGGGCCAGTTGGTGCTAGAAGTGAAATAGAACTTGTCTGAGTGCAGTGAATGTGTACCAAGTGATTTTACTGTAAAGACACGTGTATGTGGAAGGTCCAGTCACTGCTGAATCAGTACTCCTGGCTATAACTACACAGATGAAGGCAAAATAACACTTCAAGCAAATCTGTGAAAAGGTTAAAGGTAAAACATAAATCAGGGGGTGAATACAATAAAAATTCACTGAAGTCACTGAATATCCCTTTGAGTACAGTTAAATCCATCATTAAGAAATGGAGGGAATATGACACATGCCTAAATCTGCCTAGAGCAGCAGAACCTTCCTCTGAAGAAGTTACAAGTTAAACCAGTTGAGATGGGAGAGACTGCGCATACAGCAACTGTTGCCTGTTCTTTATCAGTCAATGCTCCATGGGAGAGTGGCAAAAGAACGCCACTGTTGAAAAAGAAACACAAATTTTGACTACAGTTGGACAAAAGGCAGGTAAGAGACTCTGATTTCAACTGGAAGAAGGTTATTTGATCTAATAAGAGCAAATTTGAGCTTTTTGGCCATCAGATGACTAGACATTGTGTTTGGAAGACATCAAACACTGCACATCATCACAAAAACACCATCCCCAGTGTGAAGCATGGTGGTGGCAGCATCATGATATGAAGATGCCCAGAGGACAACCTGATTCAGTCTGCAAGAGAACTGCAACTTGGGAGAAGATTTGTTTTCCAGCAAGACAATGACCTAAAGCATTCAACCAAAGCTAAACAGAGATGATTTAAAGACAACAAGATGAATAGTCTGAAATGGCTGAGACAGAGTCCAGACCTCAAGTCAACTGAGAATTTGTATCTGGGCTTCAAAAGGGCTGTTCACTCATGATTCCTGTGTAACCTGACACGGCTTGAACAATTTTGTAAATCAGAATAAGGTAAAATGTGTGTCCAGATGTGCAAAGCTAATTGAGAACTATCCACACAGGCTCAATGCTGTAATTGTGACCTAAGATGCATCTACTAAATCCTGACTTGAAGAGGGTAAAAACCTTTGCAATCACTTATTTTATGTGTTATATTTTTATTCCATTTGTATTACTTTGCAGAAATATGTTTTCACTTTGGCATTAAAGAATCTGTTTTGCAAATTCTTATCCAAAACACTAAATTAAACTGACAATGACTCAGAAAGCTATATAAAAAAAGGAACATTTTAAAGGGGGATGAATACTTTTAAAAGTCCCCATAGGCCGGTAGATGCACTGTTATGGTCAGTCCAGTGATTCTGAAAAAGTCAATTAGACACAATAACACAAAATAATAAATACCAATAAACATTCAGGTTACGGAGTTTGTAACCTAAAGAGATCAAATGGTCCTTTTACTTGCTGTCTTAATGTTTTGATGGGATGAATCAATTCAGGTTCAGCTTCATATTAAATATATAATCTGGCCTATTTTGAATCTTATCATGTAGGAGGCTTGAATAGGCTCTGCTTCATTTCATCTGATATATATTTAAAAGATGAACTGGATCAAATATAATAATTAAAAAAACACAAATAACGGTTATTTATTTATTTATTCATGCCTGTGTGGACATTATGTTTTTTGGCTGTTTTTTTAAATGCATTTACTCCATCTGACCTACAGATGGAGTCAAAGACCGCAGAGACCGAGCTACAGCCCTCCATTAACAATAAACATGCCAATAAGCTCCATGGTATGAGCAGAACAGACTGGAACATCCCCCCCTCAGAAGAAGCGGAGAGAAGCCGTCTGTGGTCCAGGAGAGACCAGCATCGCCCTGGCTGTGTCTCTGGAACGGGGAGCGGAGAGCTGGAGGAGGACTTGTTGAGAGGATGGAGATGCGGCTGCAGCAGGTGAGCATGTCGGCTGGATGCTGAGCAGCAGCAGCAGCAGCAGCAGCATCAGCATCTGGCTCCTCATCCTCCATCCTCCACAGCTGATACATGAGGCAACATGGCCGCAGAGCAGCTCGCCCTGCACAAACACTGAGGCACGGAGGAAAACCCAACACAGGTAAAGACAATAGAGATGCTGCACACGGGGAGATGCTGGGCTACATACTGGCAGAGACACAGCTAAAGCCACAGGTTAACATCCATCACATATATAGAGTAACATTAGAGCACACACACACACACACACACACACACATCACATTGCTTTGTATTTTATCCTAATCTCATGTGAGTTATTTGCTCCAGCGGTTTCTGAGAGTCATGCTCCTGCTCTGTTTCCCCCCCAGACTGAATGGCGTTCATGTCCCGGTTCTCTCGGTCCCGGAGCAGCTCCAGGTCTCCGAACCGAAAAGACTCGGAACGCGCCTCCCCGAACCTGAGCGTGTCGGAGCTGGAGAGGCTGCTGTGCACCGGGAAGACGGCCTGCAACCATGCGGACGAAGTGTGGCCGAGGCTCTACATCGGAGACCAGTGAGTGGACATCACAGTAACACTAATGACAAACTTGGTTCCTGGACAGAAGTGGAGTTAAGAGGGGCTTTTACAAATAAAGGCATCCCAGAAGACTCTATGAAATGGGTCATCACTGAAAAATCAATCAGTACCTTCCATCTGACCCCCTCACAATCAGCTGGTTACATGTGTACAATAACTTTAGTATATCCTACCTTCAAACTTTGAATCATTTCAAAGACCTTTTATGCCTTTATTGGATAGGACAGTGGACAGAGTGGTGAAGGACATGTGGTAAACGCCCGGGGTTGGAATCGAACCCGGGACAGCTGCTCCGTCTCTGCACTTTGGTCACGCGACATAACCATTAGGTTATCAGGGCGCCCAGAGCTTTACTGTTTTAATGACTTTTTCTAGCATTTCTAAGCCTCCTAACTTCATATGTACAAGAGATAGACACATACACTTTTCAGGACTGAGAAACTCCCTTGATCTCTGTTAGAAACTGCAGCCAAAATTTCTTTAGCATCGTTTTTATAGCCACCTCAGAGCACCTATACCAGGGGTAGCCAATCCTGGTCCTCGAGAGCCCCTATCCAGCATGTTTTAGATGTTTCCCTCTTCCAACACACCTGATTCAAATGATCAGCTCATCATCAAGCTCTGCAGAAGCCTGATAACCATCCTGATCATTTGAATCAGGTGTGTTGGAAGAGGGAAACATCTAAAAAATGCTGGATAGGGGCTCTCGAGGACCAGGATTGGGCACCCCTGATCTATACTATTGGTTAAGTCAAAGTTTCAACAGCAAAACTGCACCAGTTTCATCTTTATCGAACCATGGAAAGAAGCACTGGTTTACTATATGTGTGTTCTGTTTTCTGATAATTCACTGGAGAAAACATTAAAAAATTGCATTTTGGGTAAACTTTCAGGGTTCAGATCATGAGGTGAGATAGGCGGTTAAGGGCTGAAAATGCTGAAAAAATTACGAGGAATTAAAAAGTGTGAAACTTCGAACCTTCCTTGTGTACTTCAGTGGCCTGTAACTCTGAAAGCATTTATAGTATGAAGGTAAAACTTCCCATGGCTTCATTTAATGTATAAAAGTTATTGTACAAAAAAAAAAAAAAAAAAAAACGGTTGTCAGGTGGGAACTTTTTTCAGATTTGGTTGATTTTATATAGAATGACCATATACAAAACTGGAGTTGTAAAGTTTTACAGGGCTGCCGTATAGGTCATTGAGTTAGGGCGTTACCTTGTAGGTGCAGGTCACCAGCAGTGGTCATGAGTTCAAGTCCGGCTCACAACCCTTTGCTGCATGTCTCTCTCCTCTCTCTACCCCCTTTCACCCTGTCTCTCCTCTATCATTAAAAATGGAAAAACTCCCCCCAGAAAAGTATTTCAAAAAAAGACATGAAGTATTAAACAAAAGTCAGTCTGCACATGGTTTTTACATTTTTACACTGAGACTCTGCCTCGGCTGTTTTGACAGTGAGTAGGAGCTTATTCCACGACATCGAGGTTCAAACGTTAAAAGCACGGTCTCCCATTGTTTTGACCGTGGCATTAACAGCAGCACATTCTCTGCTTTGAGTGGTTAAAGTGCAGAATAAGGAACTGATGGCTCGGAGATGTAGAGTAAATCCATACCATTAAAAACATTAGTGGTAAACAGACATTAAAAAATAATCAACATTAAGTAGAGGTGGACTAAAAAAGCTGCAGGGTAAAGTCCTGGACTCACAATTTAGCATCAACTGTGAATATACTTAAAAGAAAAAAAGGAAAGTGCAGATTAAAGCACAGTGGCCATTGCCTAGCTGACCTGTTAAGGGCCCCGGGGTAAGCTGGGCCCCCACTGATGCCTTCTGAATGTGAATTCTGCCACCTCGACATGTTGAGTGCAACCAGACCTCGACAAAGAACTAAAATAATAAATAATTCAAGTGTAAAAAAGGCATTTGAATTATTTTTGCCTGTAACCTTATTAAGACCTCATCTGCATCTACACCAGGAGCAAAACTTCCCATTTATAGTCATGGGTGTCGGTTTCATTTTAACATTGGGAGTTTAAGGAGATCGTTGTAAATTTGACTTAATTCTTACTTCTTGTGAATTTTTTGTACTAATTTGTTCCCTTTCTGCATCAATTTATAATGGAAATGTCTTCATTCATGTCAAGGAAAACACAAACAATTCACAACACAAGGAAACATAATTCAGTAAGGCTTTCAGACAGGGTTACGTAGACATGGGCATGACTTGTTCTTCTGTCCTGTTTTGTGTTTGTTGTTTGGGGAGGTAGCTTCTCTAAATGTGGATGTAGCTTTTATCTGAATTGGTTTATAAACCCTTGGACACTGGATCTCTGTGGAAATTTCTGGAGCAGACATGACACCAGTGTCTTGTTTTCTTGTGTGACATATGAGCTATAGTTAGCAACTGCCTCCCACCTTCCACACACACACACACACACACACACACACACACACACACACACACACACACACACACACAGACTAGCCCACCATTATTTTCCATAGTGATTCTCTATCTGCAGTTTCCTCCTCACTTCCTTACTCTCCACTGTTTATATCATGTAGAATCATGACGATCAGTTTGACTGTCTGAGCTGTGAAAACCTCCTCCTCTCTGCAGAGACATTGCATCAGACCGCCGTGAGCTTGCCAAACTTGGCATCACACACATCCTCAACTGTGCACAGAGCAAGTGGCGCGGAGGAGCCGAGTATTACGCCGGCATGAACATCACCTACCACGGCATCGAGGCCCATGACTCTCCCACATTTGACATGAGTGTCAACTTCTATCCTGCTGCTGAGTTTATACACAAAGCCCTCACGAGTGGAGGTAAGTCTGAGAATGTGTGTGGGCTTAACAGCACTGAATTAATGTGATGATGGCATGTAATGGATGGATTATTGAAAGAGCATTTTTGGCACGGACCGGTGGCTTGGTGGTTAGCAGCTAGAAGATCCCCGGTTCACGTCCCGCTTAGGACACCTGGGATCTTTCTGTGTGGAGTTTGCATGTTCTCAATGGGTACTCCAGCTTCTTCCCTCAATCCAAAATTATTAATTTTGGATTGTGATTAATTGATTATCCTAAATTGTCCATAAGTGTGAATGTGAGTGTACTGTCTGTCTCTATATGTAGCCCTGTGATAGACTGGAGACCTGTCCAGGGTGTCCCCTTCCTTCGCCAGAGTTGGCTGGGATAGGCTCCAGCCCCCGCGACACTACAGAGGGTTAAGCGGTGTATAGATAATGGATGGATGGACCTCCAAAATGTTACTCCAAGAGAGTCTAAATAACCACAACAAGAAGCAAAAAATGCTCACAACTACAACAAGACACAAAACAACTACAAAAAGAGCCAAGCAGGCAAAAAAACTAAATAAAAAAATCAAAGCGGCCACAAAGAATTGACCAAGAGACACTGTCTCCAAACGACCAAAAGTAACTCAAAATGGCCAAATGAAGACACAGAGTGGTCACAAAGAGGTGCACATTGACCACAAAGTGATCCAAAACAACCATAAACACACAAAAAGACCACAAAGAGACTTAAAACAACCACAAACTTAAAACATCATAAAAGTACTCAGAACGACCACAAAGAAACTCAGAATGACCCAAAAGAGACACTATCTTCAAACGACCAAACAAAACGGTCAAAAATAGACAGACAACATCCACAAAGGGATGCGAAATGATCCCAAAGAGACTGAAATCAACCACAAATGGACATAAAACAACCACAGACTCAAAACAACAATGCAACAATATTAAACAGCTACACAGAGATGCAAAATGACCACAAAGAGACTCAAAACAATCACAAAGAAACTCAAAATGACCACAAAGCTTTAAAACAACCACAGTGAGACACAAACAACCACAAAGAGATTTAAAACAACCACAAACAGACTTTGAACAGCCACAGAGTCAAAACAGTCACACAATGATGCAAAACAACCACAAAGGGACTCAAAACGGCCACAAAGCTACAAAAATCACAAAGAGATGCCAACAGACTCAAAACAGCACAAAGAGGCTCATAAGGACCACAAAGAGAGTCAAAGCAACAAGACTTTCAGCAAGCACAGACTCAACACAAACACAAAGTGACCTTAAAAGCAACACAAACAGATTCGAAGCAGCCAAAAGACGTCCAGAACAGCAAAAAAGGTGACACAAAATGACCACAAAGACACTAAAAATGGCCACAAAGGGCTCAAATTAGCCAAAAAAGACTCAAAACAGCTATAAGGAGACTTAAAGTGGCCACAAAGGAACTCAAAACGACCACACAGTGACTAAAAGTGACTTAAAAAGTAACTTAAAATGAACGCAAAGGGGCACAACATGACCACAAAAAGATGCAAGAGATACAAAATGAATAGTCAAACTGTGTCTTTGTCAATCAGACATATAAATCTGACCCATAACACGTGGAAAACATCTGTACCAGATCAAATTTAACCTCCTGCTGTCATGTGTGTGTGCAGGTAAGGTGCTTGTCCACTGCACTGTGGGCGTGAGCCGCTCAGCCACGCTGGTGCTGGCCTACTTGATGATCAGACAAAACCTTACGCTGGTGGAGGCCATCAAGACGGTGAAAGACCACCGTGGCGTCATCCCTAACCGAGGCTTCCTCCGCCAGCTCAACGGCCTGGACGGCATCCTGAGAGAGAGCCGCAAGACGTCACCACAGAGCTGAAAACCCCCTCAAGCCGCACTCAGCCTGAGGTAGCAGCCAGGTACACTGAGGGAGGTACGGCTAGGAGCAGCGTGACACTGCAGCTCTGCAGGGTTTGACTGATACCAGTATCTTCACACTCAGTTTATTCATTTTATTGTATCTGTTGAGCCCTTAAGCCTCTAAAACAGCAGGAAAGCGGTGAAGACCCATGTTCTTGAAGATATGGAGGGTGCAGTGTATGTGACTTTAGTGCCGATTCTGAAGTCATTAATTAAGAATTGATTAGTCATTTGTAACATATGCCAGCCTAACTCTGTCTCGGTCATCCAACTGATTTTAGTGCTAAATCTGAATTTGTGTATTCTGACCAATAGTGAGCCCTCTAGGCATTGCTCAAGGGAACAGAGGAAAAGGAGGAACTGCATCCCTGAATATCTGGTTCTTTGACACAGAGTCACAGGTATAAGCTTGTGTACATCGCCAAGAACCAGCCAATCGCTGAGCTTAGTCACATGCTGCTAGCAGCGGATGGAGACTAAACATAATGGTGTTGAGAAAACTGATAAATGTCTGCACTTGAAAAAATAATCACTGAAACAATGTGAGACTCGCTCGCATGTGCATTGTGGAGCTGTAAAGAAGCCTAAAAGTTTAGAAACATCTGGCCCAGATGATATTTACATTCATGTCATGTTTCCTGTATGAGTTTCAAGCCTAAGTAATGTTTAACCTCCTGAGTCCCTGCGTCCACATGCAGGGACATCGTATTCTGGCTTCCCTGCACCATAACCCTAACCCTGGAAGTTATGAGAACTCCGCCTGTTGTGCTCGCTGGTCCACGACTCTCCAGGAGCTGTGTGCCGAAGCCTGCAGCGAGCGCAGTGCATGGTCGTGATCGACTATTACTTCTTACTATTAATATTACTATTACTGCTTATGACTATTTATTATCCAAAGATCAAGCTTATTTTTTATATTCATTAGGTCCTACTAATCCCAAATAACTAGGGTAAATCTAAAATGCATGGCCCCAAAAAGTTGGGGTGTCACTAGGTTAATCAAACTTCAGACCATTCCACTGAAACCTATTTTTATTGCTGCTGCACAAGTTGGAAAATGTCTCAGATCTCTGCACTAGTATCCAAATCTTGAAATGATCTGATTTATTGGAAATACTTCAAATGATGGCTTCTAATATGCAGATTATTTAAAATTACTCTCATTAAATAAGATTTGAACAGTATTATCACTGCCTCCTGGTGTCTCCAGGTTAATCTAGCTGTCCAGCGTTTGTAGGGGCAGCAACTGTACAAGGTGCAAGCAAAAAGTTCTAAACTATGACCGACTCCAGGCTGCTTTACAGTAGAGGAGCTGCAGCCTCAAGGCCAGGGAAGGGACGTCACGTCAGGAACATGATCGCTGTAAATTCCTCTCTCATGGTTAGATTGTCAGCGCAGAGTTCTACCGTAGGGTCTGAGGGAGACGATTCGATGCAGATAACCTGAACCGTGGTGTGGTGCTCAAATGCACCATGTGGCCAGTCACAGCGTGGTCACCATGAATGGCTTTTGTGGCCACAACGTCACCATTGTTGCTCTTCACCTGCCCTACTGCCCTGATTTGGCTCCCTGCAAATTTTTCCTATTCCCTGAAATGAAATTCATTTTAAGGGGTTGCTGTTTGGACACAGTTGAAGAGACACAGAGCTCATCACAGATTGTTCTGTGATGTTTACAAGTGTCGCAGCAGCACTAGGAGCAGTGTATTACTGCACCACGGAACTAACTCAAAGTAAATGGATTTTGAATTTTAAAGGCACAGTCTCAGAACTTTTTGATTGCACTTCATAATGATGACTGCCATTTTGATTAACCTGATAATCAGTTTTACAAGGAGACTTCTAACCCTGCTGCTTTTGTTTTCGTATTTAATAGGGATATGCTCTAGCATTCCTATCTGCCAGCCTGGATTTTCTATATCAAAATTGATGGACTAAAGTGGGTCAGGGTTCCGATCCAAGGGACCAAACATGGTCCTTACTGTTTTTTCTAATGATTATATAGGTTAAATCCATGATATGTTCCCTCAGTAAGCAAAGTGTTTCTCAGTGATTCTTCCCCGTAGCTTCAGTCGTTGCAGGTCTTCCCTCAACTTAACTTTTTTACATTCATTAAGTGCCCTGAACAACTCATACTCTAGTTGTAGCCCAGGTCTATACCAGCACAGTTATGTAGCCTATAGTATTGTCACAGTCCGTACACAATTATTATCTGTTTGTGAATAGTAACATGCAGTATACAGTATAATTTTTGCTTTCAATTGGGCGTTGAATAAGTTCAATGTGTTGTTTCAATCCAGTGTATTTGAAACACTCCTTTTGTATTAGATGTGTACTGATCCAAAACATCTATTAAACATCTTCCAGTCTGGTGTACCACTTCACCTTTACAGTGACTGTTAGCTGTCCAGAGTAGTCGTACTCTAAGTGATAATTTAATATGCCAGCACAACAAGTGTTTAGAGTAGACGTGCAGTGGGAGAAATTACCACAAATGTGCCATTGCAAAAGCTACCAACTGCCTGGATGACAGGAGAGTGCACACACACACACACACACAGTGTTCAGTGCAAGTCATGCAAAGTCTGCTCTTTTGTCTTGGTGTTAAAAGTGAGGCTTGTGTTCTCATGCTCGTGAAAAACAGTAGAAGATCCAATGCTGAAATTTAAACCAGCTTTTCAAATACCCTCCTGAGTGTTATTATAATGATTACCTCAAGCGTCACGTTTGAAATACATTTTTTGTGACTTGTGGTTTTCGTCTGTGCTGTTTTACCACCACCATGATGATGATGGGGAGAAAAGCAGAAAATGTAGAAACATGTATATAAAAACATGGCTTTGTACAGTCGGTGGAAATGTAAAGGTTTCATTTGAAATTCTTGGAAAGACCTTTTTTTGTTTTCCTTGAAAGAGTTAAATGAGATGATTGGTGCCACTCTGATGTCTAAGTGTGGAGCTGGAGTTAGGAGTCAGTCAGCATAAAGACTGAAAGCAGGGGAAAACAGCTACCCCCTCTGTCCAAAGAATGAAAGACAAAAAAGTCACAGATTTAAAAAAGCCAAAAATTAAAAACACGTATGTCTCAAGTTAAAAACCAAAAGTCACAAGTTCAAAAAACAGAAGTCACTAATCACGACAAAATTATGTCGTTATAACGAGAAAACAAAGCGAAAAAATTAAGTTGAACCATGGCCGTTTAGGGCTTCCGTACTAATTCCAAGTCTATAAGTCACAAATTAAAAGCAAATAAGTAACAAATAAATTACAATTTTTAAAAACTAAAAAGTCACTCATTTAAAATAAAAAGTCACAAGTAAAAACCAAATAAGTCTTTGCTAAGCTAAGCTAAGCTAAGCTAGATGCCTCCTGGGTCCGTCATCGCACAGACATTGGAGTGGCATTGATCTTCTCATCTCATTCTCAACATGAATGCAAATAAGCGTATTTCACAAAATATCAAGCTAACAGTTCTGAGTGTGTTTTGCATTGTGGCCTTGGAAAGCAAGGCGGAGCAGCAACAATCTGGACACAACTGGTTTAAGGGACAGTTTGTTTGCATTGTGTGTTAAATAGATGCCCATTTGCATCATAGCTGGCTAACTGGGGACCAACCATTGAGCAGCCCCAATGGGCCACATGCGGCTCCTGCCTCCTTACACCATAGACTGTATGTAAAGATCGACGACAACAAAGTCCTCTTATACCCTTTTTCCACCAAGAAGCACCAGGTGATAGTGCTGGTGCTTAGTTGGTTCAAATCTCATTCCTCCTAAGATCCTGTTGGTTTTCCATTGGCAAGGAGCCAAGTTGGAGCCATGCCAGCACGTCACTGTAAAAGGTCTACGCTTGCATACATTACATAGCAGTTAAACGAACACAGTAAGTTGATGATAATATCTACGTTTATCTCTATAGATGGTCTTAAGACTGATTGCAAGGCGGAGGTCGCCTGTTGCCCGGGCACATCTGCGATCGTGCTACTGGTGGGACGATAATTGTCTTCATGTCAACAGTTTGTGTAAAACTTCTGTGTGTCCCGGGCGTCATTCCAATATATCTGTGATCGGACCAGGGACATCCTGGCAAAAAGGACACAGCGCTTGTGTGTCCCTTTCCACCGTTGATGGTTGGTCACGATAACCCCACCCCCAGCCCCTGACGTACTCGGTGCTTAGCTCTGGACCAGCAAAGAGTTGGTGCTTGCTGAGCTCCAGTTTGTAACACCTGGAGTCGGTGCTTAGGTGGAGGAAATACAAAGAACTGGTGCTAAGTCAGGCTCTGCTCCAAACTAGACCTGGAACCAGCTCGGTGGAAAAGGGGTAATAGGCAAGTGTTGCCACTCTGGTGCTGTTATTTATGGATAATGAGACCAAACTCCTGTCTTCTAAATGAATGGGGAGAGGGTCGTAACTGTAAAAACCACTAGTCAAATCTGATTTTAAAAAAAACCGTGTGCAACAACACTGAGGCTGGCTGTTTCTGGGTTCGGCTGTTTAAAACAGATGATTGGCCTTTAGGGGGAAGGAGTTGGAGATGTGTAATAGTAATACATTTTTTTGTTTGTTTAGTCAACACGGAGGGGGCGGGGCTTAGAGCTTTACTGCAACCAGCCACCAGGAGTAACAGGGGTATTTGGGCCTCATACCTGAGCTGTCACTTCGTCTATCTTTACATACAGTCAATGTCTTACAGCATTGAAAAAAACATTAGATTAGCGCATTTTGTATAATATTTGGATTGAGGTATGAAATTACTCCCCAAGTCCAGAATCAACCCGTCAAAAATCCTCTCTTGCAACATTTAGTGTCAGGAAAACGGAGTAACAT
Source organism: Dascyllus trimaculatus (assembly GCA_024666655.1). NCBI lineage: Eukaryota > Metazoa > Chordata > Actinopteri > Pomacentridae > Dascyllus > Dascyllus trimaculatus. The sequence goes on along the minus strand of CM045460.1, from coordinate 4,069,346 downwards.
ATCATGGTGTCCTCTGGACGGCAAAATCTGCCTTTCTTAAGAAGCTTTCCTCAATCTACTCAGTTAAAATTGACAGGAGGCACTAAAATAAGGAACTATCCGTGGTCGGCGCCCGTCTAACCATTACGATCTTTACCTTTGCTGTATTGGATCTGTGTGTTTTGTACTTGTGGTTTTATTGTGTCGTGGTGGTTGTCTCAGTTACCTGCTTATATTCTCGTTACCTGTTTGTTTTCTTACAGAGACCTTTCTATAGGAAAACTTGAATTCTTTTGATTTGTTTCTGTATCACTCTCTTTGAGGTTCACTGGAGGAGAAACTGGAAAAGGAGATGCTGATGCCTTAATCTGTGTACTTGGAGTTGGTTTTTAGACTTTTGTTTCTACCTTTTTATTGTGAATAACACTGAGCATTGATTACTTTGTTTTGATAACTTCTGTACTTAATTGGAAATAAAAAGAAAAACTTCTCTCAGACGTGTTTCACTGTGTTTCCATTAAATCTTGTATGTAATCATTTCCTTTTAACGCTCTTACACAGCGTTGACTCACAAGCCATTTAGTGGCTGTTCTGTGACTTTCCAACATGATCTTCAGTGTTGTTGCTGTTAAATGTTTTTTCTTTCCTGAGGCCTGCAAGACTTTACCGTTCATGTTACATTGTAAAAAAAAAAATGTAAAAAAAAAACAAAACCGTTTTTGTCCCCAGTCTGATCCAAGCTGTTTATTACTTGGTATTTGCCTCTCAGATACCATTGTCCAAGGTAATACATACTTCATGTACTGTAAATTAGCTGTTGTATCTGGAGGTGCCACTTCTTACTGTTTAATGGGCGGCTGTGGCTCAGGTGGTAGAGCGGGTTGTCCACTGATCACAAGGTTGGAGGTTCGATCCCAGGTCCCTCCACATGCCGAAGTGTCCTTGGGCAAGACACTGAACCCCAAGTTGCTCCCAATGGTAGATTAACGCCTTGCATGGAAGCTCTGTCGCCATTGGTGTGTGAATGTGTGTGTGAATGGGTGAATGTGAAACACATTGTAAAGCGCTTTGGATACAACTAAGGTAGAGAAAAGCACTATATAAGTGCAGACCATTTACCATTTAATACTGTAGTGACCCGAGGAGACAGTTATTAATAATAATGATGCATTGGTTTTATATAGCAGTTTTCTAGACACTCAAAGACGCTTTACATTACATTATTCATTCACTCCATACTGGATAGTGGTGAGCTACATATGAAGCCACAGCTGCCCTGGGGCAGACTGACGGAGGTGAGGCTGACAGTCTTCTCCATCGGCTCCTCCAACCACCAACCACTCACTCTCACACTGCATCCACCCAGGCTTCCCTCATGGTCTTCCATCCAGGTACCGACCAGGCCCAACCTCGCTTAGCTTCCAAGATCTGACGGGATCGGGCATCCACAAGGCGGTATGGCCTGCTACTCAGTCTACAATTGCAGTTGATGTTGGCAAACAAAGACTACTGAGGGGGTTTAGCTATCAGCCAACCAGCATGACAAAGAATTCTGAGACGGTTAATGGCCTCCGTCCTGAGTTCATACGTTTCAGAAAGGAATTTCTGCATGTGACAGTGGACACAAACAAAGGATCCAACTGAGGATCATGCTGATATAGATCAGTTACAAAATGCCTTGATCGACTCTGATCATCCTGAACTTTAAGATCAGGTTATACTGAAGGAGATGGAGTTGAGCTTCAGCAACGTGCGATTGGACGTGAGGAGGGGGAGCTTAGCTCTACCAAGGCCCCATTTATCCTCTTTATGGTATCATCTGGTGGGGAGAATGCCAACCTCAATAATAAAAAATGAAAATACACTGATAGGTCCCAATGAACTTTTTCACTCCTGCTCATTTAATCAAAATGTAACATTATGATCACATAACAGGAACACTAAAATATAAGGTACAACGATAGGGGCTTTCTAGGAAAAGAGACGACACACACAAGTTGTTTTATTTACACCATCATCATTTTATTCAGATTTTGTTAACAAATGTGGCCCTTAAAGGACAGATTAGAAGGTACAAAATATTACAGAACAAATGTCAACACAGTAGACAAACATATTTTAAAGAGGAGGAAGTGGGTTCACTGGGTGATGTTCTAGCATTACTGTTGATATGCTGAAGCTTAGAGTTTAACTGGGATGATAAAGGAGAGCAGATGGAAATGAAGGAGACGCACTAATTTAGTTCACCACAGTCGGCAATGACAACCTTGGCTTTAGGAGTGCCGCTCTTTGTGCCTTGCTTCTCTATCGCCTTGACAACATCAATGCCCTCCACAACGTTGCCAAACACCACATGTTTCCCGTTGAGCCTGGAGAGCAGAGAGCAGATTAGTATGTGAGAGCGACACCTGAAGCCGTTCACGGTCAGAGAGGAGCTCACCAGTCGGTGGAGGCCGTGCAGATGAAGAACTGCGATCCATTGGTGTTGGGCCCCGCGTTGGCCATGGACAGTGTCCCCATGCCCATGTGCTTCAGCTGGAAGTTCTCATCAGGAAACTTCTCTCCGTAGATGGATTTGCCTCCAGTTCCGTTGTGGTTGGTGAAGTCTCCTCCCTGAAAAAGCAAACAATACCTCAAGTCCAGTTGACTCAGCACGTGTCGATCCTAAATACATCTGAACAAAGGGAACAGGACAAATTCCTTGCCTTAACTGTACCTGGCACATGAATTTAGGGATGACACGATGAAACGTGGAGCCTTTGTAGCCAAAACCTTTCTCTCCGGTGCACAAAGCTCGGAAATTTTCTGGAAAATAAAGACAAATTCTTAAATATGGATGCACCAACTAAAATACAGCAAGAAGTCTTGCTAACGTTTTTCATCTCTACATGTGATCATCAGGCCTTTCCCCCTCCACCCGTCATACTGCTTCTTACAGCTACTAACATTGATTCATTCTACGTCAGTGGGCTCCTTGGTCCGGCTGTGATATCAGCCCTGCTACACTGAAGCAACAACTCTATACTCAGTCACAGTGTCCTTGTTGCTTTGAATGTCTTTGTAGTAATTTTAGCGCCTTTGTGTTCACTTTCTGTCTCTCTGTGGTAGTTTGGTATGTCTTTGTAGTCTTTTAAGGCCATTTTTATGCAGTGGAATGTCTTTTTTGGTATCTGGTAGCTAGAGGTATCTTTGCAGTTGTTTTGTGTCATTATGTAGTTGCTTTGAGTCTCTTTGTGGCAATATAGTACGTCTTGTTCATCATTGTTTAGTGTATGTGGTCGTTTTGAAGCTCTGGGATGTATTGTGTCTCTTTGTAGTTGAGTTGAGTCTCTTTGTTTTCATTTTGTATATCCTTGTCATTAGGTTTTCTCTTTGACATTGTTTTTCTAGATGTACATCTTTGTGGTTGTTTTGTGTCTCTTTGCATTTGTTTTGAGTTTTTCTGGTTGTTTCATGTCTTTATGCAGTTGCTTTGTGTCTCTTTGTCATCATTTTTTGCACCTTTGTGGTTGTTTTGAGTGTCTTTGTAGTTGTTTTGAGTCTTTCTAGTTGTTTCATGTCTTGTTGCAGTTGCTTTGTGTTTCTTTGTCATCATTTTGTGTGTTTTTGTGGTTGTTTTGAGTCTCTTTATGGTTGCTTTGAGTCTCTTTGTGGTTGTTTTCAGTGTCCTTGTGGCTGTTTTGCATCTCTTTGCAATTGTTTTGTGTCACTTTTTATTTGTGTTGCATCTCTTTATGTACCTTTCGTGTCTTTTTGTGTGCTATTTTGTGTCTCTTTGTACTTTTTGTGGTTGTTTTTTGTTTCATCATTTTGTTCCTTTTCGGTCTATAGTCATTTTGAGTATCTTTGCCATTTGTTTGTGTCTCTTTGTGGTTGATGTAGCATCATTTGAGTGACTGCAGTTGACCCTAATTGTATGTCCCTGTGGTTGCTGTGCAACTCTTTGTGGTGGTTTTGAGTCCCTTTGTGGCGGTACTGTGTCTTTTTGTGGATGTTTTCTGTCTCTTTGTGGTCACATGAGTCACTTTAGAATCGGTGTGCATCTTTCTGTGGCTTCTTGAGTCTCTGTCATTGTTTCGTGTCTCTATGTAGCTAGCTTTCATCTCATTGTAGCTGCCTTCCAGTCTTTTTGCATCTTGAGCATTTGCCCTGTAGGCCCATTTAGTAATCCAACCATGGCTGCTGAGGCTGTTCTCCCAACTTTCTCCTTGCAGACGAGACAAAAGGCACATTTAACTCACAGAAACATTCATTCCACTCACAACCTCTCCTGTTATTGTCCATGCTCTGAATCAACTTCTAAACATATGGGGTCTTTATAAAATTCTAACCAGCTATGTCCAATCCTTAGGCCTGCCTTTGCAAATATAACAGTAGAAGTGCCGTGCTGCAGCTTTTCCAATAGAACCACTGTATGCACCAAAGCATCATATAGGCCATTAATCCTGCACCCTCTGAATATAATTAGGTCATATAACTAACAATGGCAAAGTAGGACAGAAGCAGTCAGTCAGTAATGAATCATGCAGGTTTGCTTGTTAGGAGTCATTAATGTTGTGAGACAGAGCAGGCAGAGCTGTCCACCACTTGTTTAGAGCTGCCAGGAGATTTCAAGACTTCTCTTCCTTTGTCTTCTCCTTCTCTTTATTAATCACAGCAGCTCCTTGTATCACTGCTTACACTCACATTTAGCTCCCAGCCTCATTATTAAGACTTGCTTCATCAGCATGTTGTGTTCACACTCTGCATCACCCACAGCCTCGACCCACATTTAGAGTAAAGGCTGCTGAAGATAAATGGGGACGCACCCTTTTCCCAACCAGTACATTTTTGGTGTGGAGTGAAAAAGGCCCGAGGAGGTGTGGGAGCAATGAGCTTCACTTTCTGGCTTACCTACCTGCAGTCTTTGGGACGACATCAGCCCGGAGCTGCAAACCAGCAGATTTCAGTTAGTGGTTGTGGCTGTAGCTTCATCTACTGCATTGACTTAGAACACAATGATTTCAGCACATCGTCAAATAAAAGGTCAGAAAATGGCACGAGCACACATAAAACAAATTAAATGGTAATTTATTATCACAAATGTCAAGGCAAAGCAAGACGTCTTCACATCCGAACAACTGAAAACAGATACTGTGTGGTGTTTTTGCTCAAAACGTTCCTTCAGTGTTTATTTAAGAACGGAAACCATGGAGGCCTCATTTACGAAGCAGCCAAGTTAGAAAATAAAAGGTGTAGATATACATATAAGAAACTTGGAAAACAATGACAACAAAAATATTAAAAGGAAAAGTTGGTAAAATAATAGAAACACGTTAAATTTGCAAATTAATTGACTAGAACAAGAACAATTGCAAAAAAATAGGATGAAATTATAATTATTATTAGTTATAAAATTATAAAAAGGATAAAATTGAGACAAGCTGTGGATTGTTCTGCATATTTACATGATTTTTATACGAATGTAAGTAAAACTCATATTATACATTTTAAAGGTGGATGTTTTTACTTAAATATACAAGATTTTTATGTAAATTTACATGGAAAAACAGTATTTTTACATTGATTCTTTTAAATACAGTTCTATAATTAAACCCAACTAATAACAGCCCTTTTCTGCACTATTAAGCCTGATTATTTACATTAAAGATTCATTAACTCTTCTAATTTAAAGGTAATTTACTTTTCACACTGGTAAATATCTTACATTACCTTTATATCTTACATACTCATGTAAAATCAGGGGTTTTCCTTAATTATGTAACATAACTAAATTTATGAGATTAATCCTTTCTATTCATTGATATATTTATTAGCATCCCAGCTGCCTGAACATTAATGTGTTTAATAGAATACTACATGTTTACCTGAGCACAAATATCAGATGCAGCTCCAGTGATCTACATCCTGACCTGCCCACTGTAACAGCAGTCTGATTTAGAAGAACGCTGAGATATTAAGGCATAGTAAACATGCAAGACATGAATGTAAAGTTACATACAAGGCTTATGTTACACTTGGCATGATCTACATGGTCAGAATATTGTTGTAATCATCAAAATTAATTGTTCAATAACGGTGATCTTACAATTTTGTAACGGTAAATCCTTTGATTTTTAAGGTGAATATGCTTTTTTTTTTTACAATAAAGATCTGACAAATCTCCTAGACTTGAATTTAAAGTCACCTGAAGAAAATCTTATTGCACTTCACACCATCTTGATTCAGTGCAATCAGAAACCAAATCACAAGTCTCATAATACTATTTGGACATTTTTAACATGATTTTTTCACATAACATTACATAACAAAACCAAACCAATTTTTTACTTTTAAAATGTTTAAAAACCCAACTAATAAAAGTACTTTCCTGCAGTACTATACTAGAATATTTGAATCATAACATTATTCAAGCATATTTATTGGTAATTTCAAGGTTTTTACACGTGTAAACATCACCTTCATTAAACATAAAAAACAAAATAACACACATAAAGAACAAAACTGTATTTGAACTGGGAAACATGACTGTACAGCTCGTGACATTTTTAGATCCTATTATTTTACAGTGTTTTAAAAATGTTTACAAGACTTTCTACATCAAATTGTCTAATAAAACGAATGTATATTTGTTTTTGTGTTGATGTCATCCGTTAAGCATTACAGACTGATAGCAACACACATGACCTCATGTAAAATTCAGACTGGAAGCTGCATTTTAATTATGCAGAATTACTGTGTTGTCATGAGATGGGTGTTTTATGTTCTTGTAAAAATGTATGTGTTCAGTGAGTTCACTGATCATTGAACTGAGGGGATGTTTGAGCTGATCTGAGCTGATCTGAGCTGGTCTGTGACCTGCAGATTCCAGCTGCAGTCCTGTTTGCAGAAGTAGCTGCTGCTGCTGGGCGTTTCCTGCAGTCCCAGCCTGATCATCTGGTGGAGTTTTGATCTGATTCCATCGCTTTTCTGGACATCCACACAGTTAAATGTACTGTATTATGATGAACTAGAGTCTGACGTATAAATACCTGACAAAATGGAAGACTGAAAGCTGCTGGGGAGAAGTTGACGCACTGCAACATGTCGGTCAGCCGTTAAAGAGCTGTCAAGCCTAAATGGAACTAAAGTGAGATCAGAGCTGTGGAAATGCTGCTCTTACCTCCATGATGATCCTGCCGGCGTTAGCTCCATCCACAGAGATGTCAAAGAACACTTTGGGGTTTCCCATGTTCGTGTCAGTGCGCCCAGGCTGCGATGATGAACTGCTCTCAATGAGTCCTGACGACGCGTCAGCTTCCCTCCGACTGCTCGGCTCTGCGTTTATAAAGCTGCTGCAGCGGTGAGGTCAAAGCCGCACACAGCCAATCACAGCCCAGACCCTCTGACAGGCTTCACAGTAGACCAGTGAGAAGCCAGAAGGGCGGGACTAGAGGCTGGTCTCCGCGGCAACCAGCGAGGATGAAGCAGAGAGGAGATCCTCTGTGATGCCGAACCATAACAATAATAATGATACATATATAGGCACACATTTGATGAATTCATTAAAAATCTTCTAGAAATTAGAAAAAAAAACTCTGCTGGTCAACGGTAGACATACAACTATGTCAGTGTTTGGTTAAAGTCCCTTGGGTTCTTGATGGTGTTTTGGTCAGGACTTTGAGGAGACCAGGCTAAAACCTTAATTCTAGCCTGACTTAGTCATTTCTTTACCACTTTTGATGTGAGTTTGGAGTCACCGTCTTCTTGGAGCACCCAACTGCAGCCAAGATCCAACCTTCTGGCTGATGATTTAGGGTTTTTTTGAGAATGTGGAGGCAATCTTCCATCTTCATCGTTTCACTTACTGCGTGTAAAGCATCCATTCCACAGGCAGCAAAACAGCAGAGCATAATACTACCACCACCATGCTTGACAGAACGTCCTTGGGGTTACAGGCCTCACCGTCTTTCTTCCAAACATATTTCTGGTCTTTGTAGCCAAGTAGTTCATTTTTTGTTTGGGCTTCCTTCTTTCACAGCAGCCTCTCAGCTCATGGTGATGTAAAACACACTAGACTGTGGACACTGCCAGCTGTGTTCCAGCAGCTTCTAATTCATTGCAGTTTGCTTTTAGGTGATTCTTGGTTGACACTTGACCATCCTGACCAGTTGTCTCTCAGCAGCAGGTGACAGTTTGTGTTTTCTTCCTGATTGTGGCAGTGACTCAAGTGGACCATGAACTGTATACTTAGAAACAACGGTTTGATTCTGGGATCTGTAGCTGCTTTGAAATTGCTCAAAGTGACTTTGTTCAAATCAGTGATTTGCCTTTTCAGACCTGTGCCTCAGACTTCCCCACTGTAGTGTTTGCGACTGAGTCTCATAAGTGTATAAAATTATTTAAAACTGGCTCAGGAGTCAGCAGCTGTAGTCAACTGTAACCACTAGAAGTTAACAGGCCATGCTGCTAAGAAAATTTGATTAAAACAACTGTCGACATCTCCAAAACTGATCATTCAAGTTGTTATATGTATATTTAAATTTTTTGATTTTCAGAAGTTCTAAAATAAATCTATGAAAGAACCAAAATGCATGATTATTTTTTGTGACAAAGACGTGTGTCTAAACAGAAGTAATTGGAAACTCAGTTCAGCAGAATTAGGTATTCAGTTTCGTATACAGATCAATATCCACACAAACATTCATCTGTAAATATCCAACACAAACTGTTTTTGTCAAATAAAGTGATTTTTAATTCTGATTCTGAATTTCAGGAGGGGGACAAAATAACTGTAGGTACAATGATGATTATGATTAAAAAATAAATAGAAAATAATGGCAATTACAATGTGTTACAAAATATGTGGAATAGTTTACATATTAAAAAACTTTTTTTTTCCTAGCAAATTTGCAGTTAAATAGTCCATATTTTCCAAATATAACATTATTGTGTTGCTCAAATTGGCAAAGAACATTATTCACTGCTGCCTTGTCGGACCACACTCGGAAAATCCTTCATAGAAAAAACGTCAGCTTTAAAAAGTGGTATTAAGAATAATTTCAACCTCTGTAACTGCATTAACTCGATGTCAGCTGACTGTAAGTTTTCTGTCATACATGCATCACGAATGTACGTATGACTGCGACATTTTTACAGTTGCTTTATAGTTTTCTAACATACAGTATGCATACAGTGCCAACAATGATCCATTATCCAACTAATAACATTAAAATTACCATGATTAACGATTCATTTGGTACACACACGTTCTCTAATGAAAACAGCTGATTATACAGGACACAAACCCGCGTCATGATGGGTTATACATGTCAAACCATTTAAAAACATACAAACAGCTTTCAGATGGCAGAAAATGCCACAACACACAGCTTGAAACCCCCCACAGAGGGTGAACTGACAGAGGGAGCGGTGGTGGCGGTGGCGGTGGGGGGTTATATTCATATTTCACAGTGCTGAAGGACGTCGGAGACACAATGAACCTCAGCGTTCTCCCAGCTTCACGTATTCGAAATGTCTTCTGTACATGTGGGCTGTGTTTCCTCTGGTTTATCAATGATCACGTCATGCTTAGATCCTCTCCATCTCACCTCGTCTTCTCTATGTTTAAAATGAAATGCCTTCTATTCTATGTTATTTATTGTTAATAATTCACATAAAATGACCGAAACCAACAATTCTGAATCACTTGGTTCTCAAGTTATGTGCAGATTTCACCAGCTTACACCTGGAATCAGTGTCTGAACCTGAATAAAGGTAGAGTTTAAATATGACACTGTAATTAACTAAATAACACAACCAGTGTTTTGTTAATAATTTTGCATTTTAGTTTCTCATAATGTTATTATTATAATCATTAGCCCAGTAATTATTGAGAGTTGTATTATTTTACCATTAATTACATTTTTTTATTTGGTTTTAAGACTAAACATTAACAAGTCCTGCAAGAACTACCTAGGTAGCAGTTTGGTTTCCAAGATATTTGTAGCAGTCAGATTACACCTGAAATTAAAATTCTGAAAATCTGAATTTTACATATAATGAGCATAATACAGTAATTCTTTAAAAGTAGAATCAGTTGACCAAACAGATTTTTATTAGTGGATTATATTAATAATTTATACGATAATTATTACTGATGTTTTCTTACATCAACATCATGTTTTTTCTTACTTTTTTTATTGGCTTTGTGACCGAAACCAACAACCCTGCACACAAACACTGTGGCTCATGAAAGAACCACTTATACAGACGGACTGGTTCTCAAACTATTTTTAAAAAGTGATCAAATTTAAAATCTGAATTCATTTAGCGTTTGAACATGATACTGTCAGTCACTAAAATCTAATTCACATTTTGACCAAATATTCCATGTATTTATTCTTATTTGGATTGTCTATTTTTTTTAAAAATAATCGTAAATAACTTTATTATTACATAATTATTTTAAATGCTTTTGTTGTTATTGCTTTTATGGGCAAAACCAAAACTTCTGTTAAATACTGGGCATCATGCAAGAACCACTTGGAACAATAATAATTGACTAATTATTGAAAACACTAATGTCACCTGGAATCACAATGTCTTCATTTGAAATAATTTACAGGAGTTCGAACATGACTGACATAATTAACTCAGATTAGAGTTTATTGGCCTGTTTCAGCAAAGCAACTCGCTTGTTTCCATTTTCACTCTGGCAGGTAATTTAGGACAGTATATCAGGGTCATCGCAGGTACAAAAAAAAACCCAAAAACAAAAAGGATAGCTGCAGTGGATGACCTCATTAAATGATCATTTAAAATCGGATTTAGAAAGGAGAAAATAATACTAAGAGCCTATAAACGCCACCATATAACCAACATCCACACTTGGAAGAGACGTCGCCATGAGTGAGGCCTGTTCAGAAACAACCATTCGGATGTGGATGAGTTGATTCTAAAATACGTTAGGCTCACTAACATGGCATTCCCTGCTAACTGGCAGCATATATGGTGACATAAGGTTGGTTTCAACTTGCAAAATTAAGCTAAGTGACTTGTTTTTCTTTCCTCATAATTGTACCTCTTCCCCACTGGCTCTGTAAGTTTGGTTTTATTTTATTCTTTATTTAGCCTTTGAACCACAAAGTCCCTTCAGATTAAAGTCTTTACTCTGAGGGAGACCTGGTCAGGAAGGAACATCATTAAACTAAAGTCCAGTGTGATCACTAACAATGACCCTGATACACCATCATAGCATGTTTAAACAGGATATATTAGTATTTTCTAACCGTTTCAGGTCCTCTAACACGATTAACGACACTGCTAACCTTGTTATTTTTTGGTCTTTGAAAGCAGGACTTGATGATTTGTGGTCTGAAAGTCTTGTTTTACTCTTTGGTAATGGTTTGAAAGCCATGAACAGGTGACCTTCACCAGTTTTTGGTAAATCAGACTCGGAGCATTCACACACAGAATCCTCACAGTCACTTTTTTTCAGAAATCTGCAGTTGTTTCAGGAAATTACTCTAAAAATGAACTTGACTTTGAGTATCTTTTGTAGGAACCAAGAGAAGTCAAAAGTCTTGAGAGATGGATTCATGCAGGGTTGGTTTCAGTGCTTTCATGTGATTTGTTGACAATAAGAATAATACAGAATATTACAACGGTTCCCAAACGTTGGTGGTACTTGATCAGGTGAATCAGAGCTTTTCAAAAGACGTGATTACACCTGGCTTTTTCCAGTCTTTAAAGTATCACGGAGTGCTGCTCTGAAAAATCCTAGCAAATATGCAGCGGGATCAATCTATGAATCACTGCCCCTAAATTAGATCATGACTCGTCGTTTTGGGATTAGGATACCAGATACCAGCATCAACTGCCGCCTCATTAATTATTTGCTGCGCCTCTGCTGCTTTTCCCTGAAGTTGGACACAATTTAAATGTACTAACTTGCATCAATAAGGAGTAAATGATTATAATTGGTGTTTGTTTTTTGTTATAAAATCACCTGTACTGATGCTGCAGTGTTACTGGGCCAAGACATGGAATTACACAAGCTGCTGTTTGAGCCATTTCAGGCAGAAAAGGTCAGGTGAGAGGCTCTGGAATTAGGAGTTCATGTCTGTTAGCAGGTTTACACAGAAAAACTATCAAGCTGGACATGTCTGCTGTCTGTGGAAACAATTTTACTTATACTGAGTTTGAACAACATCTGGATTTACAGCATAAATTTGGAAAGATAAGTTGGGGTAAAACCTCAGACAATGCTGTGACATGCAGACGATATGCAGCAAAGAGAGTGTCTGTTAATACTGGGAGCATGTAAGAGGCCAGTAGTCAGAGTTTAGGAACCGCTGTAGTAATGTGTCCATTAACTTCCATTAACCTCCACTTATCAAACCTATAAATAGCAATCCTCCAGCCTGTGGTTTGTGCTATAGTTTAAAATGCTGGTCTGCAGAGTCGCTGTCTGGGTACAGTTATATTCTTCATACTCAGTGTTCAATCCTACATCCACACTGTACTGAGACGACCTCAGAGTACAGCAGGACACTTCAGAAAGACAACGACACACAAAAACACCACCACACACGCACACACACACGCTCTCACACACACACACACACTCTCATACACACTCACGTGCACACACGCATCCTCACACACACACACACAGGTAGTGGGTGCAAACAGAGCCGGTGCTGCCTTCAGCCGGCAAAGAGAAGCAGAGGCTGGACTGGAAGATGACCGGCGTGGACGTGAACGTCACATCAGTTGTTCTCGAACAGAGACAGCAGGTCGTCGCTGCTGTTGTTGGGGAGGTCGGGGGGGCCCAGGTAGGACAGCAGCTCATCTGGGTTGGTCAGCTCGGGAAGAAGCTTCAGGACAGACAGTGACAGAAAAACAAACAAGTTTATAGTTGTCAGATTTTGAATAAACACCAAATGTACGGATTTAGATCTTGAAAGTCTGGGTCTGTGCTTAAATAAACATACATAAGTTCAGAGCTACACTTTTGTTTCTTTAAAAAAGAAAACCTGTTAGTATTAAGAACTAAGTTGCAGTAAAGAATATCACTGAGAGGAGTTCATTTCACATTGTTCTACTTTTACTGAACAAATATTTCTTCCACCACCTCCTCCTCAGTAACTCTCTTTGCAAAAATTTCTAAGCTCGCTGTCATTGACAATTTTGTGAGTAAAAGTGTTATTTTCAAACTATTCCATCCTGGGCTGGCTGTGACTCAGGTGCAGAGCAAGTTGCCTGTATTGCACGGTTGCCCATCTGCCCCTCCCAGCCCTCTACATGCTGAAGTGTGTGAGTGTGTCCATCAGTCCAGATGAGAAACATTACAAAGCACTTTGTAAAACTGCTACGGTTAAAAGGTGCTATATAACTGTAGACCATTTACCATTTTACATTAACAAATCTGAGAGCTTGTGGTTCATTAGTTCTGGCAGAATGCATCTCACCCTCGTCCCACTCAGACAGACTTTCAACCAGCATTACAACCGTTTATCTAATATGGAAGAGGTTTGAGGTGAGTCTGTACAGACAAACACTTTTGTACTTCAGCACTACAGATAGATCAGTTAAATGGAAGACTCTTCTAGTCCTGCCAGTGATGAATGAACAAGCTCACAAATGTTTTTCTATGATATATTACATATTGTCTGGAATCCACAGATATGGTATCTAGAGATGGGATTTACCCTGCATGTCTGAGAACCCAACCCTCCAGTCCTCAACTTGCCATTTTCAGGAAGCATGATGCTGCTTGTTGTTTCCATCACAAGTGGAATTTTAAAAACACTGACATGTAGATAGTGGCAGTGGAGGAGAAAGCCAAATCGGACTAATGGGGACTGACGAATTTTTGGAGTCGGCTTCAAGTGGACACTTTAGGAACTGCAATATAATAATAATATCAGAGGAAGCGGGGACTCAGGTGGAGTTTATTTCCACTAATTATTTATTTTTGGAGATTTCTGCTGGAGGAACATGATTCATTTTGTTATTACTCCAAAGCGGAAATCAGAATTAAAGGACTGGTTTCTGTAGATTAGACAAACTGCTTTTCTTTCTTTCCATGTGTTTTTTTTTTAAAGAAGTGGATTATCTAGTTTCAGAGTTTCTGGATCTGAAATTGGATTTTTGTATCTTGGAAATAATCTCAAAGTTCTCAATAAAAGCAAAACACATGATCCTCTGGATATTCTTATGGCTCTCCGAGCAAATTATATTTGCTCAGTGGAAAAGGTGATTTTTACCCTTTTAATTCAAAAGAAGAAGCGCGGTATATGTCAAAAACATAACATATAAGAATATTCAAAATATGAGTGATTATGAAGTTAGTTATGTCCTGTGAGTGAACTCACATCTAGTGCGTGATCAGCTCCATCTCCTCCAGGAGCTCCAGGGCCGCCCAGACCAAAGGAGCCGTCACCCTGCAGTCGAGAATTCTGGGTATTGGTGCTCCGCTGTGGCAGCGGGCTGCCGGCATCACCCAGACTCTGGCTGCCATGAACACCTGAAGCGTGCTGCTGGAGGAGGTTATGGGAGTGATCAATTCGTCCAGAGTGAGCCGTCTGGGAGCAAAGTGAGACAGACACACAAACAGGGAGGGACTTTTTATCTTATGGACACAAAAAAGACAAACTGCTGCAAGACTTCTCCATTATTTCACCACAAATAACACTCTACATGTGCAAAATCACGGCGGCCTTTTCTTAAGAGGCTAATGAGCAGAAGTATGTGACAGTAGAGAAGGACAGATCTCTAAGAAGCAGCTGTGTGAGACAGGTGGGATGTGGTTTAATGGCTTAGGACTGTATGTGTGAGCAAATATCTTCTCAGTCAGCGCTGTCTACTTCAGCTCCAGTTAAAGACTCTTAACTGAACTTACAGGCCAGAAGGAAGAGACAGTCAGTGCTGTGTAATTCACACTGAAGGCCAGTGTGGTTTCAGGCTGGTTCAGGTGACAGTCAACTGGTCAACAGCTACGGTGATAGCTGTGTGAGGCTACTAATGTGGTATTTTTCAGCCAAATTAGCTTAGTCTATCAGTCAGACAGAAGAAAATCAACCAGAGCTGATTCATTGTTTTATATACATATATATAAATAGCTTAAGGAAAAAAAAATCCAGCTTCCAGATTCTCAGATGTGAAATTTTTTTATTTAGGGATGTTATATTTCAGAATGTTAAGACTACTCTGATGAAATTTAAGCCCCATTTCAACATAATTATGAATATCTTTGTCATTCGCAAATGAGTCCATTTCTTAACCCTCTGAATCCCAAAACCCAGCTGGCAAGTTTGAAAGGCTTGTTATCATTTAATAAATCGCCAAAATTACACCACTTATCAGGGCCAGAAACTGTAAAAACAGAAAACATTATCAGATTTTCAACTTTCCCAGCGTCCTTGACCTAACCATGTTAACCAAACTGAAAAGCCACGACTGCCTAATCTGTGACTGACAGTCAAGTGCTGGCTGTTGCTTTTGAGGAAAGTTAGAAAGAAAGCTGCAACTATTCTATGAACAAGTCCATTTGTGGTCATTAAATTAATTGCCAACCACTTTGATAATTGCTTTGATTAAGTGCTTAATGGGAGTACAGTTTTTTTTACAGAATAGAATAGAAAAAAAAGGCTATTAATAGAAAATATTCACCATATGAAGGCAAAATTGTGCAGGGCTTCATTAAAAATACTAAAGTTATTGTACATAAAAAAAATCAGCTGATATTGAGGAGGTCAAGTGGAATATTTTTTAGATCTTGTTGACCTTATTTGGAGCGACCCATTTAACATACCAAATTATTAATGAGGGAGGAAACAGTGCATTCGTTTGGGGACTACTTTAAGCGGAGGATTTACCCACGTTTGGTGCTGTAGAGAGTATTTGTGGAAGCAGGATAAGACAGACGACAGTGTATGTGTTCGTGGTGAGTGTTTCCCACTCATTCAGACAAAGTGTTGCCTCAGTGTGAGTTACATAACAGACACTTCTAAAGCTGGATCTGTATGTGAAGCAGGCTCACAGCGCAGTGCCCTCTGGCTGTGGTGTATTTATACTCTGCCTGTCATTGAGGTCTACTCAACCATTAAGGAAAACGTCCTGAATCATCAGTGCGGCCAGAGGCTGCATTATGTCGAGGAAAAAGCTTGAATGTGTCTCTGTGTGTTTGCTCGTGTATATATTATGCAACAGAGACGGCGGTGGTGGTGGTGGTGGAGGGTTTAAAGGTGTCTAACCTGGTCGGGCTGGTAGGGGAGCGGAGGTGGTGGTCCGGATGAAGCGTACTCCCCGAGCGTCGGGGTTCCAGGAGTGTTGGGGAAGTCTGTGAATCCAGTTTGGGTGGAGAACCCCTGACTCCCTGTGACAACACAACAGAATAAATAAAAGCAGGTCAGTGCAGACGTTCGTTTTCTGTTACACAACAGTGAGCAGAGCAGCAGGGAGGGAGAAGACAGCCTCCAAAGACTCAGCGTCTTTGTTGTGCTGCTTGAAATATCATCTGGGTCACGTAGCATCTAAGATGATCTGACTGAGTGAGCTACAAAGAGTGATGCTTACATTATGTGTACATATAGATAATGCAGTAGAGTGCTAGGGCTGCACAGTTATCTGCAAAACAACATCATGATTAATTTATTTTAGGGACAAATATTTTTATTGCACTTTCACATTTAAATAAATAGAGCACTGCTTTCACCTCCATGTTGCTCTGCATTCCAGCTAATGTACAAATCTGAATCAAAGTAAGTCTTAACCCTCTTAACCTACCAGCAAGTTTGAAAGGCATTTATTCTTAAAAACAACAATTTAACGAATTACAATCAAGAATCAGCAGATTTTCTGTCTTTTAATGGTCTGAATGTATTTCATCAGGAAAAGCAACCAAATCTAAGCTTAAATTCATGATGTTTCATTACAAACCACTTTAGTCTATGTGTCAGAATCATCTTGCAACAGATCCTGTAACAAACTCCTCAGCACAACTGATTTACCAGAGCTCAGCTGTGACAAACAGCGTGACCTGTGATTTATGGCATTATAACTGTGTCATCCTGCAGAAAAGACATTTTTGAATTTCCTCTACTCTTAGCCTTGGTGCTGTTTCCATAGAGGTGCAGGACTTTCTACTGCAAAATGAGCCCACAGTAACAAAAGAAATGTGACAGGAGCAAAAAACCACCCACCCACACTTCCAGTTTAGAGATTTAAAATAAGGTTCTTCTTCAGCCGAATCCAGTGCTAAATATAAATAAAATAGCACCCAAAACCCCTCACTTGCTGAACATCTGCTTACTGATAGATGCTACAATATACCAATGTTCCTTCACCGCCTCATGCAGCCTATAGTTGATGCCAGCTAGTTAGCTGTGCACAGAGAAGCCTCTAGACTCCACTTAGTTACTGCAGCCCCGACAGGTGTGAGACCAATTATTAGTTAGAAAACACTGAAATAAATAATGTTTCAATGTTAGTGTAAGAGTTATTTTATCTCCATGGGCTGTTTTCTATGAGTGAAGCGTTTTAAACATCAATATCTCTGTTGATCGTGTTTATTTAGTTGTAGGAAGCCAAAATCCTAATCATGATTACAATTTGATTAATTGTGCAGTCGTATACAATCAGAGTCAAAAGCCTGGACTAAACAAAACCTTGTAGATTTTCACGCTGCATATTTTTTAAAATAAATCATCAGCAGCTTTAGTGCATTAAATCATTCACAGACTCCTCTGTCCTACCTGGCCGGCTGTAGTCGGGGGTGTTCCTGCCTCCTGCAGTCAGACCCTGGTAGGGGGACGACGCTGGGCCCAGAGCGGCGATCATCTCCATCACATTCGGCAGGACCATGTGACTCGGACTGACCGTGCGGCAGCGTTTGAGGACCGGACCGTCGGGCTCCTCCTTTATGTGGAGGTCAGGTTTGACGGGCACTGGCCTCCAACCACACACTGGGTCTATGGTGATCTCCTCATAGTCAGAGCTGAAAAAGGAGAGAAGGGACAAAGACGGGCTTTTAAATTAAATAAGAAGTAAGTGAACATGCGCGGCAACTCGACTCGTCTCTGGACTGATTCCAACTACAACATTTCCTGCATGTCTGTCTTCTCCTCTTTTTTCCCAGGTTTCCCACCTGTTTCCACTCCACTGTCAATTAAAGAAATAAAATGCCCAAAAAAAAAATTAAAAAAAAAAAAAAAAAAAAATCCCGGACATGTAATAAAGAAAGACATTCGTACAGGCTGCTGATGTTTTATTTGTGTCAGACTTGTATTAGCTCTTCATGTCTATTTTCATGTGGCCCCCAGTTTGTACAAATTCTAACTTCCATATCTACTTCTTGTCCTGATAAAGTTAAGTTTAGATAAGTTTTGTTGAAACTTAACATCAATCAGTGGTACAGCAAAGAGAAGACAACTGAAAACATTATTTCTGTTGGTGAGGGGAGATCAAAGCATGAATTAGTGCTGTGGGAATGTCCAATACACTGAATTTACACTCCCTTTTTTCCCCAGCCTTGTTCCTGCTGGCCACACCTGTGACTACTATATGACAACGCACGGCCAACACTTACTTCTGAATGTAGACGAGGATCCCAAGCATGTACTGGTCGACCTCCAGCCCCTCTAGCAAAGCTGTTTTACTGTGAACAAGAGACACAAACAGCCAGTGAGTTTTAGGAAGTAGATCTGATTCCAAAAGGAGCAGTGAATCTTTGTTACAGTACATACTTGCACACAGGACACCTCCAGGTCCCTCGCTCGCAGTTGAGTTGCAAGTATGACTCCAAGTCAAAGCACTACAAGATGGAAAAACATTGTGAGAAAACTGATTCGAGTTAATCCTGGTGTGCAGGTGTGTGATTCTTCATACCTGTATGTGCCTGCAGTCGTGTCCTCTGGCTGGCAGCTGGATTCGCCTGAACGTGATCGGGCATTTGAGGGAAACTTTGATTGCCGTCTGCTCCACGCCGTCCTCTCCGTTCAGACCGGGGGTGCCGGGGATGGTGCCGCTGCTGAAGTTTCTCTTTACTGAAGAAGAAGGAAAGATAACTACCTCAGCCCTCTCAGAACAGCTTGGCCACCTGCTGCTCCAGAGTCAGCTCAAAGTCACAGATGCAGTATCTGTCCTTTAACATTTTTTTACGTGTTTTCAGCTCATTTAGATTTTGTCAACAGCTGCTTTCTACTGTCACTGCATTTTACTCTGTATAATTTCCATGTGTGACTGTAGCTGTATTCTCTATATGTAGGGATTTCAGGGGGTACGCAGGAGAGATGTCTTTTGGGATACAGCATTGAGTATTCTTTTTACTCTCAAAATATGAATTATGAGTTCAGCAAATCAGCATTTAATAGTTATTAAAGTCCAGTGGTTTTAAATGAATTCAAATGAATACATTTATCATCGATGGGAACAGGCGCCACACGCACATTCAAAGAGGTTCCTTCCAGAAACGACAGAAGACAGAAAAGTAAGTCCTGTCTGTATGTGTGTCGACTCAGCAGAGATGATGTTCAATTATAAAAGCTAAAGTACAGGAGAAAAAACATTTAAAGGAAATGCAGAGAGCCTTACTGCAGAATGTTCCAGTCTATCTTGGATTGTCACCTGATGCCTGGAACTGTCTTTTTGCATAAATAAAGACATTTCTATCATACATTGATGCAGCAAAGTCACAAATTAGTAATTAAAACTTGAAAGATTGTATTGTGCCAGAAGGACATCTGATGTGAAACCACAACACAGTATACTGTACAATACCAAACACATTCAAATGTGTCATATCCATCCACACTGAGCTGCCGTTTTTCTCCTCTCCAAAAGAAGCTTCTGCAAAACACTGATGTGAACTTCAGAAAGGTGTGCAATAGTGAGTTAAAGATACTCAGTTTTAGTCACCCCTGATGTGAATATAGTTGATCATTAAATGATAATGAGACATACTTAAGAGTATTTATTTATATACCGGTAATCAATTTTCAAAAACAACTCGATCACAGTACTAGACAGCTTAATATACAGACCAAAAGTTGCCTTTATACAGGGGCCTGGAGAGAACTGATGAGCCCCTTTCATGTCAAGCTGATAAATTTAATGATTAAAAGTGAACTTGACAATGAGAATTAGACAATGGCAACTGAAATCTGAACAAACCACTGCTGACACACTGAAGACTGTTGTTCCATTAAAAGAGTTTTGAAGTCCAGAAACATTTCTGTCAGAGAGGAGATCAGACAACGGCTCAGAATGTGGGATTCCCTAATTCTGCAAACGCTCACTTTGAGCAGGAGGAAACCCTGCACTCCTTCTGTACCCCTCTAGAACCTGCTGATTCAACATTGAGACGTTTGACGCTATGCCTAAAAGAGAAAGACCACTGACGCAGTGAGTACACCATTCAGCAGATCCCCCTCAGTGTTCCTATCTATCAAATGACAGACAAAATTTAGATTTAGATACACAGTAAATGATGGAGATCTGTACTGATGTCTGTTGTGATCATACAAAAATGATATTACCAGCAGCACAGCAGTTTAGAAACAAGTGTCATAGTATTTATGACACTTCACTGAATTCATAGTTAATATTAATTTGATAACAAACCACAAAGATTTAAATAAAGTCTAATGAGCTGTGCCCGTCCTGCTCCTTACCAGATGTTTGATGTGATGAATTTAGCTCTGAACTAAAATGAGTTTGTTCCTTCTGTTTCTCTTCTCTCTCCATTGACCACATTTACTTTGACAAGTACATTTTCCTGATGACAATTACATCCTTCTCCTGAGGTAATATTTTCAGTATTTTTAGTTTCAGTGTGTTCCAAAGGCTTTCACTTAAAGAGTCTGAAGAGCTACTCCACCACTGCACTGCTGCATGTGAAGACAAAGTTAGGAACAAATCAAATGCATCACTAAATGCTGGTCACAACACTAAATACAGACATTTATATATACAGTGTGATCAGAATGCTTGGAATCCGTTTGTGGTGCACATTCATAGAGCAAGTCAGACATGTGCTACATGTGTAATCAGTAACTGTCACTAGTGAGAAAACCACATGACTCGGAGCAGAAAATCTTTGCATCTGAGGAGCTGTAACTGCAGAAAATGTGGCATTTGGACTTCTGAAACTCTTTGATAAATGATCAATACAGTGAATTAACTGTTCCAGCTCTGAAAAGAGAACTGTAGTGTGTGTTAAAAGGCACTTGTCATGTCTAACCAGGATTACTACAACTCCTTGACGGCCCTCAGACCTCTGCAGCTAACCCAGAACACTCCAGCTCAACTTGCATCCAACAGCTCAGCAGGCTCCATACATCACTCCCCTGCTCCACTCACTACAGAGGCTCCCTGTTGCTGCTCGCATTAAAGGCACAACTCAGAAGAAATTTGAAAAAATTGTCAAGTGACATAAAAAGTGGAGAAAAAGGACATTTTAGTCACTGTTCTTAGAGCTGGAGGTAGAGACACACCAGCATCTCCTGCAGTCACTTGATCATCATACAGCCACTGTATGTTATATCAGAGGACGAATAGCCTACAGCTAGTTGTGCTTTCACACTTCATTGATAAAAAACTTGGCTTATAGCTCATCCAAAACTCAGCTGGTACAATTTCAGCTAGTATAAAGAAACATTATCTGGCAACTTACTTACTTTTAAATCCCAAGAGGTGTTGCCTCAAGTTTTATTTCTGACCTTTCGTTCTGCTATGTGCACTCATGCTTACCGAGATCCTCAGATGCCTCGTTTCGAGCTATTCAAAGGTCTCGACTTTGGCACAAAGGAAACCCAGCATTTGCAGTTAAGGCTCTTAGACTCTGAAACACTTTGAAACACTCTGAAGCACTTTGCAAGTGTGTTCATAAAGTGCTACATAAACTAAGTGTTATGAGTGAGTGTGCTGAACAACAGCAGGCCACATTCTGCTCTAAGTGCTGAAGTGAACTCACTCTTGGTGATGCAGTGCTCAGCTGGCAGCAGCCTCTTCTTCATGAGACCCTGCAGGACAGACCTGACAGACGGTCGGTGAACCAGCTGCAACACAAACAGGTGGGACTGGGAACAAACAGACAGGAGGGGAGACATGTTTAAATGGGATTTCATTTACTGTAACGCATGCTGTTTAGAAATGTGTTTTATTGCAGCGGCTCTATCAGTAAAGTGTCATTTCGAGGTGGCTTACACAGCAGCATGCGGTCACGGTTATCTGCACGGTGTTGCGTCCTGGTTGACACACTTGCTTTAGGTACAAGGGCTTGTGGGAGGTTTTGTTGTCACCTCTTTCAATGGACAAAGGAGTTGCATTAACACTGACCTGATACAGACAAAAGACAACACAAGGGCAAAACAAACAGAAGAGTAAAATCATTTTCTGCTTTTTTCTTTATATGATGTGTATATAAATCCTGCCCTTTGTTGATGCTGTGCACTTTGGCTACTGTAAATCAATACTCTCTGTATTACACTACGCTGTATACCGTTACATGAGTAGCAGTCTACTCTAATTCCATATGAGACTGCAAATAAATGTTTGGTACGACACAGATCAACATGAAGTTGATTTTACTTTTGGCTCAACTATTGGACATTACCTGCGTGCTAGATAATTATGAAGTGGTAAAAAAATAATGAGTACATTTTAAGTACAGATTTGAGGTACTTTACTACAGTATTTCAAATTCATGCTACTATATTTCAGAGGGAGATTCTGATTGTTTTTTACTAAAATTAGTTACTTATTTTACAGATCAACATTTTACATTTTATTTTATATTTACATTATAAAAAGTTGCATTGTTACAGATTAAACTACCTAAAATGGTTCAAATGAAAACAAATGCAATGGTGTGTAGATGAACTGATTAGCTAAACAACAGAAAATGTGCTATTTTAAAAAGCACTTTTTCGTACTGGAGACTGGATCAAGATTTGCACTGAGAGTTTCTCAAAAAGTACTTTAATTTTCTACACATGATCAATGTTTCATAAGTGATATTTACCTACTATTAAGCTTCAGAAATATACAGTTGAAATCTCTGCTATACATTTAAATTACACAAACGTATTTTCATCATCTGTTGGGGTCGCACGACACACCCAGAAATTCTGGAGAAAGATGCACCCGGTCTACGTTGTCCTCTCTTTTTGATATTACATCTCTGTTAAAAATTCTCCAAATCTCCAAATAAAAAAGTGCTTTTTCCTATAGTGGTCAGAAGCCAGTTGACATGCGGATATCACAGGTATATCAGACTCATAAATCAGATAAATACGAGAAACCAAAAGCTGCTTACACTTTGACTCATCACGAATAATAATAATATGGTCCATTCTGACAATAGTACTTTTACTTAACAGATATTTTCAGTGCAGCACTATTATTTATTGCTATACATTGCTGTTTATTCTTTTATTCTTCCTCCACCGTGACAGTGATGTGAAAGCTTTTAGACGACAATAACATTTTCAGCACCATTAACCCTCTTGAGTGTGAGAATAACTGGGTCAGTCCATAAATAAAATCAGTCTGTACCTCCCTCTGACCTCCCTACAATCTACTGATTTGTTTGTACAATAACTTCAGTATATTTAATGAAGCCAGGCTAAATTTTACTTTCACATTCTGGATATTTACGGACCTTTGAAATGCATGGGGTGAGTGTAAATGGATGTTTCTTAATTTGCATTACTTTTTCAAGCCTTCTTGAGTCCTCATAACTTCAAAGAGATAGACACATGAAATTTTCAGGGATGAAACACATCTGAGCTCTGTTAAAAACTGCAACCAAATAAATTTTACATATATTTCACATGGCTGTCAGCTGTACGTACTTATGATGTTATGAGAGCTCAAAAATGCTGGAAATAGGAACACTCATTTAAAAGTGCACAATCTGGACCACCCCTATGTAGTTCAAGGGCCTGCAACTCTAAAAGTATTCATAAAATGAAGATTACATTTTGCATGGCTTATTTAAAATACTAACGCTACTGTACATAAAAATTCAAATTCTAAAGTGTCAGGTGGTATGTTCTTTTTAGTTATGGCTGATTATATACAGAATGACCCAAATATCAGAAACTTTAATAAGCAAACAATAAAATCCACAAGTACAGAAAACGGGAGGCTGCTTACCTGCACAGAGGCAGGCCAGTTAGTGTTCATCTGTCTGTCCTCGTGGTGGTAACACTTAAACTGCAGCTCCAGATCCGGTCTGCAGGGGGAGACACAGCATAGCAGTCAGAGACAGACTGGGTGGGGTTATCAAACATTCCTGTTTGTTTCCCCTCATCAGGAAGAGTAACAGGGATGTGTGGCTCCAATTTCACACTGAACACATGTTAGATGTAGAAAAGTCACAGCTGAAGTCTGGCCTCTGCATTTATTCTGCTCACTTTCACTGTCAACTCCCCCTTTGTAATACAAAAATTAAACTCTATTTTGATATTTCTCTGTATTCATCACTTTCAAGGTCTCATAATTCTTCAAAAAAAACAGGGCTCAAGCCAAGAGGTGGCCGCAGCTACAATCAGGCATATATACATATACTGTTGGCAGTCCAACAGTAACTAGTGCACTACTGTAGCCAAGAGTCTTTTTTGGCATGAGGCTGGACAACAACAGACTGATGGCAACCTCAAGGTAGAGATTTATATTATATATATTTAAGAGGTTGAGTTTGTTAACTCACTGGGGGGCTGTCCTACCATTATATCGGTTTTCAACCATTTCACCCCACTGTAGTTGATTAAAAAACATCCTCACAAAAGTCCAGGCCCAGTGGGCCGTCAGGCTTGCAATAAACTGTGCGGAAGCTCTGGTTATAGTTTGGCAGTGTTCCTCCAGTTCTCCTTGACTGAGATCAGCAGTGAACTTGGGTCTCTGGCAGCGTATGTTCCCAGACTGTGAGGAGGTGGTTCATGGTTTTAGATATCTCATCAGGCAGTGACACATATCAGGTAGTGACACACTTCACTCCTGTAAGCAGTAATGCTTCATGTCAGAGCATCTGAGTCAGTGTGAAACACCCACATGATGTCGTCACAAACTAACTGACAGTTAAAT
Source organism: Dascyllus trimaculatus (assembly GCA_024666655.1). NCBI lineage: Eukaryota > Metazoa > Chordata > Actinopteri > Pomacentridae > Dascyllus > Dascyllus trimaculatus. The sequence goes on along the minus strand of CM045460.1, from coordinate 4,044,293 downwards.
TCATTGACAACAAAGACTATGTTGAGTGTTTTTTGGACATTTGGGGTTTCTTCATACCAATAACCATGGTCTGAATGCACCAGATTGTCTGATGGGTCCTGCCCACAGGGGTGCTTTTACACATCAGGGATGAAGTCGATTCCCAACATGAGGCACTTGATGGTACTTCTAAGCAGTATCACCACAGATGATTGAGAGGTGTTCTTGAACAGGAACCCAACACAGGTTCCACCCTCCTACAGCCACGCAAACACTGGCTGTTGGACCAACATGGCAGTTTGTCTGGAAACTTCTGAGGTGAGAAATAAGTCGTGCAGGTATTGAATCTGTTTTCATTTTAGATTGATAACAGTTAGTTATAAAGTTTTTCTAAAGTTTCCAAAAGCATCAGATCACACTCAGTGCTCCTCATTTGCATGAAGTTTCGGTCAAGGTTACTTTATGCAAATGATGAGCAGGCAGAGTGACGCCTTGTATCTTGAAGTGCAACGCAACACTGCAAGAATTCACTGCATGTCTAGTTAGATAGAAAATGAGTGGGAAGCATTGAAGTGAGGAATCCTATGCACACAAACCATGAATATAAGTGTTGAGGATATGGTTCCCTTTACCATATTCTAATGGCTGCTTTCACAGTTTCATGACACAAACTGGTTTTATGAATGTGACAGTAAGTTCAGTGAACCTCCTTCTCAATCAGCAGATCTGAATATAGCAGATCTCCTTTGGGGGATCAGCAGCATGAATAAAATGATGTGATGAATCATGTCAACAACATGGAGCTGAATTTCAGAGGGAGGTTTTCAACATTCCAGCAGTAATAAACCAAATAAAGTGCTCAGTGAGTGTACGTACGTTCGTACTAACAAAATGTTCTCTGTCATTCATAAATACAATGCTTAAAATAAAAAACCCAGCAGCTCCAGATGTGACACTGGAATGCAATAGTAAAAAGAGAAATCTGACTGGCACACAAGGCGACAAACTTTTCTAGTAAAGGCTGGACACCTCGAGGTGTAACTGTGGGTCTGCCAGCCGGAGCACCTGGTGTGAAGTTACACAGTTCTAAGTGAACTCAACTCTACCTCATCATGAGCGTTTTGTAGACAGAGTCTCGGAGCTGGAAGGCGTGGTTACTGACGGCCAGGTTGTGCTCCAGTCTGAACGGCTCCAACACGACACCATCTCGTACCGGGAAGGTCAGACGCAGGTCATCGCTGGGGTTTCCTGGAGTGGAAAACAGAGGTGTTGGAGTCACCAATGGATCAGTGAACTAAAGCTTAAACTGTTGACTCAACAGACAGAATCTAGAACAGGAAAATCACATCATTTAAAAATGAGCAAAGAAATTCAGATTTTGTTTGTTCTTTTTTATAACGTATCTTAAAACAGTCGTGTCATACTGCACAGAATACATTTCTAAGTTCTCTCTCTTCTTCTAGCCATCGTGTGCTATTTCCATAGAGGTGCAGGACTTTATATTGCAGTAAAAAGGAGACAACAGTGAAGAAAGATGTGACAGCAGCAGAAAACACCAAGACTCTGCTTGGAGTTTGGAGGGTTAACTGTTTACCTTATATTGAATTGCTGAATTAGTTCTTCTGAAGCAGGCTTTATTAAAACTTTTTTCTTTCCAATGCATTGTTATCTTCATTTTCTATTCATTATATTCACATTGTTCAAGTCACTTTGTTCTATTATTGGTATTTTATTGTGCATTAGTCTCCCAATCCATATGTTAAATCTTGTGTGTTGGTCATCCTGACTTGTGAGTTTCTGTCTCACCTGTTGAGGGCTGCTGAGTGTTGATGTTGGGTTTGGTGTCTGGTGGAAGGTAGGGGGGTTTGGTGTCCTGGCCTGGGGAAAGGTAGGGAGGTATGGAGGTCCCAGGTGTCATCGGAGGGGTGGGATTCCCTCCCATCGGCGAGCTGGGGTACCCGGGCATAACTCCCCCCCGACCTGGCTGAGAGACGAGGACAAGGACGAATGTTTAGAACCTTAAAATCTTCAAAGTGCGCAACAAGAAAAGCCCATCATCATGTTTCTGTGTGTTATTACCAAACTGAAAGCACAAATGGCTTACCCCGTTCACTGCAGCCTGTGTGAAAGCATTGTATCCTCCTGTTCCTCCAGATGGCAAGCTGCCCTGACCATTGAAAGGCTCCGACTGGAGACCAAACACAAGAAACATGATACTCAGATAATTATCCATCGATGTGGACACAAAAAAGTTCAGCACTGGTGCACAAAACATGTCTGTGTGGCTGTCACGTTTGTCTAAGTTCCTTTTATTTGTCCTGTTAATTAGATCAAACATCAACAAATATAACCTTTAAACAGTGACAAATCTTATTGATCATTCTCAAACAACTAGTTTAGTATTTTGTTTATAATATGTCAAAAAATAGAGAGAAATTAAAAAAGCCCAAAGTCACTTATTTTTGTCCAAGTAAAACTAAAACCCCAAGATTTACCATTGATGATGACATTTTAGATGAATTAGATTATTAAAATCAAAATTTCTGTTAATTCTAATTTAAAAAAAAAACCTATTAAAGGGATTTGAGTCACTTAGCTGACCTGTCTCAAATGATTGTTTTCATTATTGATTAATCTGCTGATTATTCCCCTAAATAACCCTTTGAACCCCAAAACCCACTGCTGAATGTGGCATGCTTTTTTTTAAAAAATCGGGTTAGCATTGAATACACCCAGAAACTGTAAAAGCATGAAGTATTGTGAGAGTTTCAACTTTTCTTCAGTCCCTGAACTACTCATCAGTGATGAGTCATGATTGGTCAGAAAACTCAGATTAAAATTGTGATATTTCATCAATATTATCGTATTCTACATGTCTCATTTGAAGATTTAGCAAAAATAAACTGTTTTTGCTTCTTCTTTTTTAATGATTTATGACATTCATAACTGTGTTGTACTGCACTAAAGACATTTTGTGAGTCTTTTGGGTTCAGAGAGTTAATTTGCTGTAATTAGCTCTACTTGTTCTATCATATCTCTATCTCTTATCTATCAGCTCATCAGTCATCTGTGAAGCACTTTGAAATGTGCTATCAAACAAAATCAAATCAAATAATTTACTGGAATTTCCCAGGACTCAGCTTACTACAGTGTCTTAATGTCTTCTTATTATTTCTGCTTTGTAAGTTTTATTTTTGCTTATATCCTCTACAGTAACTTGTATTTTAAAGTGTTATATAAATAAATCTTTGCTTAAACATGTTTGTAGGAGCTGGTCAGACCCGAGTTTGTGATCACCTTATAATACTGAGGAGGATTGGGTTGGCCGGCTCCAGGGGGAAACTGTGCTGGATTGTGTGATCCCGAAGAGTACTGGCCCATGTGAGGCATCCGGCTGGAGGGGTAAGACGGCGAGGGGGCGCATCTTTGCTGTGGACCAGTGGGGTACTGCAGAGGCTGGTTAGGGTACCCTGACATCCCGCCAGAGCCGTACTGCTGCCCCGGAAAACCCTGGAAAAGATGAAGCAGTTGGACTCAAATTAGAGATGTCTGGGCATATTTGATTGGATTGGGACTGGTTTAAATAAAGTCAAGTCTGATCCTTTCTTTACTGGACTCTACTGTATGCTGTCCACTCAACAAACCAAATACACTGGACTATTCAGTAAGGTATAATATGCCTCATATGTTACTAAATTTCAATATGAAAACAACATGGAAGCCACTTGTAATGCTGCACACATAACGACAATCTATAGACCCTTCTGCACACCAGTTTTGGTGTTCCTCTGAATGAGTCCACATCACAATTTTCACACATCAAAATAGCAAAAAAACAGAACCTTGTCTTGTCATACTTGTCACACATATCCTGCTTTTTTATTTTTCAAGGAACAATAATTGAAAATTTGGCTATGCTGAAGCCACTCAATCATTTGGATCTGCTAAAAAACTGTTCTGTCTGTGTCCTCACCAAATGCTGTGACTGTGGGTGTTACATTTCTGGAGATACCGAACTCATAAAATGACTTCCAAGGTAAAACATTTTTAAAAGTGAAAATATACATATGGCAGTTATGTAAACACATGAAATTCTCAAAGTCCTGGCAAAATAATATATTAACAACAAATAAGTAAACTCTGAACAAAATCTTGGGCAGTGGAGCAGCACGGACTGACCCAGTCAAAAATACAGTGTGTGAATCTGTTACTAAATAATTTACATCCAGGAATCTGCAATCAGAGAATTTAGACTTTTCCTCATAACCGATTGTCAAAATAGTTGCAGATTAATTTAATAGTTTACAAGTAGCTGATTAATTGGTGCAGGTGTCTTTGTGTGCATCAAAAATATGTATATTTTATGCCTTTCCTTTAAGTAAAGAAAATAATTATAAAGTGTATTTGCTTTTTAAACATTTAAACTTGTGAGCAAACATGCACTGACCTCTGAATGGAAAGGCCGTTTGAGCCCCTGCTGTCCGCCTGGATAGCCTCCATGCTGGGGCATCCTCTGCGTCTGCGCAGGGTGAGAGGGATACAAGCCTGCAGAAGAGGGAGGCGGCCCGGGCCTGGAAGGGACCATCCCACCAGGGTTCATCCCTGGAGGGCCACGGGGACCCGAGTGAGACAGGAACTGGGTGCTGTAAGAGGATGCTCCACCCATCTGGGAGGGAAAGGGAAGTACGGCAGGAGGGGTGAAAACAAAGCTCAGTGGTTTTCCACAGTCTGGATAGTTTGTAGAGTGTAGTACAGTGTGTCAAATAGTGAAAGGCTGCACTGTTGGTAAAACCAACAGTGCTCATATTCATCAGGCAAGTTTTCCTTACTTAATAAACAACAACAAACAAAAAAGGACTCCTATCTCAAGAAAACTTGATAGATGAGCTGATATGTTAGGAGTTGGGCAATTCCATGACCCCCAGAATCACTAATTTTCACAGCCCCCACACATCATATATATATTTAGTTCATGGACTGTCAGAAGGTTGAAAATCCTACGATTCTCTCCATTTTTATACTTTCTTGTTTTTATAAATAGTATAATTTTGGTCCATTCCTAAAGATAACAAGCCTTTCAAACTCCCCAGTGGGTTTTAAGGCCCGTAACACTTCAAAAGATCTCCAATATATCAGCAGTAAAACAAGTAATTTCAGAGTTAACAAAAGTGGATAAATGCATTTACTCTAATGCCTCGAAAGCGGTACTCTGGATTTAATTTGTATGGTGCTTTTTCTTCAGTAAAATGTAGTAAAGACATGGCAATGTCTGCAAACATGCATACTGAATTGCTTGATGTTGTACAGCCTGTATTTACTTTTCATTTCAGCTGGAAACAGTTTGTTGAGCTGCTACAGTGACTCATTATGCAGATAAGTAGTTTATAGAATAAATAGTCTGGCAAGGGAGAGCCGTGTCAAATTATGTGCTGTCTCTGCTGTTAATAAGAAGCATGTGTCATGGATCTGTGCAAGCAGCAGAAAACCTGCGTCTGCTTTGCACCCCTCCCACAGTCCTGCAACCAAACATCACGACTGCTACACAGGGCCAGGATGCAACAAAACTCTGAAAAAACACTCTTAAGAAATGTCCTAAACTCTAAGTTATGAGTTAACAAATTCTTAGAAAGTAAGAAGCATCAGAATCCTTGTAGAAACAAGTCAAAAGAAACTTAGCAAAAATGAGTGAAAGTCCAGCAGGAGCTCTCACTTGTAGTATCCAATGCATGCATACTTCAAAACACTGAAAACGCCTAAAACCTTTGAACTGCAGTCCTTAATAGAAAATGAGTTGTGTGGCAGGGTTAGTACACAATGGATAGCCCTATTTGACTACTGTTGTAATCCATAGTATGGCAAGAACCACTCAACTCAACAAAGAGAAACAACAGTCCATAATTACTTTAAGACATGAAGGTCAGTCCATCCGGAAAATTTCAAGAACTTTGAATGTATCCTCAAGTGCAGTTGAAAAAAACCATTAAACACTATGATGAATGTGGCTCTCATGAGGACTGCCCCAGGAAGGAAGACCAAGAGTTAGCTCTGCTGCAGAGGATCAGTTCATTAGAGTTACCAGACTCAGAAACTGCAAATGAACAGCACCTCAGATCAGAGTCCACATAAATTCTTCAGAGTTTAAGCAGCAGACAAATCTAAACATCAACTGTTCAGAGGAGACTGCAGGAATCAGGCTGTAAAGAAGTAACTACTGAGGATGAACAACAGGAAGAGAAACACAAGGAATGGACATTAGACCAGTAGAAACCTGTACTTTGGTCTGATGAGTCCAGATTTGTACTTGTCTTTGTGAGACCAGAGAAGGTGAGTGGATGGTTTCTGCATGTGTGGTTCCCACCGTGAAGCATGGAGGAGGAGGTGTGATGGTGTGGGGGAGCTTTGCTGGAGACACTGTTGGAGACTTGCTCAAAATTCAAGGCACACTTAACCAGCATGGCTACCACAGCATCCTGCTGCACCATGCCATCCCATCTGGTTTTACTGGGACCATCATTTGTTTTCAACAAGACAATGAGCCCAAACACACCTCCAGGCTGTGTGAGGGCTGTTTGACCAAGAAGGAAAGTGATGGAGAGCTGCGTCAGATGACCTGGCCTCCACAATCACCAGACCTAAACCCAACTGGTTTGGGATGAGTTGGACCACAGAGTGGAGGAGAAGCAGCCAACAAGTGCTCAACACCTCTGGGAAGTCCTTCAAGACTGTTGGAAAACTATTCCAGAGACGACCTAATGAAGCTGACTGAGAGAATGCCAAGAGTGTGTGAAGCTGTCATCAAAGCAAAAGAATCTAAAATATAAAACATATTCTGGTTTGCTGAGCACCTTTTTGTTTACTAAATAAGTCCATGTGTGTTCTTCTTTCATAGTTTTGATGTCCTCAGTATTAATCTACAATGTAAAAAATGATTAAAATAAATAAATACCACTGAATGGGAAAGTGTGTCCAAACTTTTGACTGGTACTTATATATATATATATATATATAAAATTCTCAAAATTCAGCCAAAATATATTAAAACATGTAAGTAAACTCTGAACAAATTCGTGGATGGTGGAGCAGCAGAATTAAAATGGCTTCCCAGATGAGACATTTTTTCAGGGTAAGAATACAAAAATTCCCTATCAAAATTTTAAAAACTTTAAATATTTACAGAACTTTGTTTTGGGTCCCAAATAAAAATTTAAAATATACCCTGAACAAAATCTGAGACAATGGCGCAACATATTTGCTGAATTCTCTGACCAATAAATGTAAAAGTAAAGGTAAGGTGAAATGATGGCATCAACAGGATGAACAGTGGATACGAAATGCAAGATATTTACAGTACATACACAGTATGAACTGTAAAAACTGCACAGTAAAACTTCAACAAATTTAAGAGAGTATTCTCAGGGAGTTCTGGTTTTGTTCAATCAATACTCCAAAACTCAAAGATAGTCACTTTACAGTCAAGTGTGGCAAAGAACGATCTGAACATCCGAAAAGGTGGAGCTCAGAAAATGTTAAAATGTTTTAGGATGTTTAAAAACTGATGTACAGTTTGTTGGAGCTCTAGTTTTAAAAAAAGGCTGCTCTAGGGTTATGCAGCTTTCTCATTCTCTTTTGTTCATACTTGGTGTATGTTTTCCCTCAGGGACGTTTACCTGGCCATAGCTCAGCTCCTGGTTCTGTTTTTCCTGTATTGCTGCAACAGTTGCCGTAGCAGTGGCGGTTGCTGTGGCAGCGGCGGCAGCAACGGCGGCAGCAGCAGCTTGAGTGAAGTCTGAGGGAGGCCGAACGCCCATGCCGGAACCTCCGCTGTTACCAGAGTAACTGCAAGGAGAGGGGGAAGACAGGGAGATGAGTGGGCAGCGAACTTAGTGAACCAAGCGTACGAGTGTGTGAGGTTTCGTCACCAGCGTGAGTCAGAGCGGTGGGCGAGAGCAGCCACGCTGACATATGCTGATGTAAAACCCCACAGAAGCAGCACGCACTGTGACAGCATGCAATAAACAGCACAGTGCTGCGCAGAAATATACAAGACTGTTCAATTACCAGAGTCATTTGCTTTTATGTTTTCATTTTCTTTCATTGTGAGCCAGACATGAGCATTAATGTGCCATGGAAATGTCACCCATTCCTGTAAATTGCTTCTCTGTTGTTTGGTTCACAGACACAGGTCGAAACGTGGAACATTATTCACACCAGGGCGTCGGCTTTAATGTGTGATTGACACAGTGGTGGAAGAATAACTCAGATCTTCTACTTTAGCAAAAAAATACCACATCACAAAAAATACTAATACTAATACTAATAGAAGATAATATGAAGGTTTTCATTTACCCTCTGAACTCCAAGCAGTTGTTTTTTGCTCCTGTCATATTTTCACTCACTGTGGTCTCATTTTTCACTGCTATATAAAGCCCTGCACCTCTATGAAAACAGTACAACCATCGATAGACATAGAGAGAACTTAAACATCCTTCATAATGCTTGTTTACAGTTTTACTGTAATCTACTTATTTAATGAAATGTCTATGCTTTAATCTCATAATTCATATTTTCCCTCCTGTGGCTGTCACTTGTAAAAAAAAAAAAAGTTGCCATATAAAAAAAGCTTGACAGTTTCTGTATGATTGATTCCATAACATCAGCTGAAGCCTGTATGAGTATGATGTGCCTGGATGCCATTAACACTGTGCCATAAAGGATTGATCCAAATTCTTCCCTCTATCCAACAATAACAAATGGGATTAAATAACTGGAGATTGGCCAGATGGAAGCACAAAGGGAAAAAATGACACTCGGAGGAAAAGTCGGTTGCTGAAAGAAGAGGAACCTCAGACAATCGAAGGGTAATTCACGATGACACTGACATGTAAAGAGCTTTCGAAGTAAATTAATGCCAGGTTCTTGTTGTTATCCCTGAGGAATCTGCGAGAAAGTCATGTAACACGCTGTTAAAAGTGTGTTTGGAGATAAAAGTTGACAACAAGGCAGAAGCTGTAAACTAGCCCCCTCTGATGACGCCTTCTTCATTATTCTGTCAACATCATAACACTAATCAGAAGTGAGGGAGGGAATCAACGTTATGAGGAAATGCCATTAAAGGTCCCCTCCAGTCATGCATTAAGACATTCAAAATGAGTCTGCTTTGGATAATAACCTGTGTCTCATATATTTTTCCAAAAACAAAATGTTCATTTACATGCTAAAAGTTCTTCAAAGCACACCAGCTTTGTCTTGTCTCACTGTAACATTAAGAATCTTTGAGTATGTCAATATTGCTTGTATGTTTAGGTCTTAAAATGTATTATAAAAAGTGCCTATAATAGAAAAATATTTTTACACAAATCATGGCTAGAAGATAAGCTTGGTATTAACGTGTAGACAAAAATGAGATCTTTCATTTGCTTCAACTCGATTTGACCAACCACCTACATCACGAGGTGACAGAACCCTTAATTGTTCATTTAGAGTGTACATTTTAAAGATTGTCCTACTGAATTATCAGAAAACAGAGAAAAAAATCTATCAGTGCTTCGGTCTATTACTCTATAACAAAAAGTGTCACATTTTTCTAATGAAACTATGATATTGATATTCTAAGTTGGTTGTAGATAAAATTTTGCTAAACAAATAAGAGTCCGAATTTTGGCTCTAGACTGTGACACCTGGAGAGGGTGTAACGTTGATTTTGTTGCATTTTAACAGAGCTCAAATGTGTTTTAAAGACCTGAAAATCTCATGTGTCTGTCTTGTGTACTACTGAAGTTATGAGAGTTTTAAAAATGCTGGAAAAGGTAACGCAAATTAAAAAGTGCAAAATATAGTTATTGTACATATAAAAACAACTGATTCAGAGTTGGAAACTTTTTCAGATTTGCCCTACAACAAATTGTTAATGTGGATGTAATAACAACATATTGATTATGACTGTAAATTATCTTTTTGTACCTTTAAAACACATCGCCTATATTTATTTGTAGTTGTATATTTAAACACTCAAATTTCAGCATGAGAAAAGCAGCGTACCTTCCACCGTAGGCGGAAGCTGGGTTGTAGGCAGCGCTGGGACGTCCGTACATGACTGGTTGGCCGTAGCCTTTAGAGACTGCGTCTCCGTACGACTGTTGGCCCATGAACTGGGAGCCCATGCCGGCGGCCATACCAGGGCTGCCACCGGGCATCATGTGACCGCCAGAGCTCTCACCAGGGCCCATGGGTGCACCAAACACCTACACAGGAAACAGAGAGAGGTTATCACTGTGAACACTCACATAGACTCACATTGAAGTGGTAAGTTAACACAGAAAGCTAAACTGGGTTGATTTTCAACTCCTAATAAGCTCAAGTCAGATCAAACATGCATTGCTTTTTGTTTGAGACTTAACAGAATTTATTGAAGTTTTGAGAATTACACTCAAACTGCAGCTCACTCCTCCTCACAGCGAAGTGTAGGTGTGACCTCTGAGAGCAGCTTGAGGCATTTATTTATAAATTCAGTCATACTGGAGAAAAATATTCAGTGGATTTAGCTCATTGAGAAATTTATTGGTCAGACTGAAACAAAAAAGGGAGTCATCCCATTTAAAAAAAAAAGAAAAAAAATCAACCAAATCCGAAAAAGGTTCCCCCCCACCCATTAATCAAAGGATTTCATGTACAATAACTTTGATATATTTACTGAAGCCATGCTGAGTGAAATCTTTGCAGCATCCTACTTCTTAAATGTAAGGATTTAATGTTTCCCCCTAAATATTCTTCAATTCTGGACTGTTTGTCAGAAAAAACAAGACATCTTTAGACTAGTGTGCAGCAAATTATGCAAATTTTGTCACAGCTTGTTGTCACTTTATAGAGCTATTCAACATGAGTATGACAGACTGCTGTCATGATGGCTACACGGTGAAAGTGAGCCCCATCATTCTGGATATGTTGAAAACGTTCATTAGGGACACAACTAACAACAATAATTTGTGTATTTTTCCTTCATGTGTTTAGGTCAGCAACTCTTCGCCTATTATTTCCTCAAGTAACTGATTAGTTGTTTCATCCCAGAAATGTTAGAAAATGGTAAAAACCGTCAATCATTGTTTCCGAAGTCCAAGATAACAAACTTCCTGTTTTGTCCACAACTTAAAGATATTCAGTTTACCGTCAGAGGAGAAAAGAAACCAGAAAATAGTCACATTTAGGAAGCTGCAATCACAGATTTTTAAAAAATTTTAAAATGACTGATGGATTATCAAAATAGTTAGCGATTATTTTATTAGTTTTCCGCAAATTAATAAATCGTTGCAGTTCTACTGTTATTTGGTAATCCACTATAAAAGTATGTGTCACAGCTGATTTAAAGCAAAAGTAATACATTTTACATTTAGATTACAAGTCCAAACTCACAAATAAAATATAAATACATATGTAGTTAGAGAAAAAGCTACACAGGAGGAGAACAGCATCCCACGAGGAGTCATGTGTTACCTGGCTGTGTGTGGGATTGGTCACACCCCACACTGTGGTTACTACTGAGAGAGATCCTGCGTGCTGATTGGTGCCTGGTTGCCAGGAGACTGGCTCATTTAGGAAGGGGCCGTCACTGCTGCAGGAGGACATGAAGCCGAGTTAGTGGGATGATCAGGGAGGTTGAGCAGAGGCAGTGAGAGCATTCACATACATATCAATAACCGGTAAATGTCACAATATCACAGGCGGGGTTTTAAGGTTTCCCGAGTGTTTAACACCTTATTAGAGCTAATGTTTCTGTAGTAAAACAGAGGGACGTGTTGAGTAAAAGGTCATGAATGCATCATTTACTCTGGTGATCTAACGATTAACCTGAATGTGGTTTATTCATCTGGCAGTTGAGGTTACCCTCTCCTTCCTTTGTGTAAACCACTTCCTCTGCACTGCTGGCATACCGCATCATTTGAAGAGCCCACTGAAATCTCTGTCTCTATAACAAATGTGTTTTTAATATTTATTTTATTTTTCATTATTTTTTTTGTCAAACAATCAGGAAATTAAGTTGACTTCATGTCGACTCTGTTTTGCTCTTTCCTTTCTCTACAAACACCCGCATTTTTCCAGCCACTGCTTGTCATGTCAAAGAGCCTGCAGCTCATTTCTTCTTCTTTCACTGCTCTCTGCTGAGAAACAGAGCAGTCAAAAGGCTCAATTACAGACTGTTTTGGCTTCAGCAAAACTATTAAAGGTGGTTCCAAAAAGGCTGAAAAAAAACACTGAAGCATTTAGTCTTTTAACAGTTTCAAGGATCTGAAGTCGAGAGAAACCCGTTTGATGGAATTCATTCATTGGTTTTAATTTGTACGATATTTATAGAACAGTCAATTTTTGAGCTAAAGCTAATCAAACAAACTGGAAAGATGGACGCTGCACAGATACTTATTTTCTCTTAATTCTAAACTTGTAAGATTTCATCAGCCCTTCTTAAAGTCATGCCATTATCAGGTTGCAAAACACTGTTTCAAGATGCATCATCAGCCATTTGCTTGCTCAAAAGCTGAAACTTCACATGAATTTTGCCGTTTCAGTGTGTCTGTATCACACTGTAATAAGCAAACCAAGCATATTACAAACTCATTTCATACTCATATTACTTCTTTACTGCCCCTCCATTTTCTATATTTCTTTATTGCCAGGGAAAGCGATTATTGTGTTATTTTAGAAAGAAACGTGAAGAATAAAGTCAGTAACAGCACAACATATGTAGCAAACGACTGTAAGAGAGGCACATTCAGTTGTTTTTAAATTGAAATGCTTCATTTATTCTTAATGTTTTTCACTCAATCTGCTTCTAAATAATTTTATTTCCATTCTTATCCATGTTCCTTATCTGTGTCCTACATGTTTTATATTCTTACTACCTTATATTGTAAATGAGGCTACTCATTACTGAGAAGTCATTCTAGGAACCTTTTCCCACCACTTAGTTTGGTTTACATTGTACTGTTGGTAATTGCATCAGCTTAATATTATGTGTAATTTAAACTCAGATTTCCGCCTTTAGTTGATTTAAAACTAAATTCCAAGTTGAGGTAACCTAATGAAACTGGCTTGGTAACTTAGTTGTCCTTCACCTTGAGTTGAGGATTTCACCTCTATCCTAACATGCCTGGATAGTTTCAGACAGTTAAAAATGGTAATTAAAAATACCTTTAATTATAGTGGAAAAACACACAGCCCTAACACAGCGTAGTTTGTTGGTTGGACATAATTTCATCAGAGGTTGTCATAATTCCAAAAACTACTGATGCAAACATTTGTGTCCATTTTATTTTGTTGAGCCCAAACATTATTCTTTGGAGTGTACCATAATTATTATTTTTTCATTTAAATAAAGGTTTAATGAATGAATGAAAAAGAATCTCTAAGCTATTCCCCTAAAAAGCATTGATCCAGCTTTAGCAGACAGGACTGCAGCCTGCCTGTTAGTGATTATATATCTAAACATCACCTTATTGGTAATAACTTGTTTACCTGGAATGTGTCTATAGGCTTCTGTAAATCACTGCTTCATACTTATTCTGTTGCGCAAGACATTGTTAAAAAACACAGCACAGGTGAGCATAGAGAGCGGGAGGAGACAAAGTGGAGGTTGAAGGACTGTCACTGGTCAGAGTCACCAGCTGTGTCTCCAGCTGTTCAGTCACATTCAGAGGATCTGTGGCAGCAACTTTCCGCTGTCTCCAACCTACTCAGTGATCACAGCTGTACTCATTAACCTGCAGGTATGCTGATACTGTCAGCAACACTGCAACCACAATATTCTGATTGCACATAAGGACTCAGCCTTCACAGTTCCCACCAAATAACTGAAAGTTGTTTATTTTAAATTATATATGATCTAACAATGTAACATATCATTACATTTGAATGTGTGTACGTATGCCAACTAGTATGTGACTGACCGTCATAGGCCTGTGTATTGTGTAAACTGTACATTTACCCTTTGAACCCAAAGAAGTTTCTGCTTGTTGTTTTTTTTTTCTTTTTTGCCTCCTGTCACATTTTTACTCACTGTGGGCTCATTTTCACAGCAACATAAAGTCCTGTACCTCCATGGATGAAGTAAAACCATGGCTAGAAGGTTAAAAAAACTTAGGACCAAATCCAATGATTGTATCCGTTTTTAACATTTAACTGTGATAAACTGTGTAAATTTGGCGACTTTATAAAAGATAAACCTCCTGGTGCCTTTTGGGGTTCAGAGAGTCAAAGAGAAAATAGAATTTACATTTTAAAAATGTCTTTATTAAATATACAAAACTTAATGCAAAAACAATCACTAAATACTGGAGGGTCAGATGGGATGCACTGATAGAATTTTCTTGAAATGAACTTCTTAAGAGTCAAATGTGACATCTAAAATTCAAAGTGTGCAAATTTACTGTAATATCTCATCAAATATTTGGCATTTTAGCTTAAAATGACAGAAAGAACTCTTCAATTTAAACAGCTACAGAGTAATTTATGCTGGGCAGAGCAGGTGAGGTGGTTCACCTGAGGAAACTGAGGTTAATGTCAGCACAGTGTGTGTCTGTGTACCTTTGTGGAGTGGGAGGCAGGGAGGGTTTCATGGAGTTGAGGGGGTTCATCGGATGAACGGGGGATCATTAGAGAACCCCCACTGTCCTTAAGTGGCAGCCCTAAGAGATAGAAAGACACACACACACACACACATATATAAAAAGGCACAAACTCACAGCTCATTTACTGCACAGCAACAATTTATCATCACTACAGCCCACATTGTGTGCACAAAGACAGAGCGCCCTCCCACTCTGAGCCACTCACTTTAATCTGTGTGCATGTGTGTGGACTGTGCACATCAAAACGTTAGCCTATCGCTGACTGCTGTAGCTCTGATACCTCTCCGAGGAGGGGGAGGGTGCTGTGAGCTAAATTTAGTTTGCTGATTTCAAAAGGAATTTAAGAGAACAGAGATGTGAAGAGGCACACTCTTCCCTCAGCACACCGACGTACAATCACTCCATGCACACGCACATGCGCACACACACACACACACAAACCATCTTTGTATTTTCTGTATTATTGTTGTAAAAATGTCCACTTTCATTTTCAGCAAACAAAAACTTATGACAGACACCAAAAATTATCAGATCTGTAACGAGTAGTTGAGTAATCATTCTGAAAATTGAATGAACATCTTTTTAAAGGCCAAAATGTCAAATGTTTGCTGTGTGTAATTTCTAAAATGTGAGGATCTAATGCTCGTCTTTGTCACACATGACAACAAACTGAATATCTTTGGGTTGCTCTAGGCATCTGACAAAACAAGGCATCTGAAGACGTCGTTTTGCAGGATTCTTCATGCATAAAGAAATTTTTTTGGCGCCCCCAAAGAGGATTTAACCAGAACCAATGGCAAATAAGCTGCTCATCCAAAAAAGAAAAAAACATGTATCTTTAACCAGTTCTATTCACTGGGGTTTCATGTACTTCAGCATAATAGACATTTTTGTTGATACAATGGTCAGAAATTATAAGAAAATTTCTGTCAAATAAGGTAAAACAGACTCACTGTCTTCATGAACTGATCATTCTGATTATAGAAACCCACAAGTGGCTTATGGAAAAAAAACATATTTCAAGGTTACGTCTTCAGATGACACAGAGATTTTTTTTAAAACTTACAGTCATTTTGGGGGCACAAAATTTTAATAAATAATGAAAATAATTGTTAACTGCTGCCCTACATGGAAAACCGTCTATAAATCAAATACATTTAAAAAACGTAATTATATGTATATACATATATGTACATATACTCTTATGTATGCATGTTAATTTAACGTTCCAGAAGCAAAGCACCAATCTATTCATACCGGCAGGTCTGTTGGCCATATGTAATGAATGCAATGATTAATCAATTATTTATATAATTGATTAGTTGTTAACAATTCATTAAAAAGCTATTTTGATAACTGATCAGTTTGTGTCATTTTTTTTAGAGTAAAAACATCTAAACTCTCCGACTGTGGCTTCTTAAATGTGAATATTTTCCAGTTTCTCTGCTCCTCTATGACACTAAATCTAATATCTTTGGGTTGTGGCAAAGCAAGATATTTGTCATCTTGGGCTTTGGGAAACACTGAACACCTTCTCTCTTATCAGCTTCATCTGCACATGAAACTAAATTCGGTCCCTGCAAAATAACGCAGCCAGCAGCTGCAGGAGCAGAGGGTCAGTCGAGGGTTGATTGAGCGCCTCTGGTGTTTTGGCTGTCAGTGTGATTGCAGTAGCTGAGAGGTAAGAAGGAAAGGACAAGAAAAGAACAGACAGGCGAGGAGTGGGATGAAGAGGAAAGAAGAAGAAGAAATGTCAAGAAGCTGAGGTCAAAAGAGGCAAAGAGACTGCGAGAGAGAACAGAGAGTCTCAATCATTCCTCCGCAGGTACACTCTGTGCTGCCTGTGTTCAATTTCAACATGTGATGAAGCCAGACATCTTACACCCCCCTTTTGTGTGGTTTCGCTGCTCAGCTGTGATGGAAGTTACAAAGTGCTGTCTGGAGGCTGACGATGCCTTTTGATAGGAGGGAATTCAGGTATCGGTGGCCACGTGATACGAGCAACAACACCCCTCCTCTCTGTCTTTTTATACAAGATGTGGGGTGTCTGACCCAAATCTGTTAAGTGCAAAAAGGAAACCAGAGAGAAGAAACAGGGGGGAGGGGACGTTCAAGGCTCTGATGTTGGGAAATTAGCATGTCAGTTGGTAACCGTCAGATAAAGAAAATCATTAGCGGGAGGTGGGAGGCGAGTGGCGCTGGAGCAGGGATGAAGAATGTGATGGAGATAAAGAAAACATCTGGTAATAAAGGAGGGAAAGTGGCAGATGAACATGGGGGATGTTATTATACGAACCAAATCTGTGTTTTTCATGTGTTGTGGCCCTACAGTGTGGTATGACCCTTTTTGGAACCCCATAATTAAGACAATCTCTGTGCGTCTACATTTTGATGTCGCAATGTCACCTCGCCTTTGTCTGCATGTCAGAGCTGCAGGGTTTGTTGGATCGACAGAAACCTAGGTTGATAATCAAAATATCATTGTATTGAACAAAAATCAGAAATCCCTGCAGTACATAAATTGCCAGACGTGATAATTTAATCCTTTTCTTCTGAATATCTTCACATTTTGAAACCATGGCAAAAAGCAGACAGAAATGTCTTCTGTGCAGTATGACAGTAATAATACCATGAATTACAGAGTTTAATTAATAAATTACATTTAATTAAAAGTATCATTTCCTTTGATGTATTTTACAAAAATTGAAAAAAACTGGGATCAACATGTACAACATAATTCCAAGTGTTTATGGGTGTTACCAATACTGGATACAAATGGTAACTCTACATACTATAGATATTTTACTACTTACATTTTTAATTGTTTGTTATTCTCTCACACAGCCTGCAGTTCATCCAAATAGAACTTTTATCAAATGATAGCTGAGCTACTAATGGCTTCACCATTGCACCGGTGATCACAGAATAATTTGTTTACTGTGAAACCTGGTTAATGCAAACACTTCATTTTTGGCAAACTTTGAAATGAGACATGTAGAATTACATGATTTTGATTGGACATATTGCATTTTTAGGCTTAGATTTGCTGATTTTTCTGACAGAACTGCAAGTGTAAGGCTCAAGGACCATCAGAAAGTCGTAAATCCAATGATTCTTTCAGTTTTTAGTTGGTCAAACAGGTTGCTGACAGCCGATTACATCTGGAACCATGAAGCTATAATTCAGTTCAATTAAACTGACCATCAATTTAAACCAAGAGTAACAGCTATTAGTGTAGAGTATGTTTGAACTGCTTGAGGGGAAGACGGTTTGGCAGCCAGTCAGCAGAGATGATTAAATATTCCCTCTGCTATTTAATCAATTAAAACACACATACACACAATTAATTAATTAGCCAACACACAGTCAAATAACCAAAGACTCTTAAGCTGCTTCTTTTGTTTTGACATGCACTTATCAATACTCAAGATCTTTATTGTTGTATCAATCAACCAATACCACAGAAAATTAACCTGTGACTGTTTCACAGATTAAACAATAAGACAACTAACTTTGATTTTGATCAGTCTTTACACAAAACTGATGGGGGAAAGGCAAAAATAGTTTCTGATTTCAGCTTCTCAAAGAGGATTTGCTGTTTTTTGTTGGCATATAATCACAGAAAACTCTTTATCTTCAGGTTTGCAATATTTTAAGACGTTGCCTTTAGGGTTACCTGAAAAATCCCGGAAAAAAGAGGCATTCCAATATCCATACTACCATACTATATAGTATTCCAGAAAATTAGTTAGTTTGTCTCAGTATATAATGGTTTTATATGTATAGCACCTTTAAAAACACCTTACAATAAAACAAATGTCAAATTAGACAAATAATCAAAACAAATCCACATACATAGGACCCCAGTGACTAAGTATAAGATTAAGAAAGATGCCAGCTTCAGTTCTAAAAAGTTGTGAAGGGCATTAATCCACAGTTTATGTCAGGTGCACTAAAAGATAAATTTGAAAAGTGTTTAACAGATTAAGTGGCAATCAAAACATCTGTTACTTGCAGCTGTAAACTCAGTTAGGTTTGTTATTCAAAGAAAAATACTACACATCACAGGCTGCAGCTTCTTCAATGTGATCTTTTGCTGTTTTTTTCCATCCCTTCTTGCAGCCCTGAACTCAAGTCTAGATGTCTAAAGAAACAATATCACACCCATCACCAGTCACCTGATCCAAATATAACAGGGCTGAATGTTTGACTGCCGGTTCCTCCAACTGTCTTTACAGCTGTTTGGAATTATTCCCACAAAACCAAACTGTATCAAGACTTAAATAAAAGTGGTTGCAAGTTTTCTGCAGGGATGTCCCAATCAAGCTTCTTTGCTCCCAATCTGTTCTGACTCATTTAGAATTTAGTGTCTGTCAGTACCAAGTCCCAAACTGATTCTGTTCGCACAGCTCAAACACACTTCAAGTACATCAAAGTTATTCAAATTAATCCAATGTATACGCTGGACGACTGAATAGCTCTGCAATGCATTGTTGTATTCTCAACATGCATGTCAGAGATTAACTATAGTACCTGATTGTTCAACCAGCTGGAGCCTCTTACTGTTTAAGACTGCATCAACCTGAAAAAGCGATCACTCGGACTACAGACAGTTCTGTGTTGGCAAGCAGAAAGCATTGTGGGGGTTTAGATGGCAACAGGCCACCATGAAAAAGACTTTTGTGGCAGTTAATGGCACCTGAACATCAGAGTTCATCATACTGATTGATAATGCTGGTGTTCATGGAGCAAGAAAATTATTTAAAAGTCACATCCCTAGCGTCCTGCAACAAAACAAAACAACAGCGCAGTCCAGTCATCATTTGTGGCTGCTATGTAGAATGACTGCAACTGATTTTCATTGAACAAGACAACAGTTATTGTTTAGTGTCTGCGCTGTCAGGAAACAATGAAAAACAGCTGGTCCACATGCTCCACGACGGTGGCATGCACTTCAAAGTCAGTCACTGTTATAGTTAGTGCTTAAAGTGTTTAAGTGTTTGAGTGGTAATATCAACTTCCAATATCATCTGAGAATCAAAAGAATTAGTTAAAAAAAACTGTGACGAAGGTCATTTCCTGATGAAAACATACTGTACAATACACAAGCCTCACTGGTTGACCTGCATTGAACCTGCCATTAATGAAGTGCTAATTAAGAGCCTCAATGGGATCTGAGAGATTACCAATTAATAGCCTTTTAGAGACAGAAAAGCATCAGTCATCATGAGAGGTAAAAGTCAGCTCACAACACTGAAGAGACAAGATATTATTTCTCTGAGGGATTAAAGAGCATCTCAGATAGATAAATCAAAGCCTGTAGCACCTATTATATGTTTAAAACACAAACTGAATGTGCTACAATATTATTCAGGGTTCATTATTGTCTTCGAATTTAACCAAAGTTGTCCTGTGCATATGTGCGGCAGAGCTGCAATAATTAGTCAATGAATCAATCTGATTTGCCCTTTTTTCCAAAACAAAACTGGCAAACTCTAGTTTCAGCTTTAGTCTTTTCTCATGTCATAAGCGACAGTAAATTAAAAATCCGCTGGGCACACGATCTAAGAATGTCAGATTTCCACACAGTTTTAACCTTACATGCAAACGAATTAACTGATTATTTCAGAAAATATTCAGCAGATTACCTGAAAACAGTCAGGTGTTCATCACCTTGATCCTAACACCATTTTAAGCAAACACGTCGTCATCCACAACCTTAGCACAAGTCCTTCACTTCTTGTGCTGTTTTGTTCTCGCAATCACCAAGCTGCATGCTCAGTCTGCACCAGTGACATCTGAGTGTTTTTCATGAATAGCCCTGGATGTCAATTTATCTTTGTTTGTTTGGTTGTTTACAAAAGTAAGAATAATAATTTTTTAAAACAGCCTTGATTCCAATCATGTATTAAAACACTTGAAAATAACAGGATATAGCTGATAGGCTCTCTAATCTTTAGAGTAACTAACAAATATGGCAAGAAGTAGCTCTGCAGCAATGGGAACATTTTTTATTGTTTTATTGTAAGCTGCTGTTGTTGGAAAAGCTATCATCAAACTATGGGAAGAATTTTTGCCAGCAACATAGGCAGCAGATTCACTCTATTATTATTTATTTGGGGTATTGTGTTATGGGAGTTGATGGGTGAACAACTTTTCTCCTCATCCGTACCTGCATCTCTTCATCTGGACTATTTAAAAGGTTGATCACACATACTACTATTAAATAAAATGTAACAAAGCAGATATACTGAGGCACACCTTTATACATGATTTCAGCTTTAAATCCCCATTCATTAGTCTAATTCCATAGCACTAGTATAACAATCCTGCACTCACCATAATAATAATGTGGAACATGGGCAAAGCATGTGTATAAAGTGGGCTGACTTTACCTCGCAGAGAGCGCAGCGCATTACATTTCACTCTGAAAAAACACAATGGAACCCTTTGGCACATCTATTTCATGATGCGGCTATAACTTTGCAACCAATGCAATAAGAACGCGTGCATCCTAAAGCATCATTCAACTGAATGACTATCCTCAACAACACACAGAAATATAGACAACATTCTACACAGTAACAGTCATAAATATGGCCCAAAATTAGGAATGTCCAGATCTGTTTTCAAAGATGGGGATCAGGGGCTCATTTGTGCATTTTTTACTTAATAAGAATGAGGACAAACACAAACCCCATCCTTTGATCATGTCTGCCTTCAAACAGGTGTCCAAAAGGAAAAGCACGGTTGGTGGCAGGATGATATATAATGAAATTTTAGATGATTTTCTTAAATCATAATCAGCAGCACTATCAATCAATAACCAATTAATTAATAACACAAACTGAGCACGGGGAATATTTAAGTCAACGGACACATGATTTGGGCAATAGGCAACAGTGCCTGACTGGAGCTTTACACAAAGGTTTGTGACCACCTTTGTAGAAATGGCCTGGATGTAAAAATGTATGTTTTTTTCTTTATGCATTACATAGTTATTCAGCTGTCAAGGATATACACTAGATTGATTTTAATACCATCAATGTACTTCAAGTGTGTATTACCTAGGAAAATGGAATCAGATCAGGACTTGGTATCAGCATTGGCTTGGATTGGATCGGAGACAGAAAACTTGATCAGGACATCCCCACCCCAAATTGGTAAATGCATTAATTACTATGACTGACTGCTTCAAACTGCATTCCCAAAAGTATTTAGATCTCCAAAATCTTGCCAGGGTCAATTATTAATGAATCTGCAGGGATACTTTTACAAGTGGAAATGAACGCTGACGAATCAATAAAATTCTTTATAATAAAAGCATAAATAAAATTCCAACCTGCGCATAATTAAATTAGTCCCTATAACTAGACCTCTAGAGGCAACTGAAAATAAGGAAAATACACATATTAAGCAGATAATATTTACCATAGCATGCAGGGAAGGCTAACAATCAATCAAAAATAAATTTATATCAATCATAACCCTCCTGAACCTTCCTGCCTGATAAAGGTCTAACACCAAAACGTTGCAAATAAATGTATTTTTGGAAGTTAGATGGTGTCCTTTTAAAACTCTGAAATAACAACTTGAAATTGGTGCAATTATCAGGTTAAACTCTTAAGACTGCTTGACTGGGCAAAGTCCCCAGTCTATCAAGATGCCAACACCACCTCTGGTCTGCACATACACCAAAACTCATAATAAGCAATCAACAAATCCACCTAAATAGGACTGAAAACATGTTTAATTACATTCATGAAAGCATCACACCTCAATGCATTCCCCCTTTATATTAAGGGGAAATTATTAAACGACTATTCACTGGCCATTTTTACATGTCACATTTGCAAGGCTGAAGTAAAAAGGACTTCTCTATGTTTCACATCAACACTGATCCAAACTAACTCGACCTGGCTTCATGCCAAGACAACATGTTATTGTGCCCATGATACATTCAGGAAGTCATGGCCAAAGGGGAAAAACAGGCACACACACACAGCAACACAACAGCAACAAGCCATGCATGTTAAACCAACAGCTGTGAAGCATCATCTGTACAACATGCTTTTCTCCCTGTGATAATTTACCTGTCCATGTGTTGATGATGGCAGCAATGCAAAAGCATGGAAATCAACACTCATCCCTACGTGCATGTATGTGCTGCTGCAACAACACTAACAAACAAAAACGCACGCTGCTGAGATGTGCAGCGGATCAGAACAAAGCATTTCAGCAGTCTGTGTGATGTGCATGAGTCCTGCCTCACAGTATCTGTGTGTGAGTGTGTGTGTGTGTGTGTGTGTGTGTGTGTGGTGCCCATCACTAAAAAATACAGAATAAGCAGATGTTTTGTTTCACCTACCTGCCTCTGGCTTCTCGATTAACGCAGATAATGTTGAGGTTGCAGTTAAAAAGCGATTTACAGTACACAGAAAAGATCAGAAATGGTGCCGTTTTGGTGAAATGGCAGCGGTGCTGGTGGTGTAGCAGCCTCGCAGTGTTAAGTTTGTGTCTTGTAAGTGGCAGCGGAGGACTGGAAACGGAGCTGAGTGTGTGGAGGCTCTTTAACACGCCGCTGGCTCTGACACCGTTAGCTAGCTAGCTTGAGGCTAATTAGCTAGCGCGGCTAAGTTTCTATAACGTTAGCTTAAGTAGTTAGCTACACGGTTAACGACAGCGGCTAAGCGATAGCACAAATAAGAGATATCAATAACATTAATAGCAAAATTAATAGTAAAGACACGTGAGCTTACCTTGTGTGTGTGCGCCAGCTGCCAGACGATGGAGCCGCTTAATTGTTGTGTTAGCTCGGCTAAACAGTTTTAGCTTAGCCGTAGTGTCGCAGTCGGAGCTAACAAGGCAAGGCTGCTTGATGACCGTTTAATCGAGCGTGGCTGGGCTGTTAATAATAGCTTTTTCACACACGTACACACGTTCATTAATGTACTATTCTAGGTTTAAATTTACCTCACTTATATCTATTAAGAATTTAAAAACTAAAATAACTAACTAGCAATTAGAATATAAGCTGTTGCAGTGTGTGCTTTGGTCGCTCACTACACCTTCCTCATTGCTCTGTAATATATTCACGAGATCACAGGGCTAATGTCTCCCACAGAGAAAGGCATTTTCCTTCCCTGTCCCTCCTCCTCCTACAAAGTCTGCCTGCCTGACTGCAGACCAGAGCAGCAGATCATTTTAGAGCAACAAGAAGAAGGAGGAGAGGAAGGGTGAAGAAGAAGAGGAGGGTGAAGGGGGCTATCATGGAGCATGACGTCACCTGCAAGTGATCAGTTTGTATGATCCATGCATCATGCCAACATGGGTTTCCACTCACTACCATCATGCACCTGCAAAATGCATGCATGCATGTGTGTCACAGTGTTTCCTCCTCCTCCTCCTCCTCCTCCTCCTCTGCAGCACACATGCCTGCACACACACTCATGAACACACACACATGGAGAGAGCCTATGTGTGTGAAGCCTGGCAGTGTTTTAGCAGCAGGGCCAGCCAGTGTTTTGGAGTCATTAGAGGTGTCTGCAGTATCTTGCCGGAGGGCAGTGCAGCGTGGAGAATAAAAAGTCCAACCTGCCTCTATGCGTGTGTGTTTCAGACCTCTGTTGCCCTGGAAACAGGTTCCCGAGATTTCTTCATTTTTCTCTATCCATATCACCCCACATCCACCGCCACCTCTACACTCCACACGCTGCAGCTGCTTCCTCCCCCACGACCTGCCGCATAGTACAATCACACACAATTCCAGCGTGCTGCAGTCATTTCACAATGTCACAGCACAAAGTAACGCACTCCTCCACCTCATAACTGCACAGAAAAACCTGGGAGGGTGCACACAGCTGACCCTGCTTTGACTCAACCGTCACTGCTGCAACAATCTGACCTCCAGCACAAAGATGAGGAGACAAAGAGGGAGAATCAAAGCCGCCTGCACTCTCAGATTCAGATTCATGTTTTTGATGGTTGGAATTAATTATGCTCCTGGGAGTGTTATGTAGAGTTCAGGCAGATGGTTCACCAGATTGTGCACACCTATTTCGTAACGGGAACATTCATGCCTTAAAGAGAGGATGTGCCGCCACCACTCGCAGTCACACAGAGAGAAGCATTTACACGAGCTGCTCACTTTCAGGCCTTTTTAAGTCATCCTTGTGTTTCTGCAGTGTTATGTGTGCATTCCTTTGTAGTGACTTTTCTCTCTGGCAGCAGGCGGAACATTCCAGGGAAATGGCTGACCCAGAATAACACAGAGACGCAGGATGACTGAGGCAGCGAGCGAGGGTCCTCCGCCCTCGCTGAAACCACTGTTTCCTAACAGACACATGATGCGTGAGTGTCTGTGCAGAAAGCAACACACATGACTGTCATCACAGGAACACATGACGGCATTCGCCCTCCAGCTACTTCACAGTCATGTCCTGTAAGTGTACAACATCCTAATTTTCACTTACAGTGTCATAAATGAGCTCCCATCTGCCTCAGAGACTCCTACCAGGCAAAGCTGTACCTGAAAACACCAGGTTTATTTAGATTAATCACATATTTGTCTGAAATTTACACCACATCCATTTGGCATCTTGTGGCTAATGTGTTTTACTGGATTATTTTTCAGTTTGTCAAGCCACTACCACACAGAATTCTAAGCACAGAATTATTCCATCCTAGAAGTGCTTTGATTTCTAGTTTTGTTTCATCAGCTGTAAATATATATACATATATTGAGGTCACCATTATAGAAATCTACAGAAAGCAGCAAATAGGGGCATTAAAGAGGCCTTGGCAAGTTACTTTTTTTATGTCCGTCTTCATTATTTCACCATTTACTTTCTCCATCTTGTGTCTCATTTGTATTATCAGATTATTTTTCAATTTGTCAAGTAATTACCACAGAAAACCTCAATGAAAGTCACATTATCCCATCACAGAGGCACTGTGTGTTTATGGTTCATTACATTATTTGTCACAATGACCACTCTTTTGATTGTCCAGTGTATCAATTGACAGAAAAAAAGCATAAAATCCCTTTAACTATTTTTTAAAGCCCAAACTAACATATTCTGATTTCTTGCTTTGTTTGATCTGCTATCAGAAATTCAAAACCATTGAGTTTACTATCATAGAAAATTACAGAAAATAGCAAACAGTCACGTCTCAAAGGTTCCAGTAAGTGACTTCAAGGTGTTTTTGCTTTCTGTGTTTCCTTTCTCAATCAGTTAATGAGTCATTTAATTTCTTTTAATGACAAATCCGTCAAATATCATTGTTACTGCTGTGCAACTCTGTTGTACAGAAAATTACACCACAAAGCTCTGATGTGTTGTCCACTCTCCATCTGCTGATTCTGATACTGACTTTAGTTTCAATTCGGCTCAGCTGTATAAAAGTTGTGTGCTATGAGATCATTTTTGGTTGTTTTGAATGCATAATTATTTCATCACAGAAGTGCTGTAAGGCAGCAAATTTCCTGCTTTATAGATTTTTGGAATCCTCATTTGTACAGTAAATATCAAAAGGGACAACCAGAGACCTCCAAAAATGTCACTGCTCTTCCAAATGGCTTCAGTCTCAGCACTGCACTTCCTCAGGCCCTCAGCAGCACATCTGCTGAGTTTGAAGGAAATTGGATGTACAGTTGTTGAGCAAAAAAAAAGTTATTCAAGGGACCTAATGTATTTCCATCATATAAGTAAGTACATGGTTGAGAAAAAACATCTGATTTACTGACTTAGATGAACTGCTTAAGATTAGTTAAGCAAACCTTATTTTGAAGGACTGGTGGACATAACTGTACTGGTGACTGCATTAACTTAATACTGTGAGCAGTTTAAACTCAGTGTTTTTGTGTTTGTTGATTTAAAACTAAACTGAAGTTGAGGTAACTGAATTAAATTCCATTGATTACTTATTTTTCTTAACCTTAAGTTCAGGATTTGAACTCCCTTCCTCTACCCTAACATGCCTGGACAATTTCAAATGGGTAGGATTGGTAATTAGAAATACCTTTGATTAAGGAAGCTCATTTCTATGACTCAAGGTAGTTTGTTAGTTAAACTTAATGTCATTAGAAGTTCTCGTGACTCAGGCAGAGTGATGCAGACTGTCCCATTATATTTTATTCATTTATTTCTAACATTAATCTTTAGTTTGTCTGGTGACTGAGGGAAATGGCACACTAGCTGCTATAACCAATACAATGGAGGACAGCAGGGACCCTACAGCACCCAGGACTGCCTAAATATAAACCTGCAGTTACTTTTGTCATTGACTGATCTGTAAATCATTTCTCGAATGAATCGGTGAATCATTTCAAATATAAAATGAATTCAGTTGTTGAATATTTTGGCTTGAAAAATATTTAAGTAACCTGTTCTGTTATACAATGTAAAAAAACGTTTTTAACATAGTTTTTGTGGAGCTGAGCTGGAGGTCGCGCCCTCTCTGCCTGAGTGCATCAGGTCTGGGTGTGACTCCCAGCTGCAGGTAGCTGATGAAGAGCACCAGGTGGAGGTGATCTGGTAATCAGAAGGTTTGGAGGCTCTCACACAAAGGACAGCCTGAGGGGAGCAGTGGGAGACAATAGTAGGAGAGTCTGGACCAGGAAAGGAGACTGCAAGGAAGGCTTGTTTCACAGAAGGAAGAAGGAGCCGGTGAGGGTTCACTTCATTCCTGTGTTTGGCAGCTTGCATTGGACTTGTGAGCTATGGACTAATCATGTGTTTAAATTCAGGCTAAAATAAGAGTCATGTGATTAAAATGTCCTATATTTAATGTCATGTGGGTAAAAGTGCAGTTAAAAATGTGATGCATTTTAAAAGCTAATAGTAATTTGATAATGTGATTTAGTGTATTTATGGAAGTTAAAAGCTGCTGATGCTGTAAGGATAAAATCATCATTGCACTGTGCTTTAAAAAGTATTTAATTCATTTGGGTGCTTTAAATGTGGGTATTTTTCTACTTATTTCAGGGTTAATTTCTAGTCGTTTAAACATTAAGTATTTGATTTCAGGTTATGTTTATTGCTTGTGGTTTCTTGGGTTACATTTCCTTGAAGTTCTTTGTGTTTAAGACATTTCACCACCTGTATTGCCCTTGGACTTTCAAAAATTAAAAGAAAGTTGAATCTTGGTCATTGAGTAAATTCCAGTCAAATCTTGTGAAGCAAGCTGCCTCTTCAAGTGAGGGCTGCAGTTTAAAACTCACAAGAGTGACGAGGCCTTGACAGTTTTTAACTGTGATTTTCAGAACAATTTCTTGTTAGTTTACGGATGTTTCATGTTTTCCTGAAATGCATAATATCTAGTAAAATCACAGGAAAATGTATTATTTAGATGTAAGAGCCAAAACTGTAAATAACATCAACGCTGAAAATCTGTATTTTTACACACATTTGACTGCAATCTTTCTACTGTATTTAAATAAGCAAAAATATCAAAGGTTACCAGATATTTGTTGTTACTAGAAAGAAAAAGTATGTATATTAAGGATCGGAGATGATAAATGGTTCTTTTGACTGTTATTTTACAGATTTTCCCTGTTTTATTAAATTACACACAGTATGTAGTAAAATCACAGGAGAAAGTAACAGGCCAGAACTGTACATGATATCTGGTATGGAAGCCCTAAACGGCCATGGTTCAACTTAATTTTTTCACTCCGTTTTCTTGAGAAAATTTGTCGTTATCATGATGATAACGACAAAATTATGTCATTATAATGAGAAAACGAAGAGAATCATCTCATTTTCTCAAGAAAACGGAACAAAAAAATTAAGTTGAACCATGGCCGTTTAGGGCTTCGTAATCTGGATGGCTGTGGCTCTGGTTGTAGAGCAGGTTGTCCACTAATCGAAAGGTTGGCTGTTCAATCAGTGTGACTGTAAGATTACAGTTTTACTTCATCTAAGATCTACTAAAAATATCACCTTTACAAGTATTTGTCTCTTGTTTTTTTCTTGTCACTATAATTTTCCATAGGTTTATGGTGCATATGTACGTATTGTTGCTTCATGGATTTCTGGAGGCCTTTAAGTTGGTTGCATTCATATAGTGTACTGGGAGGGTATTAACTTAGTTCATTATGAGTGTTTGGTAACCTTTCCTACATGCCATGGTAGTTATTTGTTTCTTATGTGTATTTTCTTCATTGCATTTGCCTCTAGAGGGCTGCTGGATCTATTTTTAGGCACTCATTTAATTTATTCTATACAGTCCTGACAGTGCAGAGGTACCTCTGATGTTTATTTTCAATGTAGGTATGTATTGTGAGCATATTGGAATTTTATAGGACCTTGTATTTATTATGAAGCTCTTCATTCACTTTACAGTATCTTATCATTTTAATGTAAATCACTTTGGTATGTGTTTATTATTGTTACTACATAGAGTGTCTAATTGTCTGTGTGTTACTGAGAATTGTCATTCAGTGGAAAGATGTTTTGGCGTTCATAGGGAATGAGACTGGCCATTCCCTATTTTAGATAGCCTCTCTCTGCCTGAGGAGGATCTAGCACTGACAATGAAGATACTTTGGCGAGTTACACTGTGTGTGGGAGTTGGTTTGAAACATTTCTGCTTTCCCCCTTTATAAGCACCTGTCTCATGAAACAAATCATTATTAGATTAGGCTGTTAAATGCAGCTCAACTCAAATAGAGCAAGTGTGCTAGTGTGAGACCTAACTGGGGTATTTCCATATTACTGTGGGCATGGGCTTCGTTTGAACATTTTGGGGCACATATTAAATCCTCTCCAAGGAGGTTCTGAGTGCCAAAGACTTTATATCCACGGATTCTGGTGGATTTTCATTCACCAATTTACACCTTTTCTGCATCAATCTATGGTGGAAATGTGTCAAGGAAACACTAAATTCAGGCACCAGGTAACAATTCGAAATATAATGGAGTAAAGCTCTCAGCAAGTGCTGCTTTCAAATATTTATACTCCTGTAGATCAGCTGTTCTGCATCCATTCACTTTCTTGAGTCAGGTGGCAGCAGGCTAAAGCTGCTGGTATACCTTCTGTGTTGGAATGACAAAAATTTCATCATCTCCGCAAGTCTGAGAGTCCACACAGATACCTCCACACACATTTGCCTAAAATTTGTGTCCCTGTAGCGACTATGCTACATGGGCAACAGAGCACATGCTCTACAGTAGAATACTTGGATACGACCTACTGAGCATATACAAGAGTTCCTCAAAAAGTTCTCTGCCTCACAAGGAAACATCACATTTAACTTTAATGCACTTGATCCACCGACGTTCAAGCTTTACTATCCCTATTGCGGAAGAAGGTCACATCTTGAGCCTCCAGATTCTCCCCAACAGCATGGATGACCACGCACAAGTTTCAGTTTGGGAAACAGAAGTCAGACGGTGCAGGTCAGGTGAGTAGGGTTCATGGGGCAACAGTGCAAAGCCACATTTGGCTGCCTCTGTCACCTGTTCTGTGTGGACGGACACATGGTCCTGGAGCAACAGCAGCCAGCTCAAAGCTTTCTATTTTTTTTTCTTTGGTTGGTTCAAACATTTGAGTTTTTGTGGACGGTGATTACAGACTTTTTAGTACACAGCTGTGCCCCATAGTGGGAGTTACCCCTCTTGTTTCCAAGTGAGGCTGAGAACATTTTGAAGTTCCCTCATATTCAATAGTCTTCTAAGCAGACTAGAAAAATAGTAAAATAAGTACACGTCCACTGGTGTCTGCAGATGCATAAAATCGAGGTTTCTGCAGGTCATTCCAGACATCCCATACCCAGCAACATCTTCCAGCTCCTCTCAGGAGGACCCCGAGGCGTTCCCAGGCCGGATGAAATTTCAGTTCCCTCTAGTGCCTTCTGGGTCTAAACTGGGTTCTCCTCCCAGTCGCCTAAAAAAACCTGCAAAAGAGAGGCACCCCAGGACCAGTCATGCTTTTCAGATGTTGAACCACCTGAGCTGGCTTTTCTGACATGAAGGAGCTGAGCCCCTCTGGATGTCTGTCTCCAGGGCTGAGCTCAGCAGCCTTACAGGGGAAACTCAGCTGCTTGTATCTTTTTTTTTCAGTGTGAAGATCACATTTTGATGAAACCAACAGAACCACATCGTCCGCAAAAAGAAGAGACACAGCTGAGATGTTTCCAAACTGGAAACCATCCTCACTAAAGCTTCACCGACTAATCTACAGTCCATTATCTGTCATGCATGTCCCTCATCTTCTGTCTTATCAGTTATTAACTTTTCTTTAGCCAAATTATTAACAACAAAAAATATGTTTACAATGGTGGAATATTGTGACATTTAACAACTTTGTTTTGCAAATCTTATCTTACTACTTTAACCTTCATTTAACCAGGAAGCCCCTGGAGAATAAGATCTCTTTGGATGGATAACTTGGCCAAGAAGGTGCATCACTGTGAAGTTACAAAAATTATCAAATTGAGCATGACACAAGTGACACAGTGCTAAAGTGAAACACAGTAGAGCTACCAGGGGATTAAGATACACAAAATAAAATTGAGGAGTAGTAATTGCACTATTCAGTTACTTATGTCTTGATCAGAACTTGTGAAGTAAAACTGCTGTCGG
Organism: Dascyllus trimaculatus; assembly: GCA_024666655.1. NCBI lineage: Eukaryota > Metazoa > Chordata > Actinopteri > Pomacentridae > Dascyllus > Dascyllus trimaculatus. Next base: position 4,013,114 of record CM045460.1, on the reverse strand, counting down.
TAAGATATTATCTAATGGCAGAAGGGTCTGTCAAATAACAGTTACAAAAAAAGAGCAGGTTTTTTTTGGTGCATTTGTGTAATTGTTTTGTACTTTTTTGTAATTATTCAAAAACAGTAAAATAGTGTAACATTGTGGTCAAATGTTGTAAAAGAACAAATGACTTTATAAAAATACACATTTTGATGTGGATATTATTCTAGTTTTGACCTGTGTTTCTATGATAACATATTTTTGTGATTTTATTAGTTATCATCTGTATTTTAACAAAATAAGGCAAATCTGTAAAATAATGCTAAATTGTTCAAAACATTTTTAAAAGGACATTTTTTACAGCGTCTGCTGGATCTCTCCATCCAGCTCCATCTGTAAATGTCCCACAGATGGTGTAAATGGTTGGTGCTGGGTTGATCTGATGGAGCAGTGGACTATTTTGACCGTGTTTCACTGCTGCAGAGCTTGATTTTGTTGCTGTTAACATGAACTTCAACCATCCGTCTGTCCTTCGACCTCTGATTTCATCTTTTTACATGTTCCTCCTATGACCATCTGTCGCCGTGGACTCAGCTTTCCTTCCTGCTCTGATCTCGGTGGAATCCACACAGCCGTGTAAATGAAGCGCTCCCCTGCTCGGCGTCCATGTAGGCGCATTGATCCCAACATCTGGAACAGCTGGACTACTACTGTGCTCCTCTAAGGGCCTGGATAGGCTCCAGCTCACTGTGGTGGAAGCATATTTACTCAAGAAGTTGAATATTTGGATTTAGTACCACTTCAAACAGACCCTTTGCTGTTCCAGTTTTATTCAGCACCAACAGTTATTTTTAACATTACATTAAAACATGCAATGGGCTTTTTACTTTGTAACCTTTCATGTTGGAGGCCAAATTATCAAATTTGATGCCCAAAATGAGAGAAAAGCCCAAAAATATTACTTCAAATCTGTTAAAGAATGTTAGAATTTTTTTTTTCTAAATCTTCTTCAATTATGATGATTGGAGAAGAATCCAGACTCTCTACCTGAGGAAAAAGAATACACTGTGAAAACAGGGTAAGTGTAACTTACTAAAAGGAATTAGTTCTCTCACAATATGTGACTGTGAAATTATGCTGTTTGAAAAATATCATTATTTTACAGATATCTGTGAGCATTGTCACAGTTTTTTTTTAAACTGTTTATTAATGTTACGACATGCCATAATTTTTAAAAACATATTTTGTCTTGCACCCTTGATTTTTTTTAAATTTTTTACAGTGTATAAGCAAACATTTAATGATGTAGCTAGTATCTGTAAATAGTAACTATAATTTACATACAGTGGTGTAAAAAGTACAATTCTTCCCTTTGAAATGTAGTCATAGTATGGATGAATGGATTATTATTAGTAGTAGTATCTTTATAAGTGTGTCATTGAAGTAGGAGAAGAACACATGCTGGTCTCTGTGAGCTGAACTAGTCCCAGCTATAGTCCCAGCTGGCTCACTGCTGCCATCTTGTGCTCAAAAATCAAACTGGAGTTAAAGCAGGTTAATGTTGGTTTAAAAGTAAGTGTGTAAACTGGGGTTTTCTTATGCTGATGGGAATAAAATGACCCGGTGTGAATGTCCAGGCGGAACATCTGAGCAGTAATAAAGGATGAGGATCCGGTTTCGTTTACAATGAAAGTCCAGGTCCTTCAGCTCACTTTCGTTTTCGCTTCAAAGTGAAAGTAAACTCCGCTCCTTGTGTGAGTGTGTGCGTTTGTTCTCCTGCGTTTACATCGGTGAAACCAGCTTTCAACTAGTACAGGGTTACATCTGAACACGGGGATCAGTGTTTGCTGGAAGGTGAGTGCACTGGACCTTCTCCTTTTGCGTAACTCCGTGCGTAATGGCGCAACTTCGAGCGGTCAACGTTGAAGCTTGTATGTGGAATGTGGGCAGGTTGCCTTTCTGCTCTCATAGGCGTCAGTCTCAAAAACCACCTCTCATGTTTAGGTGACAGTGTTGTTTAAACACACACTGAGGTTCTGCATTGACAGAACCATCAGCTGCTCAAAGGCTGCTTCCACCTTAACTTACTGTATGTGTTTAGTACTGTGGCCCCCCCATGTTGGAGCTCCACTCTGCAGAGCTCCAACATGGACTTTCCACTCCATATGCAGGAGGGGAAAGTCTCTCTGTGCCCAGCTAAATCTGACGTAAACATGATGTTGTGACATCACCACTAGTTAGGGGCCAATCAGGAGTGATGTAGAAACCTGCAGGTGGAGGTAGGAGGGAGTCATTACTGGGGAGTCAGACATGAGATACTTCACATTACTGTCTTCAGTTTTCTGTTAAAGTGATGTATTCAGACATAAATCACTTTTCTGGTGATGTTTCTCACAGCTGTATTCAGACATACCCCCCACAGTGGTGGCTGAGGGGAGGGGTCCCTGTCTTTCTCCATAAGGAGCAGTCTCAGAAACCTTGGTGTCACATTTGATCAGTTAATGCTCTTTGACAACCACAACAGTTCAACAGTCCGCATTTGCTTCTTTCACTTAGGAAACATTTACAGACTCAGGTCCATTGTATCCCAGCCTCTACTAGAAATGATCATTCATGCTTTTTATCTCGTCCCCATTCGGCTTCTGTAATTCCCTCTTCACCTGCCTCAACAATTCCTCTTTACACTGCTCGAGTTAGTTCAGAACACTGTTGCAAGGCTGCTACCAAGGTCCAGCAGGATGCCACACGTCATACCCAGTTTATATTCTCTACATTGGCTCTCAGTTAGATCCAGGACCAACTCCAACCTTACATTCCCACCAGGTCACTTAGATCCTCTGAGAGTCTACTGGTAGAGCCCCGCACTAAACTAAAAACAAAACGTGTTTGTACCTTTGAAGGAGTGAACTCAACCCTGTGGAATGGCCTACGTATAGACCTTCATCATACAGTCGCAGCTGATGTTTTTAAAAAGCAACTAAAGATGTATTTATTTAATCTGGCCTTTGTCCACCTAATGTGATTTAGTTTTGATCTGTATATTCTTATTACTTTTAAAATGACTATATACACACACACTTACAGTACCACCCTCGTTTTGAAGGTTTTGCACTTTTTTCATTTTAAAGGGCCACTAATCTGCTGGATCTGCTGCAAACAGTTTTGTCTGTGTTCTCACCAAATTTCGCGGCTGGAAACATTTCTGGACATATTAAACCCTTAAAGGGACTCCCCAGGTAACAGGCTTTTGAACACACACTGTTCAAATAGAAATAATAGAAAATATTATTTTCTAAAATAGAAATAATCCTTGGTTTTGGGTCCCAAAAAACAAATGAGTAAACTCTGAATTAAATCTGAAGCAACAAAGCAACACTGCTTTCTGAACTGACACAGACTGATGCAGTTTAGATTTAGACTCGTGTTTATTAGTTCATTTTTATGTATTATACATTAAGTATATTATACTTGATGTCCTGTCCATCTGTATAACAGATATGGTACTGAGGCTCTCCATCATGGTAGTGGGAATGTCTGATTGAATCTGACAGAATGCCATCACTTAAACAGACTGATGAAGTCAGTGGAGTAGTCCTATGTCTGAGATGGGCTAAGTACAGCCTCATAGAGCTGCTGGCATGTCTGTACTCTTGGGGTTTTTGTTTGTTTGTGTTTTTTTGTGTGGATATTTTGTGCTAGCTCTCTGATCACCTGTGGTCATGTCTTGTTTCTAAATTCCTTCCAAAGATGGCCAAGCGGCAGAACAAAAACGACAGCTCTCAGATGAAAGCGATTCTCCAGCCTGATGACCAGCAAAGCAGTGACCAGGAGAAGCCTGAAAAAGAGCTCAGCAGCAGAGAAAACTCAAGTCAGCCCAGCTGCTCGTCCTCCTCCTCCGAACCCTGCAGTAACACAGATTTAATAGACCTAATGCCCTCCTCCTCTGGACCCTGCAGTACCAGAGATGTAACATCATCCTCAGCCAGACCCTTAAGCCCCGGCCATGTCAGGTCTGGACATACAGAGGTGGCTGATCTGCCAGTGAGGACACAGAAGAAAGAGGTCACGTCTTCCTGCTGTCAGCTGGACGATCTGAAGCGACTTCCACAGTGCAGTGTCAACCTGGGAAAGCTGCACTTCAGCAGGACACACACTGTCCTCATAGACGTAAGAGTTTCTCCTTTGTTGTTGTTTTATTTTTGTGCAAGCAAAAACTGTAATGCTGACGTCTCATACTAAAAATGTGGGAGTTGGTTACTGCTGCGTAGTACAGTGCCTATAAACAGTATACACCTCCCTTGTGAGTTTCTGCTGTTGTTGCTTTTCAATATTAAGTCATGGTCGATATAATTTGACTTTTTGGACAAGAATTTACAAAAAAATACCAAAGAGAGAGACTACTGATGGAGGCCACCAAGACAATCATGACTCCTCTGAAGGAGTTACAAGCTTTAGCATCTGAGATTGAAGAGACTGTAAATTTAAAAAAAAATGTTGCCTGTTCTTTACCAGTCAAAGATTTATGGGACAGTGGCAAAGAAAAAAACACTGTTGAAAAAATCTCATATTAAATCCCAAATAGAGTTCACGAGAAGGCATGTAGTAGACTCTGAAGTTAACTGGAAAATGGCAGCATTATGATGTGAAGGATTGTGGTGGCAGAATTATAATGTGAAGCATGGTGGCGGCAGCATCATGATGTAAAGAATAGTCGCGGCAGCATCATGATGTGAAGCATGGTAGCGGCAGCATCATGATGTGAAGCAGGATGGTAGCAGAATTATAATGTGAAGCATAGTGGCGGCAGCATCATGATGTGAAGCATGGTGGCGGCAGCATGGTGACGTGAAGGATGGTGGTGGCAGCATCATGATGTGAAGCATGGTGGTGGCAGCATCACGATCTGAGGCATGGTGGCGGCAGCATCATGATGTGAAGCATGGTAGCAGCAGCATTGTAATATAAAGCATGGTGGTGGCATCATTATAATGTGAAGCATGGTGGTGGCAGCATCATGATGTAAAGAATAGTCGCGGAAGCATCATGATGTGAAGCATGGTAGCGGCAGCATCATGATGTGAAGCAGGATGGTAGCAGAATTATAATGTGAAGCATAGTGGCGGCAGCATCATGATGTGAAGCATGGTGGCGGCAGCATCATGATCTGAGGCATGGTGGCGGCAGCATCATGAAGTGAAGCATGGTGGTGGCAGCATCACGATCTGAGGCATGGTGGCGGCAGCATCATGATGTGAAGCATGGTGGTGGCAGCATGGTGATGTGAAGGATGGTGGTGGCAGCATCATGATGTGAAGCATGGTGGTGGCAGCATCACGATCTGAGGCATGGTGGCGGCAGCATCATGAAGTGAAGCATGGTGGTGGCAGCATCACGATCTGAGGCATGGTGGCGGCAGCATCATGATGTGAAGCATGGTAGCAGCAGCATTGTAATATAAAGCATGGTGGTGGCAGCATGGTGATGTGAAGGATGGTGGTGGCAGCATCATCATGTGAAGCATGGTGGTGGCAGCATCATGATTTGAAGCATGGTGGCGGCAGCATCATGATGTGAAGCACGGTGGCGGCAGCATCGTGATTTGAAGCATGGTGGTGGCAGCATTATAATATAAAGCATGGTGGTGAATCCTAGCTTGTAAATCCAAGTATCCACTACAGTTCATTTCTTTTACTTCAGTAAAGTACTTCCTGAATATGACTGTATCGGTTGTCTTCCAGGTGTCTCTTTTCAACTGTGGAGCAGGACTCATTCCTCAGGAGGGCAGGGACCTGTGGCACAGTAGCTTTGTGAAGATGCCCTGTTCACAAGCAAGTATTACTTTCAGATTAAAACAGCAACTCAAATGGTGACCATGTTATCAGGGAAAAAGGTTACAAAGGTTAAAAAAATGACCACAAACACACAAAATATAACACAAAGAGATGGAAAACCAGACAGAGACAGAAAAACCACCACAAAGAACAAAGCTAATATGGTCACTTCCACTCTGATTGACTCATTTTACTATTTCCATTATCAATTAATCTACGAATTATCTTCAACTATTTTATTTCTTAGAATGAAAACAGGGAAATCTTCACACGTTTAGAAGCTGAAACCAGAAAATTTTCAGATTATTTCCAGATCTTCTATGTGCTGTCAGGGTTTTGGATTCCACTGTTGTGTGTAATTTACAATCAGGAACTTTTCAGAGCTTGTATAATAAAAATCCATGATGTCTGCAGGTGGTGAATCACGGCGGACCCTCCCAGGCGTCCAGGTGGAAGCTGATCTCCAAGCAGCTGGGCACTCTGGCCAAGAAAACAGCAGCGAGCGTCAATGATGTGGCCGTACGTTGGCAGCATTTGCACATTTTCACTGTAATATTTAACAATCTGCCTGATAAACACAAAAATGTTCAACCCTCCTCTGTCGCACTGTGTCTACTCACCAGGCGGCCATCATCAAATACAACCCCAAGTATAAAGATCGCTGGTCGTTTGACGCCCTCGACACCTTCGTCAAGGTCAGAGTCGGTCGACGCCTCCTGATTCAGTCTCATCACTCAGTGTCTGCATGATAAGAAATAACTGTGTTTTCTTTCCAGCGTGTCCCAAAAATGGAAAACTACTTCCACACGCTGTTTCCAAAGATCGCTGCCTTGGCTTTGAGGCTGCCTGAGCAAATAAAGAAGGTAACAGCAGCAATGTCGTGCTTCATTTCTGTCAGATTTGATCGAGCTGCAGCTGAGGGTTAAAGAGCATCAGCTGGTACTGACTCTCTGACTGACGGTTTGATTCAGGTGGAAGTAAAAATGACTCTGACCTGCTGACAGCAGTGAGGCTCCCAAGTGTCTTTGAGTTGACTGACTTTGGCCTCACAGAAAATGTGATGTTTTTCAAGGTAAAATTTTAGAAAACAGCCAAAGGCACAAGGGGTTAACTAGTGAAACTTGCTTAATTTTAAACCAAAACAAAAGCTGTTTAACTTTAAAGCTATTTCAAAAGACTTGATGTAGGGCCACTGTGTAACTCACTGAGTTAAGGCGTTACCATGTGGGTGCAGGTCGCCAGCAGCGGTCATGAGTTCGAGTCCAGCTCATGACCCTTTGCTGGATATCTGTCCTCCTCTCTCTACCCCCTTTCACACTGTCTGTCCCTCTATCATTAAAAAATGGAAAAATCCCCCCCCCCCTCCAAAAAAGACTTAATGTAATCCTGCATAACTGTGTGAACATATGGCTGTGAGAATATAGGGCAGTGGGAACATAGGGCTGTGGGAACTTAAGGCTTTGGGAACAAAGGGCTTTGAGAACATAGAGCTGTGGGAACTTAAGGCTGTGGGAACATAGGGCTGTGGGAACTTAAGGCTGTGGGAACATAGGGCTGTGGGAACTTAAGGCTGTGGGAACATAGGGCTTTGGGAACATAGGGCTTTGGGAACATATGACTGTGAGAACATAGGGCTGTGAGAAAGTAGGACTGTGGGAACATAGGCCTGTGGGAACATAGGGCTGTGGGAACATAGGGCTGTGAGAACATAGGGCCATGGGAACATACGACTGTGAGAATATAGGGCTGTGAGAACATAGGCCTGTGGGAACTTAAGGCTTTCGGAACATAGGGCTGTGGGAAATTAAGGCTGTGGGAACATAGGACTGTGGGAACATAGGGCTGTGAGAAAGTTGGACTGTGGGAACATAGGCCTGTGGGAGCATAGGCCCGTGGGAACTTAAGGCTTTGGGAACATAGGGCTGTGGGAACATAGGACTGTGAGAACGTAGGGCTGTGGGAACATAGGGCTATGGGAACATAGGGTTGTGGGAACATAGGGCTGTGGGAACATAGGACTGTGAGAACATAGGGCTGTGGGAACATAGGACTGTGAGAACATAGGACTGTGAGAACATAGGGCTGTGGGAACATAGGACTGTGAGAACGTAGGGCTGTGGGAACATAGGGCTATGGGAACATAGGGTTGTGGGAACATAGGCCTGTGGGAGCATAGGGCTGTTGGGAACTTAAGGCTGTGGGAACATAGCTTCGGCAACATTTTTGCTCCTCAAATGCAAGTTCAAGAAAATCAGAATAACTTCATAAACAATGTTATCCAGCAGCAAAAGCACTCCTGCCTTAAACCAGCTTCACCAGCCCCAGTGCATTTCATTGATCAAATTATCTGTCCTGGGCGAGCAAAAGAATCAGATTGAATCATTCTGATAGAAGATACTTGCCTGGACTTGGTGATGAGGTGTTTGTGTGCTCTCAGGCCGTCCCGCTGCTCCAGAAAGGACACTCTGCAGCCATCACTCTGTCGCAGGTCCAGATATCCTGCCTGCTCGCCAATGCTTTTTTCTGCACCTTCCCTCATCGCAACACCTCCCGTCCCGACGCCGAGTACCACAACTACCCCAGCATCAACTTCAGCAGGTCTGCAGACACCTTCACACAGACTCTCCATTCTGCAGCCCTGGTGTGATTTTTAACTGCTGATTCTCGCCCTGCAGTCTGTTTGGGAACTGGTCAGAGCGGAAGAAGGAGAAGCTGAGGGCCGTCATGCATTACTTCAACGTGGTGACCGATAAGAGTGAGTTCAAACCCGGCCTCCTGGCGGTTTGTGAGACATCTCAGTCAGAGTCTGTGACTGTGTCTTGATGCGTTTGCAGACACTAAACTGGAAGGGCTGGTGACGTTTGAGAGATGCTGCCTCAGAGACACGGACACGCCCAGCTGGAGGAGGTAAGAACTTCAGTTTTCTTTCACAAACCTCTGATAAAGACTGAGTAACTTCTCATGTAGACATCAGAATCATCGTTGGCTTCTTGCATGTTGTCTTTTAAAACAAGTATAAATGGCAAAACTGTTCAAACAGAGTGAACTATTGGATTTCCAGCGGTCCTTGAACTATCTGTGATGAGCTGTTCCTTCAGATAATCTAACCAAACCTAAAACAGTTGTAATGTCTGCTGTAGAACACTGAACAAGCTGTACGCAACGTGACATAGGATAACTAAAGCTGAACTGATTCAAGATATTACAGTTGATCTTGTCTCAAAAGTGAACCTGCCCGATGGTGATCAGATTCATCCTCTGGGGAACAAGAACGTCTGTGCAGAATGCCACAACAATCCATCCAATCTCTGTTAAGACCATTTAAGTCTTGCTGAGCTTCTCTTCGCTTCTCTGAGTCTTTCTGTTTTGTGGCAGCTCCAAGGAGACGCTGCATAAACTGTACGTCACATCGGACGGCAGCATTGAGACTGAAGGAACAGGTCTGCTTCAGGTAAGAACCCACAGCAGCTGATCCGCGGCCCGAGATCAGGGCAGCGCTGATGATCCGTGTGTTTCAGGTGGACTTCGCTTCCAGCTGGATCGGCGGAGGAGTCCTCAGCTCCGGTCTGGTGCAGGAAGAGATCCTGTTCCTGATGAATCCGGAGCTGATCGTGTCGCGTCTCTTCACAGAGAAACTGGCGGACAACGAGTGTCTGATCATTACAGGTAGGATCACATGATCGGGCCTGTAGTGGACTAGAAGTCTGTATAGACTAGAGTTAATTAAAGTCGGTTTTTTAAGCAAAAACTACCAAACATGGACTGATTCCAGTGTGATGGGACAAATTGCTTAGTTTTTGTTTTGTTTTTTAAATTAGTGAAAACCTAGATTCTCTACATGCATGTCAGAAGATGTGTTGTAGATCAGCTGTAGTTGCTGGTTGTTCCGCCATGTGGAGCCTCTTACTGTTAAATACTACAGTGAGCTTGAAAGTGCAGGGCATCCATCCATCCATCATCTATACACCGCTTAATCCTCTGTAGGGTCGTGGCTAGGTTGGAGTCTATCCCAGCCAACGCGAGCAAAGGCAGGGGACACCCTGGTCAGGTCACCAGTCTATCACAGGGCTACACATAGAGACAGACAACCAAGCACACTCTCATTCACACCTATGGACAATTTAGAATAATCAATTAACCTCAGCATGTTTTTGGACTCTGGGATGAAGCTGGAGTACCCGGTGAAAACCCACGCTGCACAGGGAGAAAACTCTGTGCAGCGTGAGTTTTCTCACAGAAAGATCCCAGGACCGGTACGTGAACCAGGGATCTTCTAGCTGTGCGGCGACGGTACTAACAACCAAACTAGACTCGAATTCAGGGATTTGATTTGACTTTTTCCAGTATTTTCCGACACTTGAAACAAGACCTATTGATAAAAATTCAACCAATCAAAATGAAAATGGTAATTTAAGATGGATTGATGTTTTGAATGCATTTATGAGCCACAGGATTTTGGCTTGTTGTACGGGATTCCTTAATTTCCATGATCAGTTAAAAATGAACTCACACACACATATTCCGGGGAATACACACTAGAGCCCCAAATGTGAATTAATCCGCCGCTGAAAATAGTCCCCAACTCATGCACCAGCTCCTCCTCTGTGGGGACATAACTGGACTTTGTGTGGGTGTTTTAATGCATTGTATTGTGTTGTTCTCAGGCTCCCAGCAGTTCAGCTGCTACTCTGGTTATGGCGACAGCTTTGAGTGGGCGGGGCCTCATGAAGATTACCTTGAAAGGTCCGAAGAGCGGCGTCATGTTCATTTAAGATGTTTCTTATTGGGATTTGGGATTTTATCTGATGTGATTTTTGCAGAGATGAGTGGGCTCGACTGAAGAGGCAGATCCTCGCCATCGATGCTCTGCACTTTAAAAACAGCTGGGATCAGTACAGCATGAGCAAGATCACCCGGGAACTGAACAAGGTAACGTTTGTCTTTGTGGAGTGTTTTTTCCTCACTTTATGCCTGTGAATTTCATTTGCACATGTGTGGATATATAAGTATATTTTTTACTATTTCTTACCTATAGAACAAAGCAGAAAGCTGTTAAATAACACATATTTATGTTGGTCCGTCTCTGGTTCTTAGTCAAACAGAGGCTACTTTGTACTTTGTCATAGCTGGCAGCAGAGATATACGACTTCCAACTTCTTGCTGGTGACCACTTTTTATTAAAAACACACTATTTGTAGATTCCTTAAAAATTCAGTTTTCCAGTTTATATTACATGTTCAGTTGGAGATGATCATTAGCTCCGCCAAGGAGGTTGTTTTTGCCGGCGTTTATCTGTTTGTTTGTTTGTTTGTCTGTTAGCAACTTTAAGTTCTGAATGGATTTTGATGAAATGCTCAGGAAAGGTAGATAATGGGACAAGGAACAGATGGTTAGATCTTGGTGGTGATCCGGATCACCGTCTGGATCCAGGAGTTTGATGCAGGATTCTTTAGCATTGGGAGATAGGGCAATGTGCATGTATATGTTCATGTAACTCCACAACAAATGTCCAGGCTGCTTGGCAAAAATACAGGATCAGTTCCTGCTAATTTCTACAACATATCAAAATTTGATCTGGATCAGGGCAAAATTCCGGATTCTACGATCCAGAACAGGAAAACCTAGAAGGCCTGTGGAATGGTCATCACTGTAAGGTAACAGATGAAGATCCAGACATGCAGCCAACACCAACATGTAGCTGAGACTCTGCTGAATCAGGAGGATCCAACAGATCTGTTGTAGAATCAACAGCTATGGAGCTGGATCCAGAAGAAACCACCATTACCCAGAACGAGATTCTGGTGAATAACTATTGAACTAATGATGATGTCAGTGTGAATCCAGATGCCAAGGGTTTGTTTTCTGGGTCAAGGAATCTAATGATGTAGATAAAACAATCCTGGGACGATTATTTCTGGGTGTAAATCCCAACATGGGATGAAATGAGCTGCTGGGTGGAGGTCTGTGCTCTCCCAGTGCTTTTCTAGTTTTCACATGATTTTATTGTGTCCCTGTAGGCATACTGTGGATTTAAGGGGCAGCATGGGCATGAAGAGCCCGATATCGCTACAGGCAAGTGGGGCTGTGGAGCTTTCAACGGAGACCCACAGCTTAAAGGTGAACTACAGTAATGATGGATCACTGACCTCTGAGTCTGAAAGCTTTTTACTTTGGGTAACTTTATTTAAGTTCATGAGTGGAACGTAAATAAAGTTACCCAACTGCTGATGTTGTCTGTCCACGTCCAGCTGTGATCCAGCTGATGGCAGCAGCAAAGACCAGGAAGGGTTTGGCCTTCTTCACCTTCGGGGATGACCAGCTGGAACGAAGCCTGCAGCAGATGCACCACCTGCTGGTCACAGAGGGGCTTACAGTTGGTGAGAGATCCCAAGCACACAGCAGCATTTAATTCAACTTCCTCCCTGGTCGCTAATTAAACCCCTAAAAACTCATCGCTGTGTGTTATATTTGGAAGTTTGGTCCTCAAAAAGAATGCCTTTGTGCTTTAAAGTGTCTCGGATGTAACTCTGCACCGTTGCTTTGTCTGGAGTGTGCAGATCCATCAAGTCTCTGCTTTTTCTCCACCCACCTCTCACCACTCGAGCACACCAGCTCACATATGACTTTGCTCGAACACTGTAAAACCAGGGATGAGTTACCAACCCAGTACCAGTGGAGTCTATCCCAGCCGACTCGGGCGAAGGCAAGGGACACCCTGGACAGGTCTCCAGTCTATCACAGGGCTACACATAGAGACAGACAACCAAGAACACTCACATTCACACCTACGGACAATTTAGAATCATCAATTAACCTCAGCATGTTTTGGGACTTTGGGAGGAAGCCAGAGTACCTGGAGAACATGCAAACTCCACACAGAAAGATCCCAGGCGTCCTAATCGGGATGCGAACCGGGGATCTTCTAGCTGTGAGGTGGTGCTGCTAACCACCGAGTCACTGCAGGGCTTTTTTTTTTTTTTTTTTAAAAATCCTAAATATGTGAAGTTGATACACAGAGATGAGCTTTTACGGGTGAATCAATAACTAGAGAGGAATGTATCAGGGAAATGAAAAGTAACTGATAAACTGCCACCAGTGGTCTTGACTTTGTGCTACCATGCAGTAAACAGCCTCTTAACAATCAGTAAATGTCATTTAACAGATATTTATGCTGCATATTGCCTGAATTTAACTCATGCCTGTAGTTTAGTTTGGAATTTTATTGGTTTCATGTTTTAAACTGATGGATGATGATCACCTTCTAAAACACACAACAGTTTATCAAACTTCACCAACACAGCAGTTTAAACACATTATCAGCTGATTTCCACAGACTGGACCTGTTAAACAAATGGACTCATGTTTTATTCTAGCATTTAGTAAGAGTTCTATATCACTGTGTCATCTAGGAAGAGTTTTGTTCATCTGTCAGGTGAACTCTGATGAATATTATGTAGTTAGTTTACTACATAATGTTTCATTGTCTGAACAGGTAAATACCAGCTAATTAGTTGGAAGTGATGAGGGAATTAGCTGTAAAATACACGAGTGTTACCTTCTCCTTTTGTTAATGCAGCGTTCATTTTTAACAACCCTTCCTTTGCAGGGGAGCTGTACGGACTTCTGGAGGACTACTGTGCTGATCTGTGCAAGCCTGGTGGTTCACACGTGGATCTGTTTGAGTTCATGAGAAAAACCATCAGAGGTTTCAGGAGTCAGCTGTGAGGTCGTCTGAATGTCGATGTCAGAGAAAAACCTGCTGAACCATCCGTTTGTCTAAAGGAGATTTTGCATTTTCTTCTGAATTTATTTGCTAGTTGATGGAACAGTTAATCAGTTCAATCAGTTATGAAATAGCTGGGAAACAATCGATTCATCTCTTACTGTGGTTTAGGATAGATGTGTGTCTAATCCAGGGTTTAAACTGTCATTGCAGTGGTTTTATAAACTCATGTCGTCCCTCTTGTGCGACACCTTTAAAGGTATATCATGTAATAATGGCTCCACACAGGTTTTAAATCTGTTACACGATCAATGTTGAAATGAAGCTTGACTTTAAATAAATCAAAATTACTATCTATCAGAAGAATGAAGACGTTTTCCTTAAACCAGTCAGCTCTACTGGCTGGTTTAAGGAAAAGGTTTTTTATAGGACCTTTTGGCGGAGTAAGAGTAAAACCCACAAAGTGTTTTAGTGCTGAAAGGAGGTCTCCAGTCTGAGGATTCACAGGATCAGAGACACAAGGTTCAAACTGTTCACCTTCAACTAGTGAAGGAAATCAGAGGACAGCAGCTGGCAGGCAAAAAGGTGAATAGAATCAACACAGGAAGGACAGACAGACAGACAGACAGACAGAGTGTTACAATCCAGGTGGAGGTTCAGTAATATGAAGGAGCTGCTGAGGGAACAATGGGAGGACTGGACCACTTCTGATGAGTCTTTATGCAACAATTTGTTACTTTTCAGCATCAACTGATGATGGAAATGTTCATCAGGTGATAATTCAAAATATTAAATTCACAGATGTAATTCCACAAAGGATTCGGTGGTTGTTTGAGTTCAGAATGCATACTATGAGAGTAAAGAAAGACCCAGTGCTGCAGATAAAAGGCCCAGCCCCATCTGTGCAACTGTGCTGCACAGCTTGTCAGTGAACGTGCCGTAATGGATGAAACAGTAGATCATATTGTAGGTGTTTTGTAAACTGCATCACAGATACATGAAGGGGACTCTGGCTTTAATTCACATCATTTTTATTCATATAGGACCTTTTAAAACAACCTGAACTGACCGTGAGCAGAGTGCTGTACATGTTGTAAGACACACAGTGGGATTAAAACCAGCTGTAACACATGTTAACACAGCGATGGTTTTCAGTTGACTCAGCAAATTCAGCACCATAAAATCAGTTTTATCTTTTCATTTTTTTGCACTTAATCATTACTTAATGACACATCGGGTTTATGAGTGTGATTTAATGATTTTGTTGATTTTTTTTTTGTGTGTACAAAATTGTGCAAACCAGAATATCACCCTTCATCCCAACGTGTTTGTTAGAGTTCTCTATTATTGTGTTTCCAAACCCCTGACAGTGTGTGTGTGAGCTACATGCAGGTATCTGAGCTTCAAGACCGACTCTGCTCTAATTATATGAATGAATCTACCCGTTACTGGAGCCTGTGGCTGATGTGTGAATACGGGCTGCTGAAACCAACTGATGGACCTTTACTCAGAAGCACATCCCAGGGTAGAAAATGTTTGTGGTGGTACGGAAACTTTAGAGTCAATCAAGCTGTAACTGCTTTTGTTAGTGAATCTTCTGTTTTAAATGAAAAGAGGGATGCATACCGATATCTCTGCTGCTTAATAAAAAATTTTCAGGCATTGTACTGAATAAATGCAAGACTGTGGGTGTTCTCCTCAAATCTAGAGCTGGAAAAAAAAACTTCCACCAGCACCGTTCAACATTCTTTATTTGCTGAAAACAATAAAACATGCAACACTGTATGAAAATAAATACATCCTTCAGTTGTGAGAAGAGGAATCTCTTTATGTCGTTATAAAAGCCTCCACCATCGCTGGCGTGTTTTTATCCTGAATTAAAACTGTAATTTCAAGTATTCTGTTGTCTTTGGCACAAGTGGATGTTTACACTGATGTGAAAGGACGGTGAGTGGACCACAGAGGAGACAATGGAGACAGAGGGACAGCAGAATGTATGGGAAAATGGAGGGACGTGTTTAATGTCGGTGTGCGTGAATCTCTGAAGCATGCAGATAAACAGCCATGTGTCGGTTTAAAGTGACTGCTAAACTCAGATAAAAGTGCAGAAATGTGTTTGTTTACTTCCCAACTGGGAGAGATTGTACAAAGAGATTGTAGATTGTAAAAAAAGACCCCTGCTTTTTACTAATTTCAGTTCAACATCATTCAGCTACAGTACACGGCAGCTGAATCCATCCCTGTCAAATATCACTTAAATGTCAAATAAGTATATATACTTTTGTTCAACAGTAGTGTTGCATCAAATAAACAATCCAAAACAGATTCTTTACAAAGACTACATAGAAAACACAGACCTCACAGTAGAAAACGTCACACAAAGACACTCAAGCTAGAAAACCTGTGATCACTAACGCCAAACTGAATATGACAGCGACCTGTAATCAGCCTGACTGCATGAACCTAAAGTGAGCTGTGAACACCAGCTTAGTTCTGGACCTCCCGGCTGTGTCTATCTGCATGTCTGCATCATGGCTCCACGTGGAAAAGAATGGCCAGACGAACTGAAGGATATGATTGTGAGACTTTACGAAGATGGAAAAGGATAAAGGGAGGTTGGTGACCTGCTTAGAATCAGCAGTCATAGGGAAGTATAGACTAAGCACCACCAGTCAGAGCTGCAGTGGTCTTCCACCCCAAATGACGCCATGGACAGGGCACTACTTTCACATTCTAGCTGTGAAAAACAGACAGCAGCTGCTTCATACTTGGCACAGGAGTTATCAGTGTAAATCAGTTTCTTTGACAGCTCAGACAGCGAGCAGGTCAGCCTCTATGAACGAACCCTTCCACTGCAAAATGAAACTTTTCTAAAAAATAATGTTAAAAAGATAAATATTAGGAGCACATTCTTTGGTCAGTTAAGATCAAGATACATTTGTTCAGCTTAGATGGAGTCCAACACCTTTATCATGTACCTGATCAGGACTACAGTGAAAGCATAGTCCTGACAGTGAAGCACAAAGGTGGGAGTGTAAAGCTATGGGGCTGACTGGGTACAGAAGGTGTTGAGGGGATGACATATACAGATGCACCATGAATGTCTGTGGATATACCAAAACACTGGCTGACAAGATGACTCCCAGTCTGCAGAAGGTTGGCACAAGAGGAATATTCCAGCATGATAATGATCTAAAAGACAAAATCACACAAAGAGCAAAGTGAAAACTACTACTGACCTGGTCCAGCATGACGCCTGACTTGAATCCAATAAAAGAGCTTTTCTGTATTTTAAAGAGACAAGTGGAACAAAACAACCCCTCCAGCAAAGAGCAGCTGAAAAAAAGTAGGAATGACAGAAAGTCTCTCCAGAAGTGTGGTATCCTTCCTGTAGAGGAGCACTGAGTATGTCATCAAAAATACAGATGGACACAAAATATTGAAAAGAAGAAGATCTGACTGTCATCAGTGAAAGGTGTACTGACTGAGTTCCAACTGTGAGGCCTGTATTTATAGTAAATTTCAATTTTTAGTTTTTCATTTTACATCAAAGCAAATACTACAAAGCAATCGAATTACTGTACGGTGATACAGTTTTGAGTCATTTGACATTTAGGTGGTATCGCTCACTTCTGTTGTAGACTACATCTCGGCTCAGTCTCAACATTTTAAATGATCATCAGTATACTGGATTCTTTCATCCCTATCGCACTGTATTTAATATAGTATACACTGCTAAACATATCATTAAAATCAAGTTTAAAGGAATAGCTAAACATTCTGGGATATGTGTTTATTTGCTGTCTAGCTGATGCACACCACTCCCATGACTAAACATGAAGCTGTAGCCAGCAGGCTGTTAGCTTAGCTTAGCATAAAGACTAGAAACAGGTGGAAACAGCTAGCTAGCAGGGGACTCCAACCTTCAAAGCTTCTATAATTCTAGCTAAGTAATAATCCTGCACTTAAAACCATAAGTTGTAGTTTTTCTGTGTTATTTATCAGTCTCTCTGCCAACATAATGATAAGACATTGGTAGCTGTCTAACTCCTGGCAACACAGCAAATAAGCTTATTACCCAAAATATTGAGCTGCTCCTTTAAATACATGCATCATTATTTTCCCTTGCAGTCTTTCATAGATAAATACATGAATTTAATCAACAGCTATTTGCATTTCTGTATTCCTGTGAACTTCCTGATGTGCAGAGCAGAGCAGGCTGAGATTAATTAATAAAATAAAACTCTTCAAAGTTAACTTTCTATAAATTCATACATTCATTGCAGGTTCATTTCTTCAGTCCATCACTCTGAACACTGAGGTCTGCGTGGTAAAGTGGTAAAAGTCTTGTGCGTTCTGTGGTGAGATTATGCCTGTTCACAGGTCTGATATGTAAATATACTGAGGAAAAAGTGTCGGGCCCCTGAAGCTCGGTGTGGAGGGAGACAAAGACGAGCTGTTAGTATTTCCCTGAGAAAGCCTCCAGATCGAATGCTGTGTCCAGTAAACGCTGCAGCTCCATGAGGTGAGTTTGCTTGTTTCCAGTCGCTGGAGCTGCTGCAGGCTCACGACCAGTGTACCTGTAAACACAGAAACACAAAGGGACTGAGACACTCACAGAGTGACTTACTGAAGTCTTATTTGTGGTGGAAAAGTAACGAACAACAGGGAAGACAGGCTTTAGAGTTGGTCAGAATGGAGTTGTAAGAGGAGTTTTGCTGATCAACCACAGTCAAAGATAGAGTTAAAATCACTTAAACTCTGAACATCCATTAGATTGTTGACTAAAAAGCTTGGAGGCATTTTGCAAAATGTCTTAGAGTCTTAGAGTAAATAATGGGCAACACACACTGATTTAACAACCACCACAGTTGTGCTACACTCTTAATGCAATGCAAGGAACTTTTCAGCTGTGGTGTTGGTGTCTTAAAGTAGTTCACACTGATTGAACTGTGAGACTTCCTCCTTTCAAACAACAAATAGTTCCTCAAATTTGATTCAGAAAGTGAGGATTGATATCCTTTCTATATTCAAGATCTTGGTCCTCCAATTTGAGAGCATTGTTTCTTGTTTTGTGTTTAGATCCTGTAACTCTCTATCTCATAACTCTTGGTCTGCCCTCCCACTCAAAGAGCTCCTGCTCCTGAACTGATGTGCTCTGATGCACATTTCCACTCAGATATGCTGCTGCTTGCACAAACTGCCTGTGCTCCAAATGAGCACCTCTTCCTTGCACTAAAGTTGCTTCTGTTTGCTTGTGAAACTTCTGCTCTCGTGTGTCTGCTCCTGCTCACAGATTTATAATGTTCACAGTCATAACTGTGATCCAACCCAGGTCTACTCTGCACAGCTGGCTAGTTGCTGCATGAAGTGGGGTTAAACACTGATAAAGGGATGGGGGGTTTATGATGGCATCTTTCCACCTGAAAAGGAGCTTTCGTGAGTATAAAGCTGTCTGAAGGGAAGCTTACCAGACGGGGCGTGTTCGGTTGATGGTGGTACGGATGCGGGGCTTGACGTAGTCATAGTAACCCTGGTTCTTGTGCTCTTCCTGACACCAAACCAGGTCAGCATTCATATAGCGATCAGTCTCTGCTTTGACCAGATCGAAGGGAAATGGTGACAGCTGAAAAATGAAAAAATCCAAAGAACACTCTAAAATCCCACTAGTCACAGACTGTATGGCTTGATCATAAAACAACATGAAACAGCTTCAGGGATACAGAATATGCAGCCACTGCTACCAGTGTTGGGTCAAGAGAGGATGCAGCAATGACTGATTGACTGTCATACATACCAGTCAGTAAAGACACACCTCAGAGAAACAAACAGTAACTAGTAATTAAGAACATATGCAACTCCTGCAAAAGTAAATCATTACAATAAAAATAAAACGTGTGCATTAAGAGCACAGAGGCTAAAGAAACACTTTCACTTTTTGACTTAAGTAAGATTTAAGTATTTTGGGAAGACTTACATATGAGGAGAACGGATTGTTTAAAAAAAAGGCTATTGTTGACAAATGGGGTACACCACTATGGCAGCACATGTTGCATGGAAACAACGTGTTCCATTCTAAAGACATAGAAAGAACCTCCAGTACGTTTTGGACATTTGCTGCTGTCACTCCCTGTTAGTGACGTTACTGTACTTACATATTTTAGCAAACTACCAAAAGTCAGGAAAGCCCTAAACCTCTGCAAAACCTACGTTTGACCTAAAATACAAACGACTCTACAAATGTGCAGTAAAAAACTGATGACTGATTGACTGGTTGATTGATTGATTGATTTTGTGGGGGGCCTAATGGTCTTGACGTTAACAGACTTAGCAGGAATGTGCCTTAAAGTTCATAGTGTAAAGATAGGGACTGAGTCAAAGAGTCAGTCTAAAGGTTCAGTTTCTTTAGACTTGTATTGGGGAAATGTTTCTTCTCACATTACCTGCTCAATGCGAACTACAGCGATGGTGTCATCCATGCCTCTGTTCTTGCGTTCTCGGGTCAGTTCATAGTAGATCTTGCCAGTGCAGAAAATGACTCTCTTTACTTTTTCTGGGCTGACAGCTGCTGGCCCATCGTCTGGGATTACACGCCTGAAGTGGGTGCCTGCAGGTTGCAAATTTCACATTAACAAATCTCCACTTTCTGCTTCTAATCCTTCATCTCCTGCTCTCCCTTCTGTCAGTACTCACCCGGTAGCATCTCGTCGAAGCTGGACTTGGCCTCCGGGTGGCGCAGCAGCGACTTTGGAGTAAATACTATCAGCTGCAGGAAAGGAGATAAAAACAGAGCTCAGGACAAGGTGAGTGGCTTGAACTATATTCCAGTGTATGTTCAGGCTGTGCAAGACTTACTGGCTTCCTGAAGGGCTGCAAGATCTGTCTGCGGAGAACATGGAAGTAGTTTGCAGGAGTCGAGCAGTTAACAACGATCCAGTTACAGTCGTAAAGCTGACGCATAGTGAAGTCTTCTGACATTTTCTGACAAAAAAGTGGAAAAGTCAATAGTTCTGCATACAAGTCACATCAGCAAACATGTAAATGATTGCAGTGGATTATATTTGTATATGCTTATTTCAGAAAATGCTGAGAATTCAGTTAAACTGAATATTAAATACACAAAGTAACATGTTTTGCCTGTTCACATCCTTATATACAAACTCACAGGGAAAACATCTGGGTCATCATTGCACATCTGCAGGAACCTTTCAGGTCGGGCAGATGAATGTTCAGGACCCTGAGAGAAGGAGGGGAGTAAAAGCAATCAGAGGTGTGTGGTTGTAGTGTTTTTGCAGATAATGTGACATTATAATTACATTTGGACTGTCACAGTAGGGAAAGTACATGTGTATTAATTACAGCTGCAGCTTCTTAGTGACACACTTAATGTCATCACTGATTTACCTGTGCTCTCCCTACTGCCAAGACAAAGGTCTTTTAAGCAGAAATATGGTTGGTATCATACAAATGCAGGTCAAAAAAAATTTAGCAACTTCTATGCTACAAAGATGTGACATTTGAAGTAAGTCTGATCCTACCATTCCCTCCATGCCATGAGGAAGCAGCAGCACGATACCATTCTGTCTGACCCACTTGGCCTGTCCTGAGCTGATGAACTGGTCGATGATGCATTGAGCTGTGTTGTGAAAGTCTCCAAACTGGGCCTCCCATAGGACCAGAGCATTGGGGCTGGCCATGGCAAAGCCTAATTCAAAGCCTGCATAAAGGAGAAGAACAGATTTAAAACTAAACTGGTTCAGTGATGGGAATCACTCTTGCTCCATAAATATGTGTGTTGGCTTTTCAGTTTCTTTCTTTCTACTGAACATCTGAGGCAGGCAGGTCCAGACGGTTTGTTGCTGCTGTCCCTGAGCAGCTTCTGAGAAGAGCAACGTCCTAACAGACTGTTCAAATGTTGAGTATTTTAGCTCCACTCACCCAGTACTCCGTACTCAGAGAGAGAGCTGTTGCAGACAGTGTATGGAGCCTGATCAGGGGAGATGTAGTTCATTGGGATGCAGATCCTCTTGTCAACGTTCTGGTCATGAAGAACGTGGTGTCGATGGCTGCAAAGTAAATTGCAGAGAAAGTTGAAGTTGAATTTTGATTTTTGTTTAACATGACTCGTAGATCAATAAGAGGGGGACTTCCATAAAGACAAAAACACAACCACAGGTAAAGAGGGAGAAATGTCTTCCTTAAGTTAAGTTTTTTTGGTCCCTGATCAGGATCGGGAACACGAGTGGGTGCTTCTAACTTTGCTGCAGGTGGGAGCAGGCCCTAGGATTTAGCACAACCAGAAGGATGGAAGATCAAGTTGAAAACCAGATTAGAGCTTGTTTTTATTGTAGAAAAGCAAAGCAGGGCAAGTCTGACATGTAGATAACGCTCTCTGTTGTTACTGACAAAAAGGATGCTTAGAACTACAGCATCACACTGAAGCTGAACCAGGAGCAACGACCTTGAAACAAGTCTGATAACCACATGCACCTACAAGATGATTTATCTCTGATCAGATAACACAAATGTTTAATCACTGTAAAATAAGATGCTTTTCTCTGAAGGGAGGAAGTAAGATATCACTTTGAACTTCTTAAGATTCCAAAATAAATTAAAAGATGTACCTGAACCATTTGGAGTATGTTCACAGTCCTTGTCTCCTTTGAAAGCTAACACTCTGAGGGTTTTTTCCCCAGCAGTCAGAATCACCGTAAGTGCTGCTGGCTTTGACTAGTAGAAGCTTAAATACACTGAGGTAGTAGCTTCTTACTTCTGTCTGAAGTTGTTTTTGTTTTTTGGCAAAAAAGACACCTGCAGATGATTACACTTGTGTCATAACTGCGGAACACAAAGGGACCACAGCATAAAGCCTTACCTAGATCAAGATCTAATTTCATAACTATATCACAGAAAATTTATTGTTTATGCATGTTTTCCTGATGGTATGTCCAGACATTTTCCAGAAAAGGTCATTCGGAGACAAAAAGTACCTTTGCTAACCATCGTCACATTGAATGGGATAACAAGGATACTAGTCTTGAATGCACAGTCATAATTTTGGGCTTTAGTGAAAGGTAAAGTATCATATCCCAGATTCACTATCAGCATTACTGATAAAAGGCAGCTGAAGCATAACGCCATTATAGTCCTGTTTTCCCTTCTTGAAACTAAACTTTGCGCATAAAAGAGTAAAAATACAAGCTATGGTAGAAAAGAAAACTTAAAATGTTTACATATTTTACACATTTTACACGTTATTGGCAACATAACTGGCCTCTAAACCATGTTTTTTTGCCTTTAGCACATAGACGAACACAACACTGGCAGCAGGCATGAAAACAAAGAGGCAACATATCCTCATTGTCAGAATTTCACTGGCTATATAACACAACAGTCATCTGCACAATCATTTTTAACTGGTTTGGTTTTATGAGGAAGAGGTTTAGGTTTCAGTGTGGAATCACTGTGGACACAACATGGACCCTCCTATTGAGTCAATTGAATTGAAGTGCATTTTGAAATGCTTACATGTGAACTAGAGTTATAATGGAGATGTCAAAGATTAGGCACATCTGTTGGCAAAGTTGAAACCATACAGCAACAGTCTGTGGGTAATTATTAATGTAATACGGTATTCTTAAGGAAACATTTTACTGAACGTTGATTGTACCTGCTGTGACTGTATCTTGAAATAGTATGCATCAACTGAATCACAAGAATCTCAGCTTTCCAACAATATGCTGCATGAGTACCCACATACACATGTGTGCATAGCGTAGTTGTGCACTTAAAGGCTTGATGGCCGTCTGTGAAGGGTTAAACAAATTGTATGACACATTTCCAAACTAAAACACAATATTTGACAGTCAATGTCCGCTTTTAACCATAAAATGCTGAATACATGGTAAGTTAACTTATTAGAAATATGAGTTGGGCCGCTCTATAGCCCACTGAGTTAGGGTGTTACCATGTGGGTCACTAACAGCAGTCGTGAGTTCGAGTCTGGTTCACGACCCTTTGCTGCATGTCTCTCTCCTCTCTACACCCCCTTTCACACTGTCTCTTCCCCTATCATTAAAAAATGGAAAAACTCCAAAAAATTTTAAAAAAGAGTTACCTAAACGTGCCCCTCTCCACATCCTGTCCACTGAGACGTATATGGATTCCGTCTTTGAGCAGTGAGCCAAACGCCATGTACTCCCCCAGAGCCCAGTCACATACTCGCTGGCTCACCATGTTCGCTCGTCCCTTTAGAATGCGACTCAGACCTATAACATGAACACAGGCGGGAAAAAACAGGTTTAAAAAAGTCTGACAGCAGCTTCAGACGATGTTCACTGAAGACAAAATAGAAGAAGAGTGAAGAGCACCTCCATGTATGGTGAAATCTTCTACTGGGACGGAGGCAGCAATGTTTCCAATGTGGCTGAGATCATCTTCACTGATGCCAGTCGAGGGGCAGCTCATACTTTTAGGTTGACCCTCCAGGGTGAAAAAACCTGAACATAGAGAGGACATACAAAAGCATTACAGCTCCATACGTGGATCAAATGTCCAAGCTGAGGATGCAAATTTTAAAACAATCTCTTAACTGATAACCAGCATTGTCATCAATCAATTAAAAAAGCACTGGACATCATGGCATGTCCACTGTCACTTCACAGAAGACTGTGTCATGATGGCACTTTACTAGCTAAACTCCCACAATGCTCTCTGCTTGCAAAAACAGAACTGCACGTGACCACGTCCTCTGGCTGCTACAATTAGAGGCTCCACCATAGCGTAACCAGGTACAGCTGCATCACACGCTTGTCTTTGATCTTCTGTCTTATCAGATAATACATTTTTAATCTGTAAAATCATTAACAGCAGTTAATTAAGTTATCAATAATCATTAACATCCCTAGTCCAGCCTGCACACTGCGACTGAAGATTATTTTTTCAATAGATAAATGTCTACATTAATCATTTGGTTGAAGTATCATTTCCCACAGCCCAACACGAATGTGTCTTGCTTTATTTGAGCAGCAGTCAAAAACCCAAATATATTCAGTTCACTACCAAATAAGACAAATAAGGTAACTGGTTCTCAGAACTCTTTAACTTAAACCAGCAAATGTTTAACTTTGTTGTAGTTAGTTGTTACAGCTCTAATGAATTTAAGAGGAGACACCACAGGTTAAAGTAACAGATCACCATAAAACGTCCCCTGTTGATTTCTTACATTAAGACAATTTGTATCACAGGTTTTTGAAAATGCTATTTTAAATACGCAAATGAAGTAATTTCTCATTAAATATTCACTGATTGCACAACTGTCTAATAGATGAAACAAAATAATCACCTACATGTGTATTTAAAAAATACTCAAAAATCTCAAAACTGGCAAGTCAATTAAAAACAATGTTTTTCCTGTAGTGTCACATCTTAAATCATTCATTAAAACACACATATCTAAAAAAAGAGTAGAACTCCTACCAGGCCAGGGTGAGTCGAGCCAGTGTTTGATGTGCAGGATCTTCTCATCCTTGGAGCGAGTGTGCGCTTCCTCACAGATTTTGTCATACCTGGTTATTTCGTCCTACAAGAGACGGATGTATGTTAAGTATCTGAACAGGAACAGGAACTATTGAGTTTCTCTGTCATTGCAGGTGTGATTTTTAATCCATCAGTTGTAAAGACTACACCTCACAGCTGTCTGGGCTGCTGTACTGTAGTAACTGAGTGTAGACTGCAGGCTTTTCTGTGCACAGCCACCTAGTTGCATCTACCGATACAAGTGAGGTGTTTAGGGAACATCTGTAACCTTTAGCTTCAGAAAACAGCCTGGGTTACACTCTCCCCCTTTATTCTGCATGAGTCTCGGCATGCCCATCGGTCACGCAACCCATCATTATCAAAAAATTTGAAATTAAAAATGTGATCATATTTTTTGGTCCAAGACCTGCTCACAGTTATTCTGTATAGATTTGGAGAATTGTAACTACAATTTAACTCATAAATAAATATAATAATAAAATGTTTAAATCTTAAATATCTTAAAAAAAAACACTTGGGTTTTTTTTAATGTCAGAGCCTTCTTTCTTTGAAGTTGAACCCTCAGGTTGCTGAGATGTCACACAGAGCGGAATCGTCTGCCAGTAACAGCTTTCCTCCAGCTGACAGTGTAACCTGTGTTTTTCCCTATTCATCCTGCACAGTTGGTGAAGCCTTTTTCCTTAAGTGTAAAATGTCAACTTTGTGTGGAGAAAAAAGTGCCACTGATGTTTTTTGTGCCCCCAACGTGTAAAATGTATCTGTTATGGACGTCAGCAGAAGACTTGAATTTTACAAATAGTTTTTCTCTACACCCAACGTGTTTAACAAACCACTGACAGGTTGTTTTACCTCATATTCTTGTGATGTCATGACTCCCTCAGCGATGAGTTTTTCAGCAAACTTCTGCAGGACTCCTTTCTGCTTCTTGATCTGTTTGTACATCAGCGGCTGCGTGAACATGGGCTCATCCATCTCATTGTGGCCGTTACGTCTGTAACACACCTGAATGTGGAGACGCAGACGTTTAGGCGTGTATTTGTGATTACAGCAGTATGTCTGTCTTGATGAATACCTACCAGGTCTACGACGACATCTTTGTGGAACGTGTTCCTCCACTCAGCTGCTACGTTGCACACATACATCACAGCCTCTGGGTCGTCTGCATTGACATGAAAGATGGGTGCATTGACAACTCGAGCTACATCTGTGGGGTACGGAGACGAACGAGCCATCCTGGGATCCGTGGTGAAACCAATCTGTGGGCGTTACAGTAAAATATATTATTAATCACCACTGCAGCTCAGATGCAACGCAGAACTATGCACACAATGCTGTAGGTCATTTCCACTGCACTCTATAAAAATACAGTCCTTCACTGTCATTTCAGGGTGTGTATTTAGCAAAATACAACATTTTGAGGTGAAATTTGGATTCACAGAATCAGTTTCTATCTTTGTGATTTAGCAACCCTTTGAAATGTAGCCAACCTGATTTCATAATATATTTAGTTGCAGTAAACTCTAAAGAATAAACCATTTCCAAACTCATATTGCATGTACATATTGCAGAAATTGTACCCTAGATCAAACATTATTACTTTGAGAAATAGTCCAAACAGTCCATCTGTTTTTTCAGATTTCTTACACTCTTTGTCTGATTGAATTTTCTGTGATTAAAGCTTGATGAATACTTGCTGCACAAAAGAAAATCATTTTCCAATATGCTTTTTAAAGCTAAAACTACTACAGCGTAATAAACAGAAAAGCATGCATGGAAAACTGGAGTGCAAGACGTTGACATACAAACAAACCGTTCTGTTCATGCTAAACGAGTTCATACAGGAGGGATCTGAACCAGAAAATGTGTTATCTTTCAAAATTACACGACTTATCAGAGCCAGACACTGTACAAACGGACAAGTTTGTAGAATTATTATTTCAGTTAGTCCTTGAACTAGTCACCTGTGACGTGCTGTTTACAGACTCCAGTAGTTTTGTAAATAAATAATTTTAAAATTTGGCTTTCTTTTTTATTTGTTTCTTTACTTTTGTGATTTTATGGCATTATATGGTACATGTGCTGCCAAAAATTTGCATTTGCAAATGTAAACTGTGTGCATTGCAATCACAGTTCTGCGCATCAACCAGGAAAACAAATTATGCTCAAAACCTTTAGAATTCAACCTTTAAGAGCTGTAATTAAAGCAGTCACTGGAGGAGCTTTGATTTTTAAATACTTTCCATTGACGAAGCTCAAACTAAGTCAGATCATTCCATGAAAAATCAGTCAGTGTCTCCCGCCTGAACCCCTCAGGATCAGGTGAGTTTTGTACAATAAATGTATTTAATGAAGCCATGCAAAATATCTTAAAGCCAGATTTTGGCTTCAGATTGTGACATCTGAAGCAGATGCAAAATTGATTTATTTACAGTTTTCAACAGAGCTCAAATGTGTTTTTCAGCCCTGAGAATGTCATGTCAAGTGTCTTTTCCCATTACTTAACAAGTTATGAGGACATGGCTTCATTAAATATACTAAAGTTATTGTAGAAAAAATCTGCTAATTTAAAGGGGTCAGGTGGCAGCTCTCCAGAAATCTTGTGTCCACCAGGATTTGAACCGCATGTGCGTCTACTGTCCTTGTATAAAATCATGAACTGGCCATGAGGGTAGGCTGAGAGCCTGTGTGAAAGAATGAACTTATCTTACATATTGACATAAGACTTTATATGAAAACTGGCTGAGTTACAAAGTCAATGTTCCATCAATTGCTGACACCATAAACCTGGTAACACAGATGGCTGGATGCCTGTTTGGCTTGCGTCTGACAGTGAGTATTCATGGACTAATTACAGCAACTGTGCACACCTGGTTGTTGACCACCACATGTATGGTTCCATGGGTGGTGTAAGACGGCAGGTCTGACAGGTGGAACGTCTCGTACACGATGCCCTGACCTGCAAACGCAGCATCGCCGTGAATCAGAATCGACATCACCTGCAAATCACATTACAAACATGTTTGGAAAACAGCCACAGCTTCTTAATGTATCTGCATCTGTAACAACCTGAATAAGTGTACCCTCTTGCCATCGGTGTCTCCACAGTAGAACTGCTCTGCTTTAGTCTTTCCCTGCACTACAGGATCCACAGCTTCCAGGTGGGACGGGTTCGCCATGAGGGACAACGTGATGTACCGGTCGCTGACCCGGTTCATCCTCCTGTGATACATCCCCAGGTGATATTTCACATCCCCAGAGCCCTGAGGGACAAAACATAGAGAGGGTACAGCTTGCAGGTTTAGGGTGCCACAAAAGGTTATAAAAATAACTTTCAAAAATTATAAAAACTGGTGAAAATAATGGCAAATATCTGCAAAATATATTTTTAGAGGATTTAAATACAGTACAATTGTGTAATATTATAGTCACATACTGTAAAATAAGGAACTACTATTTGTAAAAACGGGGATTTTTGATGTGGACATTATATACAGTGTTCTGTGCTTTTTCTGTGATTTCACTAGATATTATCTGTAATTTAATGAAACAAAACATTTTCTTCCTCTTGGAAAATCAATGTACCAAATAACTGTTACAGCTCTGGTGCAATAGAACATGAGACAGCAGTTTAAAGTAAATTTAAAAATTATGATCCTACTCTATTAAGTCCATCCAATGATAACATGCAGACTTATATTAATCTGCAGCTCTGCAACAAACCAGTTTAATTAAATTTTGCTTGGATCTCTGAAGGTGGTGCTCAAACCTCGTCTGCAGCCTCTAACTTGGAGTCGAACTGGCAGAAGATTTGTTCCAGCTCTTTCCGGATCACATTAGCCAGCACATTCAGCCTCCCTCTGAGGAGACACAAAGGAGAAAGAGACATCAGCGAAGATGAACCTGCTTTAGTTTTGTTTAATCAACTCAAAAAGAATTGAATTTCTACAAATCCCTGGGTTACTGGGCAAAGCTGGGTTAAACAGAAATTAAACAAACCTCTGATAAGAGTTTGATTAGTAACTGAAAACAGGGGGAAGCACAGCTTTCAGAATAGAAAGCGTCCATGTGTGCATGTGTAAACTATTTTGACTCTGAACTGCGGACTCAGTTTCTCTGCAATATAAAGTCGTGCATCTCTATGGAAACAGCACAACCAACACTAGAAGGAGAGATAACATAAACATGTCTTTTGTGCAGTATAAAATAATAAATCAAAGAAGAGAAGAAAGCCAGATTTTTTTGGATAATTTGTTTAACAAAACTTTAAACAACTGTGATCTGTACCCACAGGTTTTACTAATACTGGAAAAAATGGTGGCTCCACATAGCAGTGATAGATATTTTACTACTTACATTTTTACAACTTCTTAAATGTTTTCCCCACTACTCTGCCCATCAACTCTGGAAGAGTATTTCACCATGCTGAATGTATCTTCCAGCAACTTGCTGACAACTTGCTCCTCTGTAAGCTGTTTTTGAGCTGCATTTATTTTATTGATCCAGGAGGTTTAATTTCCCTCTCATTACCTCTTGTCGTCTCCTTACTGCTCTGTGGAAACACTGCCTGCAGTTCACCTGAAAACTCTCTGAATTTTTGTCACAGGACTGTTGGTCTCAGTTGAGTCAATCATTGTTTCTCATCTGCAATGAGGTGCACATAATCTTTTGATTTTTACTAAATCTATTGTTTATAGAAGCAGAAAGTTTGTTTTGAATAATTTTTAAGTGGAGAGTAAAATGATCTGTGTAGGCTTAAACAATTTTAAGCCTAGATAGATCACTTTACTCAAGGCTTAAACAATTCTAAATCTAGATCTGCTTTATTTGGTTTGTGCTGTTGTGGTTAATATGGAACTACACACTACACGTTTCGTTAAAGGTCTGTTTTTACAGTTTCTTGCTCTGGGTTTAGAGTGGTATGGTAAAAAAAAATAACAATGTCAGGACTCTACCTGTGAGACATCCCCATGATAACACTCTCCACTCCGCTCTGACTGGACTTGTCGATGATGGTCTTGAGGGCCGGGATGAGAGACTCGCAGCCTTCCAAACCAAAGCGCTTCTCTGAGGACCACTTTTTCTGGAGAAACTCTTCAAACCTGGAAACAGTTGGGGCGCTGCTGCTTCACATTGTGCCTCAGAATCTATTCGCCCTTCCATATACCCCTTGGAAAAAACCTTCTCCTCTAGTTACTCTGCGGGCTTTTCCAGTTAATTACGAAAGTGTGCTGAGGAATATGAAGACACACAGACAGACCTGGTGGATCGGATCATTCTAGCCAGCAGGGTCCTCTTCTCCTCCAGACTGAACTGCATGATTCCTGGAGTCTCAAACTTCTGTCTGATCCACCGGCACTGATCCAGGTCATTAATGAACATGAACTCCACCCCGATGTGCCGACAGTAGGCCATCTAGAAGACACAGGGGCAGTCAGTATGTGTCTCTTTGAATGGTCAAACAGTCTTTAAGGCAAAGACTACAGATTAAGGAGTACATTTTTGACTTAGATCTACACTTGGTCCTTCTATCTCAAATCATGAGGGGCCTTCTGCTCAACCATCTCTGGCTTACCTGAAATGTTTATAGCATAATATATTGATATTTATGTAGACATTAGTAAAATTTTAGACTGAAATATAAAATTTGCTCTACAGAATGTTAGTTTTTTAAATTCCCCATCAACCAGTTTGCTGCACTTTTTTGCATTGAAATTAAAGGCTATGTTTTCAGAATCTGCAATACTGGACACATAGATTTAGATGCTAGCTAGTCGGCCTCTAGTTGACGGCTAGTTAGTTCAGAGAGAGAGAGATGTTTGGGGTGCATTATTTAAACGCTGCCTCTAGGAGATGTTCCAATTCTGGTTAAGATTAATTTAAGTCTTATTAGATGCAAAGACTGGTACATCAGTAGGAATGTGCTCCGTTTATTTACATATTTGTGTAAGTAGGCCACAGTTGTGCACCCCACAAAACACTATGGGTACCGTAACGACTGGATTGATACAGGTGGCGATAAAGTGCCAGCATGTGCTGCAAACTTTCAGGAAAGGCAGACAAAAGAAAAACTGGGGGTAGTAATAATAAATGTAAACAGTACACGATTTAAAATGTTTAAAGAAATTATTTTTAAAAGAGCTCCATCAGGAAAAAACTTCAACAATACATACAGTGTGTTTTGGTATAACAGTAATAGAAGATGTATACTTTTACACTGTTTTCGATGATGCTCTCTGCATGAAAGCTGCAACACGAATAAAGTTATTCAAAATGCACCATAAAAAATACAATTTTTTGTTTTTAACAGTGACTTTTTGAACAATTTACTGGTCTTTGACAAGTGTTCTATGTTTTGTTAAATTACAGATAATATCTAGTAAAATTACAGAAAAAAGTATTAAGGTACACAAAAAAATCTAATTTGTTCTTTTACAGTGTTTAACTGTAAAATAACACTTTTTAAAGAAAAGTTTCACTTATTTTCCCTATTTTAAAAAATTCCACATAACATCAATAAATGTCACAGTAAAAAAATTAATTTACATGATGACTGAAAAAAAGTTAAAATCTGTATTTTTTTAAATGGCAACTCGTTTTTTCCAATTACAATATATTTCCCTGCATTTCAATTAGTAGAAAAAGTATTATTTTACAGACATATGCTGTTATATGAAACAATAACACATGGTGGTAACATTATGCTCTGGGGCAGTTTTGCAGCCAGTGGAACTGGTGCTTTACACAAACTAATTATAAAAATTAGAAGGTGGATAACCTCAGCAAAACCTAAAATCACCAGTCAGAAGGTGGGGTCTTGGACACCGCTGGGTGTTCCAACAAGACAATGAGCCCAAACTCACATCAAAAGTGGTAAAGAAATGGTTCCATCAGGCTAGAATGAATGTTTTAGACTGGTCCCCCCACAGTCCTGATAAGTCCCATCAAGAACTTGTGGACTGTGATGAAAAAACAAATCTGTGTCAGAAAGACAACAAATTTAGCTGTACTAATTCTGTAAAAATGGTACAACCAGTAGCTTATCAGAAGCTGGTAGATGGCTACCAAAAGTGGCTAGCTGAGGTGAAAAAAGAACAGGGACGTTAATATTGCTGTCTGTAAATCTTTGACCCAGCAGATTTTGTCATATTTCCAGAGGACCTATAATAGAGTTTTGAAAGATTAAAAATGGATGATGGTTTTTCTGACAGACGCACTTATTTCAGTGATTCCATCATAGACAATGAGGAGTTACTGAAGTCATTGGAAACTCACGACTGCCATGGCATACCTGGTCTTTACAAGTGTACGTAAACTTTTGTTCACAACTCTATGTACTTATTTTACCTCAAGGCGTCGAATAATCTCTCTAAGGGGCAGAGCGCTCTCGTTCCCGCCGATGAAGGTGGTGGTGGGAAGTCGGAACACCTTGTCCAAGTCGCATTCAGTCAGCCCGTAAAAACCTGTTGTGAACACACTGACATAAGAAAAGGCCACGAAAACAAGCACAGGCATGCAAGGCAGGTCAATGCAGCACTGGAAGCAGAGAGAAACAGAGCAGAACAGAAAAACATGACATAAAACCATGACCAAGAAAGAGAAGAGGAGAGATAAAGAAAACTCCACTGAATTCAAGATTTCCTAGAATTTGTAATCCCTGCTTTGTTTTCATCTTCACTCTTTTAACTCCCTGTGCAGCTGTCTAATCTGACAGATTACTCCAAAAAGCTGCAGAGTCCTGCGGGAGCAGAAACATTATATCACAACTCTTTGAGCCTCAGTTCATCTTTGTTACCATCCATAACCCTGCAGACTATCTTCTTAAAAGAGCAATCAATTATTTGGTCCAGAAAATGCTTGTCATATTTCCCATAGCTCAAGACAGGTCGGTTAAACAAAAATTAAATGCAAATAGCTGTCTGTGGAGTCAACAAGACAGTGCCTTGCTACGTTCACAAGGATTGAAGTCAGAAATCCAGCCCAAAGTTGAACATTCTCCTTTAGACGATGGTGATGTCAAAGTCGACCGGAGACCTCTGAAGAATTTGTCAAGACCTAAAGGACGTATGGGTCATTCCCTTTAAAATCCACCAAATATGTAAAATACTTTCAACATGTTTAGTAAACACATGCATTTCTTTTCTACCTTCGTACTATAAGCAGTTTTAGAGTAACAGGCCAGCTATTAAATGCAAAGTCAAAACCTTGTTTTTACTGAGCACTATGTTTTTCTTTTTTTTTTTTAATATTTTATTTAAATTTTTCATTTTTAAACAAAACAAAACAAAACAACAGGGCTCAGATGCATAAACTATCACCAGTCAGTTACAAACAGATGCACAATACAGAGGAGAGGCAGGAGACAAAGTTGTTGGGACAGGAGCACAGTTAGCCTATTTTGGCCTTTTCAAGGTGGGCGAGAAAAGGGTTCCACAAGCTGGTAAAAGTCTTCATTGAGCCAGTGTGGAGTTTTTCCATTTGTATTAGCGATAACATGTCTGTGACCCACAATTGGAAGGAAGGAGGATTGAGAGACTTCCACTCCTTCAATATTAGTCTCTTTGCAACGATCAGTCCCAGTTCCAGTGGTTGTCGCATCGCAGCAGGAACAGTTCTCATTGTTTGTGTGCAGCCAAAGATGACAAGTCCAGGCTCGGGCTGGAGGGGGCTTTTATAAGCTTTGGAGTACCAGTCAAATATTTTTGACCAAAAGTTTGTCAGTGAAGAGCAGGACCAAAAAGCATGAGACAACGTACCTTCTGAAACATTACACCTGTCACACACTGGGGAGACCGAGGGGTAAATTCTGTGCAATCTGACTTTGGAATAATGCAGACGATGGACAATCTTAAATTGGATTAATTGGTGTCTGCTGTTTACAGAACAAGAGCGGATCCTAGACAAGCATTTAGTCCACAGGGATTCAGACAGTTCTATACCCAACTCCTCTCTCCATGTATCCCTAGTCCCCACAGTGTGCGCAGTAATGCAATCATCAAACAAATGTACAATTTTAGAAATAAGATGCCTGGAGTCAGGAGGGCTCTTAAAGACCTTGTAAATTTCATGTTCTATTGGAAGATTTTTGAAATTTTCAATTTTTGATTGGATGTAATGCCTAACCTGCAGATACCGAAAGAAATGTGAATGAGATAAATTGTATTTTTCCTTCAGTTGACTAAATGATGCGAATTTACTATCAATGTACAGGTCACTGATTGACACCAAGCCCTTCTCTCCCCAGTCATGGTAAGACCCGTCATGCCAAGGAGGCACAAAACAATGGTTAAAGCATATAGGTGTTTGTACTGACGTATAT
The DNA here is from genome assembly GCA_024666655.1 of Dascyllus trimaculatus. NCBI lineage: Eukaryota > Metazoa > Chordata > Actinopteri > Pomacentridae > Dascyllus > Dascyllus trimaculatus. Next base: position 3,978,733 of record CM045460.1, on the reverse strand, counting down.
GGTAGTGTCAAAAAGCCCCTAATTTGGTTTAAAATTCTTACAGACTGCTTTAACACGAAGCACAGATTCTTAATGGACTCTGGTTTTTCAAATTTGGAGAATAGCATAGCTGGCAAAGAGGAATCATTTACAGAGTTGGCCTCCATCTTGAGCCACAATGGGGCTGTATATGTCTGAATGTTTAGGGTCCTCTGTTGCCAAAACATTAGCGCCCTGACATTGGCAGCCCAATAGTAATGTTTAAATACTGGCAGACCCAACCCTCCTTCTGCCTTGGGTTTCTGTAAGTGTACCTTCGAAATTCTGGCATTCTTGCCATTCCAAACATAGGAAAGGATAATTGAATCCAGGTCCTTAAAAAAAGCCCCTGTGAGATAGATGGGTAGATTTTGGCATAAGTACAAAAATCTGGGAAGAGAGATCATTTTAATTGAGTTTATGCGTCCAACCATTGATAAGGGTAGAGTTTTCCAGCATTCAATATTCTGTTTTAATGCAGATATGAATTCTGCAAAATTCAATTCGAATATCAATTTTGGATTTTTAGGTAGTCAAACCAAGATAGGTAAAATGGTCATTAACTAATTTGAATGGAACATTCTGTAAAAAACCTGGTGAATAGATACTAGACAGAGGCATAAACTCACTCTTTGACCAGTTGATGGTGTACCCTGATATTTTACCAAAAGATGTGATCAGGCTGAGTAAAGGAGGAATGGATTCTTCAGCATTATGAAGATACAATATTACGTCATCAGCATATAAACTGATAAGTGTCTCCACACCTCCAACCTGAAGCCCCCTTATATGTGGGTGCTCTCTTATTGTTGCAGCAAGGGGCTCCAATGCGATGGCGAAAAGCACCGGGGACAGTGGGCAGCCCTGCTGAACTGAACGCTGTAGAAGGAACGGGGCTGACTGATCACCATTCGTCAAAACAGAACACGATGGATTTGCATATATCAGTTTCACCCAAGATATAAAGGTTCCACCGAAACCGAACCTGTGCAATGACTCAAACATATACGGCCACTCGACCTGATCAAAGGCTTTATGTGCATCAAGAGACAAAATAGCAGCTCCGTTAGTGCTACTTTGATCAGAGTAAATAGTATTGAGCAGCCGCCTGACATTGGAAAAGGAGAGTCTGCCGGGAATGAACCCCGTCTGGTCAGGGTGAATGATAGAAGTCAAATGCTTGTTCAATCTAGTAGCCAAAATTTTAGTTATTACCTTGCGATCAAAATTTTGGAGTGCAATTGGCCTGAAACTAGCAGGATCTGTTTTGTCTCCGCCCTTTTTTAAAATAAGAGAGATGTTGGCTTCATAAAGGGTTTTTGGCAGTTTTCCTTCGTTTTTAGAATTGCGCATCATTCTGAGTAGAAGTGGTGCAAGGGTATCACAAAATTTCTTATAGAATTCTGAGCTATAGCCATCGGGCCCACCTGCTTTGCCCGATGGAAATGACTTTATGGCAGTGATGACTTCCTGTAGGGTGAATTCAGAGTCAGGGATTGCCTAGCCGCGCTACTCAACCTTGGCAACAGAAGAGAGTCAAAGAAATCGTTAAGATTGGACTGTGAAACGTTGTGTTTGGAGGAGTAAAGTTCATAATAGAACTCGCTGAAACGGTGGTTTATGTCAGTGGGGTTGGTTAAGAGAGTGCCAGTTTTAGATTTAATGCTGTGAATCGCTCTTGAAGCCTGAGCACCTTTAAGCTGTCGTGCTAACAGTTTGCTAGGTTTATCTCCAAGCTCAAAATGTTTCTTCCTTAATTTCAAAAGTAAATTGTTAACTTGATCACTCATAATACCATTATATTCATATTTAAGCTTTAGTATCTCTTTATAGTCATCAGGTGATTTGGAAACTTGGTATGTTCTTTCCAAAACAGGAAGAGTGCTGTTAATCTCAAGTAATCGCTTTTCTCTTTCTTTCTTAAGGGCTGAAGTGTAGGAGATTATATCACCACGCAAAACTACTTTTAATGTTTCCCATAGGGTAGAGTCAGACACTTCACCATTGTCATTTAATTCTATGAAATCTTTCAGTTTACAGGTTATGTTTTCCACAAATTTGTCGTCACTAAGGAGGTTTGGGTTAAAACGCCAAGAATAGGCCTGTTTGGGGAGGGAGAGAGTTAATGATATTGTTAATGGACTGTGATCAGAAATCAATATGTTATGGTATTTAGAATCGGTGATTTGTGAAATAAGGTTAGAACTGATCAAAAAATAATCAATCCTACTATAGGATTTGTGAACATGAGAGTAAAACGAGTACTCTCTGCTTGTAGGATGCTGAATCCTCCACATGTCTACCAGATTTCTGTTTTTTAGCAGATTTTTTAAAAGCCTTACAGATGCAATTTCTGGGGGTGGTCGCGTAGATAGTCTATCCAGAAAAGGATCTAGATAGCAATTTAAATCCCCGGCAATTATTATGTTTGAGTCATTACTGTCCGGAATCAGGTCAAAAACCCTCCTGAAAAAGTTGGGCTCATACCCATTTGGGCCATATACATTAAGAAGGGTTAGTGGAAATGAGTTTATAGTACCAGAGACCATTATATATCTACCATGAGGGTCATTGATTACAGAGGTTACTTGAAATGGGATGGTCTTCCTAAATAGTATAGCCACACCACGTGCGTGTGAAGTGAATGGTGATTGATAGATTTGAGATATCCAATTGCACTTTAACCTGTGTTGCATTGCTGTTTTGATATGGGTCTCTTGTAAGAAAATGATATCTGCAGATAAAGATTTCAAGTGTTTAAAGACTTTTCCTCTTTTGACTGCACTGCCAAGCCCTTTAACGTTCCATGAAATCAGTTGTAAGTCTCTGCCTCCTACCTGCATATAACCTTGTGCACTATTCATTTAAAGCCGATAAGAAAAATAAAGCAGTTGTATGCATACAAATAATCCAAACTGGTTGTTGTAGTAGTACAGTACAAAGAAATAGAACATGTGCATCTGAGCCACAAACATAAAAAACACAATCCCAGAGCCACCCTCCTCCCCAACATCCGCGTCCCCCGAACCTGACGCGTAGTTCCCCCTCTTTATCAAAACAGGAGCTGCCGGACATACAGCAGGCCTAACCCCAGTCACGGCGCCCCCCACCACAGCAAAAACACTGATTTGAAAATATAGCAGCATAACACCAATTAAAACAAATAAGAGTACGCCTTCAAGGGGAATTATTCTGCGCTAAGATGTATCAATAGTGGCGATGCAACTGGACTATTAGTCACTTAACTATAAAGCAATGACACGCAGTTCAAAAAATAGTCCACAGTGCGGCGTATTTAGCCTGATATAGTGAACACTCTCACCTTGAAAAGGCTGTAGGGGTTATTGCAATCATCTACCTTCCTTACTCGTCCACAGAAACACTACGTTTCTTCACTAAAGCCGCCTTTGCTGCTACTGGATCGCTGAAAATCTCCGGTGCGTCCTCATCGCGCCAGTGCACATGAAGCTTGGCTGGGTAGCGTAGGTAGTGTTTAATTCCTTCGTTTCTCAGGGCTTGCATCACGTCTCGGAAGCCACGGCGTTGGCTCATCACTTCGTTGGTGTAGTCCGGGAAAATCAGGACTTTGTTTCCATTGTACTCCATCGGCTGCGTCCGGCTGAGGCGTAATATCATCTCCTTCACCTGAAAATGGTGAATTCGAGCCATGATGGTGCGCGGCCTGCCACCCGCTGCTGGTTTAGGCTGCAGAGAGCGATGTGCACGATCAACTTTCACTGAGTGTGGAAAGTGTTGCTTGCCCAAAAATTCAGGAATAAGTCTGGAAACAAAATCAGTTGGCCCTCCTTTTTCTGAGCCTTCTTTTATGCCAACAATCTTAATATTGTGTCTGCGAGAACGAGCCTCTAAGTCCAGTACTTTGGTTTGGAGTTGGTTGGCGTACCTGGTTAGTTCCTCATACTTTGCGTCCAGCGCTTCCACACGTTCCTCAAGTGCGCTGGTCGTTTGCTCTTGACTGACCAGGCGGTTCTGCAGGTCAGTTTGCACGGAGAGAACTGACTGGAACTTAGTTTCAAAAGCATCAAAGCGTTCATCGAGCTTCTCCAAGATTGATTCGGACATTCCCTTACACATTTCCTTGCATATCTCGTAGGTTTGGGTTTTGTCATCCGGAGCGCTAGCCGTAGCTTTAACAGGAGGCTCGCTGAGACGGCTACTGCTAGCATTGGTTCCGCTAGCATTAGCATTGCCAATGTATCCATCGATGGTTTTACTTTTACCTGGAGCGCTTGACTTCGGCGGCATTATTCAGATTTCCAACGTTCACCAAATGAGACAGGTGCGCAAGCAAAAAATATCGACTCCTGAACAGGTTTACTGAGGTGTAAAGCAATTTTATAAAAGCTGTGGTGGAGAGCACAGGCCAAGAGCGTCTACATCCCACGCATGCGCACTGGCGCCCCTCAGCACTATGTTTTTCTTTAACCAACTTCAATTCAAGCATCAATATCATGAGATATTTCATAGTTTCAAATAGCAAAAAGGCCCCAATTAAAGGTCTGTGATGTAGTCACAGAAATATGCACTGGTACCCTGGATGTGTTGTCTGTTATCTGATAAGTCAGTGGAAAAAACTTTATAAAGTGCATTTTGGGCAAACCTTTAAGGGTCATATCACCATGTTGGATATGTGGTTGATCAAAGCAAGTTATAGCAGATGAAAGGTCTCATTTGTACCTACATTTGGATACCAGGCTCGTCTTCTAGCGCGGATTCCTTCTGCTTAAAATCAATTCAACACTTGTAAATGCATTCAAAAGATTTAGACTCGTTGTATATTAGGGGTGCTCCCTAATAGTTGTTCAAACATTAGTAAATGAAACCTTTGGCCTGCAGCAGTCCTATTTTATATTGTCTCTTTTGTATCTTACATCCTATGTAAAGAGCTGAATTGTTGTTGAAATGTGGCACAGTGATAAACTTAATAATAATAAGCTTCGTCTTGCCTTTAAATTTCTTGTTTTCTTGTTATCAGATCCACCTTCCAAATATCTAGTAAATCTAATGAAGGGTGTACATTACTATTACAAACAACAATCAGTCCTCACATTTGACAAACTAGAAGCCTGAACTGTTTGGCTTTTTCGTTTGATAAATGACAGACTATTTTGTTGGATTTCATAGACATCGTTTCACTGTGTTTTGATCTTTGCATGTAACATGCAGTCAAACTTCTATGTGTTATTGTCCTACATTTGGGCACGCAACAAGCAAAGCACATTTTTTACTCCAAGTAATGAGGAATACTATAATTTGACACTTGCAGATTAAATCGGTCAAGCACCCCTTTAAGGGACATTTTACTGTCAGATTTATCTGTTTCCATCTTTTAATTTCCTGTGAGACCAAAGCTCTCTTTTTCGCCACTGCAGAATCAACAGAATCACAGCTGGACTGATTACATTCTTAACATGGCTGAGCTCTCTTCATCAGGACCAGGCTCTGAGCTAACCTGCCAAACCAGATCAGACGAGTCCTCCTTCAGCTTTCCGTTTGGCTTCCAGTACAAATGTTGTTTTTACAGTGTGTAATTTTCTCATAACTTACTTTAACGTGTCCTTAAAAGACTAAGTCATTTATTACAATTATGCAGCAAATACAGAGCTCTGTTATTTAGATTATAGTGTAGGTAATGAGTTTAGCAGCTAAATGAGTTTGAACCTATTAGTTTATTAGTGGAAACATGATTCTTCATACTGTGTGTTTTTACAGTGTGCTGTTTAGTGTTTACTGTTTAGTAAAGATATTTGCATATTTATCTGCCCTGCTGTGCACTGACTAAAAAAAATCCTGTCGGTTATGCCAAAAAATAAATAAATAATCTGCTATTTATGTTTATAGTTCTTGATTTGTGTATTTTAATGTTTTAATGCATATAAAGTACTTTTTAGAGTTGTTTTGAAAAGTTCCACACATCTAAAAGTCATTATTATTACTTTTCCTATAATAAGCACCAAATTAAACTGTTCTTTTTATCTGACTCACTCAGAAACTACAGGGTAGTTTGAAAAATTCACGCAACTGCAATTTGTAGATTTATTAGTTTAATCTGTGAATTCATAATCTATGAAATGTCAGAATATACTGGAAAATTCTTGCCACACATTACCTAAACAAGTCCTATTCTTAAAAACTCCCAAAGACACTGGAATGGATGTATTTGGTCCTCATCTTTGCAAATATTGCCAAAATTGTTCTTTTTTACTGTTCTTTTCACAGGAACATTCTTTTTAGTCATAATAACTGCGGTAAGTCAAGTCTTGCAGTATTTCACCAGTGAAAAAAGTGTTGAAATCATTCATACAGGAGGACAGAAATGTTTGTTCTGACTTCAAAGGTCCACTCATATTTTAGATTTGTGATATTTCTACAAGAAATTTTAGGGAGCCTCTTTCTGGCAAGACCTCATTCATGCATATGAGGTGCGATCAATCGAGTCTGGATAATGTGGGACACCTCAACATTATGAGCTGGGTTGGACATGTTTTTGTGACCATTTTAAGGTTTGTGATTGGGAAACACTGACTGACACTGTTCACCATTTCCTGACATTTTATAGACCACACAACCAATCAAATAATCAAGAAAGTAATCTGTGATTAAACTATTTCTTAATAATTAAATTATTTAGGCTTACATTATCGTTACAGAAAAAAACAGCACAATTTTTGCAAAATTCTTGACTTTCTTTGGCTTTGTGAGTCTACGTTAATGAACAAGGGTGGTACAAACTCCAGGAAATCTTTAACTGAATATATTCCATCCTGTAATAAACCAACAATATATTAAACTAAACACAGTGAGCAGCAGCTTCGAAGTGAAAGCCAACGACAAACCACACACAGGGCAGGACTGATGGGTCAATATTCTGAGGAGGGACAGTCTGAGACATTATAGAGCAGCTTGTGTTTGCAGAGATAAGGCAATATGGAACAGAAGAGGGGCGGAGCGAGGCTTGTATCTGTCTGTTTGCATGTCTGTGTCAGCAAATTAGTTCAGAGTGCTGCGCTGTGCTGAGGGCAGAGGCTTTTCAATCCAATATGCCAGAGTCAGCTCTCTGGGTTACATAAGGGATCTTTAGACTTTCCTCCCCCTCTGTGAGCTGCCTTGCACATAAAAACACACACAACTTGTTTTCTTTGATGGTGTAAAGTCATTAAGTGGTGTGTGCCTGCAATCTAATCACCACAGTAACATTTTAAAGAAGCAAGCGCAGATAAACCTGTCTGGTCAGCAACTGAGCAAAGGTTGACAGGACACCCACCTTGTTTCCAAGCAGTTCCACCCTGTAGATCGAACCAGCACTGTAGACACCAGCATTACCTCTGACACTATAACTATTAGTTAACCCACTGAACAAAAAGAAGTTTCTGGGTGTTTTTTCTTTTACTGCTGTTACAATTTCCTTCACTGTGGGCTTGTTTTTCACTGCGATATTAAGTTCTGCACCTCCATGGAAACAGCACATGCATGGCTAGAAGGAGAGAGAACTCAGAAATGTCTTCTGTGCAGTATGACACAGTGAGCATGTCATAAACCATAAAAAAGAGAGAAAATAAAAGTTTAAGTTCTTCGGTTATTTATTTTACAAACGGTGAAAAATCTAGAATTAACATCTCCAGCGATTTTTAAAGTTTTCACAGTTGTTACCAATAGTGGGACAAAATGCTGAACTACTGACATTTTACAACCTCTACAAACCTTTTCTACTCTGCACATCAAGTGTAGAAAGGTACCTTCCAACAATGTGCTCCTCTGTATACCATTTTTAAGCTATGCTGCATTTATTTTATTGATCCAGTATGTTTTTTGAACCCTCTCTGCTCTGTGTAAACGCAGCCTGCAGTTCAACTGAAACTCAGAATTTTTGAAATAATAGAAACTAAATATGACATATCAGGATTTTATGCTTGGATTTTGTTTACTTTTCAGACATAATTGTGTGTCACAAATAATCAGTTCAACGACGTCACATAATTAGTTGAAAGACTGAGAGCTGAACGAATATTGTAAAGCGCAAAGTTCCATCAGGAAAAATAACCAAATCTAAGCCTAAATTTCTGACATTTCATCAAAATCCCTTTATTCTACTTGCAACAAATGTAAATGTAAAACTCTAACTTGTTAAATATCTACAATATGTAGCGCCACCATCCATCCATTATCTATACACCGCTTTATCCTCTCTCGGGTCCTGGGGGAGCTGGAGCCTATCCCAGCCAACTCAGGGTGAAGGCAGGGTTCACCCTGGACAGGTCACCAGTCCATCACAGGGCCACACAGAGAGACAGGCAACCAAGCACACTCTCATTCACACCTATGCAAACTCCATGAAGAAAGACCCCAGGCCAGGAAGCAAACCAGGGTTAGGGTCGTGAGACAACAGTGGTAACCATGCTGCCCTATAGAGCCACAATGTTTTCCAATTTTGGTAACACCAGAGGGCAAAAATATCGGGCATGCTGATTTTTCCATTTTTGTAAAATAAATAATCAAAGAAATTTAACTTGTACATATTCTTTTTTTATGATTGATGGCATTGTTACTGTGTCATACTGCACAAAGGACATTTTTGGTTCATCTACTTCATGGTTGTGCTGTTGAGCTGGCAGTAGAGTTCAGGGGGTTAATAAGCTGAAAATAAACTATCCCAGCAGAACCACAGGGGCCATTTAGAGATTTTAATATTAATGCACCGTTGACCATTGGATGTAGGCCGAGGGTTAGTTCCCACTAAGCAAGCAAAGAGCAAGATTTGAGGTTTGAGGGTTCTTGTCCTACCTTCAGCAGTCAGACTGCAAAAACGTTCTTTATAATGAGAAATCTCTGGAAAACACACAACCATGCAGGGTAAGTATCACACAGAGCTTCTCACATGTCCTTTTGAGCTGACTGGAGGCTGACACTGACCTTTTGTTTAACCTCTGTGAACCTCAGTGTCACTAGGACAAAGCATAACTCAGTGACGCCGAACAATGTCGCTATTAGCTGTGGAAACGTCCTACTACATGTCACCTGTTGTTGAACTCAGAGGCCCAACCTTTACAAAAGGCACAATGACAGTGTGCTGCAAACATGCACAACATGCCACTGCACACACACGTCTTTACACTACTGAAACAAAATTCACGTTAGGAGTTAAATATATAGGAATTAAGCATGTGAATCTCCATCACTGACAACGATTCGATATGCACCTTGATATACTATCAGCGATACAATACATTAGCGATACATTGAAGCCCCTGACAATACAATGCGATACGATTCACCCCTGTTCCTGATTCGATATGATTTGATATTGACTTGATGGCGATTCAATTCTACACAATGTGATACAAAGCGATTTGGTGCGATACGATGCGATTCAACATGATGCAAAGAAATTATACCAAAAATTAAAATAGAAAACAAGAAGCTGCAATTTGGTACTAGAGGCAGAGGGCTTGTTTTATTCCTCACAAGCAGCAAATTTAACAAAAGGTCCACATTTTACTTTTAATTTCTACTAGTACTATGTATAACGTTATGCAACTTCTTTTAGGACTCTTAAAAAGCAGAACAAAAAAAGCCAAAGTAGTTCCAAATGCCTGATTTGAACTTTTCAGGTGCGTCAAAAATCTCATCTAGCTGCTTGTTGCTGCTCTCGCGGACCTCTATGTCGTTGGAACTTTGTAGCGGTACAAATGTGCTTCCCGGCTTCCGTCCGTGTTCAAAACAAAATGCGAAGCAGTGATGGTGCATTCAATGTGCCTCGGAAACACAAGATAAAATGAAATGCAACATGAAAAAATCGATGCAACCATGGATTTTACCGATGCAGGCACGCAGTGAACGATGCATCACGATTTCACCTGTCAACTGTATCGATGCACACTGAATGAATTGATGCACTTGCATCGCACACATTTGTATCTAGATGCTAATTTGTATCGATTCTCCACATGCTTCATAGGAATGCTTCTAGATGACACCAGACAGGACTCACTGAGACACAAATCAATGAACTGCTAAATAATGAACTGAAATCGCAAGAATCCACAGCCCTGCTAGCAGCATAGCTGTGGTTTGTTGAGTAAAATGCTAACATGAGCATGCTACCACACTGTAAAAGCTTTCATGGGCCGGGATGACATAGAAATGTTACATCTGTTTAGTATTGTGTGTAATTTAAACTCAGATTTCTGCTTTAGTTGATATAAAACCAAATTCAAGCTGAGGTAACTTAATAAACTTGGCTTGATAACATCATTTTTCTTTACCTTGAATTTAAGTTTTCAAGTTCCCTCCTCTATCTTAGCATGGCCTGAATATTTCTAAAAAACAGCAGGACAAGTATATGCAAACATGACTTCTTATGACACAAAAAATTGATCAATAAACCAGTTAACTGACTAAAAGATAACTGACACTCATTTCTAATAAGCTTATAAGAGTTTTGATTTACTGTTAGATTGATATTGGCCCTGATTCTGATCCTTCGTTTTAATAATGGCTGTATTCTACTTGAGAGAGCCTCTGCTTTTATGGACGCTGGTTCAATGTCATGGCTTACTGGGACACCTGATTGAACTGATCTATCACTGATACACTGTCCCCATGGTGACAGGTCAAAATGTCTGCTGTGAAAATGGTTTATATGTAGCATCTGAACTTAATAGTAGAGGTAGTGATACGGGTTTTTTAAGGTTGAGAGCACTTCGCAGGTTAAAGATACTCCCCTGAGCTCATTTATTGAGTGAAAGTCATGACAGCAGAAAGTGTCAGCAGCCATGAGGGTCCAGCTGAGCCACGTGACCCTGAATCGACAGTATACCACAGGGAAAGGGTGGGTAAACAAAAGAGGTGGGAGGCCGATGATGGAGGGATGACCCCTCTAGATAAGGATGTGGATGTGTAACTTGAATGAAGATAATGAAAGAAGAGGTAAAAAAGAGGTAAAGAAGAAAAGGACGCTCAGTTAAAGGTGGGTGGCAGGGGTACAAACTAAATTCTGACAAAAGGGTTCCAGAAGTAATGAATGATGGAAAAGTGAAGGTCTGCAACTAAGAGGAAAATATGAATAAACATGCAGCAGGGTTATTTTTCTCACCAACGTTCTGGAAACCGACAGTGCACGGGGCATCGTCAAAGTCCACACAGCTGATTTCCAGGGGGTCCAGCTTTGCTATGTGATGTCCTCGTACCTGCACACAGGACAACACGGCTCAGTGCATGTGGACATGCTTTGTCTACGTATTTCAGCAGATCAGCGTCTGTGTGTCCTTTGTAAACTGCTGACTGCTTCCTTCAAGATTTCCTAACATGTGTCAACACATGGACCAGATGCAGTTACAGGTCAAAGGTATTAAGGAAGCTGCCAAACTTGGAACTGATACTATTCCCATACTAAGTCTCTAAATTTGTAAATTTGTAGCATTTCTGTCTGTTTCTTATTTGCTGTTCTTTGATGATTGGTTTTCTTTCATTTCAATTAGTTGTATTTATCCGACAAGCACACTTCTTGGATATGCTAATACCTGCAGCTTTACATCATGTGTTCTTTTCTGTATATTTGTCTACTGTGTTAGTACTCTGTGCTGTCTGTTATTGTGTTGTTTGTTTTGACCTGATAAACTACACTGGAATTACATTTAGTGCATACAACACCATTCTGCTGTCAGTTGTTGCTGTTCTTCCTTATCATGTCACTGTAGGATATCTTGTACTGATAGCAAAGGCCTAAAGATAACAGTCACGTGTTTGGGCGGCAGCCCTTCTGACATGATTTGTGTTTGTAGTACCTGGTATGCTCGGATCAGTGTTTGCACTGCTAGATGATCCTCCACCAGCTTCTCCACGTTGGGCTGAGCCCCAACCAGTGCCTGCACACTGGCCAGTCCTTGAGAGGTCCCACTGACGGGTGGAGGTCTCTGGTAGGCTGAGCCAGGTGGAGCTCCAGCATTGGCATTACGGAAAAATATATCCCAGGACTGAAGGGAGAAGAAGAGACAACTCACTCAGCACCTTTAAACAAACAGAATAATGGTTTCACTTCTGCAGAGTGTCCTCACAGCTGCTAAAGTGGCACTAGGCCACAATGTTCACTCATGACTTCTCAGCTGCACCAAGGAGTGCAAAGTATTAAAAATGCACACCAGGCATGCACACACAAACACAGCAGCTTTAACATGACTAAACTGACAGTCAGACAGCTGTCAGAAAATGTACTTTGGGCTGAATGCTTCCAGTTTGCATGCAGTTGTTCAACAAGTAATGACTAATCTACAAGAGAAGTCTGTCTGACAGAACATAATTTACTCCAATATACAGGTTTATAATAAAGACAGAGTTTGTTGACGTGCACAAATCACATGTACACTACAACATGAGCAAGGAACAGGAGAGAACCACTAAAATGGAAGATTCGGTTGCAAAAAAAACATATTGTCAGTTGCAGTGCTGCACAATTAATTTAATATTTGTAATGGTTTGGCTTCACACAATTAAATTTACATAATTCACAATATATAATGTAAATAAGATCACTTGGTTTCAGCTCACACCTGTCTAACTTGCTGAGCTACAGTAAGCTAATGTGCATGTGAGATGTACAGATAACATTGGCAAATTGTAAAGTCTATCGATAAGCAGATGTTCAACAAGTGAGGAGTTTTACGTAAAATTTGATTTCTTATTTGCCTCTGCAAGCTCTACATACTGTAAGTCTGACTGTCCACTTTATTAATGAGGATGAACAACTGAAACATGTCACTCTTTGCATTTCTCCTGATGGTCATAAATTGAGAACATGGCAGCGGCAATAAGACAAGCTTTATGGGGCCTAAATGAGAGACGTCCTGTCTGTTCAACAACAGATGATGTGGTGAATATAGTGAAGGCTGCAGAACTTTGACCCCAGGCTGCAGCTTGCAGCTGGCAAGTCATACACAAGCTGTATTTACTAACACATTTTTTTCAAATAGCAGATAAACTAAATTTTGCATCGTCAGTATCGTCCAATATTGTGCAGCCTGAGGGCACAACTCATTTGCACATGCAAGAAGCCTGACCTGAAAATATCATCATGGTCATTGGAATGAACCCTCTAAGTGCCTAAGATATCTTTAGAAAATTTCATAGTTGTTGTTGATTGTTGAAAACTCAGCTGATCAAAGTTATTCGGACTCATTGCTTGAAGGCCACATGTGTGGATCACACTTAATAAATCACTCATTAGGTTTTTATTAGATATATTTAAGTAGTTCAAAGTGATGGACCGCTGATTGACTGACGCCACTTGTAAAACTGAATCACCAACGTGGCTGACCTTCCATCCCAGTTTGTAACCACAGAGCAGAGTAATTGGCTTATTGCTGCAGGAAGCTTTAAAGATCCGTGTTGTCACAGCGTAAAGGAAGCTTGTTCATGTCCTCCTCTTATTATCAGCTTACAGGTGCAGTGTGACATAACATATGTACTAAAGTGTTGTGAGGACATTAACACCTGGCTGCAAAGTGTTGGGTTTTATTATCAACAGACAATAACTGCAGGACACAAAAAGTTTTGATTAAACATTAGTAATTTTGTATCTAGTATAGTGTGAGATCTGTCTGCCGTCATCATCACAGTTCAAGTTCTGCACAGTGGTTTTTTTTTTTTATGTTAGTGGAACATAAGTCCACAGAAGTGAAAGTGTGTGTCCACGGCCTTCAGGTTAATCCACTGACCAGCTGACTGGTGTAATATCACATTGCCCTTCTTAGTATTTGTTTTGCTGTAGAGGGCAAACTTTTAGAATGCACATGGCACATGCAACCTAAAATCTATGAAGTGCTATGAAGTGCAACTAATTATATATATATATATATATATATATATATATATATATATATATATATATATATATATATATATATATGTGTGTGTGTGTGTGTGTGTGTGTTTGTGTGTGTGTCTGTATGTGTACATACATATATACATACACATACATGTATGTGTGTATATACATACACATACATACATCTATATACATACACACAAACACATGCACACATACATATATATGCTCATGCTTTTTTGACAGCTTTAATTTATATTATTTTCATATTCCACCTGCTGTGCTATCTGTCACTCTGTCACTATTGCTTTCTGCTGCTGTTTTACTCTTAAAACATGCAGTCAGACAAAAAAAAACATGCAAAGGAATGACAGTTTCTATCTGTGCAACCTTTACCCCACTACAGTTTGGACAGTTACCACTGTCAACTCACTGAGGTCCCTGATGAGGAAGGTGAAGGGCCGCTTAAAACAAAATCACTGGAACAGTACTGGGACAGTTAGCAGCAAACAGAGGTGTATTGCCTCAGGAGGATTAACAGACACAGGTCAGAGCACATCTCTCAGAGTGAGGCTGCAGGTAATCATGTTAAGAGTCTTTTGTGTAATAACTTATTTTACCATGTAAGGCAGAGTCTCCTCCCATAGGCAAAGTAGCGTCAAGTTAATTTGTTATTATTTGGAGTTGGTTAATAAGAAAAAAATAAAACACTAATCAGAAAAATGCTGAATATTGGCCCTGATAATTATTCAATCCCCAGTCTAAATTAGTTGCATTCTACTTTGGAGACAAGCAGCAGCTAAAATAACTTGACCACAATCATCACGTGTGAGAGTTCTTTAGACAGAAACTAACAATGTGGTGCCCTATGAGGTCTAAAAGACAAAAACAGTATACAGAGGAGCAAGTTGTCAGCAATGTGTTGGAAGATACATCCAGCATGGTGAACTATACTTCTAGAGTTGATGTGCAGAGTAATATGAGAAATAGGTTACACATGTGGGAAAAATGTTGTATATATTGATTTCATTTTCTTAAATATTTGCAAAACAAATATTTAAAGAGTCTTAACTTTTATTTTGTCTTTTTTGTGTTTAATGCATTTCAATTGTGTCATACTGCACAAAACACATCCCTCAGTTCTCTGTCCTTCTAGCCATGGTAGTGCTGTTTCCATTAAGGAGCAGGACTTTGGCAGGACATTGCAGTGAAAAATTAGCCTACAGTGAGTAAAAATGTGACAGGAACAGAAACGGCCAAAAACTGCTGGGACTGAGTGTTTTACTGCAGGTTGATGTAGATTAGTTTCACTGTTTAAACTCCTGGATACTCTGTGGCACCATTACTTACGTGTGCTTTTTGTTTTGCAGAAATCTGTGCCCCTGAGGACAAATTCAAATTTCATATGACGCACATATGCAGTCAAACACAAACAGAAATCTGTACCGTACCTTGTGAACATTCCTGGGATTCTCCAGCCACGCGTAGTACATCTCCTCTACATAGTTGGAGCTGGTGCCATTAAGGAAGGGCTCAGCAGCCACAGACGCGTTCAGGCGCCTTGTGGGCTGAAACGTCCTCGAGCCCCCTTTGACTGCCACCAGTCTGTGCTGCGATAGACTTTGTGCTGTCTGTGCAGCCGTTAGAGGCCGAAGCCTCGCCACTGTAGTCCTTAAGCGATGCATGTCTGCAGGTCAGCCACAGCTCCTCTAACCTCCCTCCCTGCCTGGATAAAAAATGCAGCAGTTCTGTCCCAGAACAAGGAGACCCTCCAGACGCCTCGGCCTGATGAACCAATGAGGTGGTGAGCTGGGGGGCTTCTTCACAAATCCTTCTCCTCTCCTGACTGCACACCAGGTCCTGTTTAATCAGAATGTACATCAAATGCACAACTCGTGAGGAAATGTGAAGGGATTTTGCTGTCGATATTCTCCATTTGTGTAAAGAAGTTTGTTTTGCCTTGCATTGGACAAAGTAGCTTATGTTTTATTCATATAATCAGGCAAAGAGGAATTGAAGTTTTTAAATACCTGACAGTTTCGATGGATCACTTCTTTCTTCTTCAGAACGTCATCCAGATGTCTGGGATGACGAGCCTTATCAGCTGATGTTACAACTGATGAACAGAGATGAGGGAGCCTACAACCTGTCCCACACCTGGAGTGTCGTTTTGGAGGGGGGGTGATCTGACAGCAGGAGGCATGGTCGACCTGTCAAGTTTGACAGGTTGACCACGCCTCAGTAACATCAGCTGATAGACACGTCATCCGTTGACACTGTCAAAGGTATTTAAAAACTTCAATTCTTCTTTGCCTGATTATATGAATAAAACAAAGGCTAATTCTCTATTTGTGTTGTATGTCTGTGACCCAAAGCACCAACAAGTCACAAATATTTACTTTCATTTTTACAAAAGCTTTCAGTTGCTCTTCACATTTTAGTATTTTATCTTTATGTTATTTTAGAAACTGATTGTATAGTTGCTGTCCTGTTTTGTTTTGTGTTTCAGTATTAAACATATTTTTATTTTAGAAGTTTTATTCTGTTTTTTTTTTTCTCACTTTTGCACATATTTTTGTTGTTAACGGACTTATAACATGTACAGGGTTCAGGCTGTTTTATAACATGCTCCAGAAATAAATTTGATTTGATTTGAAAAAAAGGGTTTAGTAAGTTCCAGGACAAACAAGAGGAAGCAGTGAATTTGGGAGAATTTTTCTTCTTTTACTCTTTGTTTTAACTTCAAAAAAAGGCTCAAATCAATTCTCAGAATAGTTGGCAATAAATTTAATAGTTGACAATTGATCAATTATTCAATTAATTGCTACAATCTGTCATTAAAGATGATCAAACCAATGTTGATTTTAATGGAAAGTTTAGGTGCCCTTAAAAGAGACTTAACTAGGGGCACAATTATAACCTATAGGAAAAATAAAATGTCTTAACTAAATTTTTAATCAGTTCTGTTAACGAGGGTTTCTATTACTCAAACATAATAGACATGTTGGTTTATCTGCTGGTCAGAAGTAACAGGAAAATACACAGATTTTTGCCAAATAAGGCACCACAGTGGGGAGCCCCACTGTCGTAACCACAAAATCTGGATGCAGTCACCACAAACCAAACCCTAAATAAAGATTTCTAACACTGAAGGACACATTTGTTAAAAGCTGAAACCCTAATAAATTACATGTTTAGATTTTATTAATTATTCTCCCAATTTATTCAATCATTTGCCTGAAAAAAGCCTCCCACAAGGTCTGTGTGCCTCCAGGATCTGATCATCCAGTTCAAGCACAAGCACAAACCACAAAAACAGGAAATTTAAATAATTTTAGTCATTCTATATTTTAAATTCAAATTCATATTCTGAAGCAACCACCAAAATATGAGTAGACCTGAAACAATTATGTTCAAAAGAGACGAAAGTCTATTAATTCTGTGATTGCAGCTGCTTAAATGTAAATATTTTTTGGTTTCTCTCCTCCTCTATGACAGTAAACTAAATAGCTTTGGGTTGTGAACGAAACAAGAACAGAACATCTTGGTCTTTGTGAAACATTGATGGGCATTTTTTACCATTCTCTAAGATTTAAAAGAATCAAACAACTTATCGATTAATCAAGAAAATAGTGAAAGTTAGTGTTAGCTGCAGGCCTATTGGAAACTACCGTTTTAATCTGTAACTATAAGTCATATCTTAAAAGCTTGTCATATTATCCACTGTATCAAATACCTTTCTAAAGAAATAGTAGAAAGCACAATATTCCCCTATGGAATGCGGAGTGAAGGATATAGTAGCAGAAAATGGAAATAATCAAAGTATATGTGTCTTTACAACCAATATTCGTCATCTTAGGTTTTGGGAAATACAGATCAACACAATTTCACAATTTTCTGGCATTGTATAGACCAAACAGCTAATTTATCAGTACAGAAAATTATCAACAATGGAAAATCAGTTGCAGTCCTTAACGTGAACAATGTGAAGTATCGTGAAGTGAACGGACAAAATGGATCATGGAGGCCTCAAACCCATTTTCACTTAATTCATTTTGATGGTGGGGCTTGAACAAAGGACCGCAAAGCATTGCACAATTCCCCCAGGCCAAGATAAAGACATTTACATCATAAACTGATAAGCTGAACACTACAGCAATGCCTCTGACAGGCTTCTCCCTTATCTTCAGCTTATCAAACACAAATATATGTTGTAGATCATGAACACAGACCTACTGTGTAAGTGTGCTGTTTCATCAGGGATAACAAATTAGAAATCTAAAGGTGAATACATATTTGAAACAAGGTCAGCACGCCTAAGAGCCTCACTACATGATATGACATTATACTGTGAATTGGTACAGTCATAAAAAGGTAAGACATTTTCTGCATAACCTGACAAATTGGTGCAGAAAAATCAGACAGAAAGCAGAAACTGTTTAAAATTTGCTGGAGTAGGATGCGTACACCTTGGTAAATATATGTGAAACATTATTTTTGCTGCTTTAAATACTGTAAAAGTAGTTTTACTGCTAGGGTCAAACGTTGTAAAGGACCAAATGACCATTTACCAGAGTACAGGTTTTTAATGTAGACATTGTTTACTTCCTGTTTTTAGGGTTAACATGTACATTAATACCTTTTTAGGGTTTGCCTAGTTATCTGTAATTGGACAGTGACTTGTTCAAACTGTTTAAAACCGTTTAGCTAACCTACCCTGGAACGGTTAGCGTGTTGTCCACAGTTTGACAGCCAAACACAGCAGCTCGAGCGCACACTTTCCAGGTCCGTCCCGTCACGTGCAGAACCCTACGAACAGGTAAACCGACAGAAGACACTCAGCAGCAGCTCACACTCACAGATTCGGTTCATACTCTCGGCTCCTGTCTGCTGCAACCCCGCTCCGTTACCGGTCGGACTTACCGGAACTCTCCCGGTTTCCTCCGCAGCCTCTCGTGCACTAAGTGAAAGTGAGTCCTGAGCGCGAGCCGGACGGACGCAGCTGAGCGAGTCGCGCGCTCTCATCCCTCTGGTGCTGACCTGCGATACGCCGGCCGGTGACGTCAGCGCGCACACACCGCGGTTGCGTCAGAGAGCGAAGAAAAACATGTGTTTAGTTGTTTTTGTTGAACCTGTTGAACTCAAGTCTCACATTTGGACCAAAACTGGGAGAAATAATTGGTGAGGTGTTTTAAATAGTACAAATGAGTGGACCCCTAATACAGTAACATACTAACGTACTATAGCTACATATACTGATATATATTTTTTTCTTTTTTTGCCAGAAACACTAAATTACATCCCCTAAAGTGTAAAGTCTCACAAGTTACAATAATAACTACAATCAAAGTTCTGATAGTTAAATCCCCTCAGCCCATGAATGCCCCCTCAGACAGGCTCCTGTATCTCTGCATGCTGCTGGCAGCTACTGTCATGTTAATGTGCTCTGGCAGTAGGACTCCACTGGTGATGCAAATGAAGCCATTGTGATACTGAAGACAGAGACACATACATGAACACACTCCTCAGGAGGTGACTCACTTTGACAGCGACTCCTTCATCCTGTAAAACCTGTGAGCTCGGATCTCTGAGCAGCAGCCACAGAGGAGATAACACTGTTAAAACTTTTACAAATTGATCAGCTTTATTGACAGAAACAGGGCAAGTGAGCTGTGCAGTATCACTCGACTCTAAATGGAATCCCCCCACAGTAATCAGATTACTTCTCAGTCGAACAGTATGATATTTGTTCTGATGTCAGATGAAAAACTAACAATTTACTATGTTAAAAACTCAGGCCATGCTGTGTGAAGTTGATGCCAAAGTTCTGAGAAGATGTTCTGTCATTCTTCAGACTGTTTATTGCAGCTGCTCCTTGCTGGAGGGGTTGTGTTGCTCTGTCTTAGCCTTTTGAAACACCCCAAAGTTGTTTTACTGAATTCAAGTCAGGCGACATGACACCCTTGTCTAGGTCATAGTTTTCTCTTTGTTTTTTATAGACTCTTATGTGATTTGGATCATTATCATGCTGGAATATTCCTCTTCTGTGAAGTTTCTGCAGACTAGGAGTCATCTTGTCAGCCAGTATTCTGGTTTATCCACAGACATTCATGGTGCATCTACGTATGTCATCCCCTCAACACCTTCTGTACCCAGTCAGCCCCATAGCTTCACACTCCCACCTCTGTGCTTCACTGTCAGGACTATGCATTAGTCCAGATTCACACCAAACATGCTGGACCCCATCTAGGCTTATCAGATTTATCTTGGTATCATCTTACTGAAAAATGTGTTCTCAATATTCATCAGGCTTCTTTTAATCTTTTGTCTGAATTGTCACAGAAACTCTGATGTCCATTCTTAAGCCCTGTCTGCTCACAGCTTGACTGAGAAAGTAGTGCTCTGTCTGTGGTGTTACTTCAGGAGGATGACTACTCCAGCTCGGACTGGTGGTACTATGGCTCCTTTTAGACCTCCTGATTACTGCTGCAGCTGTGTTTCAGAGGTTTTCAGTGGCTCGCTGATCTTCATGTATCCTCTTCCATCTTTGTTAAGCCTCACAATCTGTTTTCTTTTTCAATTCTTGGAGTCATGATGCAGACATGCAAACAGTCCACAGGTCCAAAACTGAGGAAGGTCTACTGTTCACAACACTTTTTCATCTGAGGACACACTCTGCTGTTCAACTCGGATAAAATACAAACACTATAAAGTGTACAATTTTGAATAATTTGACATTTAAATGTTTTTACACAGGGGTGCATTCACTTCTGTTGTATATTGTATTAAGCACTTTCCCAAAACTATTTACAAAGTGATTTCTAAAGATAAAAAACCTAAAACTGTCAGATAAATATAGGGTCAAATGTGAAATAAAATAGAAATAGATGTGAATTAGAGTGTGCTTGGTTGTTTGTCTCTACATGTAGCCTGTGATAGGCTGGTGACCTGTTCAGGGTGTCTCCTGCCTTTGCCCGAGTCAGCTGGGATAGACTCCAGCCCCCCCGTGACCCTACAGAGGATTAAGTGATGTATATAGGATGTATGGATGGATGGATAGAAATAGGGTTTAAACATAAGTGCTTTAAAATATACGCACAACAAAAAGAGAGCAGCAAAAATATATTTAAAGGCACTCTGTGGCATTTTCAAGTAAACAAACAAACAAAAGTCATGTTTTAACCATAATTTGTATGCATCCCTGAGGTCTAACATGCATTTCTTCTTGGACATTTACATATCTCTTTCCAGTTATGAATTGTTTACATCAGTGTTTTCTTCTTCTTCACGGTCTTTGCTGGTGCATTGCTCCACCCCTTCTTTTATTTTTTTTTTGTTGGTTTGTTTGTTATTTAGCCAGTTTAACGATATAGTGTGTAGTTTTGTGACCCAATATATGAAACAGAAATCAAAATAACAAACAACTACATTTGTTTTGGTGTTAATCGGAGAGCATAAATGATCACCTATGGGTGAGATTCAAGCTACGTCCTTCTGTTATGAGAGCAAGAAGACAGAGGAGCCTTTAATGCAAAATCTCCTCTGTAATCATATTTTACAGATTTTAATAGATAAATAGATAAATACTGTCAGGCAGAAGTCTGAACTAATATAAGAAGGGAAGTTCAAGTACTTCTTCTCCACTGCTGCTGTTGAAAGTACAATTTCTAAGTACACTTAACAACTGTACTGTTTCTGTCACTTCTAAGCAGGGACATGTAAACTGTTCCTAAACATTTTCAGGGCAAATTAATATTTTGCAGGGAGAAATTTGTCCAAACAGATCAGAATCCAACACATTTCTGCTGCAGAGTCCACGATTCAGTGTGTCTGATCTCCTGGACTCTGTTTAGATAAGACGTGACGTGTTGTTCCACATTTATATGTTCTGTTCAGTGCCAGATGTGCTGTATTCATGGCATCGCTGTGAAACAGAGCCATAAATGCCAACCTTTGTCCCGCTGACACCTATTACACAAACGTAATTTACTCCTCATCCAAGATATATTAAAAAAAAAATCTCCAGGAAATTGCTGGGAGGAGCATTCTGGTCCTTTACTTTAATGTGAAAGTTCCAACACCTCATACAGTTCAGAGCTTTCTCTGTCGCTGCTCCAACCCTCTGGATCTCTCTCCCACTGCCCATCTGAGACTGCTCAGACCTGCACACATTCAGATTAGTCATAAAAACTCACCTCTACCAAACTGCTTTTAATGTTTAACTATTTTATGCTTTTATACCAGCTTTTATTCTTTTTGTTGTTTATATAAAGTGTCTTTGTCCTGCAAAAGATCATCAGCAAAATGTGTTTAGAGTATAAAAAGTAAAAGTGCTCATCCCCTGTGACTCATAAATGATGATAGATGACAGTATTACATTGTTAATATTGAAGCATCAGTGTACAAACAGCAGCACAGTCAGTCAAGCATCATCAAAATAAAAATAATAATAATGATAACTTAACCTTTATTTATCCCCTTGGGGAAATTCATCTCTGCATGTAACCCATCCTATACACATTATATATTAGGAGCAGAGGGCTGGTGCAGTGTCTGGGGAGTAGTCAGGGGTTAAGGGCCTTGCTCAAGGGCCCAACAGTGGCCACAGAGGGGGTTCAAACCTCTGGCCTTCTAATCAGTAGCCCAGGCCTTAACCTGTTCCACCACCACTACCTACCAAAATGCTGTGACAGTTCACTCATTAATCAGCTGACAGAAGATCAATCAGCCACTAATTTCATCATCCTGTCAGTTGTTTGTCACGCAAAAACAATCCAGAACTTCAAATGATGGGTTCATGGTCTCTCTGAAAATGGCTTCAATGCAAATGGGATTTCAGTTTGGGACACAGATAGAAGTCAGACGGAGCAGGTCGGGTGAGTCGGGTTCATGGAGCAACAGTTCAAAGCCACATCTGGCTGCTTCTATCACCTGTGCTGTGTGGTTAGATGCATTGTCGTGGAGCAACAGCAGCCAGCTCAAAGTTTTCATCAGTTTTTTTCCTTTGATTGCATCAGACATTTGACCTTTTTCAATACAGTTATGCCCCAAAATTGGAATTACATCCTTGTTTTTGGGTGAGGCAGAGGACTTTTTTATGTAACCTTGTATTTTATGAACTCACAAGGTCTGAAAGGGTCTGAAGATAAAAATTCTTAATTTTAAGTTGAGTTCAGCTCAGCAAAATGTGTAAGCCAGTGACAAAAGTTCATTTCATTAAAGTCCTGTAACGATGCAGTTAATTTCCATTTGCTCAATCAAGCACTGAATAAAATCTTAATGTGCAAATCTATAAATGTAGATTGCTTTTAAACTGTTTTCAATTTTAACTTTTTTTTTAAAGAACACATAAAAACAAGTAAAATTAATTAATTTACATGTTAACAAGAAAAAAGATTGTCAAAACTACAATGTCCACATTAAAAATCTGCTACAAGTATCATTAGTTTACTGATATTTGTGGTTATCTTCAACAGGTTTTTTATGGCATCCTTGCAGCCAAATTTTCTTATGTATTTTTTATTCTACAGAATTTTTTTTACAGTGTAAATATTTAATACTATCCTTGCTGAGACAACACACATGATGTAGTAAATTTCAACTCACCTGAGGCAAACTCTAAACAGCAACAAGCACATATGAGAGTCACGCGTCACGCCGTGCTGAGATCAGAGATGGGAGTAAGGTGCACTCTGCATTGTCAGTTTATTGGTTCACACACTGATTACATCTGATCACATTTTAATATTGATAATCATCGTCAGTAGAAGTATAATAAATAAAAAATACAAATAAAACAGAAAAAAGCTTCGTTGTACATACAGCAGTCACGTCCTGATCGCTCACCTGAACTGAGGAAAACCAATCATGGGGCTCCTTCACATCAGCTCAAACAGTCTTATCAGCTGCTTCCTTATAAACATTACACAGCGGCCAAATACTAATTAATGGAAGAAGGAGGCTTTCCAAAGAGGACGGTGACTCTGAGTGAGCAGTAATCTGATCAAGGAACTGATACAATTAGTGTTTGGCCTGGATGGGAAGGAGGACTCATGCTTCTAACCTAATGCCCTGTTTGAAGGTTTTAAAAATACACAACCTGCAAAGTGTGTCTGGTAATAATTCACTCCCTCGAGTTTGTTAAAGTCTTAATGTAATCTGACTGTTTTACAGCTCCTTATCTTTAGTCACAAAATCCCATCCTTATACACACAAAAATGCAAAACACCAGATCAGTCATCTCATATTAGAATGAATTTACATCTGTTTTCACGTTTTATTCAACACTTATTTTCCCAGTTTGAACAGGTTTTGAGTCTTTGTATCTTAATTCAGCTGGTCGTTTTAATGCTGTTTCACATGTCAAAGTGCAAAACTAATCAATGTAACAGGAGTTACATTCAAGTGTGAATGCTCATTATGCCAGTGTGGCCACACATTTCAAATGTACAGAAGCTGCTTGTTGTATTTTCTATGATTAAACTTTAAATTGATGTGAGTATGTAAGGTTCGATTGTACAGACATGGCGTCTAAATATTAAAGGAACAGTCCCCCTCCACTTCTATGGTTGCAACACACAAAAATGAGTTCTACCTAGTTTCTTAGTACCTTTTCCATCCCGTTTCTCAGTGATTTTACTGCTATGGTGAGTTACTGTTTTTAAATCACACTTCTTTTAACCTTTGAAGGCTTTTTTCCCTGTTTAACTGACACATAAGTCTGTTTTTGGGGAGTTTTTGCAATATTGCAAGCCATTGTCTTTATGATTTGCAGATGAATTGTTTACAGCATCAGAAAGTGGTGACAACATGTCCACCACAAGTACAGACCTAGAGTTCTGTGTGGCGGATCTACCGAAATCTGAAATAGAGGAAAGTAGCAAACACTCACATTAAAGAGGCTGGATTTTTGCTTTTAAATTAAAAATCAAATCCCATTTTACTCGTTTTGTGTGCTGCGTTGGAGCTGTAGCATTTTAGTTTTGCACACTGTTGTAAAAACGGAGCCAGAGCAATCAGAAAAAACTGGAAATGCCCATTGAAATGAAGCAGCTTAAGGCCTGAGACAGCCGCATGTATTTATCTTCTCAGACTCCAAGTGCAAAAGTCAGCTGTGGTATTTGCGTTTCAGACCCCACAGCTGCAATCCTCAGCTGAGCAGAGGTTACACTAACCAGGGCTGCAGCGAACTTTAAAGACACTGAGGTCATGTCCTGAGTATGTTTCTGGAGGTGTTTACATTCTATTTGCTGTAAGTGGACATATTACCGCTTCATTTCAGTCATTTTTATACCTAAAACACTAAACAAAAGCTGTTTTGTTTACTCAGCAATATTTTGCAGAGTCAGTTTTCATCAAACACCAGGCCTCTCCAATTTTCAAATTACACATAGATGTTTTAGGACACATAAAAAACCTACTTGTACTAATAATGTGTGTCTAACACTGTTCTTCTTTTAAAAAGGTCTGTTTACTTGTTGAATCCTTAAGCTTTCAGCATTTTTTTCCACTTAACAAAGCTTGTAACTTAGTATGTCACAATTGTGACTTGGTAACGACAATTCAGATTTTCTTTCCAATAATTTCAGCATAATATCTGATAACTGTGACCAAATCTATCACGATCCTGACTTAGTGACTCCTAGCTCAGATTTACTTTCAGATAACTATGACTTAGTATCACGTGATTGTGACAGAGTCCGTCATGATTCTGACCTAGTTTCCAATTATTTTGATATTTCTATCTCATGATTACGAATAAGTATGTCCTAATCTTGATTTACTAACTCAGACTTCTGACTTAGTTCCTAATAATTTGGACTCAGTATATCATGATTATGACTAAGTATGTCATAATCCTGATTTACTAACTCGGTTCTTAATAATTTGGACTTAGTGTCTCATCACTGTGACTTAGTATGTCATAATCCTGATGTAGTAATTCATAATTCTGACTTAGTTCCTAATAATTTTGACTTAATATATCATGATTACGACTAAGTATCTCATAATCCTAATTTACTAACTCAGAATTCAGACTTTGTTTCTAATAATTTGGACTTAAATGTCTCATCATTGTGACTTTCTATGTCATAACCCTGACGTATTAGTTCATAATTCTGATTTAGTTTCCAAAAATTCTGACTTAGTTTCTTGTGATTGTGACAAAGTATCTCATAATCCTGACTTAGTAACTATCACTCTGACTTAGTTTCCAATAATTAGCTTTTGTAAATAAGCAACTGGAGTTTGTATGACAGGACTGAAAAAATGTGATTCTAAAAAATTTAAATTTTGTCTCGGCTCAAACAGACATTTGTTAAGTCATTGTTTTGACTTGGCATCTTGGTTGATGTAATTCTCTTACTTCTCACTGGCTAAATGCTAATTACTAGAATGTAAGAAAAATGGAAATGTCATTAAACTGAAAAAAGGACTGGTAGATACATGGTTCTATATGGGCAGAGGCTTAAACAGACAATAAAACTAAAGTAAATAAATAAAATGAGACTACTGTTGGTGTTGAGACGCTTTGAACGAGGGCCGTCACTGATCAGAGATTCACTAGATGAGTACCGAGGCCAAAAGAATTCATGGTAATGACATTATCATGATTGCATCCCTGTACTGCATGTCAGTCCTGTGTTTCAGTCTAACCAGACAGTTGCTGGTGCTGAATTATTATTCATCATCTGTGTATTACTGGCATGACATCTATATTTCCTACTGAGACACTCCTTATGACCTTAGTGTTTCTAAAATCTTGGCTGCGCTTATCTGATACCAACACTTTGTTTAGCTTTTAAACATAAAAAGCATCTTTAAGTCTTGACATGTTCATATTGAGATGCAAAAAAAAATTCTAAATTAAGAACCAAATACCTGGTGTTGATTCGGAGCCAAAATTTCTGTTTAAAAAAGGCATCGTCTGTCATGATTCTCACCAACACCCTCACATACTACACTGTCATATCAACACAAAAATAGTTTATGCACTTACAAAGCCCAGAAAATAGAGGCGACAGATTATAGCTCACCAGCAGCTCAGTCCGAAAAAGAGAAAAAACAACAAAAAAGTACGATAACACCCAACTTACCAAAGTATTAACTTGGAATATCATGCAATTAAATACCGTCTACAGCATAATTGTAGTTAAGTCACCACGACGAAACTGGAAATTTACATAAACAGCGGGATACTATAATTTCAACCATTTCAGTAGTTAACTTGCAAGGTTCGGTACACAGAGAATCAGTTAAGAACGACAGTAATATCTTAGCATGCTGCATGGTTTTCACTGTCTCACAGAGCGGCTCAGAGGGGTCCAGCAACACACGGAGGCGTCGGTTCAGGGTCAACTACACTCCAGAGAAAGAGGTAAAAACAACAAAAAAAATAAAAGCTCCATTGAATAACAAAACAAAACACATAATTAAATACACCCACTGGTCTCCCTCTGTGAGACACGTGGGGCTGTTTGTTCATTTCACACAGGCAGCCTTAGTCGTGCAGAAAAACAGCCACGGATAGGAATACAGGTCATGCTCGTCATAAAAAAGAAGAAGAAGAAAGGCTCAAAAGGGCTAATAAATATACTGTACAGTTTCAAGAGCACAACGATAGACTGCAGCCATAATAATACTAGAAGTAAGGAACAATAACTTTATGTTTGAGGAGAAGTAAAAGGGTGAATCTTCAACAGGGAGGTGCCACACTGAGGATGTGCAGCACAGGGTGGAGGACAGGCGTGTCCTGGCGTGCTGCAGCAGCCACACACGAGACACAGGCTAAAAGAGTTTTCTTGTTGTAGCTGATATTCCCTCTGCTGTCGTGAGGGTTTGGCGATGGGAGTCAGAGAGAGAGAGAGAAGAGCAAGGTGAGTGTTCAGAGTGAGGCAGGACGACCACCATCCCAGAATCCCTTAGGCCACCCTCCATCCACCTGCACCTCTCTCTCAGCGCCAGTTCTGTCTCCTGGATCATCCACTCGTTCCTTTTCTGCTCCTCCAAACAGCTGCAAAGAAAAAACAAAGGTTAACTGGAGACAGCAAGCTCATTAGGAGTTACAGTCACTTGTTCACACCCCATAAGGGATACTGAGGATGTCCCAGTTAAGTTTTTTTTGCCACTGATCCAACCTGATTCATTTATTATTTAGCTTCTGCCAATACTGAGTACCAATCTGATACCATTTTCCTATAATACACACTTAAAGTACATTAGAGTTACTCAGTCCCATGTATATGCTTCACAACTGAACAACTCTGCAACACATTACAAAAAAAACTGCATTTCTGCATTCAACCTGTTTCTTGATGTTTCATAGGTTGTCATGAGTCCTGCTATAAAGCCCTGTAGGACCCTGTTTGATATGTATGGAAGCGAATATGGACCAAAAATCAATTTGAAATGTATTAACCAAAATGCCTTTTCATTTTCAGAAAATGAATAATAAATCATCTAAAGTTTAGATGATTTATTATTGTTTATTTATTATTATGCATTTTCATTTTCTTCTTCGAGACTGCTCATTGTGTCGCTTCATTAAAACGAAAAAGAAAAGGACTTTTAAGATTAAAGTTTCAAAAGATGCCCTAGAAAATAGTTACCAAAATTCGATTTGAAATGTCAAACATTAAAAAATTAAAATGCAATAGCAGGAATGCTTTTTTATGGGCATGAAAACGAAAAAGCAATCTCCTCTTTGTTTTCTTTTTAGTTGTGTCATAAAATGTGCAAATTAAACAAGAAAATGAAAAGGCATTTCTGCTAATGAATTTTAATTTTCAAATTTGACATTCTGAATTTAATTTTGGTAACTATTTGCAGGGGCGTGTTTTGAAAATGAAATGTTTAACATCCCTTTCTTTTTTTGTTTTAATTAAATCACAGAAAAAGCAGTCTTGAAGAAGAAAATGAAAATGCAGTTGAGATGATTTATTATTCATTTTATTTATGAGTTAAAAATACAGCTTTATTCTGAAAATGAAAAAGCATTACTGTTAATACATTTCAAATAGATTTTTGGTCCATATTCGCTTCCTTAGAGTAGTGTAGAATGTACTGTGGCTCCACAAGTTGCAGAAGATGTAGACAACCTGTATTCTGTACATGTAATTAGAAAAAAGTGTTGTAGATTAGCTGTAGTTCCTGGTTGTTCCATCACTTCTTGTATCCCATGTGTATGTCCTACCTTAGCGACTCATATCATGTGTCCATTGGCTGTGCTCAATTTGTGATAACAATCAATCCATTATTGTTTGATAACAGGGCTGATTTTTTTGGAAAAGTTTTTAAAAAATACAGCCCTAGTTATCTTTGACATTATAAGGACCACCCACCCATGCTGTACCTTGTTTTTTTCATAACAGTCTTGGCCACCAAGATCTTCCATCATTTCATATAATAATACTTGCAGATTTTCTGTATTAGCCTTAATACTGAAGAAACATCATTCTAAAATTAGAGGTTTCACATGTATCTAACCATAGCATGAGTCCATTGAAATTAATCAGTACCTCCCACCTGACCTCCTCAGAATCAACTGATTTGTTGTGCAATAACTTCACTATATTTAACGAAGCCCTGCAAAATGTTACCTACACACTAAGAATATTTTCAGAGCTACGGACCGTTGAAGTGCATAGGTGCTGATTTTGAATTTTTTACACTTTTAAATTTGTGTTACTTTGTCAAGTGATTTTGAGCCCTTGTAACTTCATACGTACAGAGCATACACACATTTAACCAGTTACCAATGTAGGAGAAACATTTCATGTATCTAAACAAATCAAAATTTCGACCAAACCCATGAACTTCAACGACCTGTAACTCTGAAAATATTTATAGTACGAAGGTAAACCTTTGCATGGCTTCATTATATATACTATATATACTATACTATCATACTATACTATACTATACTCATGTTCAGTCTGTGCTGAGGGTGAACGTTGTGTTTGCTGTACCTCAAGCCTGCATTGGGGCAGCAGGGGCTCCTGAGCAGTGGAAGTGGACGTTCTGCCACCGACTCTCCCTGCGGTGCCATACCCTAGTCTCTTCTGATTGGCTGGAGCGGGGGCGGCCCTGTCCGTCTACAAACTGCGTAAGGCGGATGTAGGCGATGCATGCGGCGTCGTCTCCAATCATGTGCACGTGAGGGTTGAGGATGGTAGTGTGGATGGGTTTGCTGTTCTTGGAGAGGACTGGTGGGGAAAGATGTGAGATGCAGATGCTCAACCTACACATAGTACATAATATAAACAGCAACAACAGTTTGAAGTGCAGTCTTACGATTGTCAAAGTAAAATCTGTGGAAGTCCATTCCCTCCACCAGGTTACCCAGACCCTCGGGCTCAAACGAGGTCAGACCAGGGTCGCAGATCTTCCTGCACAAACATGATACCTTTAAATATCATGGTTTGAAATGCAAATCAGGTTTTAAAACTGGCATATGCACGTATGCATACCTCCTGAAAAACTATTACAATGTATGGCATTATTTAAACAATTCTGTAACAATTACAATTAAAATCCAAGTTGGTATAGTGTTGACTTGGTATGTCATGAATTTGTATAACTGTGACTTAGGTTTAAGTTTTGAGTTTCTGTTTAAGTATCTGAACTTAATCTGGACTTTGTAAATCATGAGTTTTGCATTTTCTGACTCAAACTTTTGACCTCTTCTTGTGTTGTTTTGGGTTCCCCTGTGTTTGTTTATATGTATTTTTCATATGTTTTTATTATTTCTTTGTGGAAACGGGCTTTCATCACTGTGGACACACTTCAACCAGCCCTCCCCCCTCTCTCACAGCGTTATTCTTAATTATATGGTGAGTAGAGAGAGAGGGGGGGAGGAGGATAAAACAATGACTGTAATTACTCTTTAATCTTTTAATACAACACATTTGTATGTCAATCAGATTAATGGCTCCCTGTGGCTGATGGAGAGCGTTAATACCCACATTAAAGGCCAAAAGTGCACTTTTCCTGCAGCTGTTTGAAGACCTTTATGGAACAAGAAAGAATGAGTGATGGACTCACGCGTAAGCCTCGAAGTCTCCATTGTTGACGGCTTCGATAAGCTGCTCTGTGATCTTTATGATCTCCTGTTTGCGAGCTGCAGAGAGGAAACACAGTGTATCCCAAGTTACCCTCATCACGAAGCCACAGCACAAGCATGGATGCGAAACTCAAGTGATGGCATTTTAAAAACTCACTCACAAACACTGGAGGTTGAATGCAGCTCAGCTCAGACTCACCTAAGAGCTTGTCACTCATTGCAAGTCTTATCAGTCATCACTCTTTTATCCGGGATTCACAGTGAAATCTCCTCCCTGCTACATAACTTCACTACTAACGTCGTCCCCTACATAACCCCTAAAAAAATAATCTTCCTGCTCCATCTAGGTGCTGGGTATCTCTCTACCTCCATCCATCATCCATCATTTCTGTTGTGTGCATGTGAGGCTGCTTGAGCTCATCACGCTATTCTTGTCCCAGCCCTTCAGATGAGATTTACTGTGTCCTTCTACCCTCGCTTCCTCCCGACACTGAGAGGAAGGCTTAGCTCGCTCTGATCGTCCCTCTCACGCCCTCCCTCTCTCTCTCTCTCTCTCTCTCTCTCAGTCTCTCTCTCTCTCTGTCTGTGTATGTTGTTCATTTATATTCCATCCATGTGGGTCATTCCATATATAATCAACCAAATCTGAAAAAAGTTCTCACCTGACTCCATCAGAATCAGCTGATTTTTCAAGTACAATAAATCTAGTATATTAAAGAAGTGCAAAGTTTTACTATGTACTGAAATAGAAAAATTCAGCATGGCTTCATTAAAAGTACTTAAAGTCATTGTAAATAAAAAATCAGCTGATTCTGAGGGGGTCGGGTGGGAAGGACCCATCATGGATACGTCTCCCCACTTTGTATACCTGCTCTCTTCTCTCAGAGTTCCATGTCACATCAGTTCTGTAAAAGCAGCAACAACAAAATGTAAAAACTCTTCATTCATACAGATACTCAAAGGGCCAGTTCCCTCTAACTGCAGTCATCTCTTAGATAACTCTAGCGGTGTACAGACAGTTTAGGGGTTTTATTTGACCAGGTTTTCCAATATATCAATAAGACTTACCTCCCCTTGAATAAAACAGAGATTTTCTGGATTTTTTGGTTATGCTGCTTTCCATATGAAGTCCTTTTCAAACATGGGATTAGTAAGTAAGCTGCTTCATCACTGTGTTAATAAAGTGATTACATTCTCTTATTCAGACATAAGTCACTTTAATGATGCTTACAGCTTCATATTCATACCATATTTGTCATTGGACAGAACATCATGTGACATGATGCATAATAAGAGACCAATGGACAAAAGGCTGAATCTAAATCTGCTGTGTAACAACTGATTTAACTGCAGCTGATAAACTGAGACTCTGACTGACACCTCACCTGTCTGATGGAAAAAAAGTTCACATTGCTGCCCTCAGGACGGCATTACGGGTCAATCAAAACATGCAGCACCAGATTCAGGAACACTTTCTACCCTCAAGCTGTCACTATCCCGAACAACACACTGCAACTTTACAATACAGCACTTTACTATAGACACAACTGTGCAATATTGAAATGACTGCAATTCATACGATGGCAGTGTGAGTGTAGTGAACAGTGTCTGTGTGAGAGTATGTGTGTGCAAAATGTGTGGTATTTTAATATATTTCTACTTGGTTTTTTCCACTTTTTAATATTTTTCTACTCTAATATATTCATCGAGCCTGGTGCACTTAAATTTCGTTGTATGTTCATACAGTGGCAATAAAGAATCGGAATCACTGCACAGAGGACTTTGTGAGTTCTTCCTCTATTTCTAGCCATTGTTGTGATGTTTTCATTCAGGACTTCATATTGTGAGACCACAATTTGGAAAAATGGAACAGGAGCACAAAAAAAGCCAGAAACTGCTTGGAGTGATGAAGGTCAACATGGAGGCAGCAGTTCACTGCGGTAGCTGCCTGAGGTGGAGTTAGATCAACACTTTCATACACTATTGGGTACGTGAACCTGTTTTGTAGATTCCTGTGCCCCTGAAGGCAAACAGAAATTTTAAGTGTGTATGAAGCTCTCATACACGGACGACATTTCTGAGATTTCTTTACTCCTAGCCACAGCTGTGCTGTTTCCATAGAGATGCTGGACTTTATATTGCAGTTAAAATGAGCCCACAGTGAGGGAAAATGTGACAGGAGCAAAAAAAAAAAAAACACCCAGAAACTGAACAGAGTTAAATATTTGGTATAATAACTGCATAAATTCTGTGATACATGATACAAAGCTCTAAAAGACTATTTGAGAGCAACATGAAGCCTGACCCAGCATTAGTGTGATCAAGTGATCCTACCTTTCACATCTTCATCCTCAATAGTGGTGTTGCTGCTGTCAGATGATTCCTGCAAAGTACAGAAACAAATTTGCTGATCACCAACAAACAAAGACAGAACACACTGACACGTATGTACTCACGAATGCATGCACACACTCATATTTCTGCCATCAAATCTACAACACGGCTCCATCTTCACATCACGATTTTGCCAAAAGTACAAAACACAACGTGTGCCTCTGCAGCACTCGGGCACAATCCCATGTGTGGATTGAGCTGCCTCCGTGTAGACGGACACACACGACTGTACAGCACACAACATTTAGCCACCACTGTTACACACAGTCCGAACAGTGGCATTACTCTGGTGGCATTCATGGACTGCTCAGGAACACTGAGCTCCATCTATCTGAACACAGAGGGGCATCATAGGACAACGAAACACCTCACAGGACTCACAGCTGCAGCATCTAACACTCTCCCCGACTCTCCCATGCACAAGTACACAAAAAGGTACACAGAGATATCCAACAAAATACAAAAATCCTGCAGAAATACAGCTTAGCCCACACAGATAGGAGTGAAGACGAGAATGACAGATGGAATAAAAGTTCAGGAAATGAAGAGATGGAGGGAGGGGAGGAGGATGTACCTTGATCCCATCTATTGGATTATGGATAACAGTAGTCTGAGGCTCCTGGAAGAAGAATGGAGAGAAAAGAGAAAGTGGGTGGGCAGATGAATGGAGATAAACAGGGGAGTGTTTTGTGATGACACAATGAGAGATTGAGGGGAAGATCAGTACAGAGTGGGATAGAGCGACACGTATAAATAGGGATAAAGATTAGAAAGAGTTAATGAATGGTTGTACAAGTATCTCAAGGAAGCCATCAGTATGAATGATTATTAAACTCTCTCTCACACACATCAGTCACTTTAGTGCATAAAAATGTAAGCAACCACATATAATAGGGATGTCCCAATCAAGTTTTTGTGTCCTTCATCTAAGTAATTTAATATTTAGTGTCTGCAAATACTAAGTACCAATCAGATTTCATTTCCCTCAATAATACACACTTTAAAGTTTTTAAGATCAACCTAATGTATGCTTGACAACTTAATGGCTGAAATGTATTGAATTACTGCATCCAAACTATACCTTGATGTTTCATAGGTGGTCATGAAAATATTTATGTTAGAAAATGTATAGTAGTTTAGCTGTAGTAGCTCTTACTGATAAACACTGCAGCGAACCGAGGCGGCAGTCACTCAGCCTAAAGGCTGTTCCGTGTAGGAAGCTAACAACGAGCCACCATGACAAAGCCTTCTGTGGTGGTTAATGCCCTCCAACCATAGCTCATATGTTTAATACTAAATAATGTCAGCTAGGACAGCAGTGCTCTATTTTATGTCATATGACTCTGCAGCCAAAATCATCTGTTCATTGCTGAAAACAATATCAGCACAGGACAAATGTTCACTGTGCTCAGTTTGTGTTATTAATTTATCAGTTATTGATTGGTAACGCTGGTTAAAAAAACTGTATACCTAACGCTCTGCTACAAATTGTGCTCTCCCTTTACGACACCTGTGTGACAGTGGACGCAAAGAAAGAAGTCTGATTAGGCTTCTACCAATACCAGTCAATTAAAAAAGCTTTGATCAGCCTTGATCTTGATCTTTAAGATCAAATTGGACCATCCCCATTATAAAATATTGGAACTTTTCTACAATACACAACACATGTCTATGAAACGTACTGTGTCACACTGACAAGTACTGAACATAGTTTTTAAAAGTCTTGTGAAATTCTCAATGAAAAGACCAAAACCAACAATGAATGTATCCCAAAGTATTGTGTCAAAAGCCTTATACAAGGTGCCGTCAGAACGCTCCCAGACAGCCCTTAAAAACTCTAAACCATATGTGATTTAAATTTGACCTCCATCACTGTCAAAGTGGAGTCATCGTGCAACAACAGGGAAGTGTTCTACTTTTAGTGCCTTTGCCTTGTTGTCAAACCTGCATAGCTCTCCACAGTGTTGTGTCAGAGTGTCCTGGCTACACCAAGAGAGAAAACAATGCTCCGACTTGTTTGCATTTCTTTAAACCAATCACAGTGGTCATAGGTGGAGCAAAGTTCTCGACGTAGCGACAGGGCTGCTGAAAAAAAGTGTGAGGGAACCGTTTTAGTGGAGCATTTTTTAAGCAGGCTAATTCACCAAATGGCCAATTTACCCAAAAAGCAAGACTTAACAAAATTTAGGTTGCTGCTTGTAGAACGTTGTTTCCCAAAGTAAAGGGGACTTTGAAAACGGTAACAAACAGATAGCGAAATGGGAATATAGGAATAACAGGTTCATACCAGACGGCTACGTTTGGTGAGTCAGACTATACCTTCCATGTCCACAAGTACGTGAGGGTCTATATGACATAAATCTCTTCATCTGCTCAAGTACTCAGACGTCTACATGCAGCCCAAAATTTGTGTCTATGTGGCGGCTCATTTTGAAGACCAGAGTATAGTCAAGGCTTTACACTGCTCCAAGTGCTCCTGCAACACTTGTAACGCTCCCTGGAATGTTTCCTGTAAACCATTGGTTAGCGCTAAACTTCCCAAAACAAGTCAAAACAGCCACATGTCAA
This sequence comes from Dascyllus trimaculatus, assembly GCA_024666655.1. Taxonomy (NCBI): domain Eukaryota; kingdom Metazoa; phylum Chordata; class Actinopteri; family Pomacentridae; genus Dascyllus; species Dascyllus trimaculatus. The sequence goes on along the minus strand of CM045460.1, from coordinate 3,942,851 downwards.
CTTGAATTTCATTATGGGGAAGAGAAATAGGTTCTGTTAAGCCAAATCTGGTGAGCAGGGCAGGTGGAGACCAATGATTGCCTTCACACTACAGCTCTTTTTTCTCTTAATGGTAGCCAGAGATTGATGCACCTCTGACCACCAGTGATGATCCTTCACATGAAGGTTGGATCACCTCTACTGCTGATTGATCTTTGTTCTCTGCTCGAGATTGAGCTCAATGCAGAAGTCACAAACAGGTCTTGGTGTTGATGACGTGGTGCTGACTTCTGAATGTATGTTGCATCCCCAATTCGCCGCTTTAAATAGTCCCCATTTAAATGTGTTTGTTTGCTGAAAGCTGTTGTAGAACAATACCAAGTCTTTTTAACTATAGAAATAAAACAATGTGGTTAATGGGTGTTTGAAAAAGTTCTATCATCAGTAGAAACTAGTGGGTTTGGAGCGCCACAGTAAAGGTTGCAAAGTACAGAAAGACGGACAAACACATTGTTGATTTAGGTCTTTTCAAGACATTTGTTGGCAATAACAATAATAATATATTAAAACACAACAGCTTATCTTACAACACACAAACCATATTAAAAAGATTCATTGTTATGTAAATCTAAAACCAGTGTAATCATGAAAAATAAAATGCACAAACATTTTAAGTTCATACAGCATAGAAAGCCTAGAAGTGCTCACAGAATAAACCACGTTTGTTTTTAAAATAACTTCTACTAAATGCAACCTCTCTTAGCTTTGTTGTTTGCGTTCTTTAGTTAAACATCTTAGACGATTTTCAGGTAATACGCCAATTTGCTTTTTTCCCAAGAGTTAGATAAGAAGACTGATCCTCCCTCATGTTCATATGCTAAATAGTTATAGCCCCACAGCCAGGAGGGCATTAGCTTAGCATAAAGCACCACAAAGCTAAAAGTAAATATCTCAGAAATGGGAGCTGCCCAGACGACAACGCTGAAAATCAAGTCATGCAGAAACTGCAGTCTCCTAAATGTCCACTTGAGGCTGGCTAGGCTTGTGGCAGCTATGTGAAGTTCAAGCGGTGTGTGCTCTCATTTGGATTAGACATCTCCACCCCTCTGTCTCTACTGTGCAAACTCTGGTTGCAATGACAGCACCAGCACAAGACTGCAGCACCTAATTCTGCCTTGCTTTGGCTTCACTTTGTACAGTGGGAAGAAGTGGTGGCGTGTCATCCATCACTACACATAGTTCATGTCATTAAGACTGAAAACTTGGAGAAACAGTTAGCCTGACTCCCACCTAACAATGCCTCTAAAGTTCATTGATTATCATGGAAGATCTCACTCTTGTATACGCATAAAGGTAAAAACGGGGACTTTCAGGAACCGTTTTTCTTGTGTAGGGAATAAACAAATAAGATACTGAGTTTGGTAACAAAGAGGCTAGCCCCTGCATCTAGTTCATGCTAAGCTAATTGTGTCTGGGTCTAGCCCAACATAACCTACAAACACATGAGTGATCTGTTCACTTAGAGGAAATGCTCACATTTGTCTGGTCTGTCCAAAGACGATACTCACACCATCAATCCGCTCAATGTAGCGATTCCACCTGTTTCTACTGGACACTAAGAGATCCCTTCCTGAGGTTCTTCCAGTGTAAGTAATGGGTGACAAAATCCACTGTACACACTATGGAGACCGACTTTATGGAAGCTGTTGTTGGCCTGCTAGCTATGCTAACTCCTGCAGGCTATAAGGACTGTTGTGCACGCGGCATAGCTAATTTTGTCAAGCACTCTGACTGCACTGTGTTTCAGATCTCAGCATCCAGTGTTTACATGAGATACATTTCAAAACACTGTTCATGACAAAACAAAGATTGTGACATTAGTTCCCCATCACGTCTACTGGGCTGCATTAGCAGAGCATGTTTTCATGGACAGTACTCAAGTCCTCACATCTCCTCGGTTCTGAAAGACTGAGAACCAAGTGTGTCGAAAACAATGTGGTTATTAACAATTAGTAATCCTAACTTCAGACAAATTAAGAAAACTCTAACCTTGACTCGTGATTTCTTTTTCTTTCTGAGAAATAGAAACTGGTGGAGGAAATAAGTAAAGTCTCCACTTGCTTCACTACTGATCCATTGTCCTGTCCACCTTAAAGTAGCACCCCCAACAAGAGAAGTTTGAACTGAAACTGAAATATTCAGCTTCAAAAAGCTTTAAAATGACAGCGGATGAAAAAACTGATCAGGATACTGAAATTAAATGTAGATCTCTCATATAATTTAGCTTGTTGTTTTGTTTTGTTTGCTTTCAATCTATATTTACTTTACTACTGTTTGTTATCAGTTGTAGTTATTAGGACACAAATTCAATCCCATAAACCTGCTGGCATGACAGCTGTTCCTTCCTCCTGCATTTCTATTATGCTGCTGCTGTTTCTAGTAACTGTCAAGACTTGCCAGCACGAAGCATGAGTCAAGTCCAGATCTCAGCATGCAGTCAGGAAACATTCCAGAGGTTTACTCTAAATGTAAAACAGCTGCTTACAGGAAAACACACACAGTCAGTGATCAGGAATTGAAAATATGGATGAATGAGTGCTTGACTGGCGAACAACAAAGGCATGATGACAGGAACTGGAGACAGGTGAGTCAGGTGATGAGGTGTGACGGAAACTGAGCAGGGCACTGATAGGAACTGTGACAATGCAGTCTTCAGTTGTGAAAACAGGGTCTTCTTGGTTAACTGGCACAGAGATGGTTCTGACCTTAGGCCTCGTAAAGTTAAGTAACAGTTCAATCTATCCATCCATCCATCCATTATCTATACACTGCTTAATCCTCTGCAGGGTCGTGGAGGGCTGGAGTCTATCCCAGCCAACTCGGGCGAAGGCTAATAGTTCAATATTTAAGAAAAAGAAAAAACTGAAATACTGTCTGGAGAATGCTGGCAGGTCATTTCCATCATTAAAACCAGTTTAGATGTGAAAAGTTTTGACTGGTAAGTTTTTACTATTATACTGCTGCTCTTTCTAAGAATGAGTCAAGTCCAGATCTCAGCATGCAGTCAGGAAACATTTCAGTGGTTTCTTCTAAATGTAAAAAAGAGGCTTAAAGGAAAACACAAACAGTCAGTGATCAGGAATTGAAAATGTGGATCAGTGAGTGCTTGATTAGCAAACAATAAAGGCATGATGACAGGAACTGGAGACAGGTGAGTCAGGTGAAACAGGAAGAGCATGTGAGGACATCTAGAGGGTGGATGAGGCTGTTGTACTCCTTAGTTGTGTAAAGAGGGTCTAACTGGCACTGAGATGGTTCTGACCTTAGGCCTCGCAAAATTGAATAATAGGTAGAAAGAAAAAACTGAAATCCTATTAAATATACATTTTGTAATTTCAGACATTCTGTAACAGTAACTTATTGTGTGGATTTACAGGTTTAAACAGAAGGAACTGCGATGTCCCTCCCAAATTATACATCGCTCCACTTTTGTGTACTTTTCTAAGCAACACATTCATACATTTTTAACAATATTTCAATCCTATAGGAGAATATACAAGATATTTTATAGGTGTCCAATACGCTACTTTGAAAACAGCAATACTCCAAATAGTTTTTCAGTTGGAACTGTAGGCAGCTTTTTGTGCTATTTACAGCTGTCTGTCCAGTTAATATAGGCTGCTCTCATCCATATAGCATGCAAGTTAGATCTGTCAATGAAAAAGGGGGAGAGAGAAACAAAGTTAGCTCCTCTACCAGAGCAGGGTGAGGATGAGCTGGTGGGCAGAGGCAGAGAGAGGTGGTTGCACATTGTTGTCATGTGGCAACAATTATTTTTCTAATACTTTCATTATTTAAATAATTAGAGTAATAAAGACCAATAAAACATCTAAATCATGTTTAAGTAATGATCACTGCAACAGAGGGTGAATTGAACTGATAGAGCATCATGTAGCTTGCATTGTGGATTTAGTGACTCTCAGATCTTTTCCAGTCTGGTCAGCTGAAGTTCTGTTCAGTCAGGCCTCAGGTCAAATAAAGAAATGCACACTGGGTTCAGGTGGGTCTGTCTGGGATGCTGTGAAGACCTCTAGCCAGTGAGAATAGTAGGAATGATTACAATGAGCAAAACCTCTGCTCTGTACTGTTTCTCTGTTAATCCTCTGTACACTAGCACAGCAGGTGGGTTTGAAAGTCTTTAAGAAGCTTCCCAGAATCAGACCACTGATCAGATAGAAAATGTAAAAAGAGAAAAAAGGTTGGGTTGTCAACTTGTGCAATATACAGTTCTACTCAGAAAATTATCTAAATGTAATTGTACGTCTCTTAAAAATTTACCAAAAATAAATCATTTGCTTGTGCAAAAAAACCCTTGAAGACTCTGCGCTACTTGGTTTGACTGAATCTCCATGACTGACTCAGTTCTGACCAACAGTCATAAATTCTGAGAGCTTTCAGGTGAACTGCAGGCAGTGTTTATACAGAGCAGAAAGGAGACGACAAGAGAGACTGAGAGGAAAATCAAACCTACTAGATCAATAGAATAAATGCAGCATGGTTCAGAAACAGTGAACAGAGGAGCAAGTTGTTGGAAGATACATGCAGCATAGAGAGAAACATCTCAGCTGAAAAGTTTGTAAAAGTTATAAAAAGGTAAATAGTAATGTTTCTTTAGTACTGGGAACACCTGTGGTCACTTGGGAAAATGATCAACATGCTGATTCCAGGCTCTTTCCATTTTTGTAAAATGAACAGTAAAGGAAAATCAACTTTCTTTTCTTCTTTTTTTTAATGAATTATGGTGTTATAACTGAGCCACGCTGCACAGACGCTCTAGATGCAGGACTCTCTCCTTCTAGCCATGGTTGCCCTGTTTCAGTAGAGGTGCAGGACTTTATATTTCAGTGAACTGTAAGCAAAAATGTGACAGGAGCAAAGAAAAACACCCAGCAGCTGCTTGAAGTTCAAAAGGGTTACGACAGGCTCAGTATTGCAAAACCTTTTGGCAAGAGAGGGAAAAAGTGCATTACAGAAATTGTTGAGCTGCTTCTTTAAAAGCTGCAAATCAAAACTGAACAAACAGTGGCAAAAAGATTGACTTGCCAAAGCTACACACACACACACCTCCCTCCTTCTATCTTTCGCACACACACACACACACACACCAACACACTCTGCATTTCAGAAGATTCATCGAGAGGTTTGGACAGACAGACGGACGGACACAGAGCTGCATACCAGCGCAGCAGAGGGGATGTTGCCTTTGGGACTGGTGACTATGCTGTTTCTCGTGCTGTTTGTCTGCGGCTGTGCAGGAAACACAAAGCGCTCCGTTAGTACAGTGGCGCCATCTGCTGGTGGTGAAGTGGGGGGGGGGGTCACTGTGTGAAAAGCTGTGTAATGCAGGTAAAAATAGCAGATCGAAGCAGAGACAGAAATAGTCTGCAGACTAAATGGGGTGCAGTAATCCAACTATGGATCCACACATTCTTGGTACAGTTTTAATTAGACAGAAAGCTTTCCTACAATTAATCATGTCAGCTCATTTCCATATGCAGTAAAAGCCACATCAGAGCTCACACACTCATTTTCATTAGCTTCCACTGGCTATGGATGCGGCTTAGCAGATGGCAAATTAAACCAATGACAGCTGTGAACCTCTGCAACATCTGTCAGACATAAAGAAACAAGCATCCATTTTGACTAACCACATTAGAATCTCTTAATGTTCCCCTCCTGAACAAACAACAACATTCAGCTGCTTCATTTCAGCAGAGGAAGGTCAGACAGCTGGAGACACACGGCGCTTATGAAAGGCTGAACAGGCCATATACACACAAACACGACAAACAACATGCTAAATATACAGCCGCTCTGACTCACACACACACACACACACACACACGTGACTCCACTGTTTCAATAACAGCATGCAGAAACACACCAATGCAGACATGATGCACAGACGTCATGCTTGAAACCAGTCAACTGTGTATTTTCTGCTCATTATTTCCCTCAGCGTGGTTCCCTGTAACTGATAGCTCCGCTGGACTGAAGAGAAAAAAGAGGAAGTTACTCTACGTCAAACCATTAGGGGCCTTCTGCTCAGCCGTCTCATCTGCCTACACCTCTTTGATCATAAACTGCAGATATTTAAAACGATATCCGACAAACTGTAAGATTTAGACCTACATAAAGTCTGACTGTAACCATCCATGGACTTATGTGCACACAAGTAGAAAGGATCTTTACCTGTGATCACACAGAATGACTCTGAAGTAAATCCACTGCTGCTACTTAAAGTCATGTTGTGATTATAAAAGCAGCAGGGATTCAGGAACGTTGTTACAGCAAGAATCGTTCCATGAAAACAACAGTTCTACCATAAACGTTAAAGCACAATCAGAAAATAAATGCACTAACTGGCATTAACAATGGTTCCTGGCAGTGACGCAATAGAAAACCCTTTCTTAGTTTTTTCAAACACATCTTGAAAGAATGCCCAAAGGCGCCTTAAAGAACCATCAGATATGGTTACTTAAGGGACCATAAGATCTCCAGCAACAATAGGTTCTTATGATGCTGTTAAAACCCCCTGATTCTATTCTGATAACAGGACTTGATCATCGTAATTGTTGAATTAAAAAAGTAAAGAACTTCCATTAGAATACATTGAATATTCTTGGTTCTTGGTAAGACAGAACAACACGCTACTAGACGCCAAATTGGGATTAGGAAAGCTCACTGTTCTCTGCTGTTTTATAGACCTAATAATAAATTGCAAATGAAAATAATCGTTAGCTGCAGCTTTCATTTCATGCTGTTTCCTGCCACCAAACCAAATAACTCCAGCAGCAATGAAGTGATCTGAAGTTCATGAAGAACCATCCCTTAAATGAAGAGGCTGAAGAGCCACAGATTCTTCTGAAGAACCACCAGTATTTTGACAGCAGATATCTGACAGTATAATAGTAAACAATAATTGTCATGATCACATAACCTGGTGGCCTTTTTCTCAGCTTACTGAATAAAACTGATTAATAAAATGCCAAATAAAAAGTAAAAAATCATCATTTCCCCGAGCCCAAACTGGTGTCTTTAAACTGCCTGTTTTGTCCAACAGACAGTCCAAGAACACAGTTTAAAACTATACCATGAGATCATTTCCGAGGTAAAGGACAGCTCCAAGAAGGCGACAGCATCAAGGTAGTTTCTGTGATAACTTATTAAGGACGAGGTGACTGCCAGCTGTGCTTTGTTGACCAGAGACTGACATATTTTTAGACTTTTCTTAATATATTTTTTTGGGGGGGAGAGTTTTTTCTGTTGGATAGCGATAGAGTGAAAGTGGGGAAGACAGGAGAGCGACACGCAGCAGAGGGTCTTGAGTCGGACTCGAACTTATGACCAATGCTAAAGGGACTGAGCTCATGTGGTACCGCCTTAACTCAGTTAGCTAAATGATGGCCTCATATTATTAGACCTATTAACAAAATGTTGAGTCTGCCTGCTGGTTTTTCTGACACATTCATGCGTGTGTAATATTCCTATTTTAATGACTCATTATTAGCTGTGGTTTTGTATTTCTCTCTGTAGCACAGTGTTCTGTCTCAGCCATGGAAATGCCAAACTACTAGCTGATGACTAAATATTCACCATTTTTGTCTGATAAATGAGTGGGGCTTTAAATAATCAGTTTATCTTTATTATTAATTGCCGGCAGAGTTTGTGATTCTGGACAAACGTTATTGATATTTGTCATATTTAGGTGGTTGGTATGTAGTAGATTAACCGTCCAGTCATGTGAGACCAAGAAAAGCAACTAAATCTCACATCTGAGGCAGAAAATTATGTTTTTGATTGTTTTTTTTTCTTTAAAAAGAATGACGGTGACACTGCGGCTGTTTGTTGACTGAATTATTTGATCCTACTGTTTTTCATTGTGGATGTGTTCTCATTATTCCTGGGTCTCCTCTAGCTGGGTGTAGCTGTGCCTGGGTCCTCTCTGATCAGGTTCAGGTAGGTCTATTTGAAATAAAGAGAGTTTCTTGAACCTAACTTCACAGTGGATGCAGCAGCAGTAGCATCTGACAAATTATATTGACCATGATTCAATAATGAATAGCTCTAAACTCAAAGAATCTGGGCTCTTAGACTGAAGCTTCAAAGCATTAGCTGACTATTGGTAAGCAGCAAATAAGGAGTAATCAAATAAGGATTACATTTTCACCACTTGGACGGGAAAATAGTCAGAAAACAAACCAAAAATAGCTTTAAAGAAAGCAGAAGCTTCCAACAGTCCCTGCAGCCACTGAGGTGACCCTGTTCATGGCATTTCTCTGGAATTAGGGCCCCACATTAGTGTCACAGAAAATCAAAGGGCAGAAACCTGCCAGCCAGTTTAAAGCATCAGATCTTCTCCTTTGAAGGTATCTGCTGTGGTGTTTATCCTTCTGGCAATCCGTCCAGAGGGATAAACAACCAAAGTCACATTTAAGGATCATCATCTAGCGCTGCTTCCTCTGTGGAGTCCTTATTTTCTGACTCCCACTCGAGGTGAGAAGAGTCGTGTAGGACCAGACCTGAAGAATGTCTCAGGAGACCCAGCATCACTGTCTGGTAACTGCTCCACTGCTGAGGGAGCCGGCTGCACTGTGAATGTTTCTGATTCATTCATGGAGAATCCACTGCAAGAAAGGACTTTTAAGATAGTCATGAAATCTTATTTCAGGGTGATTTAATCTTCTCACCAAAACGCACTCAGTCATTGGAATGCTCCACGCTGCCTGGTCTTACTCATCTCAGCAGGGTTTTCAATCAGTTTCTAGCTGGAGCTGAAAGAAGCACGTCTGACTGGTGGACGATCACAATACGCCTCAGTAATGAGATCATTACTGAGGTCCTTTCAGTTTTAGACTGAAAGGACACCGTAGATACCTGGTTTTCTTCTTCATTTTTATGATTTGAATATTTTATTCTAGCTGAATATGTCAAGTGCAAACTAAATGCCATTTAAATGCATTTAAAAACTATTTTTCTTCTCTATTTTCAGTCATCACCACTATAAAACTATCAAAACAAAATCACGTTTTACCCAATAAAATGTTTGAATTATTAATTGTCTTTTTTCCCCCAAAATATATTCAGTTTAAGCCATTACTGATGGCTCTGCAATGCTAACAAAATAGGTTATTAAGCATTAATTAGAAAGTAAAAGAAAGAAAGAGGGAGAAAATTATGTGCCAACTGCTATGGCAGATATAGACTAAGAACAAATGTGACTCTTTCAAATTAAACAACAAACCAAAAAACTGTTTTTTGACTGGTAAGTTAACAACATATGCTTAAGGGACATATTATGACCCTTTACAATTTTCTATGACATTTTATACACAATAAACACTGGATAGCTGCCAGATTCCTATTATGAATATGAGATTGAGGTAATCAGAAAAACTCACCACTAGTGGAAAGTTTAAGGGGGTTAAAGTGACTGATTTTCACATAAGTCATCTCGTGTGTTCTTGTTTTTAAGTGAATACAGAGGTGTAGCGCCTGTTGTTCAGGGATCTTTGATGAAACAGCTCGGCTGTGGCTCACTCCTGCTAAACGTGTTGCAACCTGACAGTGATGAAGGAGCTGACATTGTGAATCAATCAATACACCTTAAACAACTCGCTCTGGCGCTCTGCTTTACACACACTTTAGTGATGCTTGGACCTATACATGAACATGAATTAAAACTAGATTATGCAAATATTCTGTTTATATCATGCATCATGTTTCTGCACTAAACCTGCTGGGCTAAGTCTAGGGACCCAAACCACCTAGCTGGTTTAGAAAGGGATCATGGCTGGTTAAAATACACCATGTTGCTACTGTTAACACGTTACAAAAGTCTACTTTGCATGTTTCCATGGCTCTACCAAAGTCCTAACATGCAGTTTTTCACACGACTGCAAAAGGTCTGTTTATCAGTTATCACAATGGATGATACCGGCCTTCTGAGTCTACTAGGTGTTAGATGGTCCCTCCTGGCCCACATGTATTTTTTCTTCTGGAAATATGAGAAAACAGAACAAATGAAGAGAATTAAACAACTTATAGGATGAGGAGGAGCTGAGCTGGGAGCCTCCAACACACTGAGGGAGGAGAGGGTCACTTCTTTCTCCAAAATAATCTTAAAGGAGCAAAAAGCTGCACAAGGCCAGAGGAGCTGAACAATAAGGGAGTGAGAGCCATGTGCTGCTGCACCACATGGGCATCATCTGAAGTGAGAGAGGAGGGGGGAGGTGATTTGTATTCTCACTAAATAAATGATTCTCCTTGTAAAGGAATGCAAGTAGCTTCAAGTCATTTTCAGCCATTTTAAGAGGCAGAAAATGAGCACTGTGGAAATGACTAATGATGTTTAATTTTGCCTGAAACACAGGAAAGTGGTTCGCTCAGCTTCCACCTCAATCACATGCTCCATCTGCGAAGCGCCGGCCCTGTGATTCATTTTTCATCGAGACTCAGTCGGTGTCACTGAATAGAATTTCAGATTTACATACTGAGGTCTGATCCCCTCAATCTTAATCATGATGAATGGTCGATTAGGCTTCAAAAAGATGCAGTTTAAGTAATGCAATTTTGGACCACTTGTGCACTGTAAAAAACAATCCGTAGAAAAGTGGTGACAGTTTGGAGAAAGGGTGACGGGAAAAGTAACAATCAAAAACTGTAAAAACTGTGAAAGAATTCGGCAAACATCTGTGAAATAATAGTATTTTTTTTTAGCTTTTTTCCGATTTTTTTTAGCTTTATTGTTGATTTTTGATGTTGACGTTATTTACAGTTTTACAGTTTTTTCTGTGATTTTGTTTAATTTCATCTGTTATTTAATAAAACTTTGAACATCTGTAAAATAACAGTAAACAGTTTTAAAACATTACAGTTAAAGCTGTTAAAGTGTACTTCTACAGTGTGGGCAGCAGAACAAGCATTACAAAACCACAGTGGTATATCGTTGTGACTGTTATTTGCTCAGACATCCAGCAGACATGGAGCCACGTTTTTATCTCTGTTTTGGTTTCCACCACCTCCTGATGGACATATACCACTGCACTCTCTGCTTTCTTTCCTGAGGAGTGACAGTACAGATTATTACAATAATCAAGTTTTTTCCCAAAATTGTTCCATCAGTTGATCGAAGGGCACAATTTTCACTTCGACGGCTTGTTTGGTTTCTCTAAATTCTGTTGGAAAAAACAATCATATACCATCAAATTTAAGGTTTTAACGTAGATGGACAGATGTTTTGCTGTAAATATGACATGGAAAATGTGTCAATCTGTTTTAACAATGCTTTTTTTTAATCTAAAAGGCTTCCATTTATTGTGACAAATATTTTTCTGCAGTATCACGAGATAGTTTTAGAAGCAGTAGCAAAGACTCAGTTCAGCTTAGTAGTTTCCAAAGACCGAAAGCTTTGAAAGACTGGGAGAACTTTAAATGATCACAGAACAAAAAGGTGGTTTGTACACTGTGCAGAGTTTCAATGCTATACAGCAGAACCACAAAGAGCACCTGAAAAGAAAACACCCAGGAGGCACTTTACATCTGTTCGCTTCTCTCCTGCTCCCTGTGCTCACAGATATGAATTCCTAATGAGGCTACATAGGTTTTTGTTTCTGTTTTAAGACAATGAAACAAGTATGAAATAGTGACTGAAATGTGGCTCATTCAGACTACTGAAGGGATTTTATAGCTGCAACGTCGTCTAAAAAACATACCAACCACATGAGTTAAAGTTAGTGAACCGGCGAAAACTCCTCAGAGTTGTAAAATATCCACCTCGTCCATGCTGCTTTTTTTGTTTAATATACAGACTTCCCACTTTGTTAAGGGGTTTAATAAAAACTTAGTGTTGTTCTATTATCTAAAAATAATAAGCCCTCTTTTCTATTCATTTTTATCATGTTGGCGTTTCTAGTTTAATTTGACAGTTTTGTGCTTTCACTCAAATGAAATGGTCACTTCACTGAGCAAAATATGTTGTTTAGTTAATAGATGAATCAATAGAAAAATAGTTGATAGGATAGCCCTAGTCTTTTGACCAGCACACAACGAACAGTTCACTGTGTGCACATACTCAGTTTTGTTCCTTAGCAGGAGGAACATAGGAAGCATAATAGAATAACACTTTAAGGCGTTAATTTGGGTGTAAATCTCACGAAAACAGTCTATTTCTTGTCCTCAGTTGTAAGTGTGACTTCCCTCTAAGGACAATAAAACACAACTATTACATAACAACTGTTTGAATGCCTTCAGCTATTGCACCTGTTTGAAAAGTTGATTTAAAAAAAACCCAGCATATTCCCAGGAAACTGAGCCGTAAACTGAGATGAGACAGAGAGGAGAGGGTCCCGGGGTAATGCAGGCACACTGAACCAGCCTCAGGGCCTCATGTGACGTCAGAGTGCAGCAAAGGAGAAGCTGCGGTTATGTAATGATAGATTAATCATCCGGTGGGAAATAATCTGAGATTAGCATCGGGCCACCCGAGGATAGAGGGCAGGGTTAGTGTGCAGAGGAGGAGAGGCTGAAGGAGGAGGAAGAGGAGATGCAGGTTAAAGAAAGAGTGTCATAAAGAAACAGGTCAGGAGAAGAGAAGCAGCTGTTACTGACTCACTGATGAAGCCATTTCACATTACTTTACCTAGAAAAAGGTACAGAGCTCTCCGAGTCCTGAAAAATGACTGCTTTTTTCTTGCATGCACAACTCATCTCATGTAAACAAGGTCCATATCTAGTGTAAGAATATTGTGCTAAATGTCTTGTGTGCATTTTTATTATCTTGCAAGAATTAGAAGACATTTTGTCCACAAATTGTACCGTGAATGATTGTTTAGATCAGGGGTGGCCAACCCTGGAGCCAGTATCCAGCATGTCTAGGATTGTTATCAGGCTACTAAAGAGCTTGACGACGAGCTGATCATTTGAATCAGGTGTGTTGGAAGGGGGAAACATCTAAAACATGCTGGAGAGTGGCCCTCAAGGACCAGGGTTGGACACCCCTGGTTTACATGATGTCAGGTCCAACAGCAACATCTGTGTTTACTGCACACAAGGTACCTTGCATTGACAAAACTACTTATTGTGCTGACTTATTATCTTCATAAAGCACACTCAAGAGTTATGAACACAAAATATTATCTTGTGCAACCAAGATCCATATGTTTAACTTGCAAAATATAATGTTTCTTGAATAAAATCCAGTTGTTTTGCAAACAAATTAGCATTGTATTTAAATAAGATCCAGATCTTATTGGCAAGATAGAGTGCATAAAGATCCATAACTTGTGCACGGATGTTATTATACTGCTTAAACAAGATCCAAGTCTTGTGTGCATAAATTATTATAGGAATTAATATCTAATGTTACCCTTAGCTGGGAGGACATTGTAAAGTTCATCATCTCCTGATTAAATGGCTCCAGCAGAGGCCACATTTTTAATTTTTGAGAGGGTGTCACTGGGACCCCAGAAAGTTCCTGTTAGTGTATATACATATGGATGGACCCATGTTTTCTGCTAAAAATACAGGTTTTGGCTGGCATTTCATCACTTCTAAGCATATGTAAGGGAACATTCGGCAAGGCAACATGAGCCTCAGTTCTCACATATTGTCAGAAAATCTTCTATTTCATACCTCACTTAAACAAAATGGATACCTTGTACAGAACACTTGTAATGGGGAAATGAACCTATACTAGTTCTCAGGTTATCATTATGTGTGACCAAGATCCATATATTGTTGATAAAGGACTTTTTTTTGCCTTGTCTTATTGCACACTGTAGAATCTTGTATCTAAGTGTCTAACTTATATATTAACTAGACAAATATGTACACTGTTCAGATATGCACAGTAACTTGTGCTGAGCATATAATGTCTTGTTCGCGCAAGATACAAACAAACATCATCTTTCACAACTTTGGGAGCTCTTTAAAAAAGTCTTTACACAACACTCTGAATGTGAGACACCTTTGACCAGCTACCTGTGGAGTGTACACTGAACTGCTCATCCAAAGGCTTAAAGTTGACACATGCGAACACAACATGCACAACGCCACTTACACACAAACATACACATCGTAGCAGCGTGTACACCACGACACAAACATGTGTAGAACGTGACAGAACCCTGGTGGGACAGACGAGGAGGCTAACAGAGGTGCACCGATAACGTCAGAGTCTAACTTACTGCAGATTCAGCGTCTCTCTCATCAAGGAAAGAAACAGTGCGCTGACCAATTCTTTAATGAGCTTCGTTTTGGCACCGGAAAATATTTGGGGTGAAAAATGTCTGCAGTGAAGTGGTGCAAAGAGCCGGCTGAGCCAAACGGAGGCGTCCAAGAGCAGAGCCGAGGTGAAACAGTCCTTCAGTTGGAGACGGGATTATTCGACCAATTTTCAAAACTGGTCGAAGCCAAGATATCAGTCAGAGGAACTGGGGAACTACTTGACTTAAAAGTTAGGCAGTGGTGGCTCAGCAGGTCTGGGCAACTAACTAGTCAGAGGATTGAGGGTTCAAGCACCAGTGTTGCCACTGTGGGGCCTTTGAGCAAGGCCTGAGTCTGTAACAAGATTTCAACTGTCCTGTTTCTGTGTTTGACCTTGTTGCTGTGTGAAGTTTTTTTTTGCATCACCAAGTGAAGTGCTATCTTCTTGAACAAAATTTGGCTAAATTCAGATTTTATACGTATATATATATTTTGGGGAGAGGGGGATTTTTCCATTTTTAGTGATAGGGGAGAGACAGGGTGAAGAGGGATATACAGTATATAAAGACAGACATGCAGCAAAGGGTCATGAGCCAGACTCAAACTCACGACCGCTGCGTCCACATGGTAACGCCCTATCTCAGAGAGCTATACGGGGGCCCACAACTATTTTCTAATTAATATTTTTCTATCATTCCAAAATAATTTGTACTGTCTTTGTTTACTGAGCAGTACAACAGATTGTCAAACAGTTAGTTGTGACACAGGAAAATACCCTGCAGTAATTTTAATTATTCAGAAGTCATTTTTTAAAGAAAGAAAAAACTCTGATTCCAGCTTCAAAAATGTAACACCTCTTATTTATCTGGGATCTGGAATGTTTATTTAACAAAAGAAGACATTTAAGGACATTTAATGGACCAAGCAATCATTTAATTAATTAAGTAAACAATTATTCAGTAACTGATGATTAAAATAATGGTTAGTTGCCGCTTAATTGTGTTAGAATTCCTTGTGAATACAACGATAGACATTTACTGAATGAAACATATAAGATAATTATCTATTATACTGTTTAAAAGTTGATATATTTTTTATTTACCTGCGTAAAAAACAGTGAAATTATTAATAATATATAACAAACAAAATTATAAAATTAATTAACTAAATTATAGAACCAAAACTTATTTTTCTGTTGTCACTTATTATATTTAATTCTGGAAATATATCAAAAATAAAATGCTTTTACCAGTTTTATCTATTAAATTAAAAGGACATATTTATGAAAATGTATTGAATGTAATAGCCTTTGATATCAAAAAAATATCAGTTTTCTTTCTATGGTTATTCAAAGTTACCGGTCACAAACATACGAAAAAAAAAATAAAAGTAATCACCTCATTTAAAAAAAATAATATTAAAAATACTACACAAATAAAATATATTTTCTAGACTTAATTTTACACAAGATAATTTTTATGGGGGACTGTAGGATTATTGCATGTATAAAAATGCTAGTAAATATATAGAAATAGATTACCCAAAAGTGATGGGATTTCTCACAACAACAACAACAACAATAATGAGTTTTTACTGAGTGAAAAAAGACAGTATAAAAGTTCTGAATTTAACATTAGTAAGGTGACTCTATAAAATCCGGACCAGGACTATCGATGCATCTCTGAGCTAGAACATGAGTGAATGACAGTCAAGTGCAGAGCAGGAAGCGACACACACATAATAAGGTTAAGCTGTGCCTTTAAGGCCCAAAACATCTTGAAATTTTTAAAGCGAACGCCACAAAGTCAAATCAGTCCGAATGTTTGCCTCTGATCGAAATATTTATGGAAGAATAAAAGCAGCAGAGCAGCGGAAGGGCAGCCAAGGATATAAAGGAAGGGACGAGCTAGCTTACCTTGACATCAGCCTTCTTGTTGAGGAGACTCTTGGCTGCTGCAGAGAGGCAGAACGACACACCCTCAGATGGAAGAGTACACATCATACACCTTCAGAGGACCACAGCTCTTTAAATCTGCCTCACACAAACAGCTGCAGACGCTCGCTCATTCATGCATGCATGCAGCCGCCGGCTAAAAAAGTCACCTGCTCATCAAAAAATATCACAGATGCAAAAAAAAACACAGAGTGCCAAAGCTTAAACTCTCCACATCTGACCACCCTCAAGGGCAGAAAGAAGTAGGGAACTCATCCCTCCCTCTAAAAAAAAAAAACACCCTCCCCTTTTCCTGTGAAAAGACATTAAAAACCCGTCGAATAAACACACACTGACTCGCACACATATTAAAAAAAACCTCCATCCAACTGGCACCTCCTAACCCTGATCCATTGCCCAAAGCATTAGATAAGCAGAGGGCATCATCAGGCATGAGGGGGAAAAAAAGTCCAACTAATTCTCCATATAATCCAAATACACTCACACAGATGCACGCACAGGCGGCACAGATAGAGCGAGGATTAAGAGTGAAAGCATGAGGGAAGGGGAATGGAGATGCAGGTACGTGATAATGGGTTTGTTCATCTCAGGAGGAAGCTGGATTAATTCACAGAGTCCTTTAACGGGCAGGAATTAGTGCAGCAGGACAAGAGGGCAAAAATCCAGAATAACGTATGTGTGCTAAACCCTGTGAACCCGGAAACCTGCCAGAGGGTTTCAAATGAATGCTAGCTTTAAAAAGTCACCCGCATGGCACAAGTTTGAACGAACTTGTGATATGTCACCGAAATCACTTTACTCAGCATGAGGGATTTAAAAATCCAAGTCCCCAAAAATAATTTGTATGAATGTGATTCTGAAAAAAACTATAAATTCTGTGCTCCTTGGTGCAACCTTGAAGCCATCAGTGATTCAGCTCTGACCAACACTCATGTAGCAAAAAAACTACTCGGCTGAACTGCAGGCTGTGTTCACACAGAGCAGTATGGAAACAAACTGAAACTGTAAGTAGTAAAATTTCTACAGATGCAACATTTTTTCCAGCATTGGTAACACCTGTGGAATTTGAAATAAACTGTACATGGCTGAGTCCAGTTCTCTTATCTCTCTTGTACTTCTAGTATAAAGATGCAGGAATTTAAGTTGTGGTGAAAAATGAGTCCACAGCGAGGAAAAACATGGCAGGGTTAAAAGGGTTAAATGCTATTCATGGTGGTAACAGAGCACAAAAAGCCGTGGTCCCGCTGACATTAATCCTTCATCACGCTAACGCTGAAGCTCTGACTGGCTGTGACCTCCAACTTCAAAGCTACAGAAATGCTGCTTTTCTTTGCATCTCACACTTAAAATCAGTGTTTTATGGCATAAACAAGACAAAGATGAATCAAATCCTTTATCTTGTGCACAGAAGATCCATACCCAGTCTGCATAAGGTAGAATCCTTTCTGAATTGTATAACTTGTGCATACTGAGATAACTTTTGGCCCAGAAGATCTCAAACCAGGCAGTTCAATGACAAGAGGGCAAATATCCAGACAGTAGAACGTATGTGTTTTTAGAGCTTAAATGCTGCTTATAAAGAGCACATAAAGCAACAGTTCTGCTGACATTAATCTCTCATGCTGAACATCTGAGTGGGCGCGCAATCACCAACTTGAAAGCAACGCTGCACACTGGTTATTTCTCTTTGCATGTTTAAAATCTGACATCCAAGCTACTCCTTGCACACCGAACTGCAAGCAAGACAGGTGAGAGGTGCCTGAGCCATGACAGGCGAAGATACGTGAACAGCAATACTCCGCTTTCCCAGATAGGAGATGAGGCTGCTTACCTTGGCAAACATTTGAGACGCATTAAGGCCGGGGGCGGGGGGCGGGAGAGAAAGATTTAGAAAGAGAGATTAAAACAAGCTGAGAGTGTGTGCTGTGACTCTGAGAGAAAATCATGTCTGCCACTGTCAGAGCCTTCAAGTACACTGTAAAAGTAATATTTCAGTAGCCAGGGCGCCAAGAAATACTGCAAAATAACTGAAAATAAGCACTGCATTAAATTACAGTCATTTTACATAATTAAAACACAAGATTATTACATTCTTATTATTAAAAAGCATTTCTAGCCTTCATTTTATCTGAGATTAGGTGTATCATTTGGCTTTTAATGTGTAATGAAGAAATTCACATGTGCAAAAACAGTGAAATGAACACATATTAACCAGTATTTATTATTCTGTTGCCACTAATTGCATTCAATTCTAGAAATATATTTACAGTATTGAACTTGTAATAAACAATTTCATCAATTAAATAAACAGAAAATATTTGTGGATGTCTTTTTATGTCAAAAAGTGTTTTTAGGGTTATTCAAAGCTTCAGGTTTTCAGTGTTATTTTAAATAAGACGATGAAGTTATGCTGTTTTGAAATCTCATTGAAAATTTTGTGTATTTTAGACATTTGAAAAAAATCTGTAAAATAAAAAGGAAAAATTACAGCCATTTTTTACAGTGCAGGCTGGGAGATGATGCTAAAACATGTAGAGCTGAGAGGAGCGTACCTTGTTCCACGATGCCGGCGGTGGTTCCTGCCACATGGCTGACGGAGGCAGGAGCTGTAGTCTGTCGACCCACTGAAACACACAGAGGGAGGTGGAATAAGATGGGTGGATAGTGCTGCTTTTTAACCCTCTGAACCCCAAAACCTGCTGGCAGGTTGGAAAGGCCTGTTTTCTCCTGAAAAGCCAGCAAAAATCTCACCATTGTTAATTGTTCAGTTCTGAGCTTTCTGACTGCCCTTGAACTACTCTTTTGTGAAATCTAAGTTTAAAATCATGATAATTAAAAAAACAAAAAAACATATTTGATCAGTGATAGATGCAGCATGGCCCAAAATGGTATAGAGAGAAGCAATTAATCATCAAGGTCTTTGTAGACACATTCAGCATGGTGAGACGTCTGTCTAGAGTGGATGTAAATGGTAAATAGTCTGCACTTTTATAGCGCTTTTCTCTACCTTAGTAGTATCCAAAGCACTTCACAATGTGTTTCACATTCACCCATTCACACACACATTCACACACCAATGGCGACAGAGCTGCCCTGCAAGGCGCTAATCTACCACTGGGAGCAACTTCAGGTTCAGTGTCTTGCCCAAGGACACTTCGGCATGTGGAGGGGCCGGGGATCGAACCGCCAACCTTGCGATCAGTGGACAACCTGTTCTACCCCGAGCCACAGTGGGCAAAGCATAATGCAGAACAATGCATTATTCTGCATTGTTCTTTGCAGAATAATGTGAAAAACACACAACATGTAGAGGTTGTAAAAACAGACCAACACAGATTAGGCCTCAGTTTTTCAAAACAAGTGTGTTTTATGATGCAGATGCATTTGAAAGGGATGAGCTGTCCTGTCTTCAGTTTTAATACTGGAAAAAGATTTTGTAATTGCACTGGTTTATTGCAATCCTAATTTCAAGAGACACTGAGAGGAAATTACTGAAAAAAATACATCTGCTGATGACTCTGGACACATCAACAGGGATGTTTCTGAAATCATTGGGTGTTTTGGGTCTTTCAACATCATACACCCTCATCCAAGTGACCCAGTCGGGGCTGATCAGACCCAGCTAGCTACCATGGCTCCATGGTTCTCCTCTCTTGAGCCACAGCCATCTTGAGGCCCTCTCTGCTGCTTCGGTGGCACTGCAGATAGCTCTTCTCCTTCTCTCTCCCTCGATGCCCAGGTTACTGAAGGCTCTGGCCAAAGAACGGGCTGCAAAACCTCTGCATCCCCTCCACTGGGAAGCACCTCGCTCTCCATCCAGCCTGTTGACAGTCGCTGACCAGTCCTGCGTACTTGGAGAGCTTCCTCTCAAAGGCTTCTTGCAGGCGCTCTTCCCACGGGACTGTCAGCTCCAGCAGCACAGCTTGCTTTGTGGCCTCAGACACAATGACGATGTCTAGACGCTGGGTGGTAACAGCGATATGGCTGGGGAACTTCAGCCGTTTGAGGTCCACCAGCAGCTGCCAGTCTCTTGCGGAGGTGAGGATGCCTGCAGGTGTTCTTCTAGCAGGGATCGTCTGCTCCCCACCTCTGACAAAGGCGATGGTTTTCTTGGAGGGAGGGTACTGCTTTGCCCACTCAAGTCCAGTGCCTATGGTTTTAAGGATTTGGTGAGGCCTCCAACAGTAGCGTCCTTCTCCAAGTGTTGTAGTGCAGCAGCTGAGGGTGTCTTTCAGGGTTCCTCGCTTAATTAAAACATACTGGATCAATAAAATAAATGCAGCATGGCTCAGTAATGGGATACAGAGGAGCAAGTTGTTGGAAGATAAATTCATCTTCCTAGAATTTGTTAAAGCTGTAAAAAAAAATCAAATAGTTCAACATCTATAGTATGTAGAGCCACCGTGTTGTCCAGTGTTTGTAATACATCTAACTATACATTTACCTAAAGAAATGCAACTTTTGTTCTTTATTTTTTAACTAACTAACTGTGTAATACAGCACAGAATACATTCTGAGTTCCCCCTACTACTGGCTATGTGTTGTATCCATAGAGATGCAGGCCTTAACTTGCAGATAAACTGAGCCCCCAGTGAGGAAAAATGTGACAGAAACAAAGAGATGTCCAGACACTGCTCAGAGTTAGGACAGTTAAAGGGTAGGGCAATATTTTATACAGCACCAGTCCAAAGTTTAGACTCTCGTTCTCATTCATACAGTGTGGAATAAAGCTGAAGATATCAAAACTATGAGGTAACAGATATGGCACTATGGAGCAGAAAGCATATATGTGTTATTTTTATGTCTTTTTAAGTTTTGTTCCACAATGTGGGAGACTGTCAATAAATCGATGTGTTAGATTATCTCTCACTGACAATCAACAACATAAAGTGTCTTAAAGCAGGAGTAAATGCTGAAACTATTTTTAGCGGCACATGAATCTACATAGTTTTCTCTAGTGGTGCTGTGATCGTGGTAATGAAGGAACATGTCAGCCAGAGTAACAGTGGGGATCATTGATGTGTTTTTATGGACAACAATGGAGCTCTGTGGCCAAAGGAAAGTAAGGATGCCCACAAAATAGCTGTTAGTAGGATAAAAGCCCTCTGCTGTGCTGCAAAACAGCAAACTGTTGACAAAAGACTGATATTTTTAGCCTGAGATAGACCCTCTTAGACTGCAGCTTTTACAAACTGAGTCTGGTTTGTGTGTATTTACAGAAGAACATCATTCTCAAGAGGAGTCTTTGTTTTATATCTACACGTGTGTATTTTAACAATCCGGTTCTTACGTTCATTCTTGTTTCTGGTTGTGTTCAGACTTTAGTAAGTCCCACATCGTGTCATCTTTGGCATTCAGTATCTAGTTCTCCTTAATACATCCATGAGCACACAGAATATGTACCAAATACAATTTAAAAGCTACTGTAAATAAATGCTGGCATGTAGAAGCACAATGAAGGACTGAACACTTTTTGTTTAATAAATATTTTGCAATATTAGATCTGTGATGTTCAGGCCGACTGACTGATTGGTTGGTTGATATGCTCTCATCAGTCTCCGGTTACTTTAGAAATGAGAAAACGCCCATCATCATCTTCAACAGCCTTCTAGAATTAAGCCACTATTTAGGGAGGTGGAATAAACAGACTACCTCTGAACACCCCTCTGAACCAGCCCAACCTAATGGAGACTGCTAGGTCTAACTTATTTAACGTTTACTCGCCGTCGGTTCCAGACTGAAACTGAGTCAAAGAAGTCACTGGTGTGGCTGCATTTTGTTCAAACTGATAAACATAAAGTTGAGTGAAGAACTTCTTAAACAGCTGTTTGCATCTTATTAAATCTCCACCACCAACATGGCATATGAGCTGTGATCAAAACATTCTGAGACTGTGTCGAAGTCCCGTTATGTCAACATGACAGGCAGAATGATCCTTCCTTGACTGTGTTGTTGTGACCAAATAAACTGTCCATAATCTCCACGCTGTGACCAAGCACACAGTGCAGTCAGAGAAACTGCAGGTCTTCACATCACAGTTCAGGTCTTCACTGTGTACAACTAAGACTGTTGAAAAAAGCAACCAGCATGCTCCTGGTGCTCCTGTCCTGATGCTTCTTCTCTGGTTTTGGAGACTGCAGCTCTTCTACTGTAAAAGCTGCTGTTCCTTCTTTGCATGGTAGCTGCAGACCCAGCTCTCATCACAGGTGAAGATCTTCCACATGTGGAGGAATCATCTCAGCTGCTGACTGACACAGAATGTGATGTTTGCTGTCTGTGAAAGTTTGAGGCCCGTGAAGAAATGGAAAACGTGTATCCAGCAGAGGTCACAAACAATGTGCAACACAGCTCCAGATGTTGATAGCACGGCGTCGCACGACATCCTGACTTGTAGCAGCTGCTGCTCGCACACACACACCACAAACAGTCTCAGAACTTGTTGACCTTCAAATCATTTAAAAAGAGCAGCTAACTTCTCTGCCTTCTATTCCCCAGCAGCGTTTGTGCTGTGATCACCAGTTGATGTAGTTCTATTTTCAGAACTCATATGATTATGTGCAGGTGCACACTGACCTGCTGCTGGTTGCAGCTGAGTCAGTCTTGGCCTCTCAGTTGTGCAGAGGAGCACTGAATTTTAAGTAGTTAACAGAATCTGTTTTTTTGCTCATTTTTAAACGAGACATTTAAGCTTAGATTCAGACTGTTTTCGGGATCAAATGTCAGACATTATTAGTTCAAGGACATTTAAAAAGTAGAAAATCCATTTATACTTTTTCAATTTCGAGCTCTGATAAATGGTATAATTTTAGTGACTGCTTCAAAGATAACATGCGTTTCAAACCCGTCAGCAGGTTCTGGGATTCAGAGGGTTAAGAAGCATTATTTCTCTGTTCGTCACTGCTGATCATGATAAAATGTTGTTTATAGAGAATTTCAGTGGGGCTTGTGTACTTCTTGATTCATCAGAAGTACGCCGTTCATCAAATGAGCTGTAGAGCTTTGAAGGGAAAACGAAGCGTACAGTATATCCCTGCAGCGTTTCCTGCTGACTGTAACGCTGTCGCCCATCAACCTGCTGTGCGTTTGTGTGTGTGTGTGTGTGTGAACGTGTGAAGAGATGGCAGAAGACAGATGGCATGTCATCTTGTCCTCCTCGCTCCCTCGTCTTTTCAAAGAGCAGCACTCACCAGAGAAGTTCCTGGAGACAAGCATGGTGGTCAAAATGGCACCCTGAGGAGCAAAAAGAGGAGACAGCGGTCACCCTGAGGCCATCAGTCTCATGTCTGAACGAGCTTTTAAACAGACATTGTGAGTTACATAAAATGTTGTCACCCATTATAACAGACACTGTAAAAAATAAAACAAAGGGACAACAAACAGGGAATATCTGTGAAGTAACAGTTAAAAGAATTATTCACTAGTTTTCAACAATTAAAATACACAATTTTATCATCACATAAAGCAAATATCTGCAAAAATAACAACACAGATTTTTTGAGGTAGACATTATTTACAGTTTTGGCCTTGTTGTTGCTGTTGTGTTGGGTTTTTTACTGTTAAGATGTACATCAAGACTGTTATCTCTGGTTTTACTGGTTAATATCTGTAATTTAACAGAACAGGGAAAATCTGCAGTGTAGTATAAACAGCCTGTTCTAATGTTTATATGGACACCTTGTATTTTATTTTATTTTATTGCACATATTAAAGCACTTTGAGCTGTATGTGCTGCACGAAAGGTGCTATGTGAATGAAGTATTATTATTACTTAAGTGTCTCACAAAGCCAGGTTCAAGCAAATACAGGAACACTGATGTTGAGACAAAAGGATTTACCAGACTACCAGATATTTAAAACATTGATCTTATGCTCTCTAATAATCAGACTTTGGAAAAGACAGGAAAGTTAATAAAATGCAGCAATCTGTACCTCAATCTAAAGGTTGCAGGGAAAACAGTGCATCCTCTTTTGTTGCACATTTTAACACAGACTAGTCTATTAAATGAAATTAATCAGCGACTATTCTACTAATTCAGAATTAACGCCACACATCTGATGGATCCAGCCTCTAAAATGTGGGAATTTGTTGCTTGTTCTTGTGTCAGATTTTAGTAAACTGAATATTCGGGGATTAGGTTAAACCAAACACAGCATTTAATGAGATGGGGAGCTCTGAAATGTCTTTTTCCTTCTTCAATCACAGAGATGACTTCATTTGGAGCAATATCACACCTTGAGTTTCCTTCTGGCGTTGAACTTCTTCAGGCACTCGACTGTCTCCTGTCTGTGCATCATAGAGGCCACTGTTGAGCGTTGCTGCAGGGAGGCAGAGAGAGAGAAAGAGGTGCTGAAAATAAAACATTAGAGAGGAGCAGCTCTGACAGTGACAGGTTTATGTGGGCAGGAGCTGTCGGAGAGACTCTGCTTTGCTGCAATGTGTTGAAACCGAGGCTCCTTAGGTAGCGACAGTTCTGGCAAGAACTCGGGGCTAAACAGATTCAGCTTGGCTTTAAGGTGTCCTGACAATCCGTTCTGTTTTGTTATACACTAAATGATTTGGCATTTAAAGCACAGCCAGCAGCTTGTAAAGGCACGATTCTGTAATACAAAGGCAGAGAGCAGTGAGCAGGGCTGGAGCGGAGCTAAGCACATTCACTCAAGCACTGAACTCAAGTATCATTTATTAGGTATTTATACTTTACTTGAGTATTCACATTTAATGCTACTTTCTTCCTTCATCACATTTCAGAGGGGAATATTGCAACTTTTGTTAAAATGACAACTTTACACAGTGGATAATATAGTACGCCTGAATGTTTGGATTGCTCTAAATGCAACACGTAGCAAAAAATTAAGCCAACCATCATTTATACACCGCCTAATCCTCTGTAGGGTCGTGGGGGGCTGGAGTCTATCCCAGCTGACTCGGGCGAAAGCAGGGGACACCCTGGACAGGTCGCCAGCGTATTGCAGGGCTACACATAGAGACAAACAACCAAGCACACTCTCATTCACACCTACGGACAATTTAGAATCATCAGTTAACCTCAGCATGTTTTTGGACTGTGGGAGGAAGCCGGAGAACCCGATGAGAACTCACACATGCACAGGGAGAACATGCAAACTCCACACAGGAAGATCTCAGGCGCCCTAACCAGGACGCGAACCGGGATCTTCTTGCTGTGAGCCGACGGTACTAACAACTGAGCCACTGTGCAGCCCAAGATTAAACCAGCGGACTGCAAACTTTTTGGCTTCTTACAAAAAGCAGTGCGTAGTCACACTAACATTCAGGCATCTATGAGTTGTTTACTCTGGTGTGTCAGTTTAAAAGAAGCTACACAAGAATGTTAGCATTAAAAAACTGCCATCAAATACGATATATTAATGCTATTTTTCACTCTCACTGAGTACGGTTATTCTTCACCAACAGCAGATCAAATATGAATTTCAATGTAAATGTGTTTCATACTGTTTATCTGCCATTGGGATTAATTTCTAACTTTTTATGTTTGACATGTTTCTATTAAAAGCAATCATATGTAAAGTAACCAAAGCTGCTTAACAGATACATTTTGTTCCTGATTAGTTATGGTGGAGCAGAGATGTAAAACCGAAACTCTAATCTTTCTGGGTGGGTCAAAGGGGTCATATTTTAGATCTTATCAAGGGCTGACTGTGTATGGGAATGAACTGGAGGGCTTTTGTTTTGTAGTATTTCAAACAATTTCACATGAGCATCTTAAAAATTAAGATGATGCAAATGTTCTTAATCCTGAGCAATATTTCCCAAATGCATTGTAACTGAAGACCCTCTAAGAAATGAACACTGATTAATACGTGACTCCTTCCCACAGCATCTTCAAAGCTCTGGAAGCTGCAGGAGGAAATACAAGTCGGCACTTTCACTTTTAAAACTAATGTTCTTTGTTTAGTGATGTTTAATCCAATCTATGGAAATCGCTGAATTTCTCTCTCTAGCACTGTAAGATCTTGACCTTTACATTTACATTAGTCAAGCAAATCTGCAATTTCAGTCTTTTATCTGACGTTGTTTTGGAAGTGCTATATGAATAATGGTGGTCTGAGTTGACTATGAATCACTCAAGTCCTCTGAGTAATTGAACTGTTCCAGATTTCAGGATAAAGACTTGACAAATGTGGCAGCTTTCAGTTTTAATGCTCTGACTGTTGACAACTTTAAAAAGCAAATGTAAAACCTACCATTGCAGTCTTTATTTCATTTAGCATGTGTTTTCCTGATATACAGAATGACTTCCAGATGGTTTCGTAAGTGAAGCTACTTCAGTTATCATTCTCATGTGTGCTGCTTTGGAAAACTTGTGGAAATTCAAAAGCAGAAACATCTGAGCAAGAGGCAGGGCTTCGGTTGTGAGATAAAACACTTCTTCTTTTGAGAGGTGCTTTATAAGATAAGTTATTATCATCATAAATGCCAGGAAAAGGTGCTTTTGCCTGAAAACCTGGGATATTTTCCATTTACAGGCAACAAACTATATCAAAACATCCTGGGTGTGTTGTTAGGCTGCCGGAACCGATACTTTTGTCGATGAGGGGCAGATAGGAGTGTTTATCCCCCAGATAAGTTGCTCTTTTGCCCTCCTGTGGAACAAATCGTTCACGATAAGCTGACCTGGTATCTGCACATGTCACAGATTACATGAAACAGATGGTGCTGATATATGGCAGCTCTGGGCAGATGTTCTCAAACTTGCTGTTAAAGGACTTCTAAATTAATGGATAGTGGAAACAAGATGACATGAAATATTGGTCGCTGTGTGCAGTAACAGGGTGCTGGATGTGGATATGCTACTTACGCAGACCCATGGGTGCTTCAGAGCCTCCTGGGCAGTGATTCTCTTGGCTGGGTTGATAGTCAGCATCTGGTTGATCAGATTTTTAGCCTCTGGAGTCACCGTGTCCCACTCTGGGGAGGGAAACTAAAGCGCACACACATGCATCCACATATATATTAGAACTATTACCACCGTCATGTCTGATTTATTGTGAGGAGAGGCGGGCTCACATCGTACGCCCCAGCTTTGATCTGCTGGTAGAGTTTGTGCTGGTCTTCGTCCCAGAACGGAGGGTACCCAACCAAAAGGATGTAGAGGATCACACCTACACACAAAAACACAACCTTTGTCTAAAGGAGATGAGCAAGAGAGCGAGGAGGCGGCCATGAGAAAGAAGACAAACAAAGAGCTTACCACATGCCCAGATGTCTACAGGTTTACCATACGCCTCCTTTCTCAGCACCTCTGGGGACAAGTAGCCGGGAGTCCCTGCAAAGCCTGAACACAAACAGCAACACCAGCACAAATCAGGACTCAGTTGGTGCTTTTTGATGCACCGAAGGGGTGGCAAAGGTTTGAGTTTAGAGAGGCTGCCTTACAAAGTGGGAGCAGTAATTAGAGAGACAGCGATGCTCACAGTGTAACACATATTTAAAACCTTAATGTTATGCTCTCTAAGTTCAATTATTAATCAGTCACTGACTTTGACAAAACCTGGAAAGCTGTTGAAATACTTCATTCACTGTTTGAATCTAATCTAAACACTGCAAACTCTACATGCAGCTGTGTTGCACGTTTCAGCAAACTGTTACAAATTTAACAAACAGTCTAGTAAATGAAATGAATCCAGCACTTACTATTTCACTATTCCAGAAAACATGCCAACCGTTTGATGGATCCAGCTTCTCGAATGTGAGAATTTGTAACTTGTTTTTGTCACAGATTGAAGGAAATTGAATATTTGCCTGGTTTTGGCACAACGGGTCAAACAAAAGGTGGCGTTTAATGACACCAACAGAAACAAAGACCAACACAAGTCTTTATAACTAAGATGTTTAAATTGGATTCATCCGTAGCTCACTAGTCTTAATATTCTGGACCCCAAAACCACCACCCTGTTTAATAGGTGTGCGAACTTCAATCAAATAAAAATCATCACATTTTCAGCTGTCCAATGGTCCTTGAATGAATCATGTGAACGTGTTACGAACGTGTTATGTCAGGTAAATTAGCCAAATCTGAGCTTAACAAAACATCTGAGAGTTTTCAGGTGAGCTGCAGGTTGTGTTTATACAGAGTGGAGAGGAGACTGAGAGGGAAAAAAAACATACTGGATCCATAAAATTAATGCAGCATGGCTCAAAGATGGCATACAGAGGAGCAGATTGTCAGCAGGTTGTTGGAAGATACATCCAGCATGGTGAAACATCTTTCTAGAGCCGATGTGCAGAGTAATGTGAAAAATGCTCAGGCTCCTAGAGGTTGTAAAAATGCAAATAGTTAAATATCTATGGTACGTACAGCTGCCGTTTTCTCCTGTATTGGTACCACATGTGGACACTTGGAGAAATGCTGGACATATTGAATCTAGGTGTTTTCAACTTCTGCAAAAATAAATAATCAAAGATATTTTGCCTTTGTTCTCTTGTTTTTTTGTGATTTGAGTCATTATAAATGCGTCATACTGCACATAGGACATTTCTGAGTTCCTTCAACTTCTAGTCATGGTTGTGCTGTTTCCAAAGTGGTCCAGGACTTAATATTGCAGTAAAAAATGAGCCCACGGTGAGGAAACATGTGACGCCTAGAAACTGCTTGGTAGTCAGAGGGTTGAAGCTCAAATCCCAGCAAACAATTCAGTTTCTGAACCATCTGAGAGCCCTTCTCTACTTCAGACTCTCAAACAATTTATACAGGGGCACATAAACAAATGAATGCAATCAAAATGTAACATATAATATAACTGTTTTATGCTTACACTATGAGCAGCAAAGTTACAAAACAACCAATTATGACCCGCTATATTGTTGCTGAGTCACCACTAAAGTGTAGCTCAAGCGCTCGTTGATGCTGTGGTTGAAAAAAGAAGGTAAAAGAGGGCCGGGGTAAATAGGACTGGGAGCTGGCTATGGGCTGGTTTTTCTTTCATTATTTACATAGACCGGAACAGGAGATTGTGGCCAGAGAGACAAAGAAAGAGGTGAAACAAACCATGTCGGGCTGATGGTTCACCACATAATTGGAAAACGTTTAGGTAAGCTTGCCTTTGATTAGTGTGCCATGCAACGACAAGTGATTGGAAGTGACCTGCCGTTAGTTGCTTTTTCACCAGAAGTCTGAACAGACTAATAGATATGTCAACACTTGCTGTATCAAACTTAATTTATATGACTGGAAAGATATTTTAATACATATTCAACTCATAAAAAACATAGCATGAACCTCTAACTGGATCTGTGTTATAATCTGGACATAGGTGCATGTTTCTAAACACTGTAACCCTGGGCTATTTTTTGAAACTTGCACTCGAAAAAACATCCCCAAATTCAATCAGTATCAGCTACAACACTACGGGGCCAAACTCAGCAACCTTGATCGATATGTCAATCGATACAGATAGAGGAGACACTTGGGCGAATTTAGAAAAACAACAAATCCCTTTTTTTTATCACCGGCCCAGAATGAGATCTGATACAGTATCAAATCAGTGCAGCAAAGTATAGGGAAATACTACAGGGACAACCTGATGGCACCTAGTGAAAACTGACAGTTTTACTTCTAGTCTAATAACAATGAGTCGGTGGCACTGATATTATTGAATCTGTTCTAAATATTCTCAGTTGCAACTCTACAAAATCTAATGCAACAAAAAAAAGCTGCATAAATTTTAGTCACAGGAGTACCAGGTTGGATTTTTTAATAAGAAATCTTTTCAAATCTTGACTAAAATTCAGTAAAGAGAGATCAAAGTTGAGCTTTTTGGCCATCAGATTAGAAACTATGTTTGCTGGACACCAAATGCTACACATCATCGCAAACACACTGCCCCCCACCATGAAGCATGGTGGTGGCAGCATCATGATGCGGGGATGCTTCTCAGCAGCAGGTCCTAGAACTCATAAAGGTAGAGGGTAAAATCAGTGCAGCAGAGTATAGGGGAATACTACAGGGACAACCTGATGGAGTCTGCAAGAAAACTGCAACTTCAGAATAATTTGTTCTCTAGTAAGCATACAGACAACAAGGTGAAGGTGAAGGTGAGGGGGTGGCCGAGTCAGAGTCCAGACCTCAGTCCAACCGAGAATCTGTATAGCTGGACTTAAAAAGGCTGTTCACTCACAATCCCCATGTAACCTGACAGAGCTTGAGTAGTTTTGCAAAGAAGAAGAAAAATAATGGGGTAAAACTGCAGTGTCCAGACATCCAAGGCTGTTAGTGACCTATCTTTACAGGGTGCTGAAGGTGTATCTACTAAATCCTGACTTGAAAAGGGTGAACACTTCTGCAGTCTCTTATTGTTCTTTTTAAACTTTCAATTAACTGACATCACTTTGTAGAAACCTGTTTTCACTTTGACATTAAAGAGTCTCTTTTGGTATAATCTTGCCAAAATAGACAAATCAAATTAACAAGTGATTCAGTGTTGAAAAGCAACAAGGGGTAAAAACTTCCAAGGGGCTTTAGTATTCTTTATAGGCACTGTACCTGTATTTTATACTGCCAGTATTCCCTGTTCCACACTGTGCTGCTTTCCTGACATGTTCTCTTTGTATCCTGACTTAGCTGCTGTTGTAACACCTGAAATTCCTCCCCACCTAATAAAGGTTTGTCTCATCTTATCATATTGCCACTCTGTCACTCTGCTGTTTAGACCCACTAGTGCATGACTCTCCTCCTTCTCCTCTTCCCTATCATCACTTCATCCTCCTGGATGCCCAGGGAGTCCTAATCAAGGCATTTATCACCCACCACTAGAAATCTAACCTCCAGAAGCCTGTCCTTCCTTGAATCTATTGAATAAAACTTTTGTTTCTTAGGACCTAAATATCATCGTACATGTCTAAATGTTGTCTTGTTTGTCTTGGTGCAGTGTGAATTTGTTTGAGTCTGGCTTGGAGCACAAGTCGGACTTCCCTGTTTAGTCAATGCTCCACACATACATCAGCTTTCTGCACTTTGACCTAATGAAGTTTGGCCCTGAAATGTGTGACTCTTCCTAAATATCCTAATAATAATGAAGATATTTTACGGAAACTTAAGTGACTGCAGTGGTTTCTATTTTAACAGAAAATAAAATGATGATTCATGAGCAAGATACAAAAAAAACCCAAAAATAAATAAATAAATAATAAATCGTTGCTGCAAAGTGAGCTGATGGAAACGTCTCAGGGAGCTTTTATGGTGTGAGTTCAGACACAGTCTGACAGTCACTGCACAGAGTGCATTATGAAAAAGTAGCTTAATGTACAGGCAGAGCTTTTAGCTTGCTGCAGTCTCTTTATAATAGATCTTCACATTGGCTTTGAGTCAAGTAAGTAATAATAAGAGTGTAAATTTAGAGCACTTAGTTCAGTTTGTCTGAGCACTTTGCCTTAAAATCCAGCAGCGACCGCTTTTGTTCGCTTCCCTACGGAAAATCACTGACACCAGTGCATGCAGGTGCCACTCGGTTCTTAAATTAACACTGCTTATTAGCCATCAGATCACTTACAGCACTAAGTGTCTGTAATTAAAGAGACATGGACACTGAAAATGAAAAAAGGGTTCATTCCATGAAAAAATCTATCAGAGCCTCCCACCTGATCCCCTCAGAATCGCTATTTTTATGTACAGTAACTTTAGTATACTCAATGACGCCACTTGAAATTTTACCTTCATACTATGAATATTTTCAGAGTTTCAGGCCCCTGAAGTGCATAGAGGTGGGTCCACATTTCAGGTTTTCTAATTCACAGTACTTTTTTCAGCATTTGTGAGCTCTCATAACTCCCTAAGTCTAAATGGACACATGGAATTTTCAGGGCTGAAAACCAGATTTGGGCACATTTGAATTTTACATCCACTCCAGGTTCCACAATCTAAAGACCAGATCTCTTTTTCTTTGGCACAAATCTCTCTATAACCAACTCTGAGTATCAATATTATGGGATATATCAGTTTCAACAGCAAAACCACATCAGTTAATGTCTATGACATAGAGTCAGTAACACAAAAATCGGTACCCTTTCTTATAATTGACTAGAGAAAACTAAAAAAATGCATTTTGAGTTAAACTTTCAAGAGTCATATTAAGATCAGAAAAAAGCCCTAAAATGCACTACAGATGTTTGATTCAGAACTTCTTTTCTTCCCCATTTCTCATTTCAGGACCTTGAAGATGTATCCTTCCTAGCTGGAACTAACTCGCCTTGAGCTTGGCTGTTTATGCAGGGATGCATCAGTATTAAGACATTTATAACGTCATATATATATAATGATATACAAGGAAAATACATTTTGCCAATGATACAAATTCTCTCTAGAATGTGTGTGCTGTGAGTGTGTCACCTACCAAACCAAGCCTGCTGGTCTCCTTGGACTTCAATAGCCAGTCCGAAGTCAGCCAGCTTCACAGCTGCGTTCTTACACTTGCTGGCCAGCAGCAGGTTCTCCGGCTGCAGGAGTTACACAAACACCAAAAAGCCATGTTAGGAAGTGAAGTTATGTGAGTGTTACCAGTAGACTGTTACCACTTTCAAAATTTCATTGTTGTGCCACAAAAAGACAACAAGCTAAAGAAGTTTCCTTTCATACTCCTGTTTAGTGGTTTGGTAAAGAAAACTAATGACAACTGAGTCGGCAACAGGATCACTTCTAAGTCCAGACCGCCAAGTGGGACCAAAGAGCATCTCTGTATTACTCTTACCAACCGCAAGTGTGAACTGAGCGCTGTCCAGTTAACTCCCCTCACCTTCATCTGCCTTCTACAATCAGTCATCTCCATCACTTTAATAATTTCAGTCACACAGTGTCCAAGTCCATTCTAAGATGCTGAGGAGATCGATCCTTTCATGCCAGATCAGTCTACTTCCCCTCTCACTGTGCTCTTAGGCAACAGCAGTTCTGAAGTCTTGTACAGTGAAAGTCTGACCAACAGCCTCTTTGTGTGTTTACAGTGTTCATTCAAGTCAACTGTGTGGATGAGAAAACTAATATTCAGCAAATACCTACTGTGTATGCAGTCATTTTTCACCTCTTTGTGGTTATTTTGCACCTCTTGCAGGGTTTTTCTGGCATAGAGGAATTTTTGGTGCCACCCCCAAAGACTTGTTAGGAGGCATCAAAGGAAAATCACCAGCACCTGTCTCTATGTGGCAACTTTCTACCTGTTTCTGGTCATGTTATTTGCCTCTTTGTAGTGTGTTTTACACCTATGTTTGGTCATTTTCCACCTCTTTGTGTTCATTTCTTGCCCTTGTGGATATTTTTGCTCTTTTAAAGTCAATTTTGGCCTTTTTATGGTCCTTTTTGTGTGTCTTTGAGATAATATTTTGCATTACTGTGGCTGTTCTGCACATCTTCTTTTGCGTCTCTGGTAACTTTTGCCTCTGTTCCCTTTGTTGCCTGTTTATCGCCTTTTATCTGATATGTCATTATTTTTCCTTTGTAGTCATTAAGTACCTCTTTGTGGTTGTTTTTATAACTTTTTGTGGTTGTTTTGTGGTAATTACACTCACCAGCCACTTTATTAGGGACACCTTGCTAGTAAAAGGTTGGACATTGTTTGCCTTCAGAACTCCTTTAATTCTTCGTGGCATACTTTCAACAAGGTGTTGGAAACATTCCTCAGAGATTTTGGTCCATGTTGACATGATAGCATCACACAGTTGCTGCGGATTTGTCGGCTGCACATCCATGATGCCAACTTCCCGTTCCTCCACATCCCAAAGGAGCTCTGTTAGATTGAGATCTGGTGACTTTGGAGGCCGTTGGAGAACAGTGAACTCATTATCATGTTCAAGAAACCAGTTTGAGATGATCTGAGCTTTGTGACATGGAGCATTATGCTGCTGGACGTAGCATCAGAAGATGGTCCACTGTGGTCATAAAGGGATGGACATGGTCAGCAGCAACACTCAGGTAGGCTGTGGAGTTTAAATGATGCTCAGTTGGTACTAAAGTGTACCAAGAAAATATCCCCCACACCATTACACCACCAGCAGCCTGAACCGTTGATACAAGGCAGGATGGATCCATGCTTTCATGTTGCTTACTCCAAATTCTGACCTACCATCTGAATGTTCAGCTGAAATGGAGACTCATCAGACCAGGCAGCGTTTTTCCATCTTCTACTGTCCAGTTTTGGTGAGTCTGTGTGAATTGTAGCCTCAGTTTCCTGTTCTTAGCTGACAGCAGTGGCACACGGTGTGGTCTTCTGCTGCTGTAGCCCATCTTCTTCAAGGCTGGACATGATGTGGTTCAGAGATGGTGTTCTGCTTTCCTTGATCTGCTGTTGCCTACTGCCCATTCTCCTCTGTCCTCTCACATCAACAAGGCATTTTCATCCACACAGCTGCCGCTCACTGGATGTTTCCTCTTCTTCAGACCATCCTCTGTAAACCCTAGAGATGGTTGTGGTGAAAATCCCAGTAGAACAGCAGTTTCTGAAATACTCAGACCAACAACCATGCCACGTTCAAAGTTATTTAAGTCCCCTTTCTTCCCCATTGTGATGCTCGGTTTGAACTTCAGCAAGTTGTCTTGACCAGGTCTACATGCCTAAATGCATTGAGTTGCGGCCATGTGATTGGCTGATTAGCTATTTGTGTTGACAAGCAATTGAACAGGTGGACCTAATAAAGTGGCTGGTGAGTGTAAATGCCACGTTGTGTTCATTTTTTTTTTGCCTCTGCAGTTGTTTTCTACCACTTTGTAATTGTATTGACCTATGTTGTCTTTTTTTAAAACTTTGTGGTAATTTAGTACCTCTTTGTAGTCATTCATGTGACATTGCGATCATTGTTCTGCCTTATTGTTGTTCTTTTTCCTGTCTCTTTTTGGTCATTGATCACCTGTTTGTGGCCATTTTTGACTTTGTGGTCATTTTTGCATCTTTCTGTGACTGTTGTGCACCTCTTTTTAGTTGTTTTTATCTTTTTGAGAGCATTTTAATGTTATGAGATTATTTTTAGTCTCTATGTACTCGTTTAATTGGCTGTTAAAAAAAACAAGTTAACAGTCACTTCATTCGAGATGAGAACTGGAGCTTTGTATGAAGTGACTGTTAACTTTTCTTGTTTGCTCGTGGCTGTGAGATTGTACCAGTTATCCAACTATGATACTTGTTATGACCAAACTACCAACTATCACCTTCTGCCTGTGGAAAGTGGGGCACCAGGAAATAGTTACCTTCCTTATGGTTATGGTTTTTGTATGAGTTTAAAAGGAAAAAGGAAAAGAGCGCAAGAGAAACTTCTGAGATACGACAAATTAAAGATCAGAAGCATAACTATGGCTGCAGCTCACACACATTCAGAGCAACTCTCATACATATTCTAATACACACAAACGCACACACACACTGAGAGGCTGCGACAGACAGATGGGACTTGTGTCTAAGCCATTTTTTGCCATTTGTTTACTTGAGGACGACCAAACACAGCTTGTCCGTTTGCAACAGTCGTGTCGCTGCTGAGACGCTGATGTAACAGCAATCTGACAAACACAGTAGGACCAGGGACAGCAGCTCTTCATGTAGAACAAGTTGCCGCTGATGGGGATCGATCTGTGCTGCGCGTCGCTAATCTTTCCACCACAGTGACAGCTGCATGTGGTGATCCAGCTGCAGGTCAGTCATCGTGTCACCCTCTGCTGGCTGGTTCAAAAACTCAGGCAGAGGATGGCTGATTTATCTAAGAGCAGCTCTCAGTGTTGGAGGCATCATGAGAGTCCAGTGCAAAGCAAAAGCTCACTGGTTGGTTCTTCTTCTGATTTCACGCCACTATGGGATGATGTACGCTTTTGAATCTGACGCTGCATTTCTTTTTGAGAGATAGAGGATTTTCAAAGTTCAGATTTTGATTCACAAAGTCAAAACAAGTGTAAAATACAATCTATAAAGTCAAATTTATGACTTATTTCGTCAAAATTATAAGAGAGAGACGACATTTTAAGATTTTTAGTTATGAGGTTAAATTTTTTATGCGATAAAACATCAAATCAATATTTTGATTAAAAATAACCTTTATATTGACGTATTAACTCAAAAACAAGACCTACTGACTATGATAGTGACAGAGGTCCAAAAGTATCACAATGAAGTCAGAACTGTGAGATTTAAAGTCTATGTTTCGATTCAGTAACACACAAATATAATTCAATAATATGAGAGAAATATTCTCTTTAGACAAAGAAGGAGATTTGTAAAAAAAAATGCCATAAAAGTCTGAATTTTGACAAAATAAGACATAAACATTGATAAAGTCCAAAAAATCACCTCGTAGAGTCAAAATATGAGATAAAATTAAAACATTTTGACTAACCAAGTAAAAGATATCAAAAAAATTGTGAGATAAGAAAAGTCCAAACTTTGACCTCAGGGGTCAAAACAATGAGATTAAACTATTGCTGTCAAAAATATTGCAAATCAATTTTAACGGTGTCATTTTTTTAAAGCGGTGGGTTGGGGGTGGGGGGTGGCATGGTTGGCGAGGGCGAGGTGTTCGCCATCGGAGTCCAGCGGGGTCTCCTGCTGGCAGTGGCAGCAGTGTCCTCGCTCACCATGCCTTTCTGTCGGCTCATTTTCCGCGTTCCAAACCGTGTGACGCTGCTGCAGATGCTCAGCCAGGTGACGGCAGCCGGGGGCGGGGGGCACGACTATTCAGATCTCAAAATTATTATTCGGATACCACCACAACGGCTGAATATTCAGATATTCGGGTCCAGCCCTACGATTGACAAGACCGAAGTTATCTGTGTGTGTTGTCAGTGTGAGCTGAGTTCTCATCGTAGCACATCCAGTCTGAAATACCACTTGATGGCCAAACACACAGCTGATGTAAATTCTCCACCTCCTCCTCGTCAAAACCAGGTGACAATGGAGATAAGAGTATTAACATGATAATTCAAGGGACATTTAGAATAGATAAAAAATGTGCGATTAATTTGCGATTGATCGTGAGTTAACTATGGCATTCATGCGATTAATCGCGATTCAATATTTTAATCGATTGACAGCACTAGATTTAACCCTAACCCAGTGTTCAGTACTGTAGGGTACGGCTCATTAACAACTAATAACTATGTCCACTACTGATTAATCTGCAGATTCTTCTCCTGATTGTTTGATAAAATAATTGTGTGTATGAAGTTGACATTTTCCAGAGCCTTGCTGACGTCTTAAATATGCTTGTTTCGTCTCATTTGGCAAGTTTGTTTGAGTAATGAGCCCTACATTCACCAACGAATCAATCAATCAGTGAATTAGTGCAGCTCTAATGACAACAAATGTCTTATCAAAGAGTGAATTAGGAACTGAGCAGAGCCCCTGTGAAGGTGTGAGGTGACTTTTTTCCTGGCTGTTACTGAGGTCAGGGGGTTTCAGCTCTGCAGAGGGAGTGACAGGATGCAGGAGTAGAAAAAGGAGAGCAAGCACAAGGTGATTTTCTTCATTTCTTTTCCTTCCTGCGCCACAAAGAGGATTTAGTTCAACCAACTGCAGCTTACGCTCCCTTCTAATGCAGTTTGTTCCACTAAACCTGTGTGTAACCTACAGAACATGACATTTACTGCAGCCTGCTGGGAATCAAACGTGATTCCTCGACATATTAGGTGTCGTTCTCCTCCTGACTTTCAGCCCGTGTCTTTTTCAGCCGTCCTTCATGAACAGCTACTGAGAAAACATCTCGGTGGCTTTTCCTTTGCAGCAACTTAATAAACCCCCACGAGGGAAATCATCTCACCACAACCTCGGACCTTCCCCATCTGGCCTCCTCTGTGTGGATGGGCTTTAATACAGCTCTGTAGGTAATTGTGAAAGACTTGTGGGGATCCCAAAGGAGTCCCACTGCACTGATACCAGGAGAGCTGAGGTCGGCATGAACTAGGAACATGTTGCGTATGGCTTTATCTACCTACTGGGAACATTACACCAATAAGACTGAAAGCCCTTCACAAATGGGTTTCTAGCTGATATGGTTATTTTAAACCCACTGCAAAACACACGCTAAGCCCACTATAACACACTGTAATTCAGTTGTAAGACGATACGAGAACACGTTTAGGTGTTTCTTTTTTCATGTATGATACACATTTAAAAATTGCTTTAAAACTCTTTTGGAGGATTTCTGTATAATTAATAACAATAATATTAATAATAATAATAAGATATTGTAAACATACCTCTATAGCGTGGAATGAGGTATTTACTACAGTGTGGGTCCACACAGTAACTTTGATTTATGAGGTAAGATGTAAAAAAATATGAGATAAAGTAAATATTTTGACTAAGTTCCAAAATATCAGAATAAAAATCTGAGATTAAAATTCTTTTATTTTTAAATACCATAATCTTTAATTGTATTGTCATCAATAACAAATGATAGGACTTCCAACATCAAATGTTTTGACGTCAAAGTTTTGAGGTCAGAAAAATAAGTGGGGCAGTGGGGGTGCAACAGGTTAAGCCCTGGGCTGCCAATCAGAAGGTTGGTGGATCAAACCCCCACTGTGGCCACTGGTGGGCCCCTGAGCAAGACCCTCAACCCCTGACTGCTCCCTGGACAGCCCTCTACTCCCAATACCCAATGTGTGTGGAGTGGGTTAAAATGCAGAATTGAATTTCCCTACGGGGATTAATAAAGGTTACATTACTGTTAAAAGTCTTTTTGTTATTTATAAACAAAAAGGTCGAGTTTGAGTTTTTGTGTGTTAATATTATCTATTAATTGTTTATTTCCTACTCTTACAAAATAATGCCAGAGATTCAACCAGTTAGATGACATCCGACTGTAGCATCTATGCCATTAATCTACTCACTTGTCGATTGTTGCTATGGGGAAACTTTGACATCCGCAAATTAAATTCAAACGTTCCTATTTGAACCAGTTATTATGATTCATCTGCAGGACACAATATTGGATTTATCAAAGTTAAGGTGTACATTTACTTATCATGCTTAAAACAACCTTCAAGAGCAACTTAATTACCAGCTGAAAGGAAATATTTCTGGTTGAAAATGTAAAGATGCCAGCTGCACCTGTAACCACATCCAGCAGCAGTGTCACAGTGAACTGAACGACACCTTCACATCCCTGCAGCGAAGCGACGACTTCAACCGCTGAAGGTCAGCAAAAACCAGATTTCCAGCTGCTGTTAAGTTGCTCTTCCAGTTGAAGTGCATGCACAGGACATTAGCTCAGTGACAGCATCTGCTCGCACACATGCATGTTAATAAATCAGGCCCACAGACGTGCACAGACATGCTGGCTTTAAAGTATGTTCACTGCACTTACCCGCCGTTACAATCTAGAACAACAGTCACGTTAACGGTACAGAGTGAAGGAAAGCATCTGCACAGTGAAACACTGAAAAGAGGCGTTTCAACCCCATCAGGCAGCATGACTGAGGGAGGCATACCAACACCAGATTAGCTACACACTGGCAAAACTCACAAACAGATCAGCAGCACCATATTATCAGTGTCTGGAGACATTTGACTCTAAATGTGAACCTAAATGTGAAGTGACCCTCAATACCACCAAAAAAAGAACTCAGGAAGCTGGTTCTCCTATGGAACCACAAAATACAAGACCTACAGCACCAACTGTAACAGCATCCTCAGGGGCCCATGTGTTATTAAACAACAATGTAAAAGATCTGCAGATAATTCCATTTTACAACTGTCTCACTATCTTAAACTTCAGCTGCCTACACCTGCACGATTTCCATGATTGGCTCATGTAACTGAGAACGCATTTGCAATAAGACACTAAAAACCTGCAGGTAAACAATATGAGGTTCGCATCATGCTGGGTTTTCCCATTCCCTGTAAAATAAATAAATAAATAAAAATATTGTGAAAATGCAAGTTGGTTCATTGTCGAAAGGTGGTGGAAATATAGTGAAAGAGGAACAAGAAGGGCTTTGTCACGTCCACAAGCCAAGCAGTGCTTTACTATTCAGACACACTGCAATGAATCCTTTTAAATAGCAGACAAACTGATCTGTCAAGTAATTACTTCGTTAATTATTTTATTTTGAAATCTGTTTTCTTCTAACTGGAAATGTCCTCAGGAAGAAGACGTTTACAGAAAAGGGTTTAAATCAAGTACAGTGATCCCTCGTCCATCACGGGGGTTAGGTTCCAGAACCGCCACGATAGACGAAATCTGCGAAGTAGCAACTTTATGTTTATTTTATTATTTATATATATTTTAAGGCTTTATAAACCCTCCCCACGCTGTTATTAATCTTTCACACACTCTTATAAACACTGGCTTCCATCACCGCCAATCAATCAGCGACCGACTAGCTCAAGCAGAAGCGGCCGGAGCTGTGTTTTCCATCCGTGCGTCTACTCATCTGCTGTACACTACGTATTTTATCCATCCATCCATTATCTATACACCGCTTAATCCTCTGTAGGGTCACGGGGGGACTGGAGCCTATCCCAGTCGACTCAAGGCGAAGGCAGGGGACACTTGGACAGGTCGCCAGCCTATCACAGCTATGTATTTTATATACAATGTAAAAACCCGCGATACAGTGAGACCGCGAAAAGTGAATTTTTTAAAAAATGTTTTCTTTTTTTTAAGTAAACTGAAAAATGTGAATTCAGAAAAAAAGAAATAACTGTCAATTTGGCACAAATTTCATTTAAAACATGTAAATTTCATTAAAACAATGTGTGCATGTCAAAAAAGACGTACATGTCATAAATGGAAATTTGTAAACAAAAAAACCTTCTTAATGTAAATCTTGTTTTACACAACAAGCGTTTTGAAAAACTGTTAAATTTATTTATTTTTAACAGACAAATCTCTCTTAAAAAAGGTGCATATGTTGTATTTAAAATTGTGTAAAAATGTGCATTTCAAAAAGTAAAATTCAAATTTTGGCAAAACAAATCAATGGAAATTCTTTTGTTGCAATACATTTCACAATAAATTGTTTAATAATTACTACGATTTGTTTGGACATACAATTATCATACATGTGTGATTCTGATCTTGATCCACTGTCAATTTTTGACATCAGCTGAGTACAGTTACATCAGCATGTAACCAACATGGTGTTCATATATTGTATGTTTGCTCTTAGTCATGCTGGCCTTTTGCCTGAAAAAGTATTCTTATCCAGGCACATCTGGGAGGTAGAAGTCAGTGTGCAGACGCTCTACTTTTTAAAAAATTCTCTCCTCCTGCAGCTGACCTAAATATAGAGGTGTGGGATGTCTGTTCTGCTGGTTTTACAACTGAACAACCAGAACACACACACAGACACGTACACAGACACACACAGCCCTGCAGGGGACTCACCTTGAGGTCTCTGTGTACCACCCCCATCTGATGGCAGTGGAGCACGGCCTCCAGGATCTGCTGGATGCAATGACTGCATGCAAACAGCAGGGGGAGCAGGTTAGTTCGAACACATTCAGCCCCCAACTGTCACAGTCATGCAGAGGCAGCAGCACACATTCACAATATCACATTCTCTGCAGTCGCACACACACACACACATGTATTCATGTATTCTGCACGCTCGCAGCACATTTGCACATACAGACACACACAAAAAGTGTGAAGAGCGAAGCTGTCTGTGAACTACGCAGGGAGAAGGTGTGCAGTGTGCTATTTTCTGTTTTGAAGAAAGTGCCGAACATTAGTCAGTGAGTGTAGGAGGGAGCTGCAGCTTCGTGTGGGAGACACTGTGTCTAACCTGCACATTTCTCTGTGTAATTTATTCAGAAACAGCAGCAACACCGCCTTTGAGGAAGAGATTCAGCAAGCATCCTGAAGTAGACACTGCTGTGCTGTTACTCCACTGACCTCTACTCTCTTTCACTCTTTCTCATGCTTACTCACTCACGCACTCTTTCTCAGAGCATGATGTCTGCTAGGACCCACAGGAAATCGCAGTTCTAGTTCAGACCATTTAAAATAGTGCAACAAGAGTCCCAAAAGCAAAACCCGGAGACAGGCAGACTGGCAAGGAGACAGACAGACAGATAGACAGACAGACAGACAGCAGGCACAGGCAAGTTTCTTTTAAATCACAGGCAAAAATTAAAAGTAATAATATACAAGACAAGCATGTAAAGAGCAACCCTTGTACAGGGGGGGTACAACAGAGGGCACACACACACCTTGAGGTCCCTGTGCACTATGTCATGTTGGTGGGTGTAAGACACACTGTCTAGAATCTGATGGATACAGTGACTGTGGAGACAAAACGACAGGGTGAGGAGCAGATAAAGGAGGCAACACGGGAAGGAAAGGGGGCAAATAGACGGTAATACAGAGAAGAGGATGGATCAACTGGTGGGAGGAGGTTGCTTTAGGAGCAGGTAGGGGAAGTATTAAACACATATTCCCCGACCTACAAGATCTCTAGCTTCTACACAGTTCTGGCTTTATTTGCCCAGGTTTTCAGTTATTCGTCTCCGAGATTTGTGAAATGCCACAATGCAATGTTGGCAAGCTGAGAGCACACTAAGCAGGACAAATTCAATCATAACAGTTTGTTTTGACCCTCTGTCTGGGTTGACACAGCGGTTCTCTCCCTAGAAAACAGAGCTATC
The DNA here is from genome assembly GCA_024666655.1 of Dascyllus trimaculatus. NCBI lineage: Eukaryota > Metazoa > Chordata > Actinopteri > Pomacentridae > Dascyllus > Dascyllus trimaculatus. Next base: position 3,900,058 of record CM045460.1, on the reverse strand, counting down.
TAGAAAACACGGCTTGGCAAGCTTTGTGGAATCACTGTCGTATCGCTGACTAAACAGACGGGGGCGGTAACGTGGTATTTCAATGTTTCTTGACCTAAATCAGCAAAAGGAAGAAGAAAGAGACACAGCAATTTCCTTCGCAGCATATTAAGTGAATTTAAAGCAAACTTTCGTGGTTATTTTGCCATTTTGTGCTCCTCTTTTGCCTGTGTTGTTGCTGTTTTAACCTTTGTGGTCATTGAGCATCTCTTTGGGGTTGTTTGTTGCCTTTTGGTGGTTGCCACATGGTCGAGAGTTCAAGAGGAAAAGATCACCAGTTTCATGGTATTTCATCGGTGTCAAGTCCAATTTTAGTTTCATGGCAATCTGTCAAAAAGCTGTTAGCATGTTTCTCCACATGCATCACCAGCATTGATAGGATTCATCCTCTGGGAGCCATGCTTGTCTGCTCAAATTTCTGCATGAATCCATTAAACTGTTGTTGAGATAGACACTCTGAACCAGAAGGGCCGATGGATAATCCAGATAACTCACTCTCAATGTCAGTTTTCAATGATCTCTTTCCAAACTGTGGCACAGACAAAAATCTGAGAGACAAATACATATATAGGATCCTGAAACCTGGATACATAGAACCAGAACAGTCCGTATGTCTGAACAGCACCAGAGGTTCAGGTGAAAATACATGTTTCTCTGCTACATGTTTGGGTGAACTGGCGGAGAAAGAAGGGAGGGATCGAGCGGTTCGGTGTACAGATGGAGTGCAGAGAGGAAACTGTCAGTGAGATACTGTTGGACAGGAATCAAGCCATGCGAGTCACACACCCACACATAAACACACAGAGTGACACACACACACACATAATTTATGCAAAGAGAACAAGGGAGAATAAAAGCAGATGAGGGGGAGATCAGAAAATAACAGGAAAAGTAAAGGTGCAGATTGCAGAGGGATAACGTCACTTAGATTTCAACTACAAATCCTGCCTTGTTCATCAGACCTCTCAACGTTTCTTCTTTTAACCTCAAATTTGTTTCAATTGGCTCAAATAATTCAACATTTTCACAGCATTAGCTGATTACAGGCAGGCTCATTTCACCCCTGTGAACGGGTGTGAATGTCGGCGTTTTTGAGTTCATCACATGTGAAATGAATAGCTGCTCATTCACCAAAAGTAAGTCTGTATCATATGAATGCAGCACTCCACATTAATAGCAACCTATGAGTGCAAGGATGCAAAGTTAGAAGTTAAAAGATGCTGCTGTTGGTGTGCAGTTAACAAAAACGTCCAACTTTTTCGTGTCAACCTGAAATTTGTTTTACTTGGGGACAGGAAACGTGTAAAAAATGTAATCACTATGTCTCAGCAATGTCCCACCCACAGCCCGATCTGATTGGATAGAGGTCAGGAGAATTAGCCAATCAACACCGAAAGCTACAGCGTTACAGACAGAACACATTCACAGAGTGCAGCCGGAGCTGTGTTTGGTGATTGCTGAAGTTATAATAAACACTGCATTCTTACTCAGTTTCCCTATTTCACTAAAAATGCCAGAACAAATTGTGCAACCGGATTTTGTCACAAGTGTATCGGTCAATTTCTTGTTGGGAGTATGACTGAAATCCTGTTTGGCATTTTTTTTAATGATATCATTAAGCCAGGAACTACTTCTATAGCATTGTTTTTGGTTCAGTTAAAAACTACAATAGAAGGAGAGTTAAGTAAAAAGAGTCTATTACCTTGTCATTTGAAAGTACCTTAATCTTTTCAAGAGCTAACTGTAAAAAAGAAGTTAACGGTCACACCAGGAAATGTAGTCTAAGAAAATATACTCCTAAAAATTACATTTCAAGATGCACTTTGCTGGACGTCTTTTCGCACATTTTTAAATCATAATTTGTGAGTATGAAATAGTAAAGTAGGTTAATATCTTGTATACTAACTCCAAGGACAGTATATAATGGAGTGCATACTTTTTACTATTAGCATATACACTGATCAGCAATAACATTAAAACCAGCCGGCAGAAATGATGTAACTTCCTCTGTGACTTCACAGATCTGTGGTCACTTTGAGTCATTTTTCATCTCTTTGATGTCTTTTTGCATCTCTTGTGTGTCATTTTGCATCTCTTTGGTGGTATTTTAAGTGTCTTTGTAGCAATTTTGAGTCTTGTTGGTGTCATTTTGTGTCTCTCTGCTCGCTGTGCTCTGACACCTTTCTATCAAAGCAGCATTACGATCTTTGTAATGTTGTGCTACTGTAGCTGTTCCGTGGGATCCGACCACACAAAGTAGTCTTTAATGTCATTGTCACTGGTTCATCAGCTGTCCTTCCCTGTACGCTGCATACAGGAAGCACCTTTTTTCGGAATTCAGCTGCTTCATACATCCCAGTCAGTGGTTGTACTCTTGTGGCTGATCGGTGCAGTATGAAACTGAAATTGTGCTGGTGAGTCTTATTATTCTCTAGTAAACAGAGAGAAACGTTGCTTTAAGCTCCCATAAAAGCATATTTTCATTTTAAATGTGTTATTTAGGTTACAGCTAGCTACAGTTACAGGAAACAGCTGATGCAACCCTGTCTTATCACCATTTCATGTTCGTTCTGTGGCTCAATTATGCATAAATTTGCATATCTGACATAAAACTGACAGAGTAGAAACATGATTTGCAAATACATGCAGTGACAGGATAATGCTGCAGAAATGCAAACTAGAAGATGGAATATTTTTCCTTTTTTAATGCTTTCACCCTTAATTCTAGTTTTTATCAACCTATATTCCTAAATGTCATGCTTTCAGTAATCATTACATACTGTACTTTTTCACGTGGCGTAAATTATATGTTGAGGAATTAAAGATGCTTAAATTCCTTTTCTTCAAAATAAGAGCATGTTTAAGTCCCACTATTGCCTAACCCTTTAACCTCTGAACTCCAAGCAGTTTCTAGGTGTTCTTTGTTCCTGTCACATTTTCCTCACTGTGGCTCATTTTTCACTGCAATATAAAGTCCTCTATGGAAACTAATACAGCCACTGATAGAAGTAGAGAGAACTCAGAAATGCTAGTTTGTGTTTATTTTATTGATCAACTCCAGTTCCCTGTCAGTGGTTTTTATGTTGTGGCTGATCAGAGCAAACCTTCGTCTGTTGTGTCTGTATTTATTCACAGTAACAGTGGCCCGAAACATGACCTTAAGGGTTGATTTAGTCTTCTAGGACAACACTTGTGTGGTTCGGTATTTACCAAATTCCAAAATCATCAATGAACTGATGCTCCTAAAACATATGGCTAGAGATCAGCCACCCCAGGATTTACAACAGTAAAATCAGTTCATGTCGTGTGTTTTTATGTCAGAGCCAGATTACAATGTGAAAAGGGGAATTTACTACTCTGAGCAGGACAGCAGGTGGAGCGATACATGGTCAGTGACATGAGCAGGAGTGAGAGATAAGAGCTAATAAATCTGTTTACTGCATCTTTTCTTTCTCCTTTACATGTTCCTGTCCCCTTCTTTTCTTTCCCTCTCTTTCTCTCTCTCTCTCTCTCTTTCGCCTCCACAAACCGCCTCCACAGTCAAATTGATTTAAGTCTACCTCCTAGGGGGGGTTACTGCGTGGGCGTGTGTGCATTTTTTTTTGTGTGTGTGTATGTTTCCATCTGTCTGTAAATTCTGACTCCGGGGAAAGCTCCTCGACCTCGATTTGCAATTCAGTTCACAGAAAAACTGCACAGAGTTATTATCCATCAGAGCCTGCAATGGCAAAAAAAAAAGTGTCAAAATTGTCTGTGTGCTAATGAGAGGAACCGAAGTCTCCAAGCTGCTGGAGGACTGCAGAGGCTGGAGACATGGAGGGGATGAAGAAGAAGAAGAGAGGAGGAGATGAAAGGGAAAGGAGCCATAGATGATTTACTGACAGGGTTTACCTGGCATCTGCTTCACTGTAGTACTCCCTGGCCACGATGTCCTCGAACAGCTCCCCTCCTGTCACCCTGAGAGAGATGGAGGTTAAATTATATACATTTTCTTTTTACTCAGGCAGCACACACACACACACACACACACACACTGACAGGAGGGGGATGTCCTCATTAGGGGGAAACCCCGGCTGCAGGATTCACTCCGACTGGGTTGCCATGGAGACTGGCTCCAGTGCGGGGGAGTGTAGCGGTATCAGTGTGCGCGCTAAAGTGGGAGGGGAGGGGATGGGGGTGTGTGCAGTTATGTAATGGGGGGAATTGCCTCCAAAGCGAGGAGGGGGTGAAGAGAGAAGAAGGAGGGATGAAGCGATGCGGATATAGAGGAGCAAAGGAAAGCAAGGGAGGAGACAGATGCAGCGAAGGAAGGGAGTGGAAAATGAAGCAGCAGGGGAGTGGAGGAGGGAGGAGGGGAGGGAGCAGGCCAGTATGGCAGGGAAAGAGGAGAAGAAGAACAGGGAGGAAGGATGGAGGGAAAGTAGGAGATATGGAAGGAACTCACAGGTCAAAGAGGAGATAGTGGAAACCTTCCTCGGAGATACTGTCGTGGAGACGAACTGCAAGAGAGGCATCACAATAGTTAGATGTCTTTCTTCTGCAGCACGTTTTTTCATGATCTTTTCTGCTATAACACTATGTGCATTATTAACCCTTAAATGCATGGGTGGTTTTTCAAACATGCCTGCACATCTGAGGTCTGTAAGCGCTTATATAAGGCAGATAAAAGTATATATTTAAGTCATACTGTTAACCCTCTGAACTCCTAGCAGTTTTTAGTTTGCTTGCTCCTGTCACATTCATCCTTACAGTGGGCTCTCACTTTTCACTGCAATATTAAGTCCTGCCCCTCTATGGAAACAGAGCAACTGTGGTTAGAGGCAGAGAGAACTCCAACACCAGAGTCGGCAGGTCTGGGTACTTGAACCACTGCAGCGTTCTAGAGCCTCGGCGGCATATTACAGCCTCGGCAGTGTTTGGGGACGCTCGGCGGCACCCGGCGGCGTATTAGCCTCAGCGACGCTCGGCAGCATTCGGCAGCATTCGGCAGCGTTCGGCGACGCCGGCAGTGTTCGGCGACACCCCGCTGCGGCACCCGGCTGTGGCACCCGGTGGCAGCATGCACAAATATTTGAATATCAAAATTATTATTTGAATACCAACACAACGAATGAATATTCGGATATTCAAATATTCGGGACCAGCCCTACTAGATTCTATAACCTGCTGGCAGGCTGTTCAACAGAATCAACATCAGATCGATTAAATGCTAGGCTAATAAGTCGTGTCTCACTGACTGAAGAGGATAGTTGTTTATTCACTTAAGTTAATTTACTAATGTTAACTTTATTGCCACTTTGTTTTCTTTGTCTGAGTGAGTGTGACACCATGTGAGGGGATGTTTGTGTTGTATGTTCTGTTAAAAAATGTAAAAATTCAATAAAAAGCATTGTTAAAAAAATATTCAAGTTAAAGCCTCGCAATATTTTTTTTAAAACAGACAACATACTGTTTGATTAAGGTCAGGAGATGGTGGTTGTGATTGACGTTTCTAACCAAGAGCTGAAAGCGTCGAAATAGAAACATTAAAGATCATCAATGCTGTGATCACTCCAAGTGATACTGTACAGCAAGATCAATAGAAAGTATAATCAGGATGCAATTACATTTCCTCCAAACAGATTTTCTGTTGCAGTTCAACTGTATATAACTTTTCTAAGAGAAAAGTTATATACAATTGAACAAACACAGGTTTTAGACACTTTGAACCTTGTGATTCCAAAGAGGCAACATTTAAGAGTCTCACCAATGTTGGGGTGCTTGAGCAATCTGCAGATCCTGGCTTCTCTCTCCAGTTTCTGATGGTCTGCAAGGCAGTCACACATATCAGAGTCAGAGAAATGAGCGAGAAAGGAAGAGCTGGAGGTGGTTTGACAGGTGAACATTACAGGATGACTCAGCTGATGGTGTTTGGTCCACAAATGACTTCAGGAAATTCAAATGCATCATATTAAAAAACTTGATTTAGTTCAGACAGTTTGAGGTGGTGACTGTTTTCAAGGTGATCGACAAGGACACACGAGGCTTCCTCACATCTGTTCTACATAAACACACATACATAGCCTTGCACACACATACACACACACTCACACACACATGAAAACAGCCTGAAGGCACATATGTCCCAGATGCCCATTTAACCACTATTTACTAGAGAGGATAGGAGGCAAGACAACAAGGAAGGAAACAAGAGGAGAGGAGACACAAGGAGAGGAAAAGAGGAAGCAAGCAAGGAGAGAGGAAACAAGTAGAGAGAAGAGAAGAGGAAACAAGGAGACACACTGGCATATGTCAAAGAGAAGATGAAATAAGAGAAAAGAGAAACAATGGAGGGAAGTGGACAAGAGGAGAGGAGACAAGAGAAGAGGAAACAACAAAGGAAACGAGAGAAGTAGAAACAAGGTAGGAAAGGAAACGAGGAGACAAGGAGCTGAGTTGAGTCGAGCATCCTGCTGAGAAGTGACTTTCAGGCTTTGGGCTTCTCTCAGGCTGACAGTGAGTCCTGCCCTGCAGCTCAGACACTGAGCTCTGTGTCAGTCAAGACAAACAAAGATGGCTGACAGATTCTGTCCTCACAGAGCAGACAGCAGCACAGACGAAGGCTTTGCCTCAGACAGAACAGACAGTCCTGAATGTTGTTTTTAATAAAGGTGGTGTGAGAGTGACGCTGCCACAGTTCCACCCATCGCCTCTGTGCAGTGAAAACACCACTGCTGCTATTTATGGATGCTTTCTGAGGCATTTTCATGTCATTTGATCAGTATTACATTGAGAGAAGAAGGAAAAGGAGATGGACTAACAGCAACATATTGTCTAAAATAGCACTTTAAAGGAACAGTGTGCAGCAGAGTGATGATTTTCTACTACCCAGGTCTGTTCTTGTTGCCATTTGGTGAGGAAATAGCCGATTTTTGCTGCTGGGATGTGTTCTGTAGATTCAGACTGAAGCCATCATCTGCCTCTCTCAGAGGAACAGACGTGAAGGCTTCACACACTGGAATCAAACAAGCGCTAAAATATGCTAATGTGAGCCTTCAGATCTGGGACACACACATGATGACGATGATGATGAAACGATGCCTCCGCGTGTTCCTGAAAACACACGTTACAGGATATCTGAGAACTCTCTCACCTCTGGCCGAGAGCTTTTTGGTGTTGATGATTTTGGCGGCATACTCTTGGCCTGTGCAGAGTTTGACACAGCGGCGCACCACTGAAAAGGCCCCCCTGGGAAACAAAAGACAGGAGACAGGAGGAGGAGACGGGTCAGCTGCCATATCAGCTTCGTCAGCATCAAAAGGGGCATCTCAGCTATCAGGCTGACCTCACAGTCGTCCTGGACGCCTCCTCTGGATCTGAATCTGCATGCAGGATCTGAGGCTGTGCAAAGGTTTTAGGCACTTTGAATTCTTATCCATCACAGGAACGTCATCTGTGATGATGATAAAACTGATTCTACAGCACAGCAACAACCCATCTGAGATGATCAACCCAACACCAGCCTGGCCTGTTATCTCTGCAACAACAATGTAATCTCTAACACAAATTTTTTTTTTTAAAAAGTAATTTCGTGGAATATTTACTTTATATTAAACACAAATTTGCTATTTTTTCTCAAATACACAAAAAATATAAATAATACTACAAAACAGACTGAATTTGCATGTCTAATGTAAAATTATATTTAAAACTCATAACTGTAAGTACCCATTATTTTACCAAAAAAACATCATTTTCTGACCTAGAAGAACTGCTAAATGCATTTCACAAACATACTGTAATTGTATTTAATAGGTGAAACTGTTAAGTTTGTTTGATATTGTAAATATATTTCTGAAATTATACACAACAAGTAACAAATAACAATAAACAAAATGTTGGCTCTGTACTTTTACATAGATTTGTCTGTTCAATGACAGACAGTACTTTTTTGAGCCTCAGCTGCCTGAATATTGCTTTTTCTAAAGTTCTTTTTTACAATTTCAGGCCTAAAGCCAACTGCTGATAGGAAATATTTCATTTTACGGTAGGGAACACTATCTGAACAGGAACAGATGTCAAAACACGATTCATTCCTTTAGCAGCACCCCATTTGTAATTAAGGATTTCACTTTTTAAGCACTTGCTGTCCAGCAGATTGTGTGGAGCGGGTTATAAAATCAAAAAAAAGAGTAAAATCTACAACACTTACGCCGCCTCTCCAACAAATCAACCGCTAGCAGTGGTAGAAAGTAACTAAGTACATTTACGCAAGTACAGTTATGAGGTATTTGTACCTGAGTATTTTAATTTAGTGCTACTTTATCATCCCACTTCAATCCATTTCAAAGAAAAATATTGCATTATCTTCTCCACTACATTTATCTGACAGCTTCAGTTACATGGGTATTTTTAACATAACATAATATAACATAACATAACATAACATAACATAACATAACATAACTTAACATAACATAACATAACTTAACATAACATAACATAACATAACATAACATAACATAACTTAACATAACATAACATAACATAACTTAACATAACATAACTTAACATAACATAACATAACTTAACATAACATAACATAACATAACTTAACATAACATAACATAACATAACTTAACATAACATAACATAACATAACATAACATAACATAACATAACAAACTTCTAAACAAACAGCTACAGATTTCATTCCATATCTTTAAAATCAGTAGTCAGTGTTATATTTACTGCGTTTCAGCAACTCTTGGCACTTTTGTCCAACTAGTTCCAACATGAAGCCTTACTAGTGAAGCTTGTGCTGCACTAGAAACACTTCAGTCCCAACTAGTCCCAGCTTTGTGATGCACTAGTGGTTCTCTGGAATAAACTAGTAATGCTGAAATTGTTAATAATAATGCATTGGTTTTATATAGCGCTTTTCTAGGCACTCAAAGACACTCTACATTGCATTATTCATTCACTCCATACTCCATGGTGGTAAGCTACATCTGTAGCCACAGCTGCCCTGAGGTAGACTGACGGAGGCAAGGCTGCCAGTCTGCACCATCGACTCCTCCAACCACCACCAACCACTCACTCTCACACTGCATCCACCCAGGCTTCCTGGTGTTCCCTCATGGTCTCCCATCCAGGTACTGACCAGGCCCAACCTCGCTTAGCTTCCGAGATCTGACGAGATCCGGCATCCACAAGGCAGTATGGCCTGGTTACTAGTTAACCAGTGAGCTCCAACAGCTCTGACATGGATTCTACTCACTAGTTCAGTAGTGACAATTTGAACATTTCAACTATGGTCCAGGAAGCCACCAGTATGTCAAACTAACTAACCATATATCTGCTACTGTAGAGCAGAGAAATCTGAGGGAAGACACAAAATTCTGTTCCACAAGAAAACTTCGGAAACCAGAGCTGGTACAATTAATCAAATAATCAATCAGCTGTCAGCTAATAAATTAACTGCCAACTATTTTTCATAATTGTTTGTCCATTTGAGTAATTTTTTAAAGAAAAAATTACATTACATTCTGAAATTCAAGCTTCTTAAATGTAAATATTTCCTGGTGTCATTTCTCCTCTATGACAGTAAACTGATTGTTTTTGGGGTTGTGGACAAAACAATCTATCATAATGGGCTTTGGGAAACACAGATCAACATTTTTCACCATTTTCTGACATTTTATACACCAAACAACTAATCGATGAATCCAGAACATAATCAAAAGATTAACTGACAGTGAAAATAATCAATAATTGCAGCCCAGTTGGACGCCAGTGGTTTAATCTTTAACTATATGTTGTATTTCAAAAGCCTAAAATCTTCATCTTAAAAGCTGTCAGATAAATGTAGTGGAGCAGGCAGTACAACATTTCTCTCTAAGATGTGTTGGAGTGGAAGGAGAAAGTAGCAGACAATGGAAACACTCAAATAAAGTACAAGGATCTCATAATCTTACAACACTTGAGTAAATATATTTAGTTTCATCTCACCACTGTACAAACTTTCATATAGGAGTTAAGCTGCAACTAACAGTTATTTTGATTCTTGACTAATCTGTCAGTCTACAGTCAACTGCTAATATGTTAGCCAGCTAGCTAGCTAGCTAGCTTAGCAGGGTATAAATCAGTGTTAATGTAAACGTAACAAGCTGCGTATTATTTGGAAGCATACATGGACATTTCTACTCACAGGGAACCAGACAGTTTATTCAAATCATTACCAATTATTTCCACAACTTAAAAAAGACTCACCTCGAGCACTTACACAGCGATAGCACATGTTAGCATCACACGTTGGGATGCTACAATGTCACATGACAGGGGGCTTAAGGTGCTTTGAGGCACTTTCTAAATTTATTTGTTTGGATGGATATATTAGTTTTTGTTTTGTTTTGTTTTGTTTTTTTACTTAGGTGGGCAGTTCAACAGAGTCTTGCCTATCAAAAAACTATAAAAGTTTGGATAACATGTGGATTTTATTTGGTCTAATTTATATATTTTTTGTAAGTACAATGCAAATGAATGAAATTTACCTAAAAATAGAACTAAAATAACTACAAGTCTTTATTTCCCAAAATATAAGCAATATATAACGGAAGCTGTTTAACAATGCAGCGAAAAAGAAAACACTTAAAAATTAGCACTTACAATAAGCGTGACATATCGCAAATATCATACTAATAGAAATATTAGTGTAATTTAAGTTTAACTTTAAGTATCCTGTATCATTAATGCAAAGGTGTCATTTGTAACAAACCTGAAAATCATGTGAATATTCTGAGTTGATTATTTTTATTGTGAATAGACTTCCTGACCTGCTTCGGGGCTTTGAACACCAGCAGCCAATGAGGTGTCTTCGTTCATACCCGACACATGTATGATCTGATGTGACTCTGAGGTTAGCACTAAGGCTAACCACCTCCTAAGAAGGCATGCTTAGACAGTTTTTCCAGCTGTGTTAGTGACATCAAACTGGCAAGAATTTAGAGGAAGGAAAAACAGTGCTGCGAGGATACACACTGAAACTGTGTGCGTTCTCGAGTTTTTGGGGCCACAGTTGCTCATCAAACCCAGCGGAGACCAACAGAAATAACCACCTCTGTCATTTTTCAGAGCTAATTTTATCTCACCTCAGTATTGTTACGCAATGAAACACTCACACTCCCCTCAGAGCCCCAGCCTCTCACAAGCTCTCCAGCATGCATATATTATGGGGAGACGAGGTGAGTAAGCATGACACTGGCTGACATCCCACCGAGTGGTGGAAAAGGCGGCAGAGCTTCAACATGACAGGTTATCTGCAGGGCAGGTGGGAGTCAGGAGGAGGGCTGGATGTGGGTCCAAAACCTGGATTAGTTCAGGCTAATCTCCTATTGTCTCGCTCTTCTGCTGTAGTTCATTCCTTGCTATGATATCAATATTCTAACCATCTTCATGACTGTTCTGGCTGCAGATGAAAATTGTAACATGTGGTTGCAATGAACAGATGCTTTAAGATGATTAAACTGCAGTGTGTGGACCTGGATTAACTAAGACTAAAGTCTGCATCAAACAAATGTAGCTCTCAGAATTGTTGGCATCTTATACGTTTGAATTACTCAAAACAAGCTTTACCAACACAGAACTCCATTGAGAAAATGTCCAATTTAAGCATTAGGTGCTTTTTTGCAAGAAAGCCAACAAACATTTAACAAGTGAAGGAGTTTTCCATGAAGAGTGGTCACAAAACTAAAGAAGCTGATGTCAGAGCCCTGTGAACAAATGTGGAGAAGAACTCTCAAACCAGCTGTGAAACATGGTGGTGGAAATGTTATGGTTTTCGGACTTCTTCACTGTCTCATGGACTGGGCAGCTTGCAGCCACTGATATGATAATGAATTCTGCATTATATCAAAGAGAGCTTGAAGATAATGTGAGGCCATCTGTCTGAAAGTTGAAGTAGACGTTTCAACAGGAAAACGATCCAAAGCACACAAGCAAATCTACCAAGACTCGGAGAGAAGAAAACGAAACATTAGGGAATGGCTGAGCTAAACCACAGACTTGAATCCCTTTGAAATGTTGTGGGGGTGTTGCAAACATCTTGCAACTGAAACAATTTTGAAAGTGGTGAAAAAAAATCAGCAAGAGAACGTCAGAGACTGCTGGACAGGTATGTCCACATCTACTTTAAGACGGCGTAATTTAAACAAAAAAATAGCACAGCTTTGGGGATATGACTCTTTGAAACTTCTTCTCCATTTTCTGGGTTACCAGGGTAACAAGGCCTGCACCATCTAATATATGACTGGTTGGCTAAAAAGGAGCAACAGTGAAGTAGTAAAAATTTACGCACACTGGTGTCAGACAATTATTAGAAGGTGGACAATTATGCAAAACACCTACAAGAGGCAATACTACCTTCAAATACCAAAGGCGTAGTTAGTGATTCTACATTAGAAAACTTTGGTTAACCGTACCTTACTATGTTTAGCACTATGAGATGACATATGTTGTAAAAGTGCACTAAATAAATTAAATTTAATTGAATTGAAGAATATCACATCTACTAATATTTTTGTGTAGTTGATGTCTTTATGTATTGATAAAGCTAATTTTGTCATTATTTCTGCTAAAGGGGGCAGTACCAGCTCCTGATGCCAGAGGTGTAGTTACTTCTTCCACCAAATATGATGCCATCTATGCTTGTTCAGTACATGAAAAAGCTAATTCCCCCATGCATAACAACTGTGCATGAAGGAACTCACTCATTTAAATTGTATTGTAGGTGCAAAATAGTGCTCAGTGAAATAAACAGCAGTCCCTCCAGGAATTTGCGATGTTGCGATCGCAACAGTTAACGCAAATTCAACCAATCTCCATGAATTCTGCGTGACCTTGCAATTTTGTCCAATCACCGTGACTTTTCCCCAATTTTGTCCCGCCTCCTGTGAGTTCCACCAATCACAGCAGTCCCCAGCACAAACGTAATGCACGTACGTCACCGAATTCACTTCCTTGTTTATGGTTTGAAGATGCAGACATGTGCGCCAGTAGTGATTCTCACTTACCAACAAAAATTACTGCTAAAGACCTGCAAAACAATTCCCTGATGTTCTTCACCAAAGCGGAGGTAAACTGTTTTCACCCCGTGGAATACTGAGGTGGAACACAAACGAAAATCATCAATTGGCAAACACTTTTCTACCGTAAACATATCAGGAGAATGGGTGAAACCAGCGGACCACAGACCAGACAAACCACCGTGATGAAGCTGTTGCATCTCGATCTGTGGCAGCACTGAAACAATGAAGGTCAGTTAGATTCATTAACTGACGTGACGAGCTGTGAGCGTGTGTGTGTGAACACGTGTGTGCCAGGATGTGAAATTACCTTTTTAAACTTTTAAAATTTTTAATGAATTATACAAAACAAAGAAAAAAATGCAACTTTTTAGCAATTTTTTACTGTCTCCTGCAATTTCATCGCAAGAAATACACTTAAAACATCGCAACTTACATCGCAATTTTTTAGAAAAGCTGCCGCAAATTCAGGCATTTTAGGCGGCAACAATCTTGAAAAACGCAAAATCCTGGAGGGACTGAAAAAGAAATCGTTCTTTGTCTACTGAGGTGTTCCATCCAGAAGGTAAACAGGTTTTTTTTTTACTGCTGAAGGGGCAGGTTACTGCAACAGTTGCTGGTTCTGTAAGTACTTGAAGCAATCTATTATGACACATGTTCCAGTTTATTTGTGATGACTGACAAAAGAAAATAAATCAACCAAGCGTTCAAGGGTAAGTTTTGTTTTGGACTTTGATACACAGAAGGCTGCCATCAGGAGGAGCATTAAAGTGGTTTCAAGTCCTGACTAAGCCGCTACAACAGGCATTAACACCCTAGGTTATGGGTAATTAAGGGTGTGGCTGTTTTGAGTGACATGCAGGCGTCATCATAGGCCAGTCTTTGGCCGAGAGATGTTTTCATGGGCCGCTTTTTTCTCATTTTTTGACTCGCTAGGACTTAGGAGGACAACTTCTAGAGCCACCACACTGAGCTTCAAATCCTATGAGTGACATCACTCAGGGTTTGTCCACCGTTATATATAGTTAGTCCCTGCAACTGAAGGAATTTTGCATGAACAGGGGGCAAAAATTCCAACAGAGACTGCTGGGCAATTACACAAAACACCTACAGGAAGTTATTTCTGCTAAAGTGGGCGATACAAGCCTCTCATGTCAAGGGTGTGGTTACTTCTTCCAACAACAAGTGTAACATCCATCAATCATCGGCGTTCTTGGCCTCCATATACAAATGTCGCTTGCAAAAAGTTGTGTATGCTTTCGATGTCAAGGGTGTAGTTACTCTTCCACAAAAGAATCTTACAGTTACTGATATTATAGTTCAGTAAATGATTGTTCTTCCATCTTTATATAGAGGCAATGCTTGCAACACAAGTTTTGCAAGAAAAAATTTCAGCAAGCTGATATCAAAGACTGGTGGACAATTATCCAAAACACCTACAAGTAGTTATTTTTACTTAAAGGTAAATGATCTACACTTATATGGCGCCTTTCTACCTTAGTGGTACTCAAAGCGCTTCACAATGTGTTGCGCATTCACCCATTCACACACCAATGGCGACAGAACATCCATCCAAGGTGCCTGCCGTTGGGAGCAACTTGGGATACAGTGTCATGCCAAAGGACACTACGGCTAGTGAAGGGGCCGGGGATTAAACCTTGCAATCAGTGGACAACCACTAAGTAAATGATTGAAAAAGCGAACTTTTCTTGTTCTTCCATCTTTATATACCGTCACCACTTGCAGCTGGAGGTTTTTTGCAGGAAGAGTGGTCAAAATTTACAGCAAGTCTGTGTTAAAGACAATTGACAGCCATCCAAAACATGGACAACATGTTATTTCTGCTAAAAGAAGCAATTCTAGCAACAAGGGTGCAGTTATTATTCTCACAAAAGTATATCTGTTGATATTTTTACTTATTTTCCTTGTTCAAATGCATCCCCTTCACGTGACACAGTTTCATAGAGGATCAAAGAAATCAAAATATGGCTTGACAAGAAGATATTGAACAGTCATAAGCCCTGGACACATGGCAAAAGTGGCCACACTGGCAACACAAGGACTACAGCTGTGTTATCAGCAAGGAGCAGCTGCTGCTCCTCCAGCACGTCTATTGTCTTTAACTTATCACTTTCCTCACACACAAGGCTGGAGATCAGCACCATCACACAGGAACGAACTGTAGCACTGAAGGTTCACAACTGAAACCAGCACTCAACTTGCTGTCCCCCCCCCCTTCAGAGCTGGCTGTAGGAAAAAAAAAAATGTTCCTGTGAGGCAAACATTGCAGAGAGATCCTCTCTACCCACGCACAACCTGACAGAGACACTGAGTCCACTTTGCATCTACCCACTGTGGCACCCATAGCCTCTTCAGTCTCTCTCAATTTGTCTGCATTCCATTAGGGGCCACACATCTCTATATTTCTTCTCCTGTTTTTTAATCACAAGACACACCTCATTAGATTTGCAGCAGATCAAGGGCAGCAGCAGCAGCAGCAGCATTATTCTCTGACTCCTCTGCTAAGCTGTGTGCCACTGTGATTAAAGCCAGCTGATGATGAGAGAGCTTAATTCCAGCACATCAGCTTTTCCCTGATATTAGGCCTGTTTGTCCCTAATTAGCCTTTGGGCAGAGGAGGAGGAGGAGGGTGAAGAGGAGGAGGGGATGCCCAGAAGTGCTCCTGGGCTCATGCATCCCCATCTTCATGCAAAATCCTACAAACTGTCACAGCATGGCAAGTGCAAAAGGGAGCCCTGCTCAGAGGATTTGGGCTCAGAGGAGGCTAATTATAGACGCTCCAGAGCAGCGTGCGTTTTGTTTAGTTGGGATGGAGCTGCATCCAGCACCGCAGATGTGCACCTCCACCTCCTCCCGCTCACTTCCAGGACGGGGGGGTCAGGCTGCATGCAGGAGATAAAGAAGGAGAACAGCGGGCTTACTTGCCAAGCTCCTCGTACAGCTGGTATTCATCCGTAAAACGCGTGCAAGTAGTCGTTGCCATGATGCCTCCTCCTCCTCGGTGTCCGAAATGCGCGCTGCGTCTGTGGCTGCAGGACGGCAGGACCTCCGCTCAGTCTCCGCCCACCGCACACCTCCGGACGGCTGAGTGGTTCCGCTGCAGCCCGCCTCACACACACGCTCGGTCCCGGCTCGGACGGCTCTGGGCTCTCCGCTCTGCCAGGCGGGGAGGACGGACTCTTTAAATACCGTAATGTGAGCTCACCACATGACGTGATGCTCCGGGTGGAGAGAAAAAAGAGAAGGAAATCCAGAAAAAAAAGTGGAAGGAGAGGCAGAGAGCTGATTGAAGAGTGCGGGGGAGAGCAGCGGCTCATTACACTTCATTATAAATCACAGAATGGACCGAAGGAGCCCGCAGCCTCTAATCACATTACTGCACAGAGAGGAAGCCCTCAGTCAGACACTCTGTCTGAAAGGAACTGTAACTTTCATAAATGCACAGCTGGATCAGCCTCTTATCAACTGTTACTAGTTTGTTGTTGTTTTCATATCTGGGCTACATACACCATAAAACAGTTTTAATTGCCTTCTTTCTCATAAGGTCTCACTGTAGAAACAAATCCCATAAGAAAACTGTACAAATCTGGAAAGACGGATGCCAGAAAGCTAGAGAGGAATACTGTAATGGTGAATATCTGTCAAATAATTATATTTTGTAGCAGATTTGAATACACTCAGATTGGTGTAATTCTACGGTGACACACTGTAAAAGAACAAACTACTCTTTAAAAACTAAAAATTGTGAAAATAACAGCAAATATCTTTTAAACACTGATCAGACATAACATCATGACCACCTGCCTAATATTGTGTTTGTCCCCTTATGTGGTCTAAAATGCTCTGAACCATTGGGCATGGACAAGAGGACCTCTCAGGGTGTCCTATGGGGTCTGGAACCAGGACCAGGGCACTGGATCCTTTGGGTGCTCTGGCTTGTGCAGTGGGGCCTCTGTCAATCCAACTTGTTCCACTGCATCCTGTTGATACTTGATCACAATGGGCTGTAGGAAGTCTGGAGGTCAAAATACAGTCAAAATACAGTTAAATGGCCATAACCCTAACCCTTAATGGTCACATGTTGTAAAGGATCCAAACAGTCATTTTGATGTGGACATTATTTACAGTTTTCTTCAGTCAACATGTAAATTAATGCTGTTTTTCTGAGACTTTGCTATACATCTGTATAATAACAGGACAAATCTGTAAAGTAATTTTCCAAAATCACAGTTGGAAACTGTTGATATTTGACAGTGTAGGGATCAAACCTACTCTGCTCTGGAAACAAGTGGCACTGAACAATGCAACACTGACCCAACACAAAGACACTGACAGCTGGACAGACAGAGTGTGACATCTAACAAGTAGTTCAAGGGACATATTCCAGCCACTTAATTAAATGTATGGTTTCCAGGTAAAACCTCAAATATACCGATTTAGATTCGTTTTCTGATGGATTATGATATAATAATGTTGCATTAGTGCAACATTGTGTGTAAATCAACTGGCCATGGAACGACCATGTGCAGTTCCATGTAAAGACCCCGGAAATGTTAAGGTTTATTTACTTATAGCTTAAGATTTTTTCACCCAAAATACAGCATTCTGTTGAAGCATTTATGGTTGTAAAGGTTTATTACACCCAAACTGTACTTTATGCCAGACTACTTATAGCTTTAAAAGTGTCTTTACCACAGAATACTACATTCTGTCAAAATACTTTTGGTCTTAGAGGCTCAGTCCATCCAGAATGCTAAATTCTGTTAAACGATTTAAAGCTTTAAGTGTTTATTCAGCCCGAATTACTACATTCTGTCCAACCATGTATAGTTTTAAAGGTTTAGTCTACCCAACGTATGACTTTCTATCCTGCAATTGACTGACAGACACAATAATGAACAATCAAAAGTAACAGCACCCCCTTCCCACCCCACTCACCAGGAAATTAAAGTGTACTATCCTCGTTTGGCAAGCTGTTGATAACTTTACTATTCAATTGAATACATCAGAATTTTTTTTATGTTAATCCTCACTTCAGTGCGCTACTACCTGACCTTTAGTTATCCACTCCACTAGGTGGTGCTGTTGCAAAGAACAAGAACCTAAAGGATGAACTAAAACTAAAAAAAAACTGAACTACATGTTGTGTAAAGATAAAGGTTAGGGGCTTAGAAATGCAAAAGATCAAATGTGGAGATTTGGTGCATTTAAAATCTGTTTACTGTCAATTATTCAGACATAATGTTGATTTTGGGGTTGTTTTATGTTCAACGCATACATATGTTTATGTATGGGTGTGTTCACATGGACTTAACTATCTTTAGTTTGTATGTAAAGGTAATGACATTAAAACTCCAATATAATTAATGAAAAAAACAAAGAAAATTCATGCCTTTAACCACATCATGGATGGAGATTGCTCAGATGTCATCTATCCATCCATCCATCCTCTATACCACTTAATCCTCTGGGGACCTGGAGCCTACCCTATAGTTGGGTGAAGGCAGGAGACACCCTGGACAGGTCACCAGCCTATCACAGAGCTACACACAGAGACAGACAACCAAGCACACTCTCATTTACACTTTACATTTAGAATGATCAGTTAACCTCAGCATGTTTTTAGACTGTGGGAGGAAGCAGGAGTATCCGGTGAGAACCCACGGTGCACAGGGAGAACATGCAAACTCCAGACAGAAAGATCCCAGGCGTCCTAACCGGGACGTGAAGGATCTTCTCATATGTAGGTCATTCCATACAAAATCAACTACCGGTAAATCTGAAAGAAGTTCCCACCTGACTTCCTCACAATCAGCTTAATATACTTAATGAAGTCATGCGAAAGTTTACATTCTACTATGAATACTTCGAGAGTTACACGCCCTGTAAGTATAATGGCATTGTTGCATTGATGTATGGCATTGTCAGGGCTGAAAAACACGTGAGCTGTTAAAAACTACAACCACATTTATGTTACATCCACTCCAGGTGTCACCATCTGAAGTTAGTCTGTTGTTTTTTTTGTTCAGAACCATATTTTTCTAATACCAACCAATTGTTTGGCTAAATTAAATATACTACAGTTACAGGACATTAAAAAATCAGCTGATTCCCAGTTGGTCAGGTGAGAAGCACTGATTGAATTCTCACTGAATGATCCACGCTCTGACCAAGCATAAAATTTCACGCTGGTGCTACAAAAACTAAAAGGCTGTGAGATGTGTTGACGTGTATCCTAACTGGAGGGAGTACATATCAACAAAAGTCAACAATCAACTTTTATTTTTGATATTTAACAAGTTTTTATTCAACTTTTTTTCCTTTTTGGTTGGAAGTTAAAAGCAGAGCATGGCAGCAGTAGATGTTCTCCTCAGACATGCTGCAGTGCTGCCCATCAGTATGACAGATGACAGAGAAACAGACCAGAGCACGTGTTTGTCGCCGAACAAGATTTCCTTCCAGCTGTTTTTATCTGTGCATTAAAAACCTGAGAGGACAAAATTTGGCGTATCACAAAAAAAGTCTTTACACTTGGCTGAGGTGAAGTTGTGCCACAGAATAATCCATGAAACACACTGACATGTCACGTCTCCGTCTTGCTTTCCACCGTTTGATCTGTCGATGCCCTTCCTCAACCAGCTGTACAGCTTCACCAATCAACTCCTCAGGTGAAGGAACTCACATTGTCCTGTAAATTTGCTGAATATTTAGATAGAAACCGGGCCACTGGAAGATGACAAAAGCTCAACAATGAGAATGGAAATAACAATGAAATAATAACAACAGAATCAGTCAGTGGGGCAGACGAACACATAGGCACTGCAGTTATTAAATAATCCTATTCATCAGATTTCAAACTGCCAAAACATCAAATAAATGTTTGACATAATGACACATCCTCGTCAGAACCCAGTTGGGAATACTCCCTTCCCAAAGCCACAAACCCTGACATGCAGCTTCTACCGTTAAAAACAAACTTCCAGCATTTCAGCTCGGCAGGAAAACATCGCCTCTCTTGTAGCCAGCTCTGTGAATAAACTAGATTCAGTTCATATCTGGCTGCGTCTCAGAACTGCACCGCACTGGGCGGGATGTCAAACAAGGATGGGTCGAACTGCTGCCCTTTGAACGGCGACCCTTCAGCGTCCCAGCCCTTCTTCAGCATCTCATGCACTTTCTGTGGACACACAAGAAGGCAGGTATGTTAAATGTGCACCGTTCATAGTACAAATACTGTGACAGCTGAAAGAAGACGCTGGTCCGCTACAGCAACAGCTCCCATCTCTTATTAACTAGGATTTATAGGACTCAGCACAGAAAGTGAATGTTATATAAGCCATTTAACCTCAAAACCTGCCACACTGATAGGTAGGTAGGTAGGTAGGTAGGTAGGTAGGTAAGTAAGTAGGTAGGTAGGTAAGTAAGTAGGTACATAGATAGATAGATAGATAGATAGATAGATAGATAGATAGATAGATAGATAGATAGATAGATAGATAGATAGATAGATAGATAGATAGATAGATAACAAACAGTTTTTACTGTAACTTTTTTTGATTTGACAGATTTTCTCAGTTGTTAAATTAAAGATAGCTGATAAAATCACAGAAAAGTATTAATATAAACATTAAACCTAGAAAACAACAACAAAACAAAAGAAGAACAGGCTGAAACTATAAATATGGTCCATATCAAAAATCAGTATTTTTACAAATTGGAATTTGCTCCTTTACAATGTGTGTGATTATGTAAAAGTATCTGCTGACCACTTTTGAACGTTAGATTCTTCCACTGTTTCCTCAGGGGTTTTCTTTGGCATTCTCCTGCCAGACTTTGATGTTTTTTTTGTTTTTTTTTTAATTTTTAAACAGTTGAAAGGAATGTCATCTTTTTAAAAAATGCCAGAATGACACCAATTATCAGAATCAGACTTTGTAAATATAAAGAATGATCAGAGTTTCAACCAACATGAATATATCAGGTGCTACGTTCAGTTTTATCAGGAGGAATGCCCAAAAATAGTTTTAAAATTGTGATATTTCATTGGAATCACTTTATTCTACATGTCTAACTATAAACAAGAACACACTTTCTCTTCTCTAATTTGCTTTTTGTCCCTTTGAAACTTCTTTGCAGATGTATTTCTGTACAAAAGATTGAAGATTGTCACAAATGATATCTTTTTTGTTTTGAAGCAAACAAAGATTTTTAAAAAATCTAGAAATATTGGTGACTTTCTAATAAAAACAAAATAGACAAACCAAAAGTGATGTTTATTTTTGCTCTGCAACT
The DNA here is from genome assembly GCA_024666655.1 of Dascyllus trimaculatus. Classification (NCBI taxonomy): domain Eukaryota; kingdom Metazoa; phylum Chordata; class Actinopteri; family Pomacentridae; genus Dascyllus; species Dascyllus trimaculatus. The sequence continues at coordinate 3,878,645 of CM045460.1, read as the reverse complement.
AAGTTTAATGACTACATGAGTATTTATTATTTTCATTTTAATTAGAAAGCGTACATTGTGAGGAGCGTTATACACACACATACCAGAGAGACCTGCGATGTTGCATCAAAACTTTTTCAAAGCAACTTTTCACTGTACCTCAGCTACATTTCCATATTTTCCTCTGCTCATCTGGAACATTATTCCTGGTTATTTAACTTTAATACCTCTGATGCCCAGCTGCTTCTGGCTCACACTGCTGTTAGTTACTACTTGTACTTGGTTCTCACCATCTCATGACTCTGCGGCTTTCCCTGCAGCTTCTGGTGGTAGTCGAACGTGAGTCTGTCCAGGACAGCATGCTCCTCGTCGTCCACTGTTGCCATGGAGCGCTCACGGTTAATTTGGTTTATATCAATCTCCTTTTCGCCTTTCAGCACAGCGTTCCACCAAACCTCAGAGGTCTTGCTGAGTGACAGCTGGAAGTCAGAGGCAGAAAGTTAAATTAATGTGTGTTACCATATTAGACAGAATAGAAGATGAGGTACCGGTACTTTTCCAACAGCTGCTTTGGAGAAAAAGACTCTTTAAGGTCAGGAACCACTTGGATCAAAGTAGAACAGAGTCCTAATTACTCAGTATTTATGCCTTGACACTATTTTTTTCAAAAACACTAGGTTTTTAATTATGTCTGCTTTAAACTTACAGAGATTCACATAAATCAACTCAGCACAAGTTACCTTCTAACTTTTTGATACTGAGTCCCAGTCTGATACCACTGTCCTTGCACATACAGTTGCATAGTGCACGTTTAAAGTACATTAAAGTTATTAAAATCTATCCAGTGATTATGCTTGGCAAGTAAACAGCTCTGCAGTGAATTAAGACAAAAATTGCACATCAGCAGTCAAGCTGTTCCTTAATGTTATCTTTATTTAATAATATAACAAATTGAACAAACTCATTGCCGTTCTATTCAGTGCTTCGCTGCAACAGTAAAACTAGAACACTCAAAATGAGTGACAAAAGCACAATTTAACGTGTAAGTGCACTAATGGATTCATTTTAACATTTACAGTCACAGCAAATTAAAATAACAATTTGTGTAAGGGTGCAGCATTAAAACAGAACTAGTGTACTAATAATGAAGTACAAAAAATTCAGTTTCACTTCCAAAGAGTGAAGCCTACAGCTGTCACATCTGGTTAAAGACCTTGTAGGTGATCAGGAGCCTTGTTGTAAAGCTCGGGTAGGGAGTAAAAAGTGCCACTTTGATCTGAATTGCACGCAAACAGAGACAAATGATGACACTTAAGGCTTTCAGTAGAAAAGCTTCAGAAGTCAGCCACAGTGATGGGCAGCTCATCCAGCATGATGAATTCAGTTACCCTCTGTGTGATCTTTTGGCTTTGTTAGCTCTCTCCTTTTAAAAGTATTCTCCAGTGTGTGTCACTTCAGTGCAGCCTGACTTACCTGAGTGAACTCACTGTGTTCCACTAAGTGGTTACTCTTTAGGTGCCATATAACACTGGTACTATTGACTGTGCTCTGGTACTACCACTCCTGAGAATACTCACACTGCAGATATTACAACCATTACACTGCTTTTGTTTTCCAGTATAAAATATTTCCACACTGGAGACATTTTAGCTGTGTCCTGCCACAAATTGTGCTCATCAGCGGATGAAAACTAAAGATCAGGCTGAGGTTTGTGTTCAATAAAGTCAACTTGTGATTATGGAGATCCGAACGGGACAGCCCCAGTAATGGCTTAAACATATTCATATTATGACGGTAAAATTTTCCATGGCTTCATTAAAGATAGTAAAGTTATTGTGTAAAAAAACCTGCTGATCCTGAGGGCATCAGGTTGGAGTTTTTTTCAGATTTAGTGGATTTTATATGGAATGATTACTTTGTGCTAATTTTAAAAGCCCCTCACAAGGACAACGAGAGATGGTGTTTGCATGTACTCACGACCACACAGCTTCCAGGTTCCAGACTCCACAGAGAGTTTTCAGTGTTGATCTTGTGTGTGAATTCTCCCTCCATCAGCGTTTTGTCCTCGGCTCCTTCCCTCACACTCACTCTCATGCTGCTGGTCTGCAGACTGACGCTGACCTGAGGACAGCGAACGCGACAGAGCAACACAGCTGAAATCAGTAATCTGGCAGAGAGCTGTATTCCTGGTGTGCCAGGTGGTCGAAACACGGTGTTCACCTGTCGGCCTTTAACAATCGTCTTGGGAACAAACACTCGGACCTCCACGTCCATATAATCCTGAGACCAGCTGTAGTTTTCCCTCACCGCCCCATTGTAACTGTCAGGATTGGACTGAAACGTTTCCTGATGTCTGAAACACAAAATTCACACCGACACAAGGTACACAAACTTATTTAATAACCCAGGAATGTACATTGAACTGCTGTATGTTGACTGGAATCAATTTATTTTGAATCAAATTTGAAAAACTATTCATCGTTTCAAATTGTAAAACCTCACAATTTAACCAGCTGAAACCATTTTAAGACGCCACAGAAGCAACAGTTTATAACAGTGGTTCTCAACTGGTCCAGCCTCAGGACCCACTATGTCTCTATTAATAACGGTCGCAACCTAGATTTTTGAAGTTTGCTGTTCCTGTTAACAAGTTAAGGATTATTTAGGTGTAGTCTCAACGCATTTTGATACAGCCTTGGACATTTTTGGCTTATTTTTTGCTCATCTTGGTATATTTGGACACTTTTGCCAAGTTTTGGACATATTTTGGCTCATTTTGACAGATTCTGAGCACATTTTGGTTCATTTTTGGCTCGTTTTAGCATAATTTAACCCAAAAAGCTGGCAGAGCCAAATCTAGAGGCTAATAGTGAGCAACTACTGGTGTCACCACCACTAAATATCCTGCTATTAAAAGCAAACTATGTCATAAGAAACATGTCCTTTAAAATAAAAGACTTTGTACCACTTTTTTTTTGTGTGTGTGTGTGTGTGTGTGTGTGTGTGTGTGTGTGTGTGTGTGTGTGTGTGTGTGTGTGTGTGTGTGTGTGGGGGGGGAAGCTTCTGCAACCCTCTAAAAATGACTTTGCGACCCTCTTTTGGGTCCCGACCCACCAGTTGAGAACCACTGCTTTATAACACAAGTGTGGACACAGCAGAACAGTATTTTCTTAACATTTCGTTTTGTCATCTTTGGGGGCACACACTTACTGAATGACTACGAGCTACACACTATTTCCATATTAAGTGTCCAACAAGTAAAATACATGCACATTTTTATTTATTTCTAGTTACCTCCACCAAGGAGGTTATGTGATGGCCGCCGTTTGTTTGTTTGTTAGTTTGTGTTCAAAATAACTCGAAAACTCATGGGCGCATATGGATGAAATTTTCAGGAAATGTGTGAAATGGGACAAGTAACAAATGATGAAATTTTGGGACTGATCCGGATCACCGTCTGGATCCAGGATTTTTTTTTAATGTAAGTGTAACCAGGTGGACAATTAAATGCGGTTTACTCTAAATGTCCCCAGAGGGCACTCTTGTTTTTGCAGTAACCCCCTGTGACCACAAGAGATTTTGGGTTTCCATGTGACAGACAGCAACAATGACGGACTTCTCTTTCCTTCCTGAGCGACATACGCATGGTTAGGCCGGCATTCCCATCTCCTGTTTTCTAAGAAGCTCGGATGCTGTTAGGAGCTGCCACGCTACCTGTTCATTAGGTTGGATGGAGTGAACGCGGCATTGTCGGCAGGACATTTGAACAGTATGTATTTACATTTGTATCTGTAACGTTCCATACAAAATATGTGAATTGGGAGATTGTGTCGGGGGTGGACTGAAGCTCCATGGCGGAGGTATGCGCTCTCTGAGTGCTTTTCTAGTTTAAATTTTGGTCAATGTCAACTGGTTAGACAAAATATCATCTTTTTATGATTCTCTAACTGACCTAATTTTAGAAACACCAGGCACAAACACATACGGCTGTTCAGAAATATGGCTGCAACTAACAATTTTTTAACTGCTGATTAATCTGTTGATTATTTTCTCAAATAATCGATTAGTGCACTAATCTATTCAGCACTTCCATATTTAAAGCAAGCCTTACTCTATAAAGACAAGCTGGTTGGTCACAACAAGTTACAGCAAATGAAATGTGTCATTTTTACCTACATTGTGATACTAGGCTCATCTTCTAGCCATGATTCCTTCTGTGTCAGAACTATTTTCTAATATAGGCATATTTTGACACTTGCAAAATGTAAAATCTAATATTCTATTTACTTAGGAAATTAAAATTATAGTAATTCCTGCACAACAATTTTCCAGGCCTGATAGAAAAATTAATTTGATGACCCAAACAGGTCAACAGTACAAACTGCCAAAACCAGAACTTAACAGACTCTGAAACCAGCAATGACTGCTCAGAACATGTGAACACCAGTGTTGTTTCTACATTTCACAGTCATAAGCTCAATTCATGAGAGTTAAAATATAACTATATTAGAAGATTATTTTGACACAGAGGGAACCATGGCTAGAAGATGAGCCTGGTATCAAGTTACTTGTAAGTAAGAGTCCACTGATTAGTTTTTTTTAGTTATCGTCAATACTTGCACACTGCAACACCTCTACATTAGAGCAAGATTTTAATTAACTACTGCATGTGTATTTACTGAGATACACTAATGCATGTCACATCATTATTAAATCAAAGCAGATCAGAAACAAGAAGCTTTTTTAGATACAAACACCACCGGCTACTCACTGTTCTGCTGACTTGGTGCTGGCTGCAAACGCCTGGTCTCCCTGTGCTGCTGAACCACTGCTGCTGCTGCTGCTGCTGCTGGTCGCATCTGGGGCTGCAGGAGCCGAAGCATCTGCAGCATCCGAGGGTGAGCTCTCGATCTGCGCCGCCTCTGTGCTCTGCTGCTCCGTCTCCTGGTGAGGCTCAGAGGCGACCTCCAGCTCTTGAACTGCCAGAGGAACACCTCTGCTCTCCTCTCTCCTCTGCAGCTCGCTCAGCATTCTCTCTCTGTCGTGATCTGCCAGCTTCTCAAACAACTTAAACGTCTGAGGAGGGAATAAAAGAGGATCACAAATCAGGGCTTGAATTTCACCTGAGGGGAGGACTTATAACTGTGATTAGCTGTTGCAGTGGTGCTTGAGCTCAGCCGTCACCACGTGGAAACATAGGAACACTTGAGGCACTATTTTAAGAGGTGCAAATGTAGCGAGAAATGCAACGGGGCAGTTCAGGGCTCATGGACGGTGTGCATCTCCAGACATACCAGATATTTAGAACCATGTCGGGGCAACACCAGACAATAAATCTTCTGTCATTTGATTAATTGACAAAGAACTGCAGTTTTATTTAGTTTAAAATAGATTTAGTTAAAATCCTGTTAACAATTTTAAACATGTAAAGGTTACAATCAATGGATACAGGTGGACAAACTGCAATTTGTAAAGGTTAAATACCTCAGTGAGTGCCCTACAATAGACATATAGTTAACATAGTGATGACTTAAATTTTTAATGGTAAATAATATCAACACAGGTGCACAAACTGTAAGTTTTAAAGGTTAAGGAGCTCAGTGAGTGCTCCGCAGCCAGATATTTAGCTAAAATTCAGCTAACTTAAGTTTTTACAGTTTACTGGTAAATAATACTTAGTCAGGTGAGCAAACTGTAATTTTTATAGTTTATGTAGCTCCGTAAATGTGTCACAGCCACAGATATTTAGCTAATACACCATTAAAGTTAGGTTTTATTGGTAAATAATATGGATACAGCAGCACAAACAGTAATATTTACAGGTTAAGTAACCAATGTCCAGGTAACTTCACTTTTTGTGACAATAATACCGTTACAGGCTAGAATTTATTAAATGATATTTAGCTAATATCCTAACAATTTCAGTTATTAATGTTTAATAGGGATCAATGTCGATATGGCTGCTCAACCAGTGATTTTAACGGTCAGCTAACTTCCAAAGTGGCTGTTAACGCTCCTGTCTCCTGATCTTTAGCTAGCTAACATGTGGACAGACATCACCTTCAGCACCATCTTCTCCGCCACTCCCGGGGGGAAGCCCATCTTGTCGCCGGGACCGGACAGCAGCCGGTAAAAGTCCGTCTTGCGGTACAGAAAGCCGAAGTAGACCTGCAGAAAGTCCTGGATGTTTCCGACGTGCTGCAGGATCCCCAGCAGAGCGTTGTCGTACATCTCCGTCATCTCCAGCGGCGACGCCATCGCTGCTCCTCACGGTGTGGACGGTTCTGACGGTTATCCTCTTCAACAGACCGGTAAAGTGTTCCAGCTGACTCCCGAAGAACCGAAACAACGAGTCCGTGCCAAGAAATGACAGTAAATACAAACTGGAAAGAGCTGCGGAACGTTTGTCACACTGTTTCCAGAACAATACTAATGCTTCCGGTGCTGTGTTTTCAACATAAAGGCGCAGATTTCAAAATCCTACTTGCTGATATTTTTATCAGAATTTTAAAACTTAAAACTATTAGTATTTAAGAGGTGTTTTTAAATATCTATCTGTACCAATGTAGAGGTTTATAAAAAAATACATGAAAAACTAACAACTAAATATGTGTTTTGAATGTTTTCATAGCACAAGTTTGACAGAAAATTTGACTAGTACATCAAAAATAAAGATTTTGCCTGGAGTATCGACCCTTAAAGACAAAGATATTTATTTCTAAATTGATAGGAGGCTTAAAATGAACATGTCAAAGTGTAAATTGAACAGACAAATATGAATGAAGGAAGAAAACAAACAGTATAAAAGTGATTAGAAATTTAAAATAAATGGCAAAATTTCTTGAATAAAAATGCAAAAATTGAAGGTAAAACAAATATTACATTGTTTCATATTGTCACAGGATGAAATTATTTTTAAATACAGCATTGTTTAACCTTATAACAGTTACAATGCATATAACTGTATTTCAGCATCTCACCCAGCTAAAACAAAACAAAAAAACCCCCCACAAAATAGTTTATTATTGTTTTGATTTATCTATGCTATACAAGTGAGAGCCAAACAGGACATGTTCAAAGCATAAAATAATTTCAGTAATGAAATCTTTAAAATTAGACATTAAAGGGATACAAAAAAAAATTACAAGAAAAAATCAAATGAGGATTTTAAGCAGCAAAAACTACAAAGTTATCAAAATGTCAATTTTAAATCTATTTTAAAAAAAATTAAAAAATAGCAGAGTAGGTATGTGTATTTAATTTTTAACGGAGAAAAGAAACATGTTTAATGAAAGCTACCACTGTTTTATTTTCTTATTTCTGCTTGATACAACCGACAAATCTTCCGGTAGAAACAAATACCAGTCTGTCGAATAAACAGTTCCACTTTACAGCTACAGTTTCCAAAAGAAATTCCGACTTTTGTCATTGTGACACGAGTAATAATTGAAGCAGCGTTCGCAGAAAGTCTGAGCTGTTTTATAAAATTATAACTTCGGTGGAAAATAAAGAAATTAGAGATTAGCGTTAGCCTGTTCAGCTTTGCACGTTGAATATTGTGGAAAACATGGCGGCGTCCTTGAGCAGCGCAGGGACCGTGAGGCTGCTGGTAAGGAAATTATTTAAAACTGTAACGTTTAACACAGCCCTGTGAATCCGTGTTGATATTGTAGATATTGTTTTGCTTTCTTTAATGTAGCCCTAAGATTTCAGAACGTGTATATTTAGAAGCTAGCTCGTGGCTAACGTTTGATACCTCAGTTGCAAATCCTGTTTCCTAATACGTCTCATACATGTAACCTAAATGTGTGTGAATTTTTAACTACAAGTAAAGTAAATGTCATGTCTTCAGTCTCACTGGTGATATATTCCTTTCCACAATTGATATTTAGTTATTCTCAATCTTTTGCTGCAGCTTCAAATATTTCCTGAGCTGCTCTAGAAAAGGTTCTGTCCAGAGTTTGAGATGTAAATCAGCTGTAACGATGTCTCCCTCTCACCACTTCTTTTCCTGATCATATTTTCTAAAAGTGAATCAGCTTCTCAACTGAGGAAATAACGTTATATCTACAAATCTGATGCTGAAGGTACATATATGTGTTTTTATGATGTGCTGCTGTTTCATACTGCTGATACTGCAGGTTATAGAAAACAGATTAGGACATTTATTCATAGTTATTACAGATAGTATTCAACTTGTGACATTAATTTTACTTTGATTGGGTCAAAAGTCATTTCCACATCCCTTTTTTATGGAACAGTGTCAGACCTATGGGCAACTCTTCAATATTAAGTTTAAATGAATGAAGTTTAAAGTTTCAGAGCCTTAATGTACAAATAAATATATTAACTTACACTGTGAACAGGTTTCTATCAGAACTCCCCTCTTGCATTATTTGCACTAGCAGCCCTTTTATCGTACTAAATTTATAATTGTATAATATAATAATATTCATAGCTCTCCATCACAGCAACCTGTACTTTCTGACGAAAGTATGCAGCACATCATTAGTGAGTGTTGAGCAGAAGAGTCACATGTAAGTCAGTGGTACCTATTATGTGAACGTGCACAGTCTGAGTCTGAAGAGGAAAACCAGGCTAACAAAGACAGTTGATAACCACTGTTGTGATAGCTTTATCTCTGGTAGTGTTTCAGGATTCAGGCTAACACAGAGCCTGGCTATGTTAAACTTGCTTCTTAGTCCACCCCTCGGGGCTCAGTGGGGTTTAGATCATCTGTTACAGGACTCCTTGCTCTTCTTATGACTGCAGGTGGTTTTTTACATCTGTGGATTTTTAAACTCACTGTCCTGCTGCGGATTAAATTTAGGACGATCAGGTGTCTCCTGATGACTACACATCTAAATTCCCTAAATCTTTGCACAGTAATGCATAAAAAGTGTGATGGACACACACACATTAAATTACTGACCCTCATTTAGGCCAATAAAACTGTCTGTTTTCTGCGCTGGTTGTATTATTCTGACGGTTCTCTGTTTTTCAGAGCACCGTAGCCCGGTCCAGTTTGTTATGCAGTTCCTCTGGAAGCAGAGGTCTCCATGTCACTGCAGTGTGCTGCAAGGTAAACACTGTGCTCCACACTTCATGCTATGTTATGATTTAACTTTTATATAGTATTGGAATGACATTATTTACTTAAGCAATGGTTGGTCATATATTATACAGTAATACCATCAGCTGCTTGGCCTGACAGCTGAGCACCTATACTGTGTTTATTTGGGATTTCTGTTTTACTAACATTTATTCTCCTTTTTGTGTTTCTCTTCCAGAATCGAGCCGCTCGTGTCCGAGTGGGGAAAGGAGACAGACCTTTGACCTATGAGCAGGCGCTTCATCCTCATCACATCGGCCACCGCAAAGGATGGCTGTCACAGCACACCAGTGAGCAAAATCATTTAACACACTGTTTAAAAGACATCTGTCAGAAATAAGGCTACAACTTACACTTATTTAAACTGGTGACTAATCTGTGGGGCTGTCCCAGTAGTATCAAACATATTTGATATTTACACGTCAAAACTTGGATGGATATGATCATCACTCTTCTGTTCAGAGCAGCAGTTGTAAAGTAGTGCTAAACGTCAAGCCCTTCAGGCTAACGTTAGCCACAGATATTAAAACTGATAAAATCTCACCTCCAGTTCAGGCTGAAGAACAAACTGACTGCATTTCCCAAACATTTTCTCATACAGATTCGTTTCACCTTCTGCTTTTGTTTTTTCCCCACTTCAAAGCATTAACAGTATACATAGCTTTGTAAGTTTAACTCGTGATCAGTTTTCCATATCATACAAGGAACTCAGACCCTCAGTCCTTAGAGAAAAAGCTGCTTCTTCTTACTAATTCTCAGAAGGAATTTCTGATCTTTGCTGTAGAATAGACACATCTCTCTTTACTTAAAAGCAGTCGTCAACCTGCAACTCTGAGTACATAAGGTTTTCATTTCCCTGAAAATTAATAAATATAAAAGCAGCTGATGCACCATTATTTCCTGTGCATGTCTGAGATTAGTCAGAAGAACATCTGTGAAGTTTCTTATAACTAGGGATGGGAATCGAAAACTAGTTCTTGTTGAGAATCGGTTCCCAGTGTTTCAATTCCTTGGAATCATTTTACAGTTTTACAAATGATTCCCTTACCGATTCCAGTGGGCGCGAATGACATCATTCACCAGTGCAGCCAGCAGGAAACATGGCGCCCAAGAGGCACAAATGCTCGAAAGTTTGGTTACATTTCACCAGAAAGGATGACAACAGGGCAACTTGCAATACTTGCAAAGTGGATATTTCATCAAAAGGGAGGAAACACTACCAATGCAGAAACATCTCCACACACAGCATGAGATAACTTGGAATGAATGTCGTGTTTTAATCCGCTCTGGAGTGAAGCTAAACGCAGCAGCAGCAACGTTAGCACATCCTCTGCTGTTAATACTGGAGGTAACTAACTGTCTATCATGTTGGCGCCATTTGCCTCCTTGTAAAACCTGCTATTACTGTTAACGTTAAATGAATGCCTTCTCATGCATTACATTTAGATGACCATGATGAGAGACAGAGTCTGACTGGCTCAGAGGCCGGCAGCGCTCGCTCCAGTTCACGTCTACTCCAGCTTCTCCTTTCACCGAGGCAGCGAAATGAGAATCGATAAAGAACCGAATCGTTAAGCAGAATCGTAAAAATCTTTTCAATTCCCATCCCTGCTTATGATGCAACTCAATTTCAAAATCTGTGGAAAGCAACACGTTTCTCCAAAAGCTGATTCTGAGTTGTATCTGCCACTTAATCTAGGAGTCACATGAATAAGTGTTTTGCTGAAAAGATTTTCATTCACACATCACCAACGATCACTTGCATGTTTTCTCAGCACGTCTCTCCTCTTCCTCACAGGTAACCTCAAAGGTGAAGAGGGGGCGGCGGAACGCACCGTGGAGGACGTCTTCATCCGGAGGTTCATGTTCGGGACCTTCCATGGCTGCCTGGCCAATGAGATTGTGCTGAAAAGGCGCGGCAACATGCTCACCGTGTGCGCTTTGATGCTGCAGAAGATGCCACCGCCGAAGTTTTACTTCCTGATCGGCTACTCAGAGTCGCTGCTGTCATACTTGTACAAATGCCCCGTCAAGTTAGAGATCCAGACCCTGCCGAACAAAGCTTTGTACAAGTACCTCTGATGGAACTGTGCTGATACTGATCATAGGGGGTAACGGTAACACAACCATTCCTGCCAACAGTTTTCAGTGAAATGAACTTATTTATTTCATTACTGACATGTGAAGAAGCTGTTAGATCCCTGGAAAAACTAAAGCGAGTCACATTTGTATTTCCAAAGCAGACAGTTGTTTCATAAAATGTAAGTAAAATAACCAGATAAGTCAGTGCACTTATTTCATGTTCCTGCTTTGAAATAAATAATCTGTCTGGGATCATATAAGATACCTCGGGTTGTGCTTTTGTAACTCTTGAAACAGAAAATTCACATTACAGCATTTATAGTATAATGTGAACACATTAACAATGGTACATAACACACAATGATGTAGATGTAAGCAGATATAAATTCAATTGATGCTTATATCATGTTTAATGTTAATTAAAATCAGTTGATCACATTTAATTTATCCCTTTGTGAACAAATCAAACGCAGTTCAAAGTGTGACTGACACAAACATGGGATAACAAAGGTAGTTTTACAGACTAACACATACAAAAACAATGGAATAAGAAAAAATGTGATGGGAGTTAACATGATTAAAGATAAAATATCATTATAAAAATAGTAAGTTGATATTGATGGATCATAAGTGACAATATAGTAAAACACAGTTGCAAAAGTACAAGTGTTGACAAAAGCTGCACATTTATAATCACATTCACTGACTTCGGGTGTGTGAACACTGCTGTCTAGTTTGTTGACATGTGAATAAAATGCTGACTGTATCGTACAAAGACAGGTGAAGTAAACATCAGAGATGCTTTGCCACAAGCTGCAGGAACTACACTAGCTATGGTGATGCAGATCTTCTGAGATGGTATTCCTTGGAGCATCCGCGTTGTTGGAAACCCTTCTGCATCGTCAGCAGTAATCTCAGGTTCACAGGTGTTTCGCCCCTCAACCTGTACACCTCGCCTTAGGGGGACAGTGAAGACTGATTAGCTTTCACCTGCAGAACGGTTCCTACTGTAGGTTCTCTTCAGCCACAGCCATCTTGAACTGGACTCGGCTGCTGGTGCTATATCCCTGGTGGCTTTCTTCAGCTGTTTGGGCTCCAGTCCAGCCCTCTGGAGGAAGAGACGCACCGATTTTGCCGGGAACCCGCAGCAGCTGACTTCAATGGGGAAGATGGATGCTTGCCACACTTTTGAGACAGCTTTGTCAATCAAGTCTTGGTATTTTGGCTTTTTTCAGTTGGTGGGACGTGTCTAGCCTCTCTTCCCAAGGCACCGTGAGCTCAGCAGCTGTGATGGTTTTTGTGCTCCTGGATGGCAGGACTGTGTAGCGGAGTCACTGCCACTTGCCTGTGTGAAGACAAGTTTCCTCTTCAGGTCCACACTCGGCTCCCAGTTGGAGGCGCGTTGCAAGGAAGAAGGTGGATTCTTGGTCACGGTGCTGATCTGATGAGCCTTGTCCCCTCCCTTCTCAAAATTATGGGCAAACATATTAAAAGTTTATGGGCACTGTTGTTGCTAAGAAAAGAATCGTCCAAACAGAAACTTGTGGACAAGAAGGTAACCGAGAAATGTTAAAATTGAAACACAAATTATAAAAAATAGTATTTGTGAAGGTTTGCTGTAAAACAAACAAAAAAAACCACGGAAAATAGTTTTAAAATGCATATTTAAGTCACACCAACACATCTATGCTGGAGATGCTAAGAAAAAAGCATGACAAGCGCATTTAAATGCTTTCGATTCATTTTTAATCAGTTTCGTCACAGTGCAAATTCATTCACATTTAAGGCACATGAGCCTGATCAGTGCAAACACAAGGCACACAGGATTAAAGCGTGCAAGAGGTCCCTTGATATGTAGATTCCAAAACACATCTGAAAAAGTATCGCAGCACATCTTCCAGGTCCCACTGTTAAAAGGCTCTTTGCAAAAGTTTCCATGAATATCGTACGAATGTAAAATATAAACTTCAGGGCTCAATTCTTAAAACGTCCATTCTTCAAATCTGAGGCACAAGACTGCGGTAAATACTGGACACAGGACAGGGCGTGCATTCAAGACAGACTTTCACTACAAGTGCTGCAGATGCAAGGAGATGTGAACGAAAACAAAGCCAGCAAGTTGGAAGAGAAGACTGATCCCACGCTCACATCTGTATGTTAAATATGCAGTGAGAACCAGCAGATGGTTAGCTTAGCTTAAAACCATAAAGTGTGATTTTTACGCTTTACGTTTTGCAGTAATTTAACAAGTGAGATATTACGTATTAATAGAAGGGGCCTTTTTGTGCTAAGCTAACTAGCTGCTGGTGTAGCTTTGCATGGGAAGGACAGACTAGAGAACGGCATCAGTTTTCTTATCAAACTCTTAGCAAGGAATCAAAGTTCTTCAAAGTTTGTGCCAGTGTTCTAACAAACTTTTGGCTGTGGATTGTTTAAGAACAAAACCTCCACGACATTTTGTGTTTCTGTGATTGGTAAAATGTTCCTGAACATTTAGTGCAGTCCGTATGCAGAAACACGTCACAGCATAGATGAGAATAGGAAAAGTTGATCTTAAAAGTAGGGGTCGACGATGACTGGCCTAGAATGATCGTTCATTTTTGTCATTTTTGTTAACAAAAATGATCAATAATCTGAAAATTGCGAGATTAGAGTTTATTTTTGTTAACAGATTCCACGTAAAGTTAATTTATTTAACCTTATGAACGTTTTCTGAATTTTTCGGCTTTTCTTCCTTTGCTCCTGTCACATTTTTGATTTTTCCTCACTGTGGGCTAATTTGTTTATTGCAATATAAATTCCTACATCTCTATGGAAACAGCACAACCAAGACTAGAAACAAAAAGAGCTCCACATCTAGCCATGTCAGTCTGAAATGTCATCTATCCAGTATCAAACAGTTCTGTTGCCACAAATCGTAAAAAAAGGATGAATTTCTTTATTATTTTACAAACATTTAAACAAAAATGGAAAATGTACAACATTTTTCCATGTGTCTACTTTTTAAATTTGGTGTCTGTTTTATGGATACACAGCCTACAGTTCATCTGAAAGCTCCCTGAATGTCTGTCATGTGACTGTCAGTAACAGCTGAGGATTCTGGTTCGTAGAAATTATTTCCTTCTGGTGGGTTTTTACATGAGACAGGAATTTTTTGATGAGCTTCAAAATAAAACACGTAGAATGAAATGATTCTGATAAAGTATCACAGTTTTAGGCTTGGGCTGGGTTGCGTTTCCTGATGGAATGGCACGTCACATGAGCAGTTCAAGGACCGTCGGAAAAATTACAACCCATCATTGTTATCGATTCAGTCTCCGGCTCTGATGAATGTCATCACATTAGCGATTTTTTTTAAAGACAGCATTCCTTACAAACCCGCTGGCAGGTTTTGGGGTTCAGAGGATTAATTAAACATATTAAACATAAATAAAGACATTTTACTGAAGTTTTGTGTTAGACTTTGTGTTATTGTCAGTATTGACACCACAATTTTGATTATTTTTTTTAAATGTTTATCAATTTCACATATCGGTTTTTGGTGTCCTTGATTACTAATAGTCTGTAGTGGCTCTGGAAAAAATCATATCAGTCGCCCCCTACTTAAAAGAAACTACAATAAACTCTATAAAGGATTAAATAAATGAGCACAGCTCCGAAAAACAGCAACAGTGTAAAAGGAAAAGTTTAGGAGATATAAATAGAGATGTGTCTGAGCGTCCACACAAAAAGTATTCAACCAAGAAATCACAGTCTTACTCAGTTATGTTATTGAACCCGGCTGGGAAACAGCTCCATTAAAACAGTGATTTACCATGTTTACAGTGCAGCCAGTGTGCAGATTAAATGAGCCAGGCTTCATATTTGTGCACAAACATCTAAATATCATCAAAAGATCAAATTTCCCCAAAATCCATTCTACACAGCACCAGGGCCCTGGCACTGAAGCAGCTAAACAGAACTCAGCCATGACTTATTTCATGAGTTACACCTGTGTTTTTCCTCCTGAAACACGTCATCATACTTGTGGTAGAAGTTCAGACAAACCGACCCGTCCTCTCCTCTCAGTACGGTGTGGTCTTTGGCGTTTGGCAGCCTCCTCGTCGGTCTCCCTCCGTGTTACTCGATGTCGCGGCAGCTGTCGCCCACACAGGACTGCAGCTTTATGAGCCGCTGGTTCATGGTCTGCAGGACAGTCGGATCCACCTTCTTCACGATGTTCTCCAGCTGGTGTGGGTCCAGTGCCATGTTATACACCTCCACGAATGACTGAGGAGAGAACCAGAGGGACGCGTCACAACTGCTTCCAGAAAAACCACTCAAACAAGGGAGTCACTTAAAAGCAGAGAGTCCTGCTGTACCTCGCTGTCCGCAAACTCGCAGTACTGCAGGTTGTGTTGGCTGTTGAGGGTCCTGACGCAGGCATAAGTGTTGTTGTAGGCGTCTTCACACACGCAATCTGGGAAACATTGCTGGAGGAAATGAAAGTGTTAGCTTTGGAAAATGTCACATGAACGTGTTCTACGTGAACAAATACAAACTTTTAGAGAAAACAGGAATCAAGCTGTTTGCTCACATTGTTTCAGTGGATTATCTGAGATCCATTCTTTAGGTCTACAACATATAACAGAAGTGAATACACTCGTGTCTATTAACACTTAAATGTCAAATGATTTAATATTGTATAACCTGTCAGTTTAGATTTACTATATTAAAAATACAGACCCCACAGTAGAAACTCAGTGCAACAAATAAGTGGTTTTAAGTAAAATAAACCGATTCATCAGTTTTTCCCTTTAGGAATAACTTTGATTGTTACTTTCATCTTTATCTTTATGGCTGATTGTCAAACATTAATATGCTAATGCGCTTTTTGTGGTGGCTACTCACAGAGAGTCCGGGGCCGAGTTTAGGACAGGCAGGGTCTGTGGTTGGATGTCCCTCTCCAGTGTATTCAACCAGGAAAAATGGTCGCACCGTTCCATTACGCAGCGACGGAGCCTGAGCAGAAAACCTGAGTTAAGATTCAGTGGGAAAAAGCTGCACATTAATGTGGATGTATAGAAGCAGCTGACCATCTGCGCAAGGAAAGACTGTCCATCGACGTTCACAGTCGACAGATTCACGCCAGATATGTCCAATATGGTGGGAGCCAGGTCGATGTTCAGTACCGGAGCCTGGAGGCAGCAACATGAGGACATGATGAATAATAGGATGAAGCCGAAGACGAGTGAGTGAGCGTGTGTGTGTGTGTGTGTGTGTGTGTGTGTGTGTGTGTGTGTGTGTGTGAGTGTGTGAGTTTGTGTGTGTTAGTGGAGGTTTGCTCTGACCTGCAGCGTCTGGTTCGGTTTGATACCAGGACCTCTGACCATGAGCGGGATCCTGATGTCAAATTCATACAGCTGCCTTTTATCGATGGGTAATGAGAACTGACCTGGAATGAAGAAGGTGTTTACAGCAGATTTATAGTCGACGGAGGAGGATTAGTTTCCTATAAAGGCAAAGAACAGTCAAAACAGAAACAGTGAGCCTGCTTAGCCAAACTGTGTTAGTGATATTTAAGGTATAAAAGCCTAATTTAGCATTTTTTAAGGCTGACTATTCATCACAGTCACTTATTTTAGACACAAAATCACTTAAACACTGCTTTTTGTGTGTCAATCTTAAGGTTGTACATAAAAAAAATGCAAATTCCACAAGCGATAAGGGCTGTTGCCATAGATTTGTTCCTCAACTAATGAGACAGATAAATACACTTATCTGAAGTTATATATAATTTACAGGTAGTTTCATCGAACAAAAACACATGAAGCCAGTTAGCTTTTAGCACCAGCAAATTATCTGGAGTCGGTATTTTGACAGAAATGCAAAAATGCCTCAGTCACAGAACGACCACAGAAAGACACCAAAAAAAAAAAAACGGACACCAGAAAAGGAGACGCAAAAGACGTATAAGAGAGACACAAAATGTCCACAAGAACAACTAAAATGCACTCAAGTCAGATGCAGACCCACACCAGATGCCTTCCTAAACATGGCAGGTAGCCCTGTGACCTTGACCTTTGACTTTTTGACCAGGGTAGGTCAAGATCAACATCTGTGGCAAGTTTCACTATCCTGTCTGTCTTTGTTATCAAGTTATGGTGCGGACATAGCCACCCACACACCCACATACAGACAGACAGACAGACAATAGTAAGTTCAAGGTCAAAGGTCAAGTTCAAGGCCAAAAGGTGCAATGTGGTAGTCCTACCCTTAGATATGCCAAAGGTCATCATTGGAAGCTTATATAGTAGATTATAAGGGGCTTTTACACTAAGTAGCCCTGTGACCTTGACCTTTGATCTTTTGACCCCAAAATTATTGGGTGACCAGGGTAGGTCAAGATCAACATCTGTGCTGAATTTGATTATCCTGTCTCTGTTTGTTCTTGAGTTATGGTGCAGACATAGCACCCACATACATACAGACAGACAGACAGCCGTGACCGCCCTATCCACGGCTGGTAACAACAGAGACATAAACAACCACAAAAACATACACAACCACAAAAGAGACACACAATGTCGGCCAACTGACGCAAAACAAACACACAAAATGATCAGAAAACTCACAAAACAACTACAAAACAAGGGACACAATAACCACAGAAATGAGGCGCTGAGTGTCTACAGGGATGTAGAGCCATAGAGACACTGAATGCACACAAAAGATGCAAAATGACCACAAAAATGGGACACAAAATATCCACAGTGACATTAAACGACCACAGAAATATAAAATCACCACAAAAAGATGCACAACTGCCATAGAAAGACATGGAAGGACTACAAAAATATGCCAAACGATCACAAAAAGACCTGCAATACGTCCACAAAGTGATGCAGAACAACAACAAACACAAAAAGATGCAAAAAGAAAATAAGAAGGAAGGCAAAAAAATGGCCACAGTGACACAAAACAACCACAAAGAGCCATAGTAACCACAAACCAACCACAACCCCACAAACAAGCGGTGTGTTGGAGCAGACCTGTGTGGTAGCCGTTGTCTGACATGTAGAAGATGTAGGTGTTGTTCAGCTCCTTTATACTGTCCAGTTTCTTCACCAGCGTCTCCACCATGTCGTCCACAGACAGCAGAGTCTGCCACCTGCCATGCATCATTTATTTACTCTAATATTTTTAATATTACTTCCATCAAACAGTAGATACCGCAAGCAATGGTGAATAAAGGTGCAGTTAAATTACTACGTGCAATGTGTTTCTTCTCTTCTGAAGAGGAGGAACATGAAGACGTTGTACCTTTTCCTGTAGACATCATCCAGGAAGGTGAGCGAGCTGTTGGGCATGGGGCTGACAGGTTGACGCAGGAGCCAGTGTTTGTCCTGGAAAATACACATGAATGGAGATTCATTAATAATACAGTTAAGAATCAGGCACTGTAGTGAAAAGTATTGGGACGTCTGCCTTTACACGCACATGAACTTTAATGACATCCCATTCTTAATCTGTAGGGTTTAATATGGAGTTGGTCCACCCTTTGCATCTATATGTGGTAGGTGCACCAATCAGGTGCACTAGAAATACCTATAGGAGGAACACAGGTTCCGTTCTTGGTTTGAGCCTGGTGGAATGAGACGGGTGCACACCTCATTCCACATGTGCGTGTAGGACGCATATGGTACAAGAAAAACAGGTAGGCAAACTTTGTGTGTAAATGCTGTTGATGTTATGTTTAGCGCACACATATTGATTGCTTGTATTAATTGCAGACCTGCTCTCCTCCTGGGGTAAGGGAAGAGCCTCGATTCATTAGGCAGGTATCGCCGACAGAACAGGCATTTTAGAGTTTGTTGTAGTTCTTATATTTTAACTGGCGTGTGTTTTAATATTCTTGTAATAAAGTGTTTTTATGATTGTCAATGTTTGTTTCCCTGCAGCATCGGTGGTCCATGCGCTGCTCTTGCCGGGGACAATTTGTTTGATTTGTTTTGTTTGTTTTCTTTGTCTAGTCCGCCCTGGCAAGTGAGCCGGTAGAGGGCAACAAAAGACCTGGGCATTGCCCGTGGGGTGGACTAGTTCTTTTTCTTTTCTTTATTCATATTTGTTTGTTTGTTTGGAGTTTTCTTTGTTAATTTGCTTCTCCCCTCATCACCGGCACCAGGTGTGCTCCCAGCCAGGCAATCAGGAGGGCCTAAGGGGACGTGTGTAGTGAATACATTCACGTGTGTAAACTCTGTAAGAGAAATCGTTTTTTTGCAGTTTGCAGTGCAGTGAAGACGGTCACGTTTGCACAGTTTAAGTTTTGCAGAGTAGGCTTGCTGATTGCGGTGTAGTGGTGTTATGGGAATTCCCCCATCCTGTAGCAGACCTGGGAGTTCAACTGGGGGTCCGGTACAACGGGGGTCTGTGTTTCTTTTAGAGAATGACCTTTGAAATAAATATCATGTACTAATTACCCCTTGTGATCATATGTTGTGTAGCTAGTCCCTGAGTGGGTGTAACATATAACAGCCTCAACTCTTCTGGGAAGAAGAGTGGAATATTTAGTATCGAGCAAATTTCACGAATAGACTTATTGCACAGGTGGCAACCTATCACAGCACCATGCCTGAATTCACTGAGCTCCTGAGAGCGACCCATTCTTTCACTAATGTTTGTAGAAGCAGTCTGCATGCCTGGGTGCTAGATTTTATACACCTGTGGCCATGGAAGTGATTGGAACACCTGGATTCAGTTATTTGGAGCAATGTTCTAATACTTTTGGCAACATAGTGTATATCATCTAATATTATGTCGGGCTCACCTTCCCCAGCTTGTTGAAGCTTCCGTCTCGAGGGGCCTGAACGTTACCGAACTTCTTCTGGTGCTGAGGCGCTGCCGTCCAGGGGGAGTGAGGAGCCGGAGGAGACAGCATCAGGAAGAATGGGTGCTGAGGACTTCTGTCATCCAGGAAGCGAAGGGACCGATTCAACTGGATGAGACAGGACGACACTTAATAAGATGCTGCTGCAAGATGTAGATTTGTTTAAAAGCACAGACCAGGATGTAAAGACTTCTTTTTTATCTGAACCAGATCAGACATCAAGAAACAAACCCTGATGGTGTGTAAATGACTGCAGGATCAGAGAGAGCTGTGCATCAGTGTCACCCTGGCATGTAAGATGCCACTAAATCCATGCTATTAGTGTCCTGCACTGTGTGAAACAGTGTTACATCAGACTTTTCAATTAACTGAAGCAATGTTTGATTGATTTCCATGAGCTATAAGCTGTAATCAACAAAACTAAAACAAAAAAGGCTTCAAGTGTAATAAGATTATTTTACAGATTATATGAAAGTTTATCTTTTTAAATTAAATCACAAGATTACTTTTTCATGATGGTCTAATTTTTTGAGATGTACAAGTACAGTGTTTTCCTCTAGTGCCACCAGCAGGTTAAAGTTTACAAGAACTTCTTTACTTCTATACTAAGAAACTGTTTTATTCTTTATTGAAGTATCTCAAAAACTATCAGACAGATTTCCATGGTCCCCAGAGCATATGTAGCATTTTCTCTGGAAAAAGCTCTGCTGGGCGTTTTTGCTCTTGTCACATTTCTCCTCACTGCAGGTTAATTTTTCACTGCAATATAAAGTCATGCATCTCCATGGAAACAAACACAACCATGACAAGAAGGAGACAGAACTCAAGAAAAGCCATAAATCATAAAAAAGAAAGAACAAAGGTTGAATTTCCTTAAACTCTTATTTTGCAAAAACTTCAACATGGATGCTCACATATGCTGGCAGTACAGAGGAAAAAATGGCGGCGTGACTACTGACATTTTTCATTTGTTTCATTTTAGTCTCCTCTCTGGTCTGTCTACGTCAGTCTGTAGTGCAGCTGAAAAGTCCCTGAATTATTGTGAGATGACTATTGATCACAGCTGAGTGAGTCACGGCTTCTCAGTTACCAAAGAAGCGGAGATTTTTTTTTTTCATAATCTAGTGTGAGTACATTTTTAAAGGAGGTATGTAGAATAAAGTGATTTTCATTGAATAGTTTTAGGCTGTGATGACCCTAAATGACTGTGGGAGACGTAGAAAACCTGATGATTGTTTCTGTTTCTACAGCTCCTTGGATGAGTCCTGTTTATCTGGCCATAATTTTCAAGGCAGCGTGCCTTTGAAACCCGCCTGCAGCTTTTGGTGTTCAGAAAGGTAAAGACTTTTTAAGGAATCTAAATTCCGAGCTTTTCAAGACTCATTCAGACTGTTTGCTGCATGTCTTTGTTGGTGATAAAAACACCAACAATATGGCACTTTAATGACACCCAGCAGCGCAGGTGACAAAGGAAAGTTCAGCTCTCATAAACTATATTTAAAGCAGAACAATTCAAAAGCTAGTTAAACACAAAGACTCATCTGGAAGAGAACAACACAGCAGCAGCAGCAAGAAACACTAAATAAAAACACAAAGACACCAAATGCTCTGAAGAGTCAGACACAAACTATTCTACATTTGTTTGAGCTTGTTCCTCACACTGACCATCCTCTGCAGGTGATGATTAACCTCCACACTGCTGACTCGCAGACTAACTAGACATCTTTGTTTCTGACAGCAGCTGATTCAGACAGTTTACAGGTGAACAGTCTTATTTCTTCCCATAAATTCTTACATAAACATCCGTCCGCGTGATGCGTAAAACATGAAATACTGCTGATGGCAGACTCAGTGCGAGCATCTGACAGTGTGATTATGACTCACTATGAGGTCTGTGAAGTAGTCCTTCTCATAACTGTCACCGTGCTTCTCTTCTTTCCCGTTGACTGATAGTGTGTAATTGTAGTACTGCGAGTTTCCCACCTGCAAATCAAACAGCAAAGAGTGTGACGGCAGAGTCACTTGAAATAATTAGTATGTATGTATGTATGAGTTTATAGGAGACTCACCAGTGCATGCCATTGGTCCCAGCCAGGGGGAACATGGCCGACGTCTCCGACTTCTTTCTTACCGTACTGAGGGCAGAGCAGACAGTTAGATCAGTTGGGATCAGGAGGGACTGTGCAACAAGAGTCAGCAGCTCTATGAAGCTGTATTCAGACGCACTGATAAATCTCAACACTAATACGCTAACATGCTCACAGTGACAATGTTAACATGTTAACTGGTGGTGCTATATTTAGCAGGTAAAATGTTTACCACACTCACAATAAAAAGTTAGTGTGTTAGCATGCTTACTATTTCTAATCTGCTGTAAAATTTGAATAAATATAGACTTCAGAGCTGGAAACATGTAGTTTTATGTGTGCATTGTATGCGTTGGACCCCGTGGTCGCCAGCCTATTGCAGAGCTACATATAGAGACAGACAACCAAACACACTCTCATTCACACCTACGGACGATTTAGAATCATCAGTTAACCTCAGCATGTTTTTAGACTGTGGGAGGAAACCAGAGAACCCGGTGAGAACCCACACTGCACAGGGAGAACATGCAAACTCCACACAGAAATATCCCAGGCGTCCTAACTGGGATATAAACCGGGGATCTTCTAGCTGTGAGGCGACACTGCTGACCACCGAGCCATCGTGCAGCCTGTTGCTTAAATCTAAGTTTTTAAATTGTTATATTTCTTCAAAATCACTTTATTCTAAATGTTTAAACTGTATCAAAAAATAAACATCTGCACTATTTTAAAAAAAACATCCGTACTAGTTGGCACGACTGAGAAGTCATGACTAACTCAGCTGTAACCAACAGTCAGGGGACAAAAACTCAGAGAGGTGAACTGCAGGCTGTGTTTCTACAGAGCAGAGAGGAGATGAGAAGAGAGGCTGAGAGGAAAATCAAACACACTGGATCAATATAATAAACGCAGCATGGCTCAAGAACTGCACAGAGAGGAGCAAGTTGTCAGCAGGTTGTTGAAAGATACATTCAGCATGATGAGATATCTTTCTAGTGTTAATGTGCTGAGCAGTAGGAACATTTTTTGCAGCGGTTGTAAAAATATAAATAGAAGAACATGTTCAGTATGTAGCGCTGCTATTTTCCCCAGCCTTGGTAACACCGATGGGCACTCAGTTTTTGATTGAAGATTAAATTTTTTAAGATTTATCTCATTCTAACTGTGTCGGACTGCACAGATCACATTCCTGACTTCTCTCTACTTCTGTTCTGTTTCAGTAGAGGTGCAGAACTTTATATCGCAGTGAAAAATAAACCCATAGTGAAGAAAAATGTGACAGGAGCAAGAAATGTCCAAAAACTGATTGGGGTTCTGAGAGGTAAATTTCATATTGTACCAATATTACTGTTAGTATCTACAAAAGGCTTTTTTGGCTTGAAAATCTGCAAGTTTGAATTTACCTAAAGTCCTGTATCACTGATTTAGTAACAAACCAAACAAATGAAAAATCAGTTCAAAATTCAGCAATGATTATTTTAATAGTGTATAGACCTTCTGTCCTGATGATTAGGAGGAGCTGCTCCACCACTGTAGTGAACAGCGGAGGCAGCCAGTGAGGCAGCTATGTGTCCATGACATCACACCCACAGGCTGGCATAGCTGAATAATCAGCATGCAGCTTATAAAGTTGAAACGTGTTCACACCTGGTTAAGATATTTCCCGGCGAAGAACGTCTGGTATTTCTGCTTGCTGAGGTAGACGGGGAAGGCCTCGGCCTCGGGGCCTTTCTGCCACAGGGTGCTGGAGCAGTTCCCGGTCAGAGAGTTGTTCCTCACCTCGTGGTTGTGAGGGTAGCGACCAGTCAGGATGCTGCTCCTGCTGGGGCAGCACAGCGGCGTGACTGTGAACTTCACAGGAGGAGGAAGCGAGAAGAGGAAGAGGAGAGCAGGGGAACAGAAGGGGGAGAGGAGATGATGAAAGACAAGCGTGACAGCAGGGAGGAGGATGTGCAACTCGTTCAGTATGTAACTATGTGTGATCCTAAGTGCGTGCAGTGCTGGGAGAACTATAAACTGAAGGGCTGTGACACAACAAAAGGAAAACACTCCACTTCCAGTAAAAACATATGACTTGAACAAGCAGTATTTTTACAACTTAGAACACAGTTAAGCACTGGGGTCAGGCCCCTCCAAAGACTCATAACATACAGTGTCTATAAGATTCATTCACCCTCAGGGGTGGGTGGGTTGGAGGACACTCTGATGAAAAGAACTGCGACTTGGGAGAAGATTTGTCTTCAAGCAAGACAATGACCAGAAGCATGCAGCCAGAACAGAAATGGTTTAAAGACAACAAGGTGAATGTTCTGGAGTGGTCTAGTCAGAGCCCAGGCCTCAGTTCAACTGTGACTATGGGGCTTAACTTAAAAATGGCCGTTCACTGATGATCCCTGTGGTACCTGACAGAGTTTGAGCAGTTTTGCAAAGAAGAATGGGGTAGATATGCCCACATGTGCTAGGCTGACAGAGACCTATCTACACAGACTCAATGCTGTAATCGTGGCCAAAGGTACATCTATTAAATACTTGAAGGGGGCGAATTCTTGTGCAACAGCTTATTGTACATTTTAGATTTTTAAAAATTCTGGCAGAACTTTGCAGAAATCTGCTTTCACTTTGACATGAAAGAGTCTTTTCTGTAAATTCTTCTCAAAAAAGCCAAATTAAACTGACCATGATTCTATGTTTCAAAGCCATAAAAAGGAAATAACTTCCCAGGAGGGTCAGTAGTTTCTATAGGCCTGATGAAGATGATGAATGGAGAAGGAATAAGGAGGAGCCCTTGTTCTGACAAACAAATTTAAATACATTCTTGGCACTTTTCTTAAACATCTGTCGTCTATTCACTGTCCAGAATTGGGTGTTGGTGACAGCAGGCTAAGCAGGTCACTAAAGACACCCCTATCCAGCCATGCTCTACCCAGCTCATCCTGGAGTATCCCGAGGTGTTCTCAGGCCAGATGAGATATGCAATAGTTCTGGGTCTACCAGGGATTTCCTCTCAACTGCTTGGAAAACCTCCAAAAGAAGGCTTCCAGCAGGTATCCTAATGACTTGTTGAACCACCCCAACCGGCTCCTTTCGAAGGAGCAGTGACTCTATTACAAGCCGGATATCTAAACACTCCCAGGCAGAGCTGAAGAGGAAATTTATCCTCTAAGTGACTTTGCAAACTGTAAATGTGACATTTGAAAGAGAATTTTGCTGTTTTGGCCCAACTACTGACATGATAAAGGGTCTCAACTGACATTTCTATCTTTGTAAGAGGTCACAAGCCTTTAAAGTTGGGATCAAATGGTTTAATTCTTAACAGTGCAGTGTATATTTAAAAACTTAAATGATCTTTTCTGGCTTTCAGATAAAATCTAAAGCATACAGTAAATACAGCTGTCAGGTAAATGTAGTGGAGGATCAAGTTCAATACTTCCCCATAAACTGTAGGAGAGTGGAAATAAAAAGCAGTCTAAAATAGTGATAACTTTCACTGGGTAAAAATACTTACAGCGTTCACAAATGTTGCTCCTGCATCTCCTATTAAAGCTTTCGTTTTCTTCATCGGTTTCTGCAGAACAGAAACATGAACAGACAGACAGGTGAAGTGACTCGTGCCCCAACACGCAAACAAACCGAGATGTCAACAACAATACACGTAATCACTGTGTTTGGTTGATAACGGACACTGAGAGCAAAGAGTCCAGGTGTTATGACAAGGTTAGCCGACGATGGATCCTCCTAAATATGATAGTTGATGGGATTTCTAAAGTTTTAGACTGTTGGTTAACAAAAGAAGCAATTAGAGGAAGTAATGTTGTGATCAGGAAAAACAAAGAAACTTTTGGCATTTTTGGTTGATAAATGATTCTAATATTACAATTATTATGACTGTGATGTGGTATTATGTGTTGCTTTTTGATTTAACTCACTTTAGTAGCCATGCTAACAGCATGTTCATCACTTTTGTCCAAACTGAATGACATACATGAAGCAAGTTTTATGCATTTAATGTGAATTAGTACCACCAGCTGTTTATCTTGATAAACCAACTCTTCCACAGCTACAATTTTGGTGCTTTTTGAATGAAAACTAACCTACTCATGGTTCCTAAATGCCATTATATTCATATTAATGGGTCTGGCTGAAATATTATTCCAGTTATTGGTTATTATTTATAAATGATTTGTCATGAATTTTTTTTTAATTTTTAAGGCTCCCCTGAGGCTGGATTCTAGTTATTTTGGTGCTTCTCTTCCAAGTTCCCACGATACTCTGCTGCATTTTTGGTTTGTGCCAATTACAACTCTGCATGCTAACATGCTAAATCAACACAAACAACATGGTAAACATACCTAATAAACACGCTAGCGTTAGCATTGTGAACATGTTAGCATGTCAGTGGTCCCATTTGGCTCTTTTTTTCAATCGAGCATCAATATCAGGTCAAAAATTTACAAAAGTACCGAAATGGCTGTATTTCGCAAATCTACCAACATTCTCTCCAGCCTCAACTCTACTTTATGTTTAACACTGACTAGCACATGCATCAGTTAGCATTAGCATCAGTATGTTGGCATTCTTATTAGGAATGTTTTAATTGTTCTAATAATAAAATATTAAACCATTCAGCAACAGACAATCAAAACAATCACTTAAATGTTATATCTGTAAAATTAAACAAGTTAATTATTTAAACAAGTAACTTTTTTACTTCTACTCTTCATTATGAGCATGTCAGCAAGCTAATGTAAGCAATTAGCTTAAAGATTAGTCCCACAGAGGTGCTACTATGGCGACAGATTTGTTTCCTGTATTTTATATCTATATTTTCTATTTTATGCATTTTATGTACTTTATATTTATTTATAAATACAGTTGTATGTATTTTAGGTACATTAGATCAATGTATTTTTCTATTCAATGTATTTTTTGTGCTTTTTACCCGTTTATGTTCTATCTTATGTGCTTGAGGAGGGAAACTGTCTTTCACAGTCCAACTTGCTAATTATATTTCTGTATTTTATGGATAACAAAGTGATTAAAAAAACACCATGAAGGTACATAAAATGACGTTAAACTCAGCATTAGTAGCAATTAACACACTACAAGCTTCATAAAGGAATGCTGTAAAACGGAGGAGCTTTAAAGTTGAATTTAAAAGTGCATTACAAGCACCATAAAATCCCAAGCAGGTGTAGGATCGATACCGTTGATCGGTCATGTGCTCCCCGGACGGGTCACTCACCATCCCCCCCAGCTGGACGTCCTGGTCGTCGGCCAGCACGAGGATGATGTTGCTGGGCTTGGAGCTCTCCACACACCTGACGCAGCAGGTGAGCAGCAGCAGGGGGAGGACAGTGAGGGCAGCGGGCAGTGAGCTCCGCCGGCCGCTCGGTGCTCCAGCTCCGCTCCTCGGACCTGCCATCGGGGCCACCACCGCCACAGTGCCGGGCCTGCTGCTACACAACCGCCGCCGCAGTTCAGATGAAGCCCGGTTTCGATTCCTGCTCAGGCCGAAGACACGCAGCTGGCGCGGAGAAGGACCGGACTCAAACACCGCGGAGCAAAGTTTGAGGAAGTGCAGTCAAGAGTTGGAGGTCATATGATCGGACTGAGTGGGAGGAGAGAGAACCGAGAACACGGTGTACAACACAACATCAGACACACAACCGAAACACAACAGCTGATACAACAATTCACACACAACATTAAGGCTACTAATTACCTAGATCAACTTAGATTAAAGACAAATAAACTCACTATTAAAATACTTATGTCCTGTTCAGTTAATTTAAGAATAATAATATAATATAATATAATATAATATAATATAATATAATATAATATAATATAATATAATAGATTAGAGTAGATGATCAGATTATATTCAATTTATAAAAAACTTTATTTGTCCCCAGGGGCCAATTCAAGGCAAACAGAGCTGCATTACAACAAGAACAAAGAATAAAGATGAGTGTGTAACCCAATCAAGAGTATTCATAAAAGTGGATAAATGAAGTAAAAATGAAAGTTAAAAAAGTAAAAAGAAAAAATTATTTTGAAAAAATATTACCTGTAAATATGTATTATCTTTGACTAATTTTATTAATTTGCTGTATTATTTAAGTTTTTGTGTTGCATCAAATTATATCACAGCTAGAAGATCACTGGTTTGCGTCCCGGTTAGGACGCCTGGGATCTTTCTGCGTTTAGTTTGCATGTTCTCCCTGTGCAGTGTGGGTTTTCACTGGGTTCTCCAGCTTCCTCCCACAGTCCAAAAACATGCTGAGGTTAACTGATTATTCTAAATTGTCTGTAAGTGTGAATGAGAGTGTGCTCAGTTGTCTGTCTCTATGTGTAGCCCTGTGATAGACTGGTGACCTGTCCAGGGTGTCCCCTGCCTTTGCCCGAGTCGACTGGGATAGACTCCAGTCCCCCCGCGACCCTACAGAGGATTAAGTGGTGTATAGATAATGGATGGATAATATAATATAGCTAATATACATTAGCTATATTGTATATGATACAGGACATATACAATATATGTACATGTATAATGATAATTCACACAAAAAAATACTCTTTCAGGTAAAAGCAGATTGTTATAATTTCATTTAAATAAAAATATAAAATGTGAAATAAGTACAGTATTTACCCACTATAAAGTGACTCATCTAATTCCACACAGATGTAACCAGCTGGTGCTAGAGGTCACATAGTAAGTGAAATAGAGACCATCTGAGTGCAGTGAATTAGTTTCAGAGGTTCTTGTATAAAGACGCCTGGATCTGGAAGGTCCAGTCCCTGGTGAATCAGTACGTCTAGCTATAACTACACCATGAAGACAAAAGAACACTCCAAGCAACTCTGTGAAAATGAGTCAGGGGAATGATGCAAGAAAACTTCCAAGTCACTAAATATCCCTTGGAGTATAAATGAGAAGAGAAGAGAAGAGAAGAGAAGAGATGAGAAGAGAAGAGAAGAGAAGAGAAGAGAAGAGAAGAGAAGAGAAGAGAAGAGAAGAGAAGAGAAGAGATGAGAAGAGAAGAGAAGAGAAGAGAAGAGATGAGAAGAGAAGAGAAGAGAAGAGAAGAGAAGAGAAGAGAAGAGAAGAGAAGAGAAGAGATGAGAAGAGAAGAGAAGAGAAGAGAAGAGAAGAGATGAGAAGAGAAGAGAAGAGAAGAGAAGAGAAGAGATGAGAAGGAAATTCTTGTGCCAGACGTTGCTCAGAAAACACAAAACGACATGAGAATAGATGCAATGCAAAATGAAAAGTAATGCTGTAAATGAGAATGAGGTAATAAGTAATATTACACATGATGATGAAATACTGCACATGTAACTGATTGCACAAACTATTGAGAAAAGTAATATCAAAAACGCTATTGATAATATTGATCAGATCTAAGTCTGATGTTGATGAAAGGTGAGGAGTTATACAGTTTGATGGCCACTGGTAGGAAAGATCTTCTGTGACGTTCAATGCTGCACCTCAGTGGTCTCAGTCTACGGCTGAAGCTGCTCTGATGTGACATTAGCGTGGCATGTAGGGGATGACAGACAGTGTTCATAATACTGAGTAGTTTCCTCAGCATCCTCCAGCAATGACTCCAGCTCCACTCTCAGGACAGAACCAGCTTTCCTGATGAGCTTGTTGAGTCCGTTAGCATCGGCTGCCTTCACCCTGCTGCCCCAGCACGCTAGTGTAGAAGATGATGACGGCCACCAAGTGATAAAACACCTGCAGCATGGTTCTGCAGACGTTGAAAGATCTCAATCTAAAAAAAACACAGGTGGCTCTGGTCTTTCTTGTAGAGTTTGCATGATTTTTTAGTCCAGTCCAGCTTATTGTCTATGTGGACACAGAGATACTTGCAACCCTCAACAGCGTCCACCTCTGTTCCCTTGATGATGACTGGATTGTGAGTGATCCTGTTCATCCTGACATCCACCACCATTCTATGATGATGATAATAATAATAATAATAATAATAATAATCCAGGCATTTTGTATTGTTTCACACATGTAAAGCACTATGTGACGACTTATGTTGTAAATATGTGCTATATAAATAAAATTGAATTAAATTGAACTGAATTAAATGGAAATCACCCTCACTCAAAGCCTTCCCGACATAAACATGATCATCTAATGGAAAATATTTTATAAGATTGTAAATATCCATTATTTTATAGTGCCTTTATATTATTTTAGTTTATATTATTTGTTTGTGAAGGAGCTGGTGAGAATTATAATGAATCAGTGATAATGAATAATGCTGCAGAACTGTGTGAAACCACCTTTATAGAATACTCACTCTGCTCATAAACATTATAATCCAAATAGATATTTACGCACATTAAAAAACAAGAACAAGACTGCAGATATGAAAATATTATGTTGAGCTTTTTGTGGATAAATAAGAAGACATGTTTTCATGTTCATATTTGCATTCAGCATTTGTTCATTCAGTCTCTATACAAAACAACCAGGAAAATACTATAATGCTATAGAATGTTAGGAAGGAGGTGCAGACACTGTTAAGAAGCCAGTAGTTTTTAAATAGTGCTGCATTTTTTAGACTAACATCATTTTCCAGCTATAAAACATGTTTCTCTAAAATCCACCATCAAAGAAGGTCCATGATGTCAAAGGTCTAAACAAACAGAGAACTTTGATTTTAGACTTCCTCTTTGTGCACAGTTTGATCAGAGCAGATATGTGCAGTGAACTCATCCTCAGCATCTTCAAATGAGGATTGTTCAGTCTGGTGTCAGAGCTCCTCTGTCAGCTGCTTGGACTCAGCTCAAACAAACAAACAAACAACACAAAGGTAAACAGATAAACACAGGAATGGTGCAGTATTTAGTCCACATGTTTGCCTGAAATGAGATCTGTGCGATAGAATGTGATTTCTTCTTTCACCTTCTCTGTCTCTGTAGCAATAATCTGATCCTCATCTCTCTTCCATCATGGATTCCAATCACGGTGCTGCTCCTCATCTGGTCTCTGGTCCTGATCTGATTCTTCTTGGAGGGAGCTCTAACAGGAACAAGAACAGAAACTTTTAGAAACTCTCACATCAATCCCTGAATGTGAGCTGTAGAACTGCATCTGTTCACATTCATGTAAAGTTTACTTCATGGACTGACCTTGTGTTAGCTGAGCTGTCTGAAAGGTCATGTGCTGGTCCTGGATCTGTCTCCATCATTTTGTTCTCTTCTTGGTTCTGTTACTCATTTAAATGACCAGAGCTTCCTGCTCCCTGTCAAGTCACTGCTGTTCCTCATCTCTGTTCATGTCTGGTGGGTTCGGCCCGTCGTCCTGATGTGGCTGCTGGAGCTGTGACTCATCTGGTCCTGGACTCTTTTCAGTCGTCTTTTCCTCTTTGGTCCTGGAGTTATCACAAGTCAGTTCTGAAAGAAAACACAAAGAAAACAAAGTGGCAGAATCTGGTTGCAAAATTTCTCTCCTCCTCTTGGAGATGGAAAAATATTAATCATCAGGTCAAGACCTTGAAATCAAAAGCTCTGAAAGTCACCTTTTCATGTGGCAGCTGGGGATGAATCTTACTCACCTTGTCTGCCAGCAGACTTTGTTATTGGCATTGAGGAGAGGAGGCTACAACACCAACACTACAGTCACTACTAACCCCCTGTTGTTCCCAATGTGAACCCTGAACTCTGCTCCTTGTCACTGTGGACTCCACTGTGGGTCCAGGGTGGGACACTTACACACATATTAGTCCCCAGGACATGCTGTCTGCATCTATTTCACCTTTTGTCAGAGTGGAGCTTCACTGTGAGGGTGTAACGCATGGAAGGTTTCTCGCTGCCCCCCCCCCAGATCCACCCACTCCTCTGACAGGCACCCTGACCAGAGTCCCACTGACAAGGACAGAGTTGTCATCACACTGGGTCACAGCACCAAATACATTCTAATCAAATCCTGTCACATCAAAGCACATAAAGTCAAACAGATGGAAATTAAATGGATTGAAATGAACAGCTAAGTGTTGGTGTGTTTCCCTGCAGGTTGTCCTGTAGGAGGCCCAGCAGCTCTCTTACCTCTCCAGCAGCCTCACTGCTGCTCAGATCAGGGCCTGCAGGTTGACAACCCACCTTGGCTCTGGAGGCTGGATGGGGGTCTGGGGGGAGACTGTGGAGGAGAAGAACTTGGAGAGGAGTTAGAGGGGGAGGTGATAATAACCAGTGTAGAGGATGAGTGAGTGGAACACCTGGAGGAGAGGAGGGAAGTTTGGGAGGGGAAAACCTGGGTGGGGAGTCTGGCCAGGAGCAAGAAGAAACACTACAAGGGTTGGAAGAGAATCTGTTAGGAGAAAACCTGGCAGAGTCCACCTGGGAGGAGACAGAGAAAGAGGAGGGAGAACATGTGTGAGGAGAAAACTTCTGTGAGTGAAGAACAGCAACAAACCCAACATGTAAACTTCTGCTGCATAAACACACATCAAAATTTCCTGTTTACTATCAGTGAATTTTCTTCACATTTCTGTTCAGAGATTGTTCCACAAGGAAAACTGCAGAGTTCAAAGCCTCAAATTGTGAGTCTTTAGTCAGCAGACACACACACACACACACACACACACAGCTCTGCAACATCACAAACCAACTTTCATGTACTGGGTTGGTTTGACTTCCCCTCTAGACTATCTGTATTTCTTTTAGCACACACTGTTAAACAGAAACTAAACAGCTGTAATTTTATCAACATCACCACAGATTTTCCCTGGTTTGTTAAATTACACATAAAAACTAGTAAAACTGACGAGGAAGACTCTAAATGTACATGCTGACTACTAAAATAACAATACTAACATAACAACAATGACAACATCAATTGTTCACAATAAAAATCAGTATTTTCAGACCAGACAGTTTGAAAAGGAGCTCTGAGGACTTTCAGTGAATCAGAGAGAACAGCTTCTTTTTCGTGATACTTGTGTTTGAGAGATGAAGCCATGTTCTCCATCACCTCTATAAACACTGACACACACAAGCAGCAGAAGCACAACAACGCTGTGGAATGACACAGCTGAACCCTCCGTGTACTTTGACTGAGTCCTGCTCAATGAACAACAGCCCTCCTCCCAAATAAACACACACACATTCTCTGACATGACAGTCTGATTACTGTCCAGGGTAGAAGGTGGACATCAAAGCGCCGCATCCAGTCAGGGACACAGCCTTATCAGAAACAGCACAACAGATGTGATTTCAGAGGATCAAATGACAACATGATAGTGATTAGAAATGACACATTCCACACAGTTTGTCTGCTGACAGTCAGACACTGAGCTCAGTTCAGCTCTGAGTTCACAACAACACTAATGTGACGGTGTGTTTAGACAACATGTGGACATCCCAACCAGGAATGAAACCAGCTGATGCTCCACAGCATCTTCAACCACATGAACTCAGCTGTTTCCATCTCTTCTCCTCAGAGCTCCATGGTCTCCATGGTGACCACAAATAAACATTCACAGCATTTTATCAAACTGTCTTAGTCGCCATCTTGTTCCCAAATCTGTCTCCATGGTTACCGAAAACATGGATTTGAGCTTTTTATGAAAAACGGCCCAGTCGCCTTCTTGGTTCTAAAATTTTCCACTTTTACAAAATTACCTCAAAACAAAACGACACTTTTTCTAAACAGTAAAATCACAACATGGCTGTCAACACCTTCCTCACATTCAGCGACTTTTCACACAGTGAAACTAAGAAATACGTGTTTTACCGCAAGAAAACATCAACATCACCAAAACTGTGTTTTACAAACAGGACATCAAACATTGTGTCACTTAACAAACTTGTTAAAAGGTAACTCTGAAATGTTCCTACCTGCATCCTGATTCTCCTTCTCCTTCTTCCTGGTTCAGTAATCCGCTCAGTTAGTTTGTCTACAAAGTTGCTTAATGGAGGATGTAAAGGATGTCAAGTGTTGCCTTGTTTTTCTCCATGAAATGTATGAAAGTTCTTTTTGTCAGCCTTTTTCTCCCAACATCCGGCCTCAGACTGAAGGATCAAAGTGGGAACAAGATGATGGAAAGGAAATGACTGAACTGAAATCATCTTTAGTGTTGCAGCAGCTCATGTGTCCACACACAGCATCACTACACAGACTGGTCTGTCCCACTTTAATGATGCAAATACATGTGTACACTTTGATTTTAAAAAATATTTGTTTTATAATTTTATATAAACATGTTTGCTAAATGATATTGAATGGACTTTCCATCAGTGTAGAATCTGTCAAAATACAGTATTTATCACTTTATAAATATTATTATTATTATTGTTATTATTATTATAGGTGATTCCATTCACAGATGTAAATATCTTTCATTATCCTCCCCAAAATACACATGATCTCAATTCATAGAATATCAGGTCCACCAGTTCGAGGGAAGTCCTCAAAGATTCCATTGATCAGATATGTAAAGCCACTTCTTATCAATAAATCACTCCTTCATGCGCGACATATA
Organism: Dascyllus trimaculatus; assembly: GCA_024666655.1. Taxonomy (NCBI): domain Eukaryota; kingdom Metazoa; phylum Chordata; class Actinopteri; family Pomacentridae; genus Dascyllus; species Dascyllus trimaculatus. The sequence continues at coordinate 3,844,019 of CM045460.1, read as the reverse complement.
GAGGAACGTTGTTTTTTGTGAATTTCATGCCCACAGTATTCTCTAGAGAACCAAACAGTGGTAGACTGCTACTCAGGACTCAGACTTTAGTTTGAATTCTGGAGGGGACGCAACAGATCTGTACAGATTTAAGACATGTCAGTGAAGTGATCAGACAGTGACATGACATGATGCATATGAAATCTGGAAGTTTTATCTGGAGATAGGAATATTAGAATTGTCTGTATCATGTCAGGTTATACAGCACATCTTTATTATGTATTGCATATAAAAGTATTCAACTACTGTCCACTTAACTAAGGAAAAAGAACCAACATAATTAAAAAATAATTGCAAAGTGCTGAAATTATATCACATATCAGAACGATCATTTAAAAAGTGATTTGGTGTTGAGGTTGTGGTCAAGAGACGATAAAGCTACACACTCACCCTCTGTCCTTCTGTCTTTGTCACACGCACACACACACACACACACACACACACACACACACACACACACACACACACACACATGTGATCCCACTTTCTAAATCATCACCACAAGCACAATAGTAAACAACGTCTCAAACACTAATAATATCTAATATCAAAATACAATCCAGACCAATATTAGCACAGTTCACTATTCACTGAGTCTAATTCGTGGCTCCTACAATTGTATTACATTATGTTTTCTTTTGTTTTATATTGTATTTAAGCAGTTTCATTAATGCCCTACTGTTGTTTCATTATTGTGTGTTATATTACATAGAACATAAAGACATTAATTAAAATGTCACTATTTTAGCAGCATTATGTGGCAGCCGACTTAGCGAGCAAATCATTGACTTGAATAAGTCAGAAAAGTGACTTGGAGCCATTTCAAAGCAGCGTCCGATCCCACTGTTTGTACGTATAAAGTTCATAGTACAGCTGAGTCACTGCCACAATCAGGAAATCACAAGCTATGACCTGCTGCTGAGAGACAGTTGGTCAGGAGAACCAAGAATCATCAAAAAGCAGATCTGCAATGAATTAGAAGCAGCTGGAACACAGGTGTGAGTGTCCACAGTGTCAAGGACTGAGAGGATGCCGTGAATCAAATCAAATCAAATCAAATTTTATTTATATAGCACTTTTCATACAAAAAGAATGTAACTCAAAGTGCTTCCCAAAATAAAAACATACAGTAGAAAAATATCACAGAAAGAAAACCCGCTCCCTCCCCCCAAACACACGCATAGAGCCACGTACCCACAATCGGTCCCACGCACACACACACATGCACACACACACACACACACACACACACACACTCACCCACAGAACCACAAACGCTACCGTTACTATTAGCATGGTGACATGGCGGGGCACTGAGGAACCATGAGGAAAAAACCACCTATGGGGAGCTCATCCACACTGAGAGGAATCGCAGCCCACGCCCACAGGGAGCGCTGCCACCACAGAGACCCCCGACCCAGAAAGACCGGGGTAGACTCCACACGCATGGTGCAGAGCCCCCCGGTCCTCTGGGCCTCCGGGGTCCCCAGGGCGACACCCCCCCCACTTAGGCAGACCAGCCACACCTCCCAGCGTGGAGGCCCCCCATGAGGAAAACACTGGAGCTAAAACTGGACAATAAAAAGGGCTAAAAGCTAAAAGACAAAGAATAAAAAGGGCTAAAAGCTAAAAGACAGTAAAATAAAAGACCTAGAAGCTAAAAGACAAATAAATAAATCAATAAATAAAAAGAGCTAAAAGACAAAACAATTAAAAGAGCTAAAAGCTAACAAACAGACTAAGAGACATCAGTTAAAAGCCAGATTAAAGAGGTGGGTCTTGAGCCTCCTTTTAAAAACATCAACAGTCTCTGCGGTCCTGATGCCCTCTGGCAGGCTATTCCATAGGCGTGGACCGTAGTGGCTGAATGCAGCCTCCCCGTGGGTTGTCGTTCTCACCCTAGGAATAATTAAAAGGCCTGTGCCAGAGGACCTCAGGATCCGCGAGGGTTGATATGATAAAAGCAGTTCTGACAGATAAGATGGCCCAAGACCATTGAGAGACTTAAAAACTAATAAAAGCACCTTAAAATCGATCCTGAAACACACGGGGAGCCAATGCAGTGATCTTAAAACCGGTGTAATGTGCTCCCGCCCTCTGGTCCTGGTCAGCACACGGGCGGCTGAGTTTTGAAGTAGTTGTAAGTTTGAAATAGTCTTTTTGGGAAGACCAGAGAGCAGGGCATTACAATAGTCTATACGGCAAGAGATAAAAGCATGCATCAGCACCTCCGTGTTAGCCTGAGAGAGAAACGGGCGGACTCTGGCTATATTCTTAAGATGATAAAAACCTGTCTTAGTTATATTTTTAATATGAGGAATAAAACTAAGCTCAGAGTCAAAAATGACGCCCAAGTTCTTCACACACTGTGAGGGTTTAAAATGTTGTAATTTTGGTAAAAGTTTCTCTCTCTTGCCTTCAGGACCAATAACTAAAACCTCTGTTTTGTCCTGGTTGAGCTGCAGGAAGTTCGCTGCCATCCATGACTTAATATCTAAAATACAGTTTAAAAGGGTATCAATAGGCCCTGTGTCATCAGGAGACACGGCAATGTACAGCTGTGTGTCATCAGCGTAACTGTGAAAACTGATGCCGTGTCTCCTGATGACATCCCCAAGGGGAAGCATATAAAGATTAAAAAGAATGGGACCTAAAATCGAACCTTGGGGCACCCCACACTTAATTTCATGAGTTCTGGAGGAACATGTATCCATACTTACAAAGAAACATCGGTCTGTGAGATAGGAATAAAACCAGTTAAGAACAGCACCGGAGAGTCCCACCAGGTTTCTAAGTCTATTTAATAAAATGTGGTGATCTACGGTATCAAAAGCAGCGCTTAGATCCAGTAGCACCAGGACTATGAGTTTTTGTGAATCTATTTGACACCTGATATCATTTAAAATCTTTAAAAGGGCTGTCTCAGTGCTGTGGTTCATCCTAAAACCAGATTGATATTTCTCTAAAACACTGTTTGTGTTTAAAAAATAATTTAATTGGATAAAAACCAGTTTTTCTAAAATCTTACTTAAAAACGGTAAATTGGATACAGGTCGGTAGTTACTAAAAATGCTGGAGTCCAAATTGCTCTTCTTCAGGAGGGGCTTCACTACTGCCGTTTTAAAGGCAGCAGGAAAGACACCCGTCTGAAGAGAGCAATTTACTATATTTAAAATCTGTTCCTCAAAGAATCCATAAAATGTCTTTAAAAGTGATGTGGGGATTGGATCTAAAAGGCAGGTTGTTGGGTTTACTTGGGAGAAAACTCGACCAAGTGTCTTTGCATCAACCAGGGCAAAACTCTCCAGTGTTTCCTCAGGTAAAAATGACTGTCCAGGTGTATTAAAACTTACATTTCGATGAGCTAAAAGACTGGATCTGATGTCATCAATTTTACTTCTGAAGTGGTCTGCAAAGTCCTTGCAGAGGGCGTCTGTTAGTGTGTCTGAGGACTTTATAGGATTAGAATTGGTTAAAAGGTTGAAGGTGGAGAAAAGAAATCTAGGATTGTTTTTATTGTCTGTAATGAGTTTTGAAAAATATGATGTTCTTGCCTGTTTGACTTTTTTATTGTAGGCTTTGAGTTGTTCACATAGTATTTCATAATGAACTGTCAGTTTACTTTTTCTCCACCTTCTCTCCGCACTCCTGCATTTGAAGACCAAAGTCCTGACTTAAACCCATCAAGAACCTATGGACTATGATGAAGAAACAAGTCTGAGTCAGACAGCCAACAAATGTAGTTTAACAGCACCAATTCTGTCAAAAGGAGTGGTCAAAGATACAACCAGAAGTTAGCCAGATGGTTATGGACAGCTCCCAAAAGTGCCAGGTTGAGGTGAAAATGTCCAAAGGACGTTTAACCACATATTAATATTGCTGTTGTACATTTCTGACCCAGCAGATTTTGTCATATTTCCATATGTCATATTGTTGTTCCTATGCCAGTAGCCCAGGGCCGGTGAAAAGTCAAAGAGTTCTAAGTTGACCCATAACCTATTTTTCTATGATGTTTTTTGGAAACATTTTCAATATGTTTTGATATCCTGCTCACAAAAATGTCAGTGGAGCTTTCAATTTTCAGAGTCAGCTCTTGAATTTTAATGTTTCACACTCGGATTCAAAGAAGTCCTGTTGTGCCTGAAGTGCACATGTTGTAAAATGTAAATAAAATTTGGTAAAAACAAAGTAGTCTTTGCAGTGTGTTTTTTTAACCACCCCAACACTTGATTTATATGAAAAAAAATCCAAATTAAAATACATTTCCCCCTGGGTCTCAGGAGGCCACTGAGGAAGCTCAACACTTTTGATATCAGCAGGAACATCCTAAAGACATTTTACTTTTCCTTCACTGAGAGAGTCATTACACTCTCTATAACCTGCTTGTGTCATTCCATCAACCTGCAAAACAGAACCGTCCTGCAGAGCACTAATAATATTTATATATGAATAAATACTCTATTTTGGGCCATTTTTCATAAAAAAAACTCAAATCCATGTTTTTGGTAACCATGGAGACAGATTTGGGAACAAGATGGACTGAGGCAGTTTGATAAAATGCTGTGAATGTGTATTTGTGGTCACCATGGAGACCATGGAGCTCTGAGGAGAAGAGATGGTTGAAGATGCTGTGGAGCATCAGCTGGTTTCATTCCTGGTTGGGATGTCCACATGTTGTCTAAACACACCGTCACATTAGTGTTGTTGTGAACTCAGAGCTGAACTGAGCTCAGTGTCTGACTGTCAGCAGACAAACTGTGTGGAATGTGTCATTTCTAATCACTATCATGTTGTCATTTGATCCTCTGAAATCACATCTGTTGTGCTGTTTCTGATAAGGCTGTGTCCCTGACTGGATGCGGTGCTTTGATGTCCACCTTCTACCCTGGACAGTAATCAGACTGTCATGTCAGAGAATGTGTGTGTGTTTATTTGGGAGGAGGGCTGTTGTTCATTGAGCAGGACTCAGTCAAAGTACACGGAGGGTTCAGCTGTGTCATTCCACAGCGTTGTTGTGCTTCTGCTGCTTGTGTGTGTCAGTGTTTATAGAGGTGATGGACAATGTGGCTTCATCTCTCAAACACAAGTATCATGAAAAGAAGCTGTTGTCTCTGATACACTGAAAGTCCTCAGAGCTCCTTTTCAAACTGTCTGGTCTGAAAATACTGATTTTTAATGTGAACAATTGATGTTGTCATTGTTGTTGTTCTGTTAGTATTGTTATTTTAGTAGTCAGCATGTACATTTAGAGTCTTCCTCGTCTGTTTTACTAGTTTTTATGTGTAATTTAACAAACCAGGGAAAATCTGTGGTGATGTTGATAAAATTACAGCTGTTTAGTTTCTGTTTAACAGTGTGTGCTAAAAGAAATACAGATAGTCTAGAGGGGAAGTCAAACCAACCCAGTACATGAAAGTTGGTTTGTGATGTTGCAGAGCTGTGTGTGTGTGTCTCTGCTGACTAAAGACTCACAATCTGAGGCTTTGAACTCTGCAGTTTTCCGTGTGGAACAATCTCTGAACAGAAATGTGAAGAAAAGCCTGAAATACAGGAAACTCCACTCACTGTAACCTTCACTGCCTGAAATACAAACATGGGCTGTATGCATCTTGTAATGTACAACTACATATTCTCCCTGTGATGCTTCACGTTAAGTTCCTCTCTGTTAGTGTGGTTTTGAGGAGAAAGAATCTGCGGAGCTCTGCTCAAAATATTCAAGGAAAGGAGTCAATGAGCCTCCAGACCTACAGGACGGAGCTAAAGCTCTGGTTCTGTGTTCACTGTAGTTTCATTGGTGTATGGGTTTTAAGTGTGTAATTGGGAGAGAGTGTCAAATTCTGAACTAAATTCGCTGACAAACAGAAAATATTCGATGTGTGTTTATGCAGCAGAACTTTACATGTTGGGTTTGTTGCTCTTCTTCACTCACAGAGGCCCTGAACCACCATCGTCCTTCCGAGCGCCGACCGCTTCGACAGCCTGGGACTCTTCAGGGAGGAAGCAGCAGTGGCAGCACTCTCATCCTCACCCAGGTTTTCTCTTCACACATGTTCTCCCTCCTCTTTCTCTGTCTCCTCCCAGGTGGACTCTGCCAGGTTTTCTCCTAACAGATTCTATTCCAACCCTTGTAGTGTTTCTTCTTGCTCCTGGCCAGACTCCCCACCCAGCTTTTCCCCTCCCAAACCTCCCTCCTCTCCTCCTAGAGTTCCACTCACTCCTCCTCTACACTGGTTATCACCTCCCCCTCTAACTCCTCTCCAAGTTCTTCTCCTCCACTGTCTCCCCCCAGACCCCCATCCAGCCTCCAGAGCCAAGGTGGGTTGTCAACCTGCAGGTCCTGATCTGAGCAGCAGCGAGGCTGCTGGAGAGGTAAGAGAGCTGCTGGGCCTCCTACAGGACAACCCGCAGGGAAACACACCAACACTTAGCTGTTCATTTCAATCCATTTGATTTCCATCTGTTTGACTTTATGTGCTTTGTTTGGTGTGACGGGATTTGATTAGAATGTATTTGGTGCTGTGACCCAGTGGGATGAGAACTCTGTCCTTGTCAGTGGGACTCTGGTCAGGGTGCCTGTCAGAGGAGTGGGTGGATCTGGGGGGGGGCGAGAAACCTTCCATGCGTTACACCCTCACAGTGAAGCTCCGCTCTGACAAAAGGTGAAATGGATGCAGACAGCATGTCATGGGGACTAATATGTGTGTATGTGTCCCACCCTGGACCCACAGTGGAGTCCACAGTGACAAGGAGCAGAGTTCAGGGTTCACATTGGGAACAACAGGGGGTTAGTAGTGACTGTAGTGTTGGTGTTGTAGCCTCCTCTCCTCACTGCCAATAACAAAGTCTGCTGGCAGACAAGGTAAGTAAGATTCATCCCCAGCTGCCACATGAAAAGGTGACTTTCAGAGCTTTTGATTTCAAGCTCTTGACCTGATGATTAATATTTTTCCATCTCCAAGAGGAGGAGAGAAATTTTGCAACCAGATTCTGCCACTTTGTTTTCTTTGTGTTTTCTTTCAGGACTGACGTGTGATGACTGGCAAAAGTAACTGATAACCATGCAGAGATGAGGAAAGATGTTTTGGGGAGCATAGAGGAGCAGGTAAGTTAAATATGCTTTAGTAAGATGCTGCATGCTACACAAGGATTAACTACACAGTATAGTTGTCTAAAATGTATAGATTGATGTCAGAATGAATTTGAAAATTGATCATTATGTGTTTTTTTCTTGACAGCTGCCTCCACAATGCCCCCTGCTTCCTCCAGTGAATCACCACCTTACCGTGGTGGAGAGGTTTGTGTCCCTGTGATCCTGAGAGCTGTGTTGCTGTGGGCAACAGCCCCTGGTAGGGTCTCCACAGGCAAACCGACCCTAGAGGAGGGACCAGACTAAGAGCGATTCACAAAATCTCAAGAAATTTGTCAACACACATGAAGAAGTGAGTTTCCTGTTTGCGCTGTGAAGATAAAATTTAATAAAAAAATGTCCAGCAGGAGGAAAGAAATGTTGCACCAAATTCTGTCATGTTGTTTTGTTCATGTTTTCTTTCAGCTCTGACTTCTGGTGACTCCAGGACTGAAGAGGAAAAGACGACTGAAAAGAGTCCAGGACCCCAGCAGATGAGTCACAGCTCCAGCAGCCACATCAGGACGACGGGCCGAACCCACCAGACATGAACAGAGATGAGGAACAGCAGCGACTTGACAGGGAGCAGGAAGCTCTGGTCATTTAAATGAGTAACAGAACCAAGAAGAGAACAAAATGATGAAGACAGATCCAGGACCAGCACATGACCTTTCAGACAGCTCAGCTAACACAAGGTCAGTCCATGAAGTAAACTTTACATGAATGTGAACAGATGCAGTTCTACAGCTCACATTCAGTGATTGATGTGAGAGTTTCTAAAAGTTTCTGTTCCTGTTCCTGTTAGAGCTCCCTCAAAGAAGAATCAGATCAGGACCAGAGACCAGATGAGGAGCAGCACCGTGATGTGAATCCATGATGGGAGAGAGATGAGGATCAGATTATTACTACAGAGACAGAGAAACTGAAAGAAGAAATCACATTCTATAGCACAGATCTCATTTCAGGCAAACATGTGGACTTAATACTGCACCATTCCTGTGTTTATCTGTTTACCTTTGTGTTGTTTGTTTGTTTGTTTGAGCTGAGTCCAAGCAGCTGACAGAGGAGCTCTGATACCAGAATGAACACTCTTCATTTGAAGATGCTGAGGACGAATTCAGTGCACATATCTGCTCTGATCAAACTGTGCACAAAGAGGAAGTCTGAAATCAAAGTTCTCTGTTTGTTTAGACCTTTGACATCATGGACCTTCTTTGATGGTGGATTTTAGAGAAACATATTTTATAGCTGGAAAATGATATTAGTCTAAAAATTGCAGCACTATTTAAAAACTACTGGCTTCTTAACAGTGTCTGCACCTCCATCCTAACATTCTATAGCATTATAGTATTTTCCTGGTTGTTGAAAACTTGTGATACATACACAGATAGCTTATTGATTTAAAGAACCAATGCTGCATCCCATAATATCAACAGAATGTGTTAATTTACAGTGCTCGTTGTTTGATTAGAAAATACATACTAGACAACATTTTCATATCTGCAGTCTTGTTAATATGTTTTTAATGTGTGTAAATATCTATTTGGATCTTAATGTTCATTAGCAGAGTGAGAATTCTATAAAAGGTTTCTGAGTCTGAGCGTTTCCAGTCGGAGCTATTTTGGTGACGCACCAGAGAAGCCTTCGCCGGTGTTTTCGGAGCAAAGCAGCAGTTTGCGGCTGGATGTGGGTTTATGTCCCACTAACCGACCTCAGAAAACGTAGACTGCTACCTGACACACATGAATTCAAGTACGTTGTCGTGTCTGAAGTTCAGAAAAGACGATTTATCGATAGCTAACTTTAGAAAAACAAGCTAGCAAGCCAGAAGTCATGGACAGACGTGAGCAGAGCTGATGGCAACACTGGTCTGCTAGTTTACACCAGTTTAGCGTCTTATTCAAGCACCATGGTGCCATTAAAGCGAAGAAAAGTCGCCTCCTCGGGTACTGGGAGTACTGGGAATGACTGCAACCGGGATAAAGGACCAACCAGGTTCCCTCAGGTGGTTTTATTCCTGCTGGAGAGAAAGATGGGAGCCAGTAGAAGAGCTTTTCTTTCTCAGCTGGGACGAACCAAAGGCTTTCAGGTGCAGGAGGTGTTCAGGTACATTTACAGTGATCCTATACGGTGGACAGAGAGTGTCACAGCAGTGGAGAGAATCAAAATAACCTGAAGGAATAAGATGAGATAGAATCCATGTCCCAGATATTACTCAGAAAATGTGACAGTATAATGATAATAAATTCAGAGCCTAGTAGAAAAACAGTTAGATCTGACTATGATCCTTTAGTGAAAATAGAAATAAGAAGACTGAAATGGAACTAGAATAGAAAATCAACCAGTAATACTGACAGTGATACTAAAGTAATAAAATAATATTCCACATGATAATGAAACACTGTGCACAATTATGGAGAAATGAATATCGCAAATGATATTTATGTTATTGTTCAGTGTTAAGTGTTATATCGGAGTAAATATCCAGAGATAGTTAGTAGGTAGCTAAACACAGACCAGCTCCTACTGATGCTACAGATATTTAAACAATGGTCACAAACATTTAATTTCACAAAGGGTCAGTAAGTTCCTTAAACACTTGAACTTTTAGTTTTTAGCAAGCCTTATCAGGAACTTTGGGTTAGATTTTTTGGGACTTTTGTTAGTAGAGCTTCAACTCACAGTTATTTTCATTGTGGATGACTTTGTTGGATATTTTCTGGATGCTTTAATCAGATTTTTGGGCTCTAAAAGTCAGGAAATGGTTAAAAAAATATATTGATCAGTGTTTTCCAAAGCCCAAGATGACAAATGTCTTGTTTCGTCCGTGGCTCAAAGCTATTTAGTTCACTGTCTGAGAGAAGCAGAGAAACCAGAAAATATTCCCATTTAGGAAGCTACAATTAAAGTCAGAATGATCAATTTAAGTGTCATGGCACTGAATTGAATTGTCGTGTTCTCTCCTTTACTGTTCCTGTGTCCTGTTGTTGTACTGAATGTTGTTTTTCACAGTGGAAGCGTCACACATGTCATTTCTGAAAACAACTCCGCTGAAGAGGTCAGGACGTGGCTGGACTCACAGGCCAGAGGCGAAGGCCCAGCAGCGGTTCACCTCCTGGATATCAGCTGGTACACAGAGAGCATGGGCGCAGGCCGTCCAGTAGAGATACTGGAGAGACATAAACTCCAGGTACGTTTTGTTTTACACACTAATACATCACCTATGCATTAACCTTCTAAGAATTACTATTAGGAATCCTCTCAAGAGCCAGTTTATGACCAAAAACATCATAAGCTGAGCTTGAAGGTACATCGTCAAGTAATTAACTGTAGGAGCAACTCTCCAGTGAAGAAATGATGAATCACAGACACAGCACAGACTGAAAAATTTACAGAGCCTCTGGTTCTGAAAGGTCAAGCCTGAGACCTGCATTCTTTCTAACAGCCAGCAGGAGGTGACTCCTGTGGTTGCACAGGGAAGCATACAAGTTTATCTATATAGCACCTTATACACAAAGGTAATAAAATTAACATGTAAAAGTTGAAATACAAAATTGAAATAAGTGAGTTTAATAATGTATATCAAACTAGAATAGTACAATAGAATTCATAATAGAATAATTAAAACTGATGGATGAAAACGGAAGAAAAGCAAGATGGCAAAAATAAAAAAACATGCACAATAAAATGAATGGTAAAATGGTAAATGGTCTGCACTTATATAGCACTTTCCTCTACCTTAGTGGTATCCAAAGCACTTTACATTGGGTTTCACATTCAACCATTCACACACATTCACACACCAACAGCGACAGAGCTGCCGTGCAAGGCGCTAATCTACCATTGGGAGCAACTTGGGGTTCAGTGTCTTGCCCAAGGACACTTCGGCATGCGGAGGGTCCAGGGATCGAACCGCCAACCTTGCGATCAGTGGACAACCCGCTCTACCACCTGAGCCACAGCCGCCCCAAAAATACAAAAAAAGTTTAAATTATTTAGTTTAATAAAGGAAGAGACAATAAGTCAGATTGTGTTGTGATGGCCCTGCTCTGTAGACTGGTGTGGGATTATTAATGATCAGTGTCTTCCTATAGGCGGAGTTGCCATGGTGGATGTAGGCGGTCTTGGCTGTCCGGGCGCTCGGGCCAGCGTTCCGTGGCTATTAAAGCCCAGCCCTCCTGGCATCTCTCTCTCACTCTCATTCCGCTCTGCCTGTGGCTGCGGCCACATTGCTTTTGTATTTTGGTTAGGTTAGGTTATTGCACCTCCAACATCCTCACAACACCATAAACATGCATCCACATTCTCACCACTGACACTACTGACGCTCACACTCCACGCGCTTTATTTGTTTTTCTTAAAAAATATTATTTGCCGGCAATTATTGTGTTGTTCCCGTTTTTGTCACGGCCTAGTGGCCAAGTTATGACAGTGTAGATGAGGAAATGAGCCATTTCTCACTTGATCTATTATCTCAGTAAAAATCTTTCTGTTGAGTTCATGGTCTTACTCCATAGTTCAGGTTTCCTTTAACACAGCATGGAGTTCAGGTTATAAATTAGGGTCCTTTTTGGAGTAAAATAGATTAAAAAAAACAGGGCATGTTTTAGGGTGGAGCTACTGTATATACCAAAAGTACAGTCTATGGTCAACATGTCACCAACTTTTGGGTCTTTAACATCAGCAGAATTCGATCGGAGGCTTACAAGGTTCACGTCACCTCTGTTTACACCAGTTTGTTTATCATCTCACAAATGAGTCTACGTCACCATTTTGACAAATCAAAATGGTGTCCAATCATTTTTTAAATGTATGTCTTGCCTTGCTTGACTTCAAAATCTCTAATCAGTTTCTACTGACTTCACACACCTCAAAAGTTGTTGAAATGTTGACCAAAGACTATTTTTCGCAGGAAATATGGAGACATCCATATATAAACACTTACAGTGACATTGTTGGCCCCAGTACAACCCTCGTTTCAAACATTTCCTCCATTTTTAAGGGCCAATAATTAAAATCTGGTTTCTGTGAGGGTGAAAGTCTATAAATTCCCAGGTCTGACAACATGAAAATTCTCTAAATTCAGCCAAAACACTGTACAGAACTTAGTTTTGGGTCCTAAATATCACATAAGTAAACTCTGAGACGGTGCAGCAACACAACTATCTGAGATGACACAGACGGACACTTTGGTCAGTTGTACTTGTTTCACATTTAGCTGCTTGATACATTTGGATTGTGATGGAAGCTGAACAGGTTTTAAATCCCTGCTTGTCTTCCAGGAGCAGCATGAAAGTGAAGCAGAGGTCGTTGTGTTCTCGGTGCCCAGCTATGCCTGTCAGAGAAGGACCACGCTGGACAACCATAACACCGCTCTCACTGTATGTGTCGCCCCACTAGCAAACACACATCTCTGACTTCAGCTAAAGTCACACGTCGTCAAACAACACTTTCTGTCTCAGGATGCTCTGTCGCTCCTGGCTGAAAACGCTGAGCTCAGTGAGGAGGACGGCCGAGGTGTTGCGTTTCGACGGGCTGCCGCTGTGCTGAAGGCGCTCCCTGTGCCGGTGACGGCCATGTCTCAGCTCAGAGGGCTGCCCTGTCTGGGAGATCACTCACTCAGAGTCATCAAAGTCAGTGGAACCATTTCTGTAGCTTTAAGCTGCGCCACCACACATTTAGACAACATCTCATGATCCCTTCTTAATTATCTGGTCTTGCAGGACATTTTGGAGAATGAAGCATCAAGTGAGGTTGAATCCACCAAACAGTCTGAGCGGTTTAAAGCGCTAAAGGTGTGTCAGCTCTCACCTGTTACCATGGAAACTTGAACACTGGTTAGTGAAGTATTAGACATCTTGTATCCTGTAGCTGAACTGCTGAAGTGAAAAATATTCATAGATTCTGGATTTTCCACAGAAAATACGAACCAACCAAGTCAACTTAGTCAACGAGTATTTTTATACATCTTCCAACATGTCTGGAGGGTATCTGTGTCAATCCTTGTCTCCCACTGGAATCAGCTGATTTGTTTATGTACAACACCTTTAGTCTATTTCATACAGCCATGCAGTTTTGCGTTTTACTTTCATACTTTGAATACTTTGCTTCTGACTGTGAAATGGAGAAGGACTGATGTGTCATCTTGGTATCCAACAAAGGAAAATTATTGTGATGTAAAGAGGACAAGATTACACCTCATCCCTGTCGTTCACAATCTGAGGACAGAAACAGGCGGACAGAACAAACTGACAGGACAAGAGCTGAAAACTATCAGAGGAGAATCTGAAAGACTCTTAAACGAGCACTGAATGCTGCAAACTGGTCTGATCAATGTGGCTTGTCCAAACTATTATATAAAACAAGTAAAACACCAGTGTTGTTTCTCCATTGTACAGCCAGAAGCCACATTCACAAGTGTTCAGATATGGCTGTGTTAGAAAACAGTTTTGGCACAGAAGGACTCGTGGCTAGGAGATGAACCTGATATAATATGTAGATAAAAAAGAGACATTTTATTTGCTACAACTTGCTACAATTGTGAATTATCAGAAATGATTGGGGAACACATCCAGGGTACTAATGCATGTTTCTACGACTCTGTGTCATAGATATCAAACAGGTGCATTTTTACTGTTGGAACTATGATATATCCCATAATATTGATTCTCAGATTTGAATATGGAAAACAACATGCTGAATGAATAAAACAGAAGATATTGGCTTTAGATCGTGACCCTTGAAGTGGATGTCAGATTGATTTGGTTTGGTTTTAAACAGCTCAAATGTGTCTTTCAGTCTTGGAAATGTTATGTCTGTTGTACTTATAACGTTATGAGGCTCAAAATGATGAGCATAAACTTTTGACCCACCTCTATGTGTTTCAAAGGCTTGTAGCTCTGAAAATGTTCATAGTATGGAGGTAAAATTTAGCATTGCTTCGATAAACATGAAATAGAGTTATTAGAAATCAGCTGATTCTAAGGGGATGCGTGGATTCTTTTCAGGTTAGTTGATTTTATACAGAATGACCCTTTTAAAAACATTCAATAGATGACTGTAACTCCACAAGGTGGTTAAACAAATAGGAACAATCCAGAGAATATTTTCAAAGTATTGTCTCTGCAGAGCTTTAATAAAGCCTGTGCTTTTCCTTTCACTGAATGCATTTCAGGCTTTGACAGGTATTTTTGGCGTCGGAGCAAAAACGGCAGACCGATGGATCAGAGATGGGATACACAACCTGCATCAGCTACGAGAATCAGGAGTAACACTCAATCGAGCACAGCAAGCAGGTGTGTGTCCTGGGACTTGGTGTGTATGAATATACTGCACTTAAAGAGCCAATAATGATCTTTTTGGGTTCCTCCTTTTCTGCTTATTTGTGCATGTAAAAGGTCTTACAAAGCTCAAAGTCCACACAAAAGGGAGTTATTCTCTCCCACAGAAAACTCCGCTCCTTACCTGCCTGAAATGCCTCATTTGAAGTCCAGACACTTCTTCCATTACTCATCTCCATGGGAGCAACTTTGTTTCCAATCTGAAGTAAAGATCTGAAAAAGACTGAGCTGAGTGCTTCACTGTTGAACAAAAGCTCATACGTGGCTCAGAGCTGTTTTAGGGTGACGACTAAGAGTGAGTTCAAGTCAATATGAAGATAATAATGAGTCAAAATCTGTAAAAGGGAGCTGGTTTTCCAAATGGTATTGCACAGAAAAACTGGAAAATGAGGAGATGTCTTGTTAATGAGCAGAAAATCATTTACATGCTTAAGAAACACACATGTTGACCTGCTGTGCAGGATGCTCTGTTTGTAGAATAGTAGTCAGCAGCACTCAAAGTGCTAAATCCAAGAGAGAAATGGAGGGAATTCATTGACACTTCACAGCAGACATAAACAGTGCTGTTCTCAGCAGCAGTATTGGAGATTGTGTGGACACAAATGTGTCATTCAGATGTCGTTCAGACATTTTCTGGTCATGTAAGAAGATTAACATGTTTCCAGAGGGGTGGTAGGATGTTGTATCCTGGTTTGGTAACAGAAAAGGCATGTATTGCTGTAAATTGGACTGATTGCTCACAAAAACCTGGTTCATTCAAATCGATTTTACATACAGATATGTACCTGGTAGGAAAACACAGGTAAAAATGAGACCTTCAGGGCCGCTGTATAGCTCGCCGATTTAAGGCGTTACTATATGGCTGCAGGTCGCCAGTCGCGGTCATGAGTTCAAGTCCGGCTCATGACCTTTGCTGCATGTCTCTCTTCTCTCTACCCCTCTTCACTCTATCAATAACAAAACTTGAAAAATCTCTCCCCCAAAAAAACTTATTGAAAAAATGAGACCTTCAGTTGCTATGTGAACATAAATATACTGCTTTTGAAGTTTTAGCCCACAATCCCATTTTTAAGTTTTCTCCAGTGGATTAATAGAGAACATATTCAGGGTAACAATGTTTGTTTCTGTGACTCTCTGTTTTGCTGTTGAAACTATGATATATCCCATAACACTGATGCGCAATGGTGGTAATAATAAAAACTGTGCTGAACAGAAAACAGATTTTGTCTTCAGATGGTGACACCTGGAGTAGATGTAAAGTTGATTTGGTGGCAGTTTTTAACAGAGCTCAAGTGTGTTTCTCAGTCCTGGAAATTTCCTGTGTCTGTCTCTTGTACTAATGAAGTTATGAGGCTTAGACAGGCTGGAAAAATATCGCTAATTCAAAAAGTGCAAAAATGTGTTTTGAGCTTTGAGGACATGTAACGCTGAAAATATTCAGACTATGAAGGTCAGACTTTGCATGGCTTCATTATATATACTAAAACTAATGTACATAAAATATCTGCGGATTCTGACAGAGCTTCAGACGGGAGGCTCTGATTGATTTTACCTGGTAAAAAGAGGACTCCTGTTTAAAAAACTGGAGTGAGGACATGTACATAATGGAAAAACAGACGTTTATTTGGTCAAGAATTTCCCCAGTAAGTGACATGAAGCTTCACTGCAGAAGACCAGTCTAAGTTTGGATTAAATAAATAAAAGAGAAAGATTGGTCCACAGGCTTTGTTGTTGTTGGTTTTCCACCTTCCTTTGTTAAATACATTTAAACTGTAAAAACACAATAACAGCTACCTTGTTGTCTTCCAGGTCTGGAGCACTACGAAGACCTCAACCAGCAGGTCACTAAAGCGGAGGCTGACGCCATCGCTGAGGTCGTGCAGGAAGCTGTCATTTCTGTGTTACCAGGCGCTCAGGTTACTCTGATCGGAGGATTCAGGAGGTAAAAGAGCAGATTTCACCCCTCTAAGTGACCTGTACAGTCTGAAACCTGCTGGAGCTTTATGATGTCTGGGACACTCATGTGTTTCTGAGCATATTGGAAATGCGGTTCAAAGGATACATTTGATTCTGGAAGGAAGCATTTCAGAGAAAAACAAAACATTTTGTGCAGAAGTTTAACAGGAAGATGTCGCTGACACTGTTTCTGCAGAGGGAAGCAGACAGGCCATGATGTAGACTTCCTGATAACACACCCAGAGGAGGGCAGGGAGGTGGGACTAATGCCTAAAGTCGTCTCCTTGTTGGAATCACAGGTAACGTTTGAGTCACTGCCTGTTAAGGGACTTTTAATGTAGGTGAAAAAACTCCAGAATGTCAACACTGCCTCCTTGAAGACTTCTGTTTTTAACAGTGCAGATCTGTGTCAAATTAAGGGGTGTGAAATGAAGATGGATGCACTGACATTGTGCTGAGTATCGATCAGCTAGTTAAGATATGTTTTATTTGATTAGACTGGAAAAAATGGCTTAGTGAGTGTAGATTGATGTCATGGTAAACTGTGCAAAAAGACGTCTGAATACTATGGTTTGTCGTCTGTTCCATAGTCAGGTTTATTCGTTGTTGGACAGTGACTCAGTTTTAGTAATTTTGCTTCTACACACCACCCCAATGGTTTCATATAAGCAATCATGAGGTGCCTGAGGTGTAGACTTTCAGCTTTAATTTAAAGGGTTTGACAAATATATTGCACTAACCATTTAAATGGTTAACCATTTGTTTTATTCTACACAATACATTTGGTAAATATAATACGGCAGAATCTTCCCTTAAGGCCTGACAGTCTGTTAGGAAAAAGGATATTTCTTTCCTCACTACTTCCTGTCTCTCCAGGGCTTTCTGTTGTACCAGAAAACTACAAGAAACTCATACCTGGAGGCAAAGGACGGTCCTGGTCGACCCTCCTCCAACATGGACCGATTTGAGAGGTGTTTCTCCATCTTTAAGCTGGCTGACAGGAAACAACGAGGAACCAAAGTGACCGGAAACACTGTAAAAACCAAGGATGGTGTTAGAGCTCGCATGGAGCCCGAGACAGATCAGAATCCACAATCAGATTCACACGAACTGGGTCAACGTGAGCCGACAGACTCTGCTGCAGACAGACGGTGGAGAGCTGTGAGAGTGGACCTGGTGGTGTCTCCTATCAGCCAGTTTGCTTTTGCTCTGCTGGGCTGGACCGGATCCAAGGTGAGCTTAATGAATGTCCTCTTTCTTCAGGCTCTTAAACTTGTTCTTTGCTCATGTCACGGTGGATAATGTTGATTTAATGTTCTGCAGCTGTTTGAGAGAGAGCTGCGGCGCTGGGCAGGGCACGAGAAGGACATGTCTCTGAGCAGCCACGCTCTGTACGACAACAAACAGGTAAATACAGGAAAACATATCTGATTCACAGAAGAGTCATGTTTAAGATTCCTACAGTAGTTCATGTTTAACCTTCCACACAACAAGCAGTTTCTAAGTGTTGTTTTCTCACGGCACGTCTTTCCTCACTGTGGACTAAAAAGCTGAAATCAACATTATTCCAGTTGTACACAGGTGTTACCAATAGGAGCATCCCTATGTTCCCACATTCCTAAGATTGTTTTTAAAATTAGGCCCTATGTTCCCACAGTTCCCACATTTCTACCCTGGTAGTTAGCGGTTCACCGCTCAATCCTGCAGCTGGTGATTTGAAGGAGAGATCTAGCTTCCAAACTCTCTCGAGCTCAACACCACTACTCCAACATGGGGTTGCTGTGGAGTGACGAACCGCGTGGAAATATCTGCGTGTTCCCTTCATGTAAACGGGGCCTTAGAAATGTGAGACATGTGGGAACATAAGGCTGTGGGACCATTAGGTTGAGGGAACATAGGACTGACCCCGTTACCAACACTGGAACATATGGTGACTCTATGTACCTTAGATACTTTCCTTCAGCTTGTTTCAGTGCTTGTCTTCTTTGTGTTCTGTGTAAACACTGCCTGCAGTTCAATCGAATAGCCCCTGAATTTTTGTCATGTGACCGTCGGCCACGGCTGAATCACTGAAGACATCACAATTGCAATGAGGAATGCAGAATCTTTTGTTTTCAGCCGAATCTGGTTTATACGAACATTTCTGACAAATTTCAAAATAAGATAATTGTCGATGAAATCCCAGATCTAATCTGAGCTATATGAGGTATGACTCAGAGTTGCAAGACAAAACCGAAAGACAGACAATGAGTTGAAGAACCATTGGAAAGTTGTAAATGTGATGATTTCCTCTGTTTTTACAGTTTGTTTCTGATACTTTTATTAATTTATTTATTTATTTTTAAACAGAGTTTTATTGGTTTTTGTATTTTCAAAAATGAACAGAAGAACATAAAATTGTACATCATGCCGTTGTATCACATTGTTCATTTAAAACAGGAGAGGAAGAAGAGAGAAAAGGAAAACAAACTAACGTTACAACAAACTAAACAGACAATTATTTCAATAAATTTGAATTTGAAGTTGAAAGAAAGGGAAAATAAATGAGTAAATAAATCAAAAGACATACTACCACCATGCCATGTCATATGTTCAAGACAAGGTGAAATCCAGCTGCCAATAACAGCAGTTTGTCACACAGTCTGAAACGTGGTCGAGTCAGAGCAACCGATTTCGATGGAAGGCCAAGAATGAACAGGACTGGGTTGCTCCTGATGCTGACCCGGAAAACGCCACTCACTTCTGTAGAAATTGCACCCCAGAATCTTTTGATCAGTTTGCATTGCCGGAAATAGTGATAACAGGTTCTGGGTTTCAGAGCCTTAAGGATGGCAAACATTCAGACACATTGTGGATTCAAACTGGGTCCCCTTCTGTTTTTGTTTATTGAGACTTGACTTTAAATCTCACTGTGGCACCAAGAATCAGAATCAAGCTGAGTCCTGCTTCGTCCTTATAATCAACGCCATGGTGCATGTTTTGCTTTTTTGCTTTTGCTTTATGAGGAATTAGTACTTTTTCCTCTTACAGAGTCGATACCTGAGAGCTGCATCAGAGGAGGAGATATTCGCTCATCTTGGTCTGGAGTACATCCCTCCGTCAGAGAGAAACGCTTGAAGAGACCTGGTGAAGCTCAACCAAGAACCAACTGAGGATGATAACCTGGAGGCAGGAGGGGAGAAGAAGAAGAAGATGATCAGGGCTGTGTGGCTCCAGGTGCAAGAGATGCATCCAATAAATGTCCATTTATGCTTCTGCATTAAGGCTGTAGGACCCCAAACCTAGTGCAGAGTGCAAGCTTTAAATCAGTTTGTGCTTCTTCACTTTTATTGCACACAGCTCACACAGACTCCTCTTGAAAATGAAAACAAAGATGAATGTTTATCATTCTATTTTTCCTCGTACAGAATAGATGCGCTAGACAAAAATATTTCAACCTGAAATGCAATCAGTTGTCTTCTAAAAGTGCACAGAACTTATCCACCGAGTCCAGTACGATGCACAGTGCAGCCCATAACACAGATGGAAGACTGAGCTGCTCCACTCTGCTCCTGTTGCCTTTAATTGCCTTTAAGTGCTGGTTAAGTTTCATGAAGTGTCTCAGTGGCCCTCAGAGGGGACACGCATTACAAAAAACACCAGGACGGTTCTTCCTCTGAGCAGCATGAATTTAAATACTTAAATACATTTGATGCTAATCGAAATATGAAGTGGTAGATTATACTTTTATTTTGAAATGAAACATTTTAGAATAAAGTAATAATCTTTCATTTTTTTGCTCACTGCTTTTGAGGGGAAACTTAATTTGTTAGGTGGTTTTTAAGTTCATTACTGAGTTAAACGTGCAAATACAGTAAAAAAAATTCAAGTATAATTTAATGGTGAAAAAATATATAATGTAGTGCAAATAAACAAGTAAAGTGTAATGAGACAAAATACATGAATAAAGTAATTAAAATATTTTAAAACTAAATGGAAAGCAAAGTAAAATAGCAGCAAGGCAAGAATAAAATAGGCTCATATCTATACAGCAGCAACGGAATCTGAAAAATGTTGCTCTTTACATTTATTCTTTGTCGCCAATTTCCTGTCATTTGATTGGCTATATTTGCACTTCTCTGTTTATTTCAAACTATTTCTAAAAGCCAGATTTGTATACAACGTAACCACACTGAATCAAAAACATCCTTTCCACCATGTTAATGATAAGTAGGTACCAGCTGTTCATCTTAAACTACTGATAATTTCTATGGCAGAGGTTGCAGTTTCTCAGTCTGCTGTGTTTCTCCTCAGCTCATCAGACTTTAGGTTTTACTGGATGATTCGTGTGTCCCCACAAACACACCTGTGTCACACTGACCTGCATTCAGCAAACGTCCTCGTCGTCTTATCTGCACCTCCTCTCAACGGAAAACCACGCAGCAGAGCAGAGCAGAGTGGAGATAAAATGTCACATCTCAGGGGGAGATCATTTACTTAGATGCAAGTTTGAGGTACATGACTTTAGTGTTTCCGTTCCATGCTGCTGTATGCTTCTACTCCACCACTTTTCAGAGGGAGAAGTGCGTCTCACTGATCTACAGTCGTCTAATAGACATAGTTACTGGTTGCTTTTCAGGTAAATATTACACATAAACATAAAAATGCAGGTTTAGTGGTGGAAGAAGTACAAAGACCTTTTGCTTTCCTAACTTTTATAAACTTATATTGAATAACTCTTCATTTAAACTTCATCAAATAACATTTAAATGCTCAAATTAAAGGCACTATTTATTAATGAACATGAAAGACTTAATTTCTTTAACGCCATGAAAATGTAGGACATGAACTGACACTATTTTCTTAGAAAAACAATCCGTTTTTCTTGACACGAAGCTCCTAAAATGTAAACTGAGTGTAACACAGCTGTACCAGGTTCCCTGCTAATATGTAAAAGCAGGTCTTGATGGCACATGTTGTACTTGCTGCTCATAAAAAAGAGGGGGTTGATGTTGCTTTTATTATTGACAAAATACTCTTACCATTAAATTTAGGAACTTATATCTCTTCAATAATTTATCTCTTTAAATTTGACATTTCTGGTTGACATGTTGCAATAAAACTCAAATGTCACAAAAATAAAATGAGGTTAGGGGATGTTTTTATTAATTCCTAAACTACATTAGTACCTGTAAACATCTAATTTCACATGTTTGTAGCTCAGAATATTCTGAAAAAATGACAATTTGTTTTACATGTAAACGAATCCTGGATGCTGGCTTCTACACACAAGTGAAGAAAGAGTTTAATACTAAAATATTCAGAATCTGAGCGCAGTGTTGGAGTCAAAATATACTTGATGGGCGGCTGTGGCTCAGGTGGTAGAGTGGTTCGTCCACTGATTGCAAGGTTGGCGGTTCAATCCCCGGCTCCTCCGCATGCTGAAGTGTCCTTGGGCAAGACACTGAACCCAACGTTGCTCCCAGTGGCAGGCAGACACCTTGCATGGAAGTCTGTCACCATTGGTCTATGAATGGGTGAATGAGAAACACAATGTAAAGCGCTTTGGATACCACTAAGGTAGAGAAAAAGGCTATATAAGTGCAGACCATTTACCATTTTACCATTTTGACGTCAACGTCAAAAGTGAAAGCACTCATTGTGCAAAATGCCCAGTGTAATTATACAGTGTTGTATTTGGATTTTGAGGTTGTTATTGCTGCATTAATGTGCAAGCGTCACTTTAAAAATCATGATAGCTTAAAAAAAAAGCCAAAATGACAACACTTACCAGCCAGAAACTGTAGAAACAGACAGATCATCAGATTTTCCACTTTCTTAAAGGTCATTAAACTAATCTTTTATGACGTGCAGTTCACTTCTAAGCTTTATATCGGGATATTTAATCAAAACCAATTTAAAGTGCCTCACTTCAAAGTTTGCCAAAACTGTTTGCACCACGTCTCATAAAAATGAAATATTCTGCGTGTAATAAAACACACTGGATCATTAAAATAAATGCAGCATGGCTCAAACACAGCACACAGAGGAGCCAGTTGTTGGAAGATGAGGAAACATCTTTTACAGTAAAGGCTGTAAAAATGCTAATAGTACAGTATTGATGTATAATGTTGAGCTTCTTTTCGTCACACCTGTGGGCACTTACAAATGTTCTACATGATGATTCTGGATTTTTATTTTTTTTAATAAATAAATTCAACTGAAATCCAACTATTTCTTTTTTTCTGATTCGTGGCATCATGACTATCATACAGCACAGAAGACATTTACAGTTTTGTATCTCAACAACTGCAGACATCAATGCATCAGACTGAACAATCGAAAATAATATATTGGTAATCTGTCATAACAGAGGACATTTGAAATACCTTTACTCTTTTCAGATAATATTTCGGTACTTTTAGGATAAAGTTTTGAATCAAGTATAACTGTGTATTTCTGCATTGTCACTTTGATACTTTACTCTGGTAAATGATCTGAGTACTTCCTCCAACACTGCTGTACAGTGTAGGATTGTTCTTTACTCCCAAATTTACCGCTGTTGGGACCAAAGAGTAAAGATATGTAGCAACTTTTGAAATAAAAATAAAACAGTGGGGTTGTAACTGCTTTGAAGTGAATAACCTCGGCTGTCATCAGAAGGTGGCGCTGTCGGCTGCATGGCTGACGAAACCAGGAACAGATCTAGCAGTTTGTCAACCGCTGGACTTGTTTTGTGAAAAATAAACTCAAAGAAGAAACAAAACTTTTTCCTTCTATAAGACAAAATTAGAGAGGAAGTCTTCTGGAATCATTTCATGCTGAGTCTCTAGAAGCAGGAATAAAGCACAGTAACTTACGCAAAAATCACCTCAAGCAAGTACAAAACCTTATTTTTTTTAAACTGAGGAAGTGTTTTTGAATTTTGCTGTTTTTCTTGATGGGATACCTCAAAATCAGAGCCGTCTCGCACATTAGGCAATAAAGGAAAATGCTAAAGATGCCTTCGCCTCCAGGGGGCGCTATAAGATTGGGAAAAAAATTTACCTTCAACATATTTATATTAAAACTAGTTATTACTATTAACTGTTAATATGGAAAACCTCACATTGATTCAAATGTAAAGCAATGCTCAGTTAATATCACTACAAAACTATGCTATTCCATTTCTTTTGTAAGCGTTTGTAAATTGCAGATGGAGGGGGGGGGCCATATAAAGTCTCGTCTTGGGCTCCACATTGGGCTCAAAATGCACATAAAAGACAGTCTAAAAAACAAAGTTTGGGCTCTAAAAAATAATAGTGACTAGAAAAGCACTCTGAGAGCACAGACATGTCTGTATCTTCATCTGTTACCTTACAGTGATGACCATTCAACAGGCCCTCTAGTTTTTCCTGTTCTGGATCATAGTATCTGGAATTTAGCCCAGATCCGGATCAAATCTTGATCTGTTGTAGAAATTAGCAGGAACTGATCCTGTATTTTTTTTTACCAAGCAGCCTGGACATTTATTGTGGAGTTCCATGCACATATAGATGCACATTGCCCTATCTCCCAATGCTAAAGAATCCTGCAAAACATTCCTGGATCCAGACGGTGATCTGGATCACCACCAAAATCTAATCATCTGTTCCTTGTCCCTTTATCCACCTTTCCTAAACATTTCATCAAAATCCGTTCAGAACTTTTACCGTAAAGTTGTTAACAGACAAACAGACAAACAAACTAAAAAGGCACTCAGAGAGCGCAGACCTCCGCCAAGTAGCTCATTTCCAGAATCCTTCAAAAAATTCCTGGATCAGGATGGTAATCTAGAACATCTCCAAAATGTAATCATCTCTTCCTTGTCCCGTTATCAACATTTCTTGAAAATGTCATTAAAATCCGGTCATAACTTTTCAAGTTATCTTACTAACAGACAGCAAAAACATAACTTCCTGGCAGAGGTAATAATAACAACGCAGTTATCGAGACAATTTCATTCAGTTATCTCAACCTTGACGTAGTTTTAAATCAGATAATACAGAAACTTTAAATTACACACAATATTGAGTCAATGCAGCATTATTATGTCAACCCAACCATCAACATAAGGTCTGCAACTTAAAAGGTTCATCTAAATCAAGAAATTATTTTTGTCATGGGGCCACACATTTAATTAAGTGGTGGCAACAGGCCCCTTGAGATACTCTTTAAAATGTACATTATGGAAACAAAGCTTAAAATGATTCAAACTTGCTTGTTCCTCACTTTATGATGGATTTGAGTGCATGGCTCTTTACAGTGAAGTGTTTTAAGTATTGGTGTTTTTTGCTCTAATAATAACCCTGATAGGTTATTGTTCTCCAGATTTAAACATCTCATCCTGAGGTCTGTCAGGAGGTTTCCCATGTGTGTGTCTGTGTGTGTGAGAGAGTGTGAACTTCCAGGCGTTTCCTTCACCTCCTCCTAACAGCCTCATTAACCTCTAAATACCAGTTTAACATCAAAGGCCGAGTCGCTGCTCACACCTCTGCCTCCTCTCTCACATCCACCCTCAGCGACGTGTGCACACACTTCTCCATCAGCTGATCATTCTGCTAAAGTCGGCCTCATTTTTAACTTCAAAACAGGTCCACTGTGTGAAATGTAAACACAACACTGTACAAAGTGTGTCTGTAGCTGCAAGACCTGCACGAATGGTAAAAAAGGAGTTTTATTTTATGTTCCAAAATCCCCATTGACACCACAGACTGTTTTAACACCGTATGTGTGAACCAAAAGGAGACGTCGTCCTGCACTGAGGAGACCAGGAGTCTGGGCTGCTGTGAGAACAGAGAGGATGGAGTCTGTGCAAATGTAAATGCATTTAACTGTGGATGAAGCGCTGCCACTAATGACTATTTTCACTATCCTATTAGGTTGTAGATTGTTTTCTCAGCTAATCTGTTAATCGTTTTGTCTGTGAAACTCCATTACAGTTACCCACAGTTCAAGATGGTGTCTTAAAGCATCTTGTTTCAATTTGCAAACCGCCAAGTACTCCATTTATTGTCATTTCTGACAGAGAAAACCATCGGATCTTCACGTTGTAGAACTAGAACCACCTACAAACCACCTTTTTGGTGTTTTTAATTCAATTATCAAGATATTTACAGATAGATATATACAAGCCTATACAGAAGTCAGGAACCTACAGACATAATTGTGTTTCGTTTTACCTCAGTGAAAGACGTACCAGATGCCATCATTCTCTGTGCGCATGACGTTACATGTACCTGGACTTTGAATTCTGACTGTGCTCGGTGGCAGAACATCGCAGAAGAAGCTGCTGAAAACCTCACTGCTGGAATAATTTTGCCAAAGAGCCCCTCAAAATGCTTTCTGGACTGATGAAACTAAAGTTTAACTATACAGGGGGACTATGCAGCTCTACATATGGTGAATAGCATGAAACCACAATGGCAAAGCTGAGGCACGGTGGCGGCAGCATCATGATTTCCTGTTGCTTTGCTACCTTTGCGCCTCAGCAGCTTTCCATCATTGAGGGGGAAATAAAGTCCAGAGTTTATCAGTGACCCCAAAAATCAAGTAAATCAGCTACAGAGTTACTTTAAGTAAAGACAATCCACCTTTCGGAGCGGCCCAGTCTGAACCCGTCCTTAAACGACCAACAGAAATTCAGTGCTGAAGCAGATCTGTCGGGAAAAACAGTCCAAAGTTTTTCCTGAACGTTGGACTGATTTGGTCTGATCTTCAGCCGAAAGGTCCCTTCATTTTAGCCATGTGGCTCTTGGACACAGTTGAGTCACCAATGGCTTCACGGTTGTGCTGAGGAATGCTTTTTATAGAATGTGTTTACTGTAAGCTGTGTTTTTGGCAGTTTAAAGAAAATACGCATACAATAAAGTGATTTTGATGAAATATCATGATTTTAAGCTTTGGGTATCCCAACAGAGGGGCACATCACTTCATGAGCAGTTCAAGGACTGTTAGAAAGTTTAAAAAAATTGAGCTATTCTTTCTGTTTTTACAGTTTCTGACCAATAAATGCTGCCATTTTAGTGATTTTTTTTTATAAGTTAGCCTGGCAGGTTCTGGGGTTCAAGGGGTCAAATCAATAGAGCCAAAGACAGTGTATTTGTCTATACTTATACTCTTTCTCTAACCTTTTTCATTATTCTATTTTATCTTTTTCTGTATATAAAGCTGACTCAAGAAAAAACCCACAAAGAATTCCAATGTACCTGTACTGTAATGGACCCGTGCAAATGGAAATAAAACTCTATTCTATTCTATTCTATACTATTCTATTCTATTCTATTCTATTCTATACTTTTGACTTAGATGAAGATCAAATTTTATGACCAATCCATGCAGTAAACTAGGTCATTTCAAAGGCTTCATGCTTTATTTTACATTTTAGGGTAGCAGGGATGTTTACTGCTGCCTGTCATTAAAACTTCAGCCGTGCTACGCTGCAGACGCCCTCCAGCTGTCAGATTTTTGGAAGAAATTTAAATTTCACAATCTGGCCTCGCTCCCCTCCGTCCCCAGTGTGATGAGGGGAGTCGCAGTGCCTGCTCGTCCACCAGGACCAGTCCCACTGGCCCCATCAAAGCCCCGGGAGCCTTTGATGAGGTTGATAGGGATCAATGGGACAGGGGAAGAGGCCTTAACTGACTGTGTTACAGACGGGGCGGGCAACTGCTGGAGACTGCCAGGAATGGAGATCAATGATTATTAGGCGTCATCACCGCCTTGATCTGCATAGAGGAATCCATTCAGCATCAAAGACACTCACATTTTCACTTGTTTTCTAGGCTACTGTGGAGCTATTTTTAGGAGTGAGTCTTGAAATTCCCTACAATTTTCAGTTTATTGTCGATAACTCATAAAAAAGCAAAAGCGAAAATGTACTGTACTGTGTGTATTTAGAGCCTGATGTACCTTATTCCTCTGATTAATAAAGCTCAATTGTTGTCCAGAAAGTATTGAAAACTATATATTTGTGAGCTGTTTTTAAATATTTATACCTTCAGTGGGAACCATTGGACGTCTGACTGAGGCCACAGACAGTAGGAATTTGTATTTGTCTTTTGATAGGATGTGACACTATCAAAACGTAACATGATCCCTTTAAACCACTGTTTTCCTTTTAAGGTGATTATGTTCCTCTCAAAAATGGGATGAAAAGTGAACAATCTCAATCACAGTGTTCCCTGAAGTAAAAACAACATACTGAGCTTTCTAAATGAAATCAAACTTCATATATGTGTTAAAATGTGTGTATGCAGGATTCAATGGCTTAGAGCAGACAGGTTAGAGAAATCAGCGTTATGGTAGATTAATACACTGTTGATTTTCATCTTTTTATAGGATTTCACAGCAAGAACAGTTTAGATAACACTAGTGTGATCTCTGAAACTACTTATTTTTTCAGTTAAGAGATTTTAAGTGACTTGGTCTGCAAGAAAAAGTCAAAGATCTCGATCAAAATTTCTTAAACTTGGCAAAATAAAATAAAAATAAAACCTGCTTTGGAGGGAAACCAGTCAAGTCGACTAACTGATGATCAAAGCTGCTGTTGTTTACTTTTCATCTGAGTGCTGCTAAACCAAATCTTCACTAGAATATCAAGTGGAGATGAATCCGCCGCTGAAAATAGTCCCTAAGAAATCCACCATTTCTTCCTGTTTGAGTGGCATTTATATAAAAAAAAACTACAACACCCTGCTGTTTTAGGAAATATCTGTGCCAATAATAATTATAATAATGTATATATATATATATATATATATATATATATGTATGAGCAGGGGTCTTCTACCAGAGGCTACAGATAGTGGGGAAGTCCACAAATATAGTTTTTTAATGTCTTTTATTGCTGTTGAAATGAACAAAGTAGTGGAATAAACCCAGCTTCAATCATTTAACTAGTGATTTTTTTTCAGTTTGGTCTGTGCCATTTCAAAAAATGTAAAAAAAATCACAGTTTTCCATGATTGATCATTTCTTTTCAACTAACTGCTGCTGCTTGAAGTTTTTACCACGACTGTTTAAGCAACATTTGCTAAAAACTACTGAGTCTTTTTTAAATGAAGCTGTATACCTGTGAGCTTTTGGCTAAGGTTTGCGCCCTTTAAGCGTTTGAAGCAGCAGTTTGTGGACGATGAGGTGATCTGAGCTCCAGGTCTCACTCTGCTGGGACATGTGTCTCCCTCTGGTCTCCTGGGGGACTCGAGGTGTGTTTGTGTCCATAACAGAGCAGCAAACAGGCCCATTAGAGATGAAAGGGTCTGAATGGAGCCAATCAAAGAGGAGCCCAGCAGGAGGCTGTTACCCCACAGACAGCGGCTGGAGGACTGGGGCCGAAGGACGACCAGGGACTCTGTCATCAGTGATAAGCAGCATTAACACACAAACACAGTGCACACAATCACACTCACTATCTGTGTCTGCAGCTTCAGCGTGTTTCATTTGGGTGATGCGGCACGCACAGACGCTGAGTCCTGTGTTGGAGGACAAAAGACTAATGTAAACAAACAAAGACAGCTGAGAGCAGAGATCACACAGACACCCTGAGAGCAAAGAAGGTGTAGCCAGCAAACCGGCAATTTAAAGGGTCACTTCACTCAAATCATAAAAAAACAGCCTTATCCCTGTAAGTGGCATCGAGCTCAGCAAATCAGTTCAGCCATTTGTTTGTCCTTGGTTATTTAATGCTAGTTCTGACTGACTATCTTTTTACAGTGACATCTGTGGACTGTTGGGGCTCTAACCTGAGACTGATCTTATGAGTCTGTCTGGGCTCCTTGTGCAGTCACATGCATGGTGCAGCTGAAAAACACACCAGGAAAAAGTTTCATTTCCCTTAAGCTCCCTCCTCTGTCTACAAAGGGAAATTCTTGCTTTCCTCATCCACAAGGGTACTCTTCCCTTAGATTTTGTCATCTGTCCAAATCTGCGAGGCTCTGTGTGGACGTTCACGGAGGGCTCAGCACCCAACAATGTGTGGCTGTGCAGACTATCTACTGCAAGCATGCCTGGCTTTCATTTGCCAGGAAAGCAAGTAGTGCTTAAAGCAAATGTTTTGCATGTAATTACAGCATTATAATATATCATGAACAGAGTTGTAATTGAAGTAGTCACTGCTGGACTTTGGAGGAGCTTTGATTTGGACATCCTTTCCATCAAGGAGGCTCTAAATTCTCCAGAAATCCTGTGCCATGTCCACCTACTGGATAAGGATAAAGGAATGATGCACATTAAAGAAAGACTCCGCTGAGGTTAGGGCTCTGAGTGGCTGGTGTAGACTGTATTACTGGATGGAGAGACCTTGCACCAGCCTCCACACTCAGTCCTCAGCAGGCTGCCAGGAGGGAATGAAGTGGTAAATGGTAAATGGTCTGTACTTATATAGCGCTTTATCCTACCTTAGTGGTATCCAAAGAGCTTTACAATGTGTTTCGCATTCACCCATTCATAGACCAATGGTGACAGAGCTGCCATGCAAGGCGCTAATCTGCCATTGGGAGCAAATTCTGGTTCAGTGTCTTGCCCAAGGACACTTCAGCATGCGGAGGGGCCGGGGATCGAACCGCTAACCTTGCGATCAGTGGACAACCCGCTCTACTACCTGAGCCACAGCCGCCCTGAAAAGTGGAAGTGGCACAGGATCATGGCTGGTTTTAGACCACGAAACCGAGACAAAGAGAGGCTTGTGTGGCTGCAGACTAGCACACCTCAGGAGACCTGCACCTAAACCATGGGGAGAGCGACGGAGGACGATGGAGCTCCATTATCAAGGGATAAATAGAATGTGTTTTAGGAGCAGATGTTGTAGTTCTCCTGCTGCATTCATCTGGTTTGTGTATGAACAGGTGATGAGTTTCTGAGATGTCCCAGCCACAGATAAACACTCTGCTGTCATGTCTCTGCTGTGACCTCGTCTCCAGGCCTGTCGAGGCAGACGAGAGCAGGCCTCACATCAAAGAGCTGCAGCGCTGCGTGTCATGGATCAGGATGGACACGATGAGGTGAAGAAGCCCTCCACCCTTCATACACTGTCATCCATCCATCCATCCGGACAGACAGACTAAGAGAAGACAAATGACCAGGACCCCTTTGAACTTTTAACTGTACTGATCAGCTGCTGGTTTTATCTGCTTGTAACGGCTCACACTTTCTGTAAATTCTGCACTGCTTTTTACTGTGTGTTTATGACTATATCTAAAATACCCCTGAGAGTTGATGAAGAGTAAAACGCTGGTTTTGAATAATGTACTCTCAGACAACAACATGTGGAGGGGACGACCACACACTGATGTGCTTAAAGTCAAAAACCAACAGACTAAAAAACAGCTTCTACCCAAGAGCTGTTGCTGCCCTGAACGCCGCACATTGACTCAACTCTGTACAGCTGCTGCAGTAACAAAAACCTGTTTCCACATTTCCAAGTGCAATACTGTCTGTGCAATATCCCGATTATATATGTATGTGTAGATGTATGTGTGTGGGTGTATGCATATATATACATATATACAGTTGTGTGCGAAAGTCAGGGCACCCCTTTAAAAACACCATATTTTATATATTAAAAAATTAATATCCATATTTATAGTCTTTCTGGGATATGGGAAAAAAGACAATATTATCAGGAAACATTAATGCATAGTTACATTTTATTTTATAACTTGAACAAAATTACAAAAACAAAAAACATCATTTTGGCCTGTGCAAAAGTCGGGGCACCCTGAGAGTTTCAATGTGTCAGATTCTTTTAACAAATTCAGACCTTTACCAGCTCATTAGTCCTGAAGCATGTGTCAACAATTGTCATTAGGGAGCGCCAGCTGGTGTGTATTTCAGGGTTTCTTAAATATGGCGACTCCACAAACCTGTGCAAACAACAGCAATCATGGGTTCCTCTAAGAAGCTAAGTAAGACAGAAAAAATGAAAGTTATTGATGCCCACAATGCCGGGGAGGGCTACAAGAAGATAGCAAAACGTTTTCAGCTTGCAGTTTCCACAGTGCGAGGTATAATTAAGAGATGGCAGGTGAGGGGAACTGTGGAGGTCAAGATGAGATCTGGAAGACCAAGGAAACTCTCGGACAGAACAGCTCGTAGGCTGGTCAGAAAGGTAAATCAAAACCCACATTTGACGTCAAAAGACCTGCAGGAAGATTTAGCAGACTCAGGAGTGGTAGTGCACCCGTCCACTGTGCGGCGATACTTGCACAAACAAGACCTTCATGGAAGAGTCTGCAGAAGAAAACCTTACCTCCGTCCTCATCATAAAATACAACGTCAAAAATATGCAACAGAACATGTACAGAAGCCTGATGACTTTTGGAAACAAGTGCTGTGGACTGATGAAGTTAAAATAGAACTCTTTGGCCACAATAAGCAAAGGTATGTTTGGAGAAAAAAAGGAGCAGTATTTCATGAAAAGAACACCTTGCCAACTGTTAAATATGGGGGTGGATCCATCATGCTTTGGGGTTGTGTTGCAGCCAGTGGGACAGGAAGCATTGCTCGGGTGGAGGGAAGAATGGATTCCATTAAATACCAGCAAATTCTGGAGGCAAATATCACAGCATCTGTAAAAAAGCTGAAGCTGAAAAGAGGATGGCTTCTACAACAGGATAATGATCCAAAACATACTTCAAAATCCACCATGGACTACCTCAAGAAACGCAAGCTGAAGGTTTTGGAATGGCCTTCACAGTCTCCAGACTTAAACATAATTGAAAATCTGTGGGTAGATCTTAAAAGAGCTGTGCATGCAAGACGACCCAAGAATATTGCAGAACTGGAAGCCTTTTGCAAGGAAGAATGGGGGAAAATCCCAAATGATAGAATCCAGAGACTTCTCGTTGGCTATAAAAAGCGTTTAGAAGCTGTGATATCTGCCAGAGGGGGTCTTACTAAGTACTGAAGGTACTGACGCTGTAGGGTGCCCCGACTTTTGCACAGGCCAAAATGATGTTTTTTGTTTTTGTAATTTTGTTCAAGTTATAAAATAAAATGTAACTATGCATTAATGTTTCCTGATAATATTGTCTTTTTTTCCTATATCCCAGAGAGACTATAAATATGGATATTAATTTTTTAATATATAAAATATGGTGTTTTTAAAGGGGTGCCCTGACTTTCGCACACAACTGTATATATATATATATATATATATATATATATATATATTTATTAATAATCCAGAGTTCTATTTTTTTCTTTCAAGTTTTTGCTTTTCTGTCTTGTAAATACTTTTTAATAGTGTACAGTCCCTTACTATTTTTTAATATTTTTAATATTTATGTCTGTTTGCACTGTTCTGTACGAGAGCTGCTACTGTTTAAATTTCGTTGTTCTTCTGATGGGACAATGACAATAAAAGAATTCTGATTCTGATTCTGATTCTGATTCAGGATGTAACTTTGACTGGCATTGATTTTTACACCATAAACCACAGGAACTGTATCATCACCTGATGTCGTATTAGAGACTTAACAAGACAACAGGACATAGGAATAGAGCCAAGTTAAAGTTACAGCTTCGCTCCAGCAACCTCTTCAACCTCCTCATCCCCAAAGTCTGCATCGTTCTTGGTTGTTGTTCATTTCAGTTTTCTGCAGCTCACGAATGGAACCAATTGCAGCAAACTGTAAAACTCACCTCCTTCATTCCACTCTCATCTTTCAAAGTTTGGTGAAGGCTTCAGTTACCGACTGTGTAATAATGTTTGGGCTCAAAAGAAAGCTTGCATGGATCTTTTAAAAAATTTTGACAACTTCTAATGAAATTACGTTTAACCAACAAAAAACAGTGAATTATGGGAAACAGCCTTTCTACTAAACTGATGATATATATTTTATTTAATAGGGACAATGCAGTTAACATAGGTTCAGTACAAGGCATGAATCTGATGTACTGCATATGGAGTTTTAGCTACAGCTAAGTTTCAACTCCTGTCCCTATTTGGGTTTTTAAACAAATAAAAACATACAAGATCGCAATCCGGGCTGCACAGTGGCTTGGTGGTTAGCAGCGTTACCTCACAGCTAGAAGATCCCCGGTTCGCGTCCCGGTTAGGACGCCTGGGATCTTCCTGTGTGGAGTTTGCATGTTCTCCCTGTGGGGTTTCACTGGGTTCTCCAGCTTCCTCCCACAGTCCAAAAACATGCTGAGGTTAACTGATGATTCTAAATTGTCCGTAGGTGTGAATGAGAGTGTGCTTGTTTGTCTCTATATGTAGCCCTGTGATAGGCTGGAGACCTGTCCAGGGTGTCTCCTGCCTTCGCCCTGAGTCGACTGGGATAGGCTCCAGTCCCCCCGCGACCCTACAGAGGATTAACCGGTGTGTAGATAATGGATAGATGGAAAATCACAATCCTTTAAAATACAATACACAAGTATGAGAACAAATACAACCCAGCTTAGAGAATTAGGTTCAGAATCATCACAAATCTGTACAACAATAGCAAGAAGGAAAAGAAAAAGGAAAATCTTACAAACCAATCCAGATTACTTAATCTACAACACTTGAACTGAACCCTTTCTTAATGACTGGTAGCATGACCAAAAGTTTTTAAGTTGATTGCTAATAAAATGTAAGTAGTTCCAACTAGTATTTCAATGTTATTTACAAGGATTTTTAAATTACCATTATAGAAACACAAGTTTTTAAGTTGGCAGATTGAAAACATAAGTTGTTCCAATCTGAAGTAGGCCGTAGGTAACCTGACCTCAAAGTACAGAAATATGAGTTCATCAGGCCGATTTCATTAAGTTACCTTGACTAGAATTAAGATTTAAATCAACTACTGCATTCAAAACATTACTCTAAAGGTACTATGAGCAAAATGTTCTGAAAGTATCAAAGTTAAAGTACTTATGCAGGAAAACCTGCTCTGTGACTGACGTGTGTGTGTGTGTGTGTGTGTGTGTGTGTGTGTGTGTGTGTGTGTGTGTGTGTGTGTGTGTTAGCCCACAGTGGTGTTTTATTGTTGTAGTTCAACATGATGGAACCAGTTTGTAGGTTATTTTAAGCAGTTTGGTGGTTTAATTTAGAAAAAGTCATCATATTTTATAAGCTATCCTGAGTAAATGTGCTTAGTTACATTTACTAACAGTGATGCTGCTATAAATTCACTTTAAGTTACCAAAAACCAGCAGCAGTATTGTAGAAATATTTATTCACATTGTACAGGAGAATGTTGTTGAACTGTTATTTTACTGACGGTCCCTGATCTGACATCTAGTAAAATCACAGATAAAAGTATTACTTTATATGTTGACTGTTTAAATCAACTATGGTGTCATTCTTTTACAGATATTTGCTGTTATTTCATGTTTACAGTCATTAAAAGTTGCAGTAGTCCATCTTTTCTAACGGACTAACTGTTGAACTTTGGCACCCTTCCTGCTGGATTTTTTTGTTTGTTTGTTTGTTTGTTTGATTTTTTGCTTGTTTTGATTTCTATTGTTGTTTGTTTACAACGTACAATGTAAAATACTGAATTACAACCAAATGCAGAGCACTGAAAGCCCTTTAACCCTCTCAGTTTGGGTGCAGGCAGCTCACCAGCTCCCTGCAGGACTGGATCAGGTTTACGCAGCGCTCAGAGGACCTCAGCGGGCTTCAGGTGTCCGTCCTGTCTGTCTGTCTGTCTGTCTGTCTGTGCTGCTATCAAAGCTGTGAGCGCCTTTGAAGTGTCCCAGTTTCAGTAATGAGCCATTAGCTCCGGCTCTCCTCTCGGTTGCGCGCACAGACAGCGCGTCTGGAGGCGCGGAGAGCAGCGCGCTCGGCCCCGGATCCATCAGCTCATTACCTTATCAATGGCCGCGCTGCTGATTGAGCCGATTAATCCTTTAAACCCGCACAATGTGTCCGGACCCCCGCACCATTTGCACACAAAACAGCGCCTGCATGCCGGCCGCTGCTGCCCTCAGAGACAGTCCGGCCCGTCGGAGCAGAGGGTCACAGCTGGATCATCCTCATCCAGCTGCTTATCACACATGTAACAGCCTCCAGAGCCCCGTCCAGCACCGAGAGGGACCCTAACATGGTTCTATAACCGGGTCCCATCACTCACTACTCTAAGTACTCTATGTGCCCCGTTTAGTTCTACTTTATAGGTGACATGAGTAAATGTTGTCAGGTTGTTTGGCTGTAGGCCTCTGTCATTGGTCACATGGTTAAATACATGTAATGTGATTAACCATCACATCTAAATGCACCATCATGTACTCAGGAGGAGTTTTCAGTGACCTGTTAGGATGTTACTCTATCTAACTAAAATACTCAGGTATAGATACTCATTGTTCACTATACTGCTGTTTACTGAGTCTGAGCTGGACTAAGAGAGTACAAAGTAGTAGAACATGGGAACAGGTCATTCTTATGATACTGCTGCTTTAAGTAGCATCAAACTAACACACTCAGATAGAGCTCACTGTACTTGAGTATTTTAGTGAGTACGTGGCAGTAAATTTATATAAAATAACAAAGATGTGTCTTAAGCAGTGGTGAAAAGTAATTACAACACGTTTACTTGAGTATTTATATCAAAGCACTTCACAGTCTTACTCCAGTACATCTTAGAGACAGAGATATAAAGCAGTACTTTTCACCAAAGATCGTACAGACGAACAACAAACTGAGTACATCTGTGAGCATGGATACCAGTGTCACTGCTGGTTTCACCAGAGGATCAGTTCTTTGTTAGACCCTGATCACAGAGCTAGAAACCCATCAGGGTGAATGAATCTGAATCCGCCTTTAAACAGATCACCTTCAATCTCAGATCATCAGCAGTTAGCTGTCGTCACACCGTTCTCATGATGCTGAGGGCTCCTTTTCAACTCACATACAATGCAAAGTTAATGCCAGTTTTAACTTCCTCTACCTAATATATTCATAAAGTAATGTGACGGTGAAACAAGATGACTGGTTTGCACATGGAGAGGAGATAGAAGAGAAGAGCCTCAGTAAGAACAAGCCAGTCAAGTCATTCCAATAACATGTTCTTCATTTATGCAATCAAGGAAATATTAAATTATGACTATATTTGCTATCATGTTCTCTGTAGTAATGCTTGTTTACCAAAAAAGCACAATATTCACATTCATATAATCTCCTTCATGGAGACCTGATACTTTTCTGATGTTGTATTCAATGTTTCTACTTTTACCAAACAACACTACACAATTATAAAAGTCATTCAGAGCATTCATTCCAAGCAGCCTGCGGTCTAATTATTCTAACAGGTAGGGTTGACATAATAATGTTCCAGCTAATTAATATCATGTGTTATTTAAACCTAGTTTTCTGTGTCAGGTGATTTATTACTAAATTCAAGTGAAGGTAACTCACTGAAAATTGGTCTGAAAACTTCATTTTTTCCACCTTAAGTTCACGACATGTAAATGCTTTTCTTTCTGTGATGTAAGTTATATGTGATTTAACAAAACAAGGAAGATCCATAAACTGAGAGTCAACTGTAAAAATGAAATATAGTTTAAAACTGTTAGAAGACTTTGGGTTTGGGGGTTGAAGAGTTTCTCCCGTGTATTTACGGTGTGGATGTGGCTACAGACAGTTGGGGCTGAGGTGAGTCTATTATCTGTTTGGGGCAGGAAGGAGGGGAGGGAGGGGGGTCCTTCCCAGACTCACTGGAGCCTTGTTGTAACAGCCTCATTGAGACTGAATGGGATGCCTTAATTACTCCAGTTGTGAAAACTAAAGGAGGGGAGGGCGGGAGGGCCGGGAGGATGTGTGCTTTGATCTCCAGGCTGACTGAGGTTGAAATGAGGTGGGCCGCCCCTATAAATACAGCAGGTTATGGAGGGGAGCAGTGGAAACTCTACCAGCACCACGACTCACTGACCAGCCAGGAAACCTCCTCCTGCACATTTCACTTCTCAGAAAGAGGATTTACCTGTGGGGATGATGCGAGGACATTTTTCCATCGAGTGGATGGCTCAGAGCAGCCAGCCGGCAGGTTCAGAGACCCCTACCATCGCTGCCTCCGGACCTGCAGCCTGCGGGACTCATTCAGAGAGTCTGCCTGGCTTCTACTGCAGACAGAAGCCAGAGAATGTACCTGAGCAGCAGCAGCAGAGTCGGAGCCGTGAAGCCTGCAGCCAGAACCCTCTGCAGCACCAGGCCTGCCCCGGTAACCAAGGTAGGACTGTAGAAACACTTTATCTGATATCCACTGATCTATTTAAAGTTGTTTAAAGTGAATTTAAAAAGGTTTTTTCTCATTTTTATTTATTCATTTGCTTATTTTTCCAATGTAATCGTTAATCAATTTTTTAATTTTAGCAATATATTTTAGTGTTTGAGGTACTTAAACTCACTGTTTAAATTGTTTTTTATTCGTTCATTTTTGGAATTTTTTTTCTCTTTAATTATTTGTTTGGGCAATGTGATTGTAATTGTAATTACAATGTAATTTAATTTATTTATTTATTTTTTTTACAGTTTTTAGAGAACAGTTTGGGATGTTTGTACAAAGTATTGCTGGTTTATTTATTTTAAAATATTTGCTTATTTTTATATTATATTTTCTTAATTCTTTAGTTAGTTATTGAGTTGTTATATGTAATTCTTCATCAGATTTTATTTTCTTAGAATTTTACATTTTTATAATTAATACATTTTGTTTTATGTTCTATATTTTACTTTGTTTAAT
This sequence comes from Dascyllus trimaculatus, assembly GCA_024666655.1. Classification (NCBI taxonomy): domain Eukaryota; kingdom Metazoa; phylum Chordata; class Actinopteri; family Pomacentridae; genus Dascyllus; species Dascyllus trimaculatus. Next base: position 3,805,896 of record CM045460.1, on the reverse strand, counting down.
TCTATAGTGTTTGTTTGGTTTCTTGTATGTTTTTTTCAGTTCATATTTAGTTTTACGCCAAATAATTTAGACATTCTGCTCAATAATTTAAATATTTTTTTATTTTATTACTATAAATAATCGTAAATTGTTTTCATATTTATATTCTGCTTCCAGATGCTAAATAGGGAGGGTTAAAGTAACGTTTTATCCATACAATGTGCTTTGACTTTATAAGCTGACAATATGTAAGATATTAATTTATGAACTAAGTAAAATCAGATGATAAAGTTAGATGTTCAGTATTTTCCATAGAAACTCACTGATCACATGCATTAACAACACACTGATGTATTATTGATCCCACACAGTGGTTCCAGAACATGCAAACATGCTTCAGTAAAAATATGTTACATAACTTATAACTGAATATTTTTAAGTACAGGTAATAAACCTCTACTGAAGTTCAAAGGTGGTATGTTATTAAATTCAGGAAACAGTAAAGGTATAAAGTGTGAGTGCTTCATGTAGGAATCTGATGCTTCCATCAGTGATGTTCTCTAAATCTACATGAGGTTAAAAAGTCATTAACACTCATGTCTCCTTGTAGTGACCGAGGCTGGTTTCAGCAGCGGGACCGAGGAGGAGACGTCAGGGTACGAGAGTGAAGGTGGTCAGTCCCTGTCTCCCCCCTCAGACTGCCCCTCCACGTCCCCCCCGTCCCCCCCGGTGGGCAGGAGGCCTCGGACAGCGTTCACTGCAGAGCAGATCAGCAGCCTGGAGAGGGCCTTCAAGAAGAACGCCTACCTGGGAACGCAGGACAAGGCCGAGCTGTGCAAGAAGCTCAACCTGTCCGACAAACAGGTAACAATCCTCCCGTCAGTACCTAAATGTAAAGATGCTACTTTAAAAATGCAATAAATGCATCTGTAGCAATGTGGACAAGGCTTTGGAATTAAACTTCCATGTTGGGAAAGAAAATTGAGAGGAAAAGTAATTCAACAGTTACTGTTTTACACTTGTGCTAACTCAGATTTTAAAATATTTGCATTATATAATTTTTTTAACTGATAGTTTATACAAATTAATTACAATATCAGAACAATACTCGGCCAACAGATAGGTGTGGTGGTAGTTTAACTTTAACTAACTCATTTTCCTTCATTTAATGATTAATTTATTTTTCTTTAACTTGTTTTAATTTATAATTTAAGGAACAATATTAGATTTTATTTGTTTTTTATTTTTAATTTATTCATTTCTTTATTTAGATTTTATTTATTTATTTTTTGTCATTTCATTTTTTTGTATTAACTAAGGTTATTTACTCTTTGTGAGTAATAAATATAATTTATCATCAGTATTTTTAAAAATCCTGACTTCAGCCTTGATGCTGTCTCCCACAGATGCATCTTTAAATCATATATTCAATTCTTTAAAAAATCACAAAAGCTTTTCCTCATGACAGATGTTTCCATGTTTTCTCCTCAGATCAGAAACTGGTTCCAGAACCGGCGGATGAAGCTGAAGAGGACGGTGCAGGACGCTCTGGCTCACGCCTGTCAGGCCAACGTGGCCTCTCAGTTCATGCATTACCGTGAGCTGCAGGCCTACAGGCCGGGGCACTACCCCAGATACCACTCAGCAGCAGGGGCCCCGGAGGGCCCGACTGCTGCTGCTGCCTCCTACGTCCATCCACACAGCCTCCAGTACAGTTCAGCTCTGCCTCTGGACTCCTTCTACCAGTACAACAGCTTCCCAGGAGTCATGCTGCCCTCAGCCACAGCTCAGCTCAGAGGATCCTACTCAACTTACCCTCAGTATTACTGATCAACCACTGAAGATGTGGAGCCTCAGTACTGTCATCTCTGCTGTGACCAAAGGAGATTTCACTGTTTTGAACTCGTCTCATCCTGATAGGATCAATGGAAACAGATGGTTTATGGGAAACACAGCTCAGTTGGTGCTCTGAAACTTGAATGGTGGTCATGAATCAAACAGGGTGGTGTGCAATAATGTGACCTGTGTGTGTATCTCTGCTTGTACCTGATGTATAGTTTGGAAATATTTAATTTGAGTCTATGAAGGTTTATCAGATTTGTGCTGTTATGTCACTGTAAAATGAGATTAAATGAAAAATAAATCCTTATCAGATTATGTCACGTGTCTTCATCGACTACCAGGAAGTCAAATATCACTTAATCCTGTTTAGTCCAGTAGTGAAGCTACATTTACTCCAATACTGTCATGATCTGAAACACATTGTTATTAGAGGGGCCCTTTGACCCAGCTGGAGTGTTTTTCTTCTAAAAACATTCTGAGAAAGTTCTGGTGAAGTTTTCAGGGGAAAGTTTTTGAAGTTCCCAGAATGTCCTTCCTAAAGGTATGAAGATGTTCTGTTGATGATTAAACCCTTCCTATCATTATGTACCATTAGACCACTATGCCCTAACATTTCTAAAACGTTTTCTGAACGTTGCATAAAATGTCCTGTTGTTGGTATCATGTAGAATTGTTCTGGAATATTTGTTAGAAGAAGGTTCTATAATGTGTTACCTCAACAGCAGCTGAAGAATACTACAAGCAGAATGTTCTGCTTTTGTTAATATATCAAATAGCAGGAACGTTTTATAAAAAAGTTCTGTCATCTGAGGCCTCAATAACATCTTTAAAACATTTTTTATTGTTGCTTTGAGAACCTTCTTCCTCTGGTATCATGTAACATAATCTGTGGCCCTGATATCCTCAGAATTTTGCAGTTATGATGTTATGTCTTAGTTTACTTATGAGAACGTTTTTTAAAATCTTACATATACTAAAAATATTATTTGAACATCATATGAAAAACATTTTCTTGAAAAAAATCATTAGAACTTACTATATTATGTTCTGAATTCTCACACATAATATAGTGTAGTATAGTATAGTGTAGTATAGTATAGTATAGTATAGTATAGTGTAGTGTAGTGTAGTATAGTGTAGTGTAGTGTAGTGTAGTATAGTATAGTACAGTACAGTATAGTATAGTATAGTATAGTATAGTATAGTATAGTATAGTATAGTATAGTACAGTATAATGTAGCTTATTAAAAGACATCATATCAGGAGATCAATGCTGTACTAAAGAAAAACTAACAAAACAATACAAAAAGGTTCTCATTCCTCAGTGAACTTTCATTTCATTTATTTGCAGGGATGACTTTCTTCCATTTAACTGTCTCTGTTGATCTTGATGTCAAGTTTGTATTGTCTTTCCATCTTCATAGTAGTTGGAGCTGGGATGGGTGACACAATACTATACATACTAAGTACAATGGTATAGTATGATACTATACTATACTATTAGCACCAACAGAGATTGAATGACACAGCCCATGTGTTTGATGACAAGTGTTGTCTAGGATTCACCACTGACAAGGAAAGTTAATGCACCCAAGTGACCTCTGTCTGATGATGTCTGTTGGTGCCAGTAATATGTCACAATATGTCACAGTATATCATAGTATATGTATTATCTACATATAAGAAAGGCAAAGTGCATGTAAAGACAGTCAAGCAGCAACAGAAACACTTCAAGCTGTGGTTTCACCTTTACAGTCACTGCTGCTGCTCTTATTGAGAAGGAGCAGAGAGGAGCTACAGTGCCATCTGTAGACTGAGCTCAGAACTACAATAACAATGTCGTCATCTGGAGCTGCAGCTGAGGTAAACAGCTGTGGGAAAATAACAACATTGCACATATTAATGGTATTTCACAGGTTGTTTCATGAGTAGAAATACTGATAAAGAACTACTACTGTTACACAGACTTTATCTATATTCATCACCTACCTTCATCCTTAAGTATTGAATCTCCTTGCTGTGAGACATAAAACTATTTTCCAGGTAAAATAAAATTCCAGGTGTTTTTGCCATTATAGCAGGGAGAAGGAAAACAAAGTATGTCGACACATACCAGCTGAAGCCAGGAAATGTAGGAATTTAAACACTGAACATCATTCACGTGATATTCTGCTGCAGCTAATATTTCAGAATATTTTCCTGAGCATTAAATTTCCTTCATGGACTCAACCTTTACCCAGTCACACGAGCAATAAGTAAAGTACATTTACTCAAGTACTGCGCTGAAGTACAGTTTTAAATATTTCCATTTCATTATACTTTTGTGCCACTACAGTTTATTTCATTATTAAGTTATCAGGTTTTATTTTTTATAATGTTAAACATACAAAACCTGTAACCAGCTTATCAAAGATGATGCATTGCTATAAATTTAATTATCAAACAACTTATAAGGAGGATATAATGAGCCATTATTAGAATTAGGTCAAATGTAATCTACTAAAAATGAGTCACAAAACTATTTTTACATTTTAAAAAATAACCCTAAAATTTTTCTAAAACAAAGGAAGAAAAACAAAGAACAGTGACACACTTGGCCAGCTAAAGCCAGAAAGTTAAATCTTTTGAATACTGAATTTTATTTTTTGTTATGGTGCGGTTAATATTTTCTAAGACTTGCCCCACACTCTGATAATGTACTTCAGTACAGCTTTAAGGTAGTTTTTTGAGTACTTCAATATCACTGCACTGTGTGCTTTGCTGCATTTATTTGACAGCTGTAGTTACTGATAATGTTTCAGTAAATTAAAGTAAATAAACATCTTTATATTCAATAATGAGGGTTCATAACTCAGAATTAAATGTTACAAACAAAACGTGTAATCACCTCAATAAAGATGATCCATTACTAAAGTTTCAATTAGTCAACAATATATAAGGAAGACAAAATGAGCTGTTATTAAGATTTGGTGAAATGTAATTTACTAGAAGTGAGTCACTAAACTATTTTGTACATATTAAAATATGTTCTTTTAATTTTCCAGATTTTTTCCCCATAATAACAGCGAGGAGGAAAACAAAGTATGTCGAAACTTTTCACCGAATGGACACAGAAAATTTAAAAACACAAGTTTCGTCATATTATGTCATACAAACAGAAGATTTCACAACCAGGATAAATAAAAAAAATAAAAGAAGTTCGACAACAAATACGCAATCGGAACCTCAGTCATTCAGCCAATGGCTACAGAGGGATGTTACATGGAGGCGGGGCTCATAAATCTACACACCAATGGAAACGCCGTAACCGTGTGAACTTGTGTAAGTGGCGGGTGGTTCAGCCAATCACAGCGCTCCCCGAAGGGCACCCGTGGTGAACGTGAAGGGGGCGCGCGCCAGCCGAGTGCACGCAGAAAGCAGAGCGGGGCAGAAGGCGAATGGTGGAGCTGAAGATGGCGGATGGCGACAGCGGGAGTGAGCGCGGAGGTAGCAGCGGGGGAGGCGGTGGAGGTGGCTTTCAGCACTTCCAGAGGGACCAGGAGACGCAAGAACTGGCGTCCAAGCGTCTTGACATCCAAAACAAGCGCTTCTACCTGGATGTCAAGCAGAACAGCAAAGGCAGGTTCATCAAAATCGCCGAGGTAGGGGCCGGCGGCTCCAAAAGTCGCTTGACCCTCTCGCTGTCAGTAGCGGCGGAGTTCCGTGACTACCTCGGGGATTTCATCGAGCACTACGCCCAGCTGGGCCCTAGCAGCCCGGAGCAGATAGCCCAGGCCAGCGTGGGTGAGGACGGTGGGCCCAGGCGGGCTCTCAAGAGCGAGTTTCTTGTTCGGGAGAACCGCAAGTACTACCTGGACTTGAAGGAGAACCAGCGGGGGAGGTTCCTGCGGATCCGGCAGACCGTGAACCGCGGACCTGGCTTTGGAGTCGGGGGCCCAGTGGGCGGCATGCTGGCGGGCCAGACCATAGCCCTCCCGGCCCAGGGCTTAATAGAGTTTAGAGACGCCCTCGCGAAGCTCATAGATGATTACGGAGGAGACGACGACGAGCTGACCGGGAGCGTGGCCGCCGGAGGCTACGGCGAGCTCCCCGAGGGCACCTCCATCATGGTGGACTCCAAGCGGTTCTTTTTCGACGTGGGGTCCAACAAATACGGAGTGTTCCTGCGTGTGAGCGAAGTGAAGCCCAGCTACAGGAACTCTATCACCATCCCCTTCAAAGCCTGGAGCAAATTCGGAGGAGCTTTCTGCAGATACGCCGAGGAGATGAAGGAGATCCAGGAGAGGCAGCGGGATAAGATGTACGAGAGGAGGGATGAGTCGGAGGGCGACGACGTGGATGACGACTGAGAGCAGAGGAACCAGCTGTTAGTCAGACAGATCTGCAATATAGGGGTATTTTGCAAAAAAACAAAAAAAAAAAGCAGAAAGTGCATGACATGACAAATCGTGCTGTAATAGCCTACTAAAGTATCGTGGCGTTAAAAAGTACATGTGCAGGGATTTTTTGGTGTATTATCCTAAAGTTTGTAGGGTTGAGGGTTGGAGTGGTTGTGTGAATCTCTGAAAGTGAAAAAAAATGTATAAATGAGATGTGTCTCATTGGCTGAAAAAAAAGAGTGCTTTATTGTTTTAAAAAGAGGAAAGAGAACCTACTAAAACCAGCAGATTGGTTTTTATAACTAGAAATGAAGCCAATGAATGCTTTCCTATAGTTTCTATTTAAAGAATGAGGACCTGTTTAAGATGTTTTCCTTGCTCAGTTTAAGGAGAGAGCTAGCATCCATCCTGTTCCAGTCCAGGTCTCTCCTCGGTGGGCAGTATGTGGGATTTCTTGCAAGTCGGTGAGGGGAAGCTGAGAGGAATGTACAGAAGGCTGCCGTCACTTTGTTAATGTTGTGCATTGGATAGATCAGCAGATGGAGAGCTGTGAAACAACAGCAGCTGCAGCATCTGCAGGCCGAAAAGATTACCCAAAATGTCAGAGGGAAGTTACTGAGAGGATTATCCGTAAGCCCAAACAACGAGGGCCTCGTGGACAAAATTAAAGCTTTGACTTCAGTAGTCAATTAGAGCGCAGATCAGCTGGGTTTTATGTTATACATACAATCTTAGCAAAGCATCATTCATATTGTTTCCTGTAAGATTCACTCAGCGAGGAGCAGCAGTGTGCTTCCTCACGCCAGAGCATCTCTGGTGTTTGAGGACGGCTGCTTGGGAAGCCAACAAGTGGGACCCCAGCAGGGACGACACAGATATGTTATTATGGGACTTTTACGATGCTCATTTGCTCCCACATGCCACTACAAGGGTCCAAATAACTGGCAGTAGGACCGGGAGTTTTCCCAGCAGCCTCTCAGTGGTGGGCGGAGGCGTCCAGCCACAGACTACATCTTCCAACACCTGAAGACCCTGGACAGAAACGCATTGATGGATGTTTTCTTTTGTGTTTCTTTCTTTTTTGTTTTGTTTTGTTTTCAAAAGAGAACTATATTGAAATGAGATTCTACTTATAGGAAAGATATTACCAAACAAACCAGCAAAAGATATTTTCAAATACTTATAAAGGAAAATGTATTGTCTAAAGGAATTTCAAAACTAAAAATAAAAAAAGGTTAATTTCTTAAAACAAAGTTCAAATCTCCAGATTATTTTTCACTTTGTTCTTCCTACAGTGAAACTACAACACTTAATTGAAACAGCTTTAATTGTATTAACCAATGTTGTGACTGTATATTTTTAAACCCCTGTATTTGCACTTAAAGCCACTTTATTCATTCTGCAGTAGACCTGCAACGATTAATCCAGTAGTTGTCAACTATTAAATTAATCGCCAACTATTTTCCATTATTGATTTACTGGTTTGAGTCGTTTTTTTCCCCCCCAGCTCCTTAAATGTGAGTAGTTTTCCTCCTCAATGACGGTAAACTAAGTATCTTTGAGTTGTGGACAAAACAAGACAAATGTCAGCTTGGACTTTGGGAAACACTGAAGAACATTTTCTGACATTTTATAGACCAAACAAGTGATTGGTTAATCAATTGACAGATCGATCGAGAGTGAAAGTAATCCTTAGTTGAAGCCCTTCCCAGACCAAATGTGGATCTATATATCATTCATTTTCCTCATGAACTGGATAAATATTTGTGCTAAAATGTCCAAGAATGGAAATTGTTTGTTTTGTCCAACTAAAACCAAATTATTAAAATTAAAATGATACAAAAAAACTAAGGAAAGCGGCACAAGCAGCTGTTCTTAACTGATAAATCACTGTAGCAGTTTCCTCATGGCTCTCTGTGGTGTGTTTATTCGTTTCTGTTTTGCCTTGTCGTCTTGTGTGTTTTTGGCTAATATTTTCCATAAAGTTGCGTGACATGCGGAGAAATCCCTCCTGGGATATTCAGAAATACCAAATCCACACCGGGATTATTGTGCTTTCACTTCAGAGGTCAGCGTGAGGATTTAAAAAGATGCCACATGCAGTTTTTCGAAGGCCTCGGCTCCAGTGAACTGGTCCAGTGCTGCAGCTCACGATCGTTTGTGTGACTGTTTTAGTTCCAGAAAGGCTTGATGAACAGTTTACAGTCATAAGACAAAGAAAACAAGACAATCCTCATGTTTTTGCCTTCAAGCAACCTGTTTGGTGAACTAATTATCTGATTATCTGAGCATTTCAGCTTTAAATGGACCTCTTTGTGCTATTTTGCAGCCTGATTGTGCTGCATTTCAGTTTCACTTGGTTTAGGTCAGGGGTGTCCAATCCTGGTCCTCGAGGGCCGCAATCCAGCATGTTTTAGATGTGTCCCTCTTCTAACACACCTGATTCAAATGATCAGCTCATCATCAAGCTCTGCAGAAGCCTGATAACGATCCTGATCATTAAATCAGGTGTGTTGGAAAAGGGAAACATCTAAAACATGCTGGATAGTGGCCCTCGAAGACCAGGATTGGACACCCCTGGTTTAGGTGAACCCACATGTGAGACTGAGCTTCCTGAATGCGTTTGCTGCCAACCAGCTGACACCTTTAATTGTGTAGCAGTGAGAGCTGGAAACCATAGAACAGGATCTAAAGCACAAGAAGTCATCATCCTGAGTGACAGAGCCATATTCTCGCTATCACGTTATTTTATTATGTTCCTTTGGTTTATTTTTATTGACAGATTATCTGTATTTTAATGTTGTAACTGCTCTATGTGGAGCCAATTTAAACTTCTTTAGGTGATTATATGTTTGCATGTGGAATCAGCATAAGAAACTAAAAGTAATTAGGATTCAAACATGTCGATAACATTTGTTGATGACTGATGAATAATTTAATCAACAAATCTAAAATATTTTCTGGTTCCAGCTTTTAAAATGTGAAGAATGGCTCCTTTCCTCGCTGACATGTGGCGGTACATTAAATATCTTCAGGTTCTGGATAAAAACTTCCATTAAAAGCAAACGTATCTAAATATTTTGGATTCCAGCTTCTACATTTGTGAGGATTTGCTGCTTTTTCCCAACATATATGACACTAAACTGAATACCTGTAGAATATCTGCAGGGTTTGAACTTGTCATAGGATAAATCACTTATTGATTATTATTTGATTATTTGTCATTTTTTTCAGCAAAAACATCAAATATTTTTCGGCCCCATCTACTAAAATGTGGTGATTTGCTGCTTTTCTTTGTCCCAGACGACAGTAAGTGAAATGTGTTTAGGTTCTGGATTAAATATATATATTAAATATGTATATATCTATATCTATATATATATCATATATCATATATATACATATACATATATATATATATGTATATATGTATATATACATACACACATATATATATATATATATATATATATATATAGATAGATAGATAGATAGATAGATAGATATATGTGTGTGTGTGTGTGTATATACATACATTTTAAAAGCAAAAACCTGAAACATTTTCCTGTTTCAGCTGCTCGTGTGAATATTTGCTGCTCTTCTCTGCCATATTTGACGGTAAATCGAAGACCTTTCAAGCATCTTCAGACTGTTTATTGGATAAATTGATGAAATTGTTATTGATGTAGTTTATCAACATGTTCAGGCTCCAACTTCTAAATTTGTGAGGATTTTCTACTTTTCTTTGTCTTATTTGATGCTAAATTAAACATCTTTAGGTTTTCGATGAAAAACGTACGAGAAATGTTTTAAAGTAAAAATATCAAACATCCTCTGGTTTCAGCTTCTGCGCTTGTGAGGATTTGTTCCTTTTCTTTAGTTGTAAGATTAAAACGAACACACGAAAATGAATGATTTGCAGTAATGAAATTCTATATGTGTTGCAAGAAAAGCCATTTTTCAAGCACCAACTTTTAAAATGATCTGATTTCAATTTCACAGATGTAAAGATGTACTGCTTTTGTCCATCATGTGACAGTAAATGAACAGTCTTTAGGATCTGGACTCTGGATAAAACGATCTTTAAAAGTTATTTTTCATATTTCAAACAAAAATCAGAAAATATCAGAGATTACAGTCTCTCAGGTTTGACTATCGTAGTCCAAAAGTGTCGTCCAAAAGTCAGAGAGCGCTTAGAAACGTCTTATTTTCATTTAGGCCTTGAGCTAATGAGTAAATTTGAGAGTTCTGACTTTGAAACTGAAGACAAAATCTTCCTGACTCTGTTCTGTTTCCAAGTAATCATTCGAGCTGATCAGATCAGTGGCAGTGATCACGTTAACCTCTGTGTGCAAAGGTCAGATTTCCTTGAGTCATATCTCTCCATGTCATAATTCAGCTGCAGATATCTACTGACAAACACAAAAATGGGGGAAAAAAATAAATAAATAAAATTGTGTCATTTGTCCTGGAAGGATGGCGATAATCATATCTGAAATGCTCTTTTTGACCAGGAAGAATTAAACTATGGATATCTGCAATGCACATCCAGTCTAGCTATGAAATGTTCAAGCAGCATCATGCACAGCGCTGCAGACTAGTCATGATGACGTCTGAGATACCTGCTGCTGTTACTCTAACTCAGGGGTGTCCAATCCTGGTCCTCGAGGGCCCCTATCCAGCATGTTTTAGATGTTTCCCTCTTCCAACACACCTGTTTCAAATGATGAGCTCTTCATCAAGCTCTGCAGAAGCCTGATAACGATCCTGATCATTTAAATCAGGTGTATTGGAAGAGGGAAACATCTAAAACATGGTGGATAGGGGCCCTCCAGGACCAGGACTGGTCACCCCTGCTCTAACTGGTCCAAACTGAACTACAGAGATCTCTGACGGTGGTTCTGACTGGTTGAAAATTCCTGTCGGGTCTCAGAGTAACTAAGACCAGTGAAAATGACACTGAAGCGCCTCAGTGTGAAACACTTTGCCATGGTGAGGCACTTTACAGTTGCTCTCCTCCCACATTGTTTTTGGCAGCAGCTGCCTCTGAATGTGATAAAGATGCACCTTCACACAACCCTGCAGTAAAAACAAATGTTTAGACTCAACTAAAAAAAGTAATGCAACACTCTGTATGTCTCTTTGACTTATGACAACGTCTAAATGAAGCAGGGACATCAGTCTTTATTGTACAATGGTATTTTAAAATGACCAGCTATTTCGAAACTGGTAGCATAAATGCAAGTTTTTAAGGACTTGAAAGCCTGAACTAAAGGAGGAGGAAGACTAAGAACATTTTGTAAATTAATTTACTACAACTTTAATCTAGTTTTAAATCAATCAGCGTAGAAATGTCGGTTTAAATTACACCTCATATTAAGGTGATGTAACTACCAACATCATTATGTCCGTGTGATCTTCAAAACAGTGTTTGCGACTTAAATGGTTTCTCTGAATCAGTAAATCAGGTTTTCTTTGCAGCCAGTGGTGGTAACAGTCCCCCTGAATTAACTCTTAGAGAGCGTCTCCCAGAAATCGCGTTGCTAAACACCTAACTACATCCACATTTCTGTTTTCTGCCCGAAAGGTAAAGCTGTGATGAAGCAGAAAAGGCTTCCAGTTTGAAGGAGCCACAAAGTGTTGATCACACTCAAGTGCAGACACACACACATGGACAGCTGTGGACACCACGGACACACAGCTGTTATTATAATACCTTCCTGACCCACTGGGAGGACTCGGTGATTTGGATCTACATATTCCGTGCATGTACAGGACTGTTTAGTCTGTGAACCACTTCCCTCGTAGTGCTGCTGCAGATTTTGGGCTGCATGAGGACATCTGTGGAGGGGTCTGTGTGGACATAAAACATGACTACACTGGAACATTGTTTTAAAACAGAGGGAATCATGGCTAGAAGATGAGCCTGGTATCACAATATAGGTAGAAATAGTCCTTCTATTTCCTACAACTTCTTTTTAACCACCACGTATCCCACATGCTGATATGACCCTTGAAAGATTCCCCAAAATACACTTTATAAAGTCTTCTCCAGTGAATTTTAAAAAAACAGATACACATCCAGGGTAGCAATGACTGTTTCTTTGAGTCTATGGCGTAGACATTAAACTGCTGCAGCTTTGCTATTTAAACTATGATTTATCCCAGGATTCTGATGCTCAAAGTTACTTATAGAAGAAAACTGGTTTTGTCTTTAAGTTGTGAACCTGGAGTTTTTAACAAAGCTCAAAAGATAAGTTCATTAGAAAGGTATTTGTGGTATGTCCCTAAATGTGTTCCTGCAGAGAATATGTTTCCCTTAAACACTGATTGCGATGCAGTTTAATTATATAGAAAGGGAGTTGACGTGAAGATGTTGTGGTGTTCAGCCTCGTCCTCAGTGCGCTCACATGAAGGTATTGTGTGGAACCATACAGCTGAACGTGTCTGGCTCTGGGGTGAGGAGCAGAAAGGGGGAGACCCAGAGTAATCTGACTCCCTCGCCTCCTCCTCGCTCTCTTCTCCTGTTGTCGTTTGCTGGTTGGCAACTTTGGCAGCTGTCAGGCAGCCATGCGTACGCAGCGAGGGTGTGCTGACAGGGCACGCTGGCTATTTTAATGTGGGAGGCCTCCGCAGACTTGACATTCCTGGTCCAGGAGTCAGCTGTGCCATGAGGACCTCGTCGCCTGCTACAACAGTCTGATTGTGCTGAGGTCTGCTCACATGTGGCACACACAAGATCGTCCTGCTGAAACACACTGAGCTGTGTGCAGGTAGTGCATACGCTGCATGCATGTTTTGTTCCTAACAGTCAGCTGGTCACTTTGTTCGGGTCAAACTTACTGCTGCCCACAAGCTCAGCACATGATGACTGCCCAGTAAGTCAAACGCTGCAATCCTGAGTCCAGAACAGGGAGAAAACAGCAGAACAGTGCAGCATTTGACTGACAAAAAGTAATACGACCATGGTCAGAAGGATTACTGAACAGGCCAAGTGGTCAGGAGCCCCAAGGGTCAGGGGCCACCTGGTCCACAGCTTCTGTTTGAAGTGGCTTTTATCTCTGCTGTTGGTCCATCAAACAATGACACAGAGCTGTAAAATGACTGGAAATCACCACAGAGAGACAGAATGACTGAAATACAATCCCAAGCACATCCTGAATTACTAAAAGAAAAGAAAAGTATATATGAAAAGATGCTAAGAAACTGCAAAGAAAATCAAAAGAAGCAACTGGAAGGACTCAAAACTACCTCAGATGCTTAAATGGCCACCAACAGTCTAAACATGACCAGAAAGAGATGCAAACACACCACAAAGGAACTGATACAACTGACAGTAGACAAAAAAATGAACATAAATAAATATTAAATGACTACAAAGACTTAAAATGATCTAGAAGGAGACAAAACCAGGTAAAAACAAATGTTAAATGCATATAGTTGCTTAATGATGAAAAGCAAAGTGAACATACATACATCTAAAAGAGTGATGCAAAACGCTGTAAGCTATCTCAAGCACACCTAAAACGGCCACAGAAAGACTCAAGCAACTAAACATGGACGTGATAGCTACACAAATAGGTGCAAAACAACTGCAAAGACTCAATGCAGCTACAAAGAGAAACAGAACTACCAGGAGGGGATGCAAATCGACCACTAAGAAATGTCCAAAATGATTGAAAAAGCAACGTGAACACAAGAATAGCCTAAATGATGGACACAGAAGGACCCACTGCAAAGACTGAAAAGCACCACAAACACTTACAATAGACGTGACATGACAAACAAGTCCAAAACATCTTTAAGGACTCAAAGAGACGACAGAAAGATGCAAAACAACCAGGGACAGATTGAAAATGACCAGGAAGAGACACAAACCATTGAAACAGAGATGTGAAATGAACACAAAAGGATGGAAAACAAATGCAAAGAATCTTCATTTCAGCCTTGTCTCACAATTTGTCCACATTTACAGGCTGCACTTGTTTAATTTCTGATGAGTGTAATTACTGTGAATTCTTCAGGCTGGACACCATTGGATGTTCTGTCACAGACATACTTGAGGTCTGTCTTCTAACATGTGCAGCACTCTGGGTTTTGTACTGCCATATGAATAAACGTACTTGTTTGACCGATGGCTGTAACTCATCTCAGCTGTCAAAGCCTCTTGCTGGCATTTTATCAATCAGGCTGTGTGTAATCCAGAGGCAGACAGTCGGCAGCAGCAGACACCTGAGGAGGAGCTCAGCTCAGCTGCTGGCTTCTCCAGCAGGATCAACAGGTCGGCACAGCAGCAGATCAGGGAGGCAGTCAAGGTAAGCTGATCACTGTAAAGCCCTTATGACCTGAGTGCTGCAATTTGTGTGAGTCAAAACTCAGTCGGATGTGAACACAAACACATTTAAATAAATAAACCCCCAAAAACCCATTTAGAAAACTACAAAAAAATGCTCCTTGTTTTTCAGAACTTCTCCTAGAATGTGTCATTTTTAGATTTTAATCAGTGTCAAAGGAATTCAGAGATAGAATTTTAGGTATAGTCCAATAAACTGCAAACAGGACGTCCTTACAGTGAATTCGGCATACTTATTTATTTATTTATTTATTATTTTTTACAAAATTTGTATTAGGTCGTTTTGGGCTACTTCTTTCCGTCATCTGTCAACACAGTTTTCCTGTTCTTACCATTGTCCTCACAAAGTGGTCAAAACTTTGAGTCATCCTAACTCAGTAAAGTCTGAACACACAGATGGAACATGGATATTATTTAGATGTGTGACTTACATGTACAGAGGACAAAATAATGTCCAGTGTCAATAAAAGATCATTAAATTAGGTCACTTCTTCAGACTGCAGAACCTAATTAAGAATTCTCAGATTTTTAGGTTTTCGTCAGTGTCAAAGCATTTAAGTGGTCATTGTCAATAAACTTAATAATATATAGCAAACAGGAACCTATTATAGTGAATTCGGCATTATTATTTTCTTACAAAACGTATGCTATATCGTAACAGGGCTTTTTTTTATGAGTCATCTTTCAACACTGCTTCCAACTTGGCCTTGAGTTTTAGCAGCTAGCTAGCCATCCATCCATCCATCCATCCATCCACAGACATGTAACACATATGACATTGTGACATAAACTTTCACGGGATTAAATTGTCTTTAATGTTCATTTCAAGTCAATGTCCTAAAACCCTTGTAGAAATCATAGAAAAAGTCTCTTTTGATTCTTGCAGAACTTGCCTGAGAGTTATCATGGTTCTAAGTTTTCATTAGTGTCAAAGAAATTCAGTTACAAACGGCAGTAAACTTATAAGTACATAGCACACAAGAACTTCTAATAGCAAATTCGGCTCACTTAATATTTCCAAAATATTTGCCATATTGTAAATGGGCTACTTTTTGTCAGTCATCTGTCAACACTGGTTTCCCATCAGCTGAGTTAGAAGCTAGCTTCCCATAACCATCTACAGCAGCCCACCAGGTTATCATCATCATAAGTTGGTAGATTCTGAACAGACAAACGTGATACACAGATCTGTAGAAGCAGTGAGACGTAAGAGTTCACAAGATAAAATTAAATCCTGATTCATTGCAGACAAACGCCCCACAGCCCGTTTAGAAATCATAGAAAAAAGACATTTCCTTGAAATCCCAAACCTGCCTGAGAATTATCTCGTTTTAAAATTTTTTATCAGTGCTGAAGCAGTTTACTGACAAATGACTGTAAATGTTGTGATTCAAAGGCAAATTAATTCCTAATCATGAATTCGGCCAACTGGATTTTTTCCAAATGTGTGTTTGTTGGTAATTGTGCTACCTTTTCTCAGTCATCTGTTAACAGTAGGTCCTTAATGGCTAGCTGGCCAGTTGAACTATGCTGAGCCACTTCCTGACATACAGTTGTGTTTGAGCTTTATCCGTTACTGTAACATGAAGTAAACACTCTACTGTGGTATCTCAATAATAGACTGCTGTGTTTCTGCTAGGACCCACACTGACCTACATTCGTCTGCATACATTTAACAATCTGCAGCCTCCTCATTAGTGACTCTGTCTTTTCTTTCCTGCCATGTATGTGCATGTTCTTGATGGAAGTATGACTGTGATGTACTGCCTATGAACTCTTGTTTGTGAGTCCTTTCAGACAAACAATTTTTGTGGCTCTCTTACTTTGACAGCTTTGGTAGAGCGCCAAGGAAAGTTGGCAACCTGCAGTTCTTCCTCCTCCAACAGACCAACCTCTGTGTAATACAGACAGACACTCAAAGCATGATCACGTTTAGTATTTATTACAACAAAAAAAGGAACGGGAATTTGTAAAAACGTAAAAATTGTGTGCCAAACTGACCACAAGGAGACAGAAAGCAATCCAAAGAGAGGAACAAGATAAACAGGAAGAGGTGCAAACAGACCACATACAGGCTGCTACAACTTACAATAAACACAAAGTTAACATGAGTAGATGCTACATGACTGCAAAGACTCAAAACTACTACAGAGGGAATACAGAGAGATCCAAAAATTACGAGGTAAAGCAACTGAAAATAGATGCAAAATGAACATAAACAGATGCAGAATGATAAGTCCACATAACAGATCCTAAATGACTGTAAAGAGACACAAAAGGTTCAACTACAAAGACTCTACACTAACACAAACATACTCAAAGTGACTACAACAAGACATAAAATGACCAGCAAGAGAGTAAACCAATGAAAACTATGTGCAAAATGTAGACAAATAAGTGCTAAATGTCTGCAAAGAGACATAAAAGGTCCACACCTCGATGCAAAACAGCTGTAAAGACTTAAAATGCCCCAAACACACCTAAAATGACCAGGCAGAAGCACAACCAAGCAAAGAATGAAGCAAAATGAACTTAAAACGACATACTAATGAGCTAAATGGTTAAAAAAACACAAAGAGATGCAACATGACTCAGATCGACCACAATACATGACTGCAAAGACTCAAACCTACAAATCCTGAGTCTTTGATCATGAAAAATAAAGAGGATTAAGGTGAGATCAGGTGGAGGATTTGTTTTTTTAGGATGTTACTGAAAGAAAGTACAGTCCATGTAGTGTTTTTGGGAGTGGCATTGCAGCTCAGCATGCTGCCCTACCAGCACTTGCACTAACGAGGTCCTCTGTGCATATTCCAGCAGATGCACGGTGTGTAATGTTGCGCATTACAGGACAGCTTCATTTCACAGCAGTGTGGTGCGAGGCCTAATGAAAGCCGACAGCACACCTCTGTAGCTAAAGAGAAGAATCCTCCTCTCTCTGCTGCTCCGGCTAAAATTACATGCAGACAGATCACATAAAAACATTGCAGCTCCGTATTGACGGATGTGGTCTGTGTGTGTCTGAGCTGAACTATGCACCAGTGCAGTGACTCATTGAATTCCACAAGCATGTGGACGGGTTGTTTTAGTCCTTTTGTTTGTGGTCCGAGATATTTTCACAGTTCGTCGAAAGCATATAAATATAACCAGAGTTTTTTTTCGTCTTTTTTGTCGTATTTCCATGAAAAGAAATCAGCCGTGACTCCAGATGGCTCCAGCCTGTATCCAGTAGTCCTCACAGCCAAACAGCTTGGTGATGTCTGCCCCACCGCAGAAACTAAATGTTCACCTGTGTTTCTATTGAACAAAGAGGCAGAAGCACAAAGAATCATCAGATTTTCTACTCTCTGACAGTCATTGAACTAATCATGTGTTACATGTGGTTCCATCTGGAAATTAAAGCTGCAAGCAGCGTTGAACAGGTCCTCGCTTCGATCTCAGCGACTGATGCATATCGTCAGGCCCCGACTTTTATCACACATGCGAAGTTTCATGCCGATCGGAGCACCTACAGACCAGTTAGACTGCACTTCCTGTTTCATGGCGTGCTCATGACTGAGACAGGAAATCGCCATATGGCTGTCATCAGGGCCTGAGTTTGATCATGCATGTGAATATTCAGGCCATTTGAAGCACATACAGACTAGTTACACAGGACTTACTGCGTCTTTCATGGCAAAACACTAAAACGGGTAAATGGCAAAACGCAGCAGGCCTCCACGGGCAGGTCCTCAGACTTTTGTGGAGCATTTTAATACTTTTTTTCTCAGAACCTGCAGTATATGTGGGGAAAATTTGAGATCTGTAGGAGTTATTCCCTCGGACGAGTTCGCTCGAGTTCGTTGGTTAAAAAAAATGAGACAGTAAATTCAAAATGGTGGATTTCCTGTTGCATTTTGAGCATTGTTGGTACATTGGAGCTTTTTTGTGTGTTTTGTCGAGATACATGTGAACTGAATTTCGTAGCTCTACATTAAAGTAATAGTATCAAAACCCTTGTTTGAAATTTTCAAGGTGGCGCTATAGAG
Organism: Dascyllus trimaculatus; assembly: GCA_024666655.1. Classification (NCBI taxonomy): domain Eukaryota; kingdom Metazoa; phylum Chordata; class Actinopteri; family Pomacentridae; genus Dascyllus; species Dascyllus trimaculatus. The sequence continues at coordinate 3,787,315 of CM045460.1, read as the reverse complement.
CCGTTTTGCCACTCACACATATAATTCCCCCAGAATATTAAATTTTTACCAGGCCTGATGTGCATGCCAAGTTACATGCATTTTTGAGTATTTTTAGGGTCTCAAAATTGCGATTTAAGACAGACAAAAAAAATCACATTTCTCCTTAAAATAGCAAGAGGGTACTACACATCATTGGTGCTCTAACCGGGATGCGAACCCGGTTAGGACTGTTTTCTGGTCTTCCTTACTATGTTAGGCGCTATGAGATGACGTATAAATATATAAATAAAACTGAATTAAAGTACGGTAAGCGAGGTGTACTATGTACCGAGTGAAACCACAGACTTGACCTTTCTAGCATCTAGCATTGCTAGTTGCTCGTCTGTGCAATGAAGAAAACAGTTTCAAAATCTGAAAAGTTACAACGTTTTATGAAGTGCAATCAAGGTTGTGAAAAGTGATTTACCAGTTTCTTGGTCCAGTTCCACACTCCTGCTCCTCAGATAAGTTGCAAGATTCCTTCATATCATAACATACCACATGTCAAAGTAGACACTGGCTTTCTATCTCTGCCAGTAGGCCTCTGTATGAACACGCTTAGGTTAGTAAAATAAAAGCATTTATTCCTGTGAGGTACTAAACACATGTTTTCCCCACTTTCTAAGTCATACAGTATTCCATCAGCATGGCTCTGATATTACAAGATTCCACACAGTCTCCTCTACATAATGATGAAGAAATATCACTACTGCCAGCATTTTATCCTAAGATATATGTTAAAAGATAACTTCATAACTTAATTTCATGATGTTTTTCTTCTTGAGATAAAGACTAATATTAAAAAAATCTAATGCACATCTTCGATCAAATGATGGAACATCTGGATAGACTGCAGTGTTCTGAAAAAAGAAAAGAAAACAAGGCGCAGCATGTATGGCTAATCCTTTAACGACCAAGATAAGACCTTTAAGGTAAAATTACCCTTAAAATAGCCTCATAGGACTTGATTATTATTTTGCAATGCAAACCATAGAGGAGACATGTCTATAGAGGAACTGCCAACAACACATGGATATGTGAAATGTGACAGGAGCCAAAAAGCTTGGAAACACCTGGTATAATCTGTAACAATATTATCTTATACATTTTTTGTCAGTAGCTGAGGATGGAGACATCAATTCAATTCAATTCAATATTATTTAAATATTGCATATTTACAACACATGTCATCACATAGCGCTTTACATAGCAGGAAGAACAGAAAACAGAAAACCCAACAATCCATAGTTGCATTTGGATTCACTATGAGCAAGCAGTCAGTGACAGTGGGAAGGAACCAAAAAAACCCCTCTAGGATAAGGAAAAAGAAAAAAAACCTCCGACAGAACCGGGCTCAGGGAGGGCGGCCGTCTGCCTCGACTGGTTGGGTTGGGAGTGGGGATGAGGGGGAGGGGATAGCAGGAGAGGATGGGGTGTGGATGGCAGGACATCATATTTTCAGGTCGTCTGTTCATTGATTCAACGTAACATCTCTTAAACACCTGCTGGAAATTTCATCGAATGTGGCTCAAACATTTGCTGGGACTCAGATCAACTGAATTTGGTGGTTTGGGGTCAAATATGGATGTAAAACTCAACTTGATTGACTGGAGGAGGCCTACAAAGGCAAGATGGTAACTGTACTTGATATAAACTCTTCATCTGTAAAATAATAAGGTATGGGGCTGACACATGGAGTAGAAAATATATATAGTAGCAGAAAATGGTGTAATGCTTCATTTTTCTATACATATATATTTGGACACCATTTTGAGAATTTCATGTTTTTGTAGCCATTTTAAAGGTTCAGTATTTCCAGAGCTATAACTCCCACAGCCATGAGATTTGGTGAGCACACAGACAGAAGAGTTTCTAGCAGATCCAAATGACTGAATGGATACATTTTGAATTATTGGCCCTTGGAAAAATGTGCTCAATCTTCAAACAAGAGTGGTATTGGACCCCAGAAAGCTCCTGTCAGTGTACATATGGATGTTTCCTGCTAAAAATACAGGCTTTGGTCAAGATTTCAGCAACTTTTAAGGCTCTAACACCAGCAGAATATCAGTCCAGTATGTTTTTTCCTGGACACCTTGTGCACAATTTCTGAGACATTTTCTGAGCTTTTGGAGTTTAATAAAAGGATGTTTGTAGAACTATCCAACATAATTTATCATTAATTATTGGGAAAATGAATGAAGGGTGCTACAGTTAGTGAGCACTGCTTTTTAGATTCAACTTTTTCAGGATCAGTCAGTAAGTAAAGTCAGGTTGGCGTTCAACCATCCAGTGTGCAACATTACAGTCCAGAGATTAGTCCCATAATTAGCATTAACATTTTTCCTTCCAACCCAGCTGAAAACCTCAACAGACCCACCCTCACTTCTGCACCATTCATATTTCTACTGTAAATGTGTTCATCTCCAAACCGGAGAGCTCCGTGTCCCGGCTGACCTCCTGTCACCACTTTCATCCCGCTCTCACCCTGCGGGCAGCACAGCAGTAATGTGTGCAAGCATGCACATGTGAACAGTGGGACTAATGCAGCCTGTGAGCAATGTAATACCTCACTAGGCACTGTGCCAAATCAAGCTAGGATTATACCACATGCTCCCAGCAGTCCATTACTATCACGCTAGGATCAGTCAGAGCCAGCCCTGCTGACTCGTGTGTCCTGCTGTAGTGCAGTGGTGAAAGAGATATTCAGGCGATTCACTTAAGCAGTGACACAAACATGGAGGATACTTTGTGCATGGTAAAAAGGTTCAGTTTATTCAGGTTATCATAAATGACAGTAATGATGCTGCACGTCTCAGATTTTGTTCAGAGCTTACCTGTTTGTTTTTTGGGACCCAAAACCAAGTTCTGTATAATTGTTTGCCTTTATTTTGAAAATCTCTTATGTTTCCAGACCTGGGAGTTTTTGCATTTTCACTCTCAAAAGCAAAATATCTTATCTAGGAAGCCGCTTTATGGGTTCAATATCTCCAGAGATATAACTCCCACAGCCATCAAATTAGATGGGGGCGCAGACGAAATTGTTTCCAGTAGATCTACATAATTGAATGATTCCAACAGAAGCCAAATTGCAGAAGTATCCATGTTTATTTCTAAAAATACAGCCCTTGGTGAACGTTTCATCAACTTTTGGGATTCTAGCGTCAGTAGAATGTGAGAAAACACTTCACTACAATGGCTTCACATGTGGCAGGATACCCTCCTCCCTTATTCTCTCCATGTATTATTGGTCCTGTTGTAGTGATTTTATTGCTCCAAGTGCATATTCTATAGAACTGGACAGTAGAAACTGATTGGCCTCTCGTATGGCTGCGGAGATGTTTAAATCCATTTGTAATGACATGCAGTTCCTGGTGGCAAATACCAAGTGGCGCAGTCCATATGGATTTATGGACATGAAGCCAAACTACGTGGAAAAGAGGCATAAAGCCTGCAGCAGCTGATTTTTTCGGCCTCTTGGGAGAATCGAAACCGCACTGTAGCTGCAAGATCATCACTCATTCACAGTCATAAGTCCAATATTCACTCTCTTTTCACTCTGATTTGCATCGTCACCAACTCATGAGGGAAACATCTAGATCTATAGCTCTCAATGTTCAACTTCTACTGTGTCTGTTTCCTGCTGAGCAGGTGGTGTACTCAAACTTTTTAGGGCTTTTTTCTTCCAGAACTGCTGCCAGCTGATTGGAGAGCAGTGAGAGCACAGATTGTAAATACAAAATGGATACAACCATTGTGAAGTCACCCATTGGTTTGTGGACTATCCACCCATCCATACTTCATCTATACACCGCTTAATCCTCTGTAGGGTCGCTGGGGGGCTGGAGTCTATCCCAGGGCGAAGGCATGGGACACCCTGGACAGGTCACCAGCCTATCACAGGGCTGGTTTGTGGACTATAATTTTTAAAATTTGGAGATCAACATCCATTTTTTTGGGGAGCCAGAAATCGTATCACAAGGTAGCCCTGCACCAGAGCACACCCAGCTTATCATCCGTTGTCCTCTAAATGGGACCATAATTGACAAAATGAACATCATGCTGTATTGAAGGAGACTTGAAAGTAACCACTGAGAACATAAACTCACTAGGAAAATGTTTGCTGATGTAACAAATGAAGTGAGAAATAGGGGAGTTTCCTCATAGACTGCTCTGCAATTGTACTCAGAGGAGTTGCCCCCTGCTGGCTGCTGAAGAAGAATTCAGGTTTAAGGCACTTCTGCTGTAGTTTCACTGGTCAGACTTTCAAGTAACAGCTAAATAATGGCCCTAAAGTCACTGCAAAGCAGAGAAGAGCTGCAGATTCCCTGTATACCTACTGCTAATGTTGTTTTGTGACATATTGTTGTAATATAAAAGATTGTTATAGCCACTTGAAGTTTAATAAGTTCCTCTAAAATGTAGCAGAGCTCTTCTGTGATTCTCCTTCACAGCTGCAGCTACAAACACGAACGAAAACAACCCATTTTTTTATCCTAAAAAACCTCTGTGAGAAGCTGGAGCTGAAACCCAGAGAGAAAAATTTGCATGGAGACAGAGTGAGAGTATCTACAGAGAAGGAGAAAGTGACAAAGATGGAGGGAAGTGAAGAGAAAGAGAGAAAGAGAGGGAGGGAGATGCTCCAGAGGAATCCATGTTTGTAAGGAGCAGAGAAAGAGGGACAGCGGCAGCAAGTGATCCTACATTAGCTAGAGGAAGCATGATCCCGCTGTGAAGCCGGGCTGCTGGGGCTATATTTAGCTTCTGTTGCCATGTGCCGGGAATGTGCATGGCAGAGGCGCACATACACACACACACACACACACACACTCGATCATAGCACTGCACAATTGGTTCACTACTGGTCATGTACTCTTGCACACGTGCAGATCAATGAGCTCAGTGTCATCTGCATATCAGTCCCAGTTTCCTTATGTCCTCATTACATGTAATATATGCGTGTGCATGAACGTGAACGCTGTCACACATACTGACACTTGATTGTAGCCAATCAGTAAAATCGGAGGAAGGTTTTTGTGCTGCACATGTCGATAAATCATTCTGAGGAAAAAGTCTTGGCTGAATGAATTTGGCTATAACAGGTTACGTAGGCTTAAAGAGATGCTGCACATAGTGAGAGATGAGGCAAGTTCATGTATTTCAGCAAGAAGGCAATGCAAAGTGCTTTACTTAAGACGGAGGAGGCCACACAGACAGGTTTTTAGAAAGAATAAGATGAAAATACGACGAAATGAGATGAGACAGGACAATAAAAAATGCAAGATGTGAATGCAGTGTCTCAAATTGTATTTCATTTTGGGTAATATAAGGCAACAGCAAGCAGAAATGAGTGAGAATAAAAGATGAAACACTGCCATAAGTCATGCTTTCATATATTTTTAAAATTATTTTGTGTTTAAAGTTGAATGCATCATAATCTGCTCTACGCATCCTCATAGATGCTGAGCAGTGCAGCTACAGCAGCATCACTGCTGTGTAGTCAGTCGGGAAACAGCCTAAGGTGTCACCATGCAAACCCATGAAGACTGTACCAATGAGAGGAAGTTAGCGCTCTCCGAACTGACTCTGATTGGCTCACATTCCTTAAGTCCGCTATTGTGGAGTGTTATGGACATTTAATTTGGGGAGCACTGCTGAAATTCAGATTATAGGCGGTAGTGTGTTTGTGTGCGTGTGTGTGTGTGTGTGTCTTTGGACTATAAATAAAGCAAAGCTTCAAATGCAAAACATTGGATTATAACAGCAAAAAGTGTACAGCTGTGAGGGACGGAGCAGATTGATACGAGGACAGAGGTCGTCAGATGGGTTGGTTTAAAAAATAAATAAATAAATCCAGAGATTCAGAGGGTTAGCGTCGACCTAGTGACTCTCGCCGGCCTGAATACAAGCAAAGTGAGCATCCTGCCACTGCATCTGTGAAAAACATCGACTCCAGCACACAAAGCCTCACGATTCAAATGCTGTAAAACATTTTAACCCTCAAAAGCCTTAAAACCTGGCAGCAAGGTTAAAAATTGCACAATGAGTTAGAGCTGGAAACTGTAAAAACAGAAAAAAACCTGATTCCTAATTTTCTGACGTCCCTAAATGTATCCTATGGGACTTCTAGTTCTCTTAAGTAAATTAACCAAATCTAGGCTTTAAATCATGATGTTTAGTCAAAATCACTTTATTCTAAATCTCAATTCTCAAAATTTTCAAAAAATGTATCTTTTGTCTTAACCAGGTTCTGTAAAAAACAAAAAATTCTGAGCTCCTTGGTGCTGCTGTGAAGCTGTTAATGACTCATACGTGATCAATTTCCATATAACAAAAAATAGTTTTTTGGCTGAAAGGCAGGTTGTAGTTACACTGAGCAGACAGGAGAAAGAATGTGAACAAATTAAAAAGCACGTAATAACTGTAGTATATAGAGCCATCATTGTTTCCCCCTATTATCAGTAACACCTGTGGACTGTGCACGTTGATTCCAAGCTTTTGTTTACTCAAAGAAAATTAACTTTTGTTTTTTAAAATAATTTTTAATGATTTATTGCATTTTAACTGTGTTATACTGCATGAAAGACATTTTCCACAAAGTGAGGACTAAGTGAAAAGTGTGAAAGGTTTAGAGCAGGGGTGTCCAATCCTGGTCCTCGAGGGCCCCTATCCAGCATGTTTTAGATGTTTCCCTCTTCCAACACACCTGATTCAAATGATCAGCTCATCATGAAGCTCTGCAGAAGCCTGATAATGATCCTGATCATTTGAATCAGGTGTGTTGGAAGAGGGAAACATCTGAAACATGCTGGATAGGGGCCCTCGAGGACCGGAGTTGGCTACCACTGGTTTAGAGGGTTGAGACACCTACACCACAGCAACACTGTAGTTTGTTACCTTTTCTGTTGTCTATAGAGGCACCTTGTCCTAACAGACTAAAATGTCCACCTGTTACACTCCGTTTCCATCTCCAGTCTCCACACCTGCCTCCACTCTAACTCATTTCAGTCTCAGCACATGTCCCACCAATGCTAGTGTGTTACCATAGTGAACTTTAAATCTGCTGGAAGGTGGATTGTTCTAGTTTTTATATTGTTCTTGTCTTTTGTTAACTTTGATCAGAGTCTGGCCAGTGTTTTTCCCTTTAGAAGAGGGAACCCTTTGTCCTGTGAAGCTGAGTTGACCATCTACAGACTAGAGACAGGGCCCGTTTCATTTAGGGATGACGAAGAATACACAGGGCACCAAGTCTAGTAAACAGAGCAGGTGGAGAAAATCATTGTGATGTTGTAGCCAAAGAGTCTGTGTTAATGACCACGTCATGACCAGACACATAGCTGGAGCACCCATGTGCCATTGTTCCACAGTTCAGGTCTCTTGCATCAAATGTTCTCCCTCAGATGTTTCAAGACGTTACAGCAGAACTCTACATTTCCAGTCTGACAATGAGAGACGAATTCACAGTACATGACTACATTAGTGTAGAAGAAAACAACCACATGCTCCTGGTCCTCACTGACGCTTCTTCTCTGGTCTTGGAGACTGTAGTTTATCCACTGTTTCTCCTGCTGTTTCTTCTCGTCATGGTAGCCACAGACCCACCTCTGGTCACCAGTGATGATCCTCAGCATGAAGGTGAACCGTCTCTGACACAGTATGAGGTGTTTGCTGTCTGTGAAAATTTGAGCTCCATGCAGAAATCATGAATGTGCACCCACTAGTGTTTACAAAAAATGTGTAACACAGGCCATGATGTTGTCTCCTGACAGGTGAGTTACTGCTCCCATATGCTGACTGGGATGTAGTACAGGCACAAGCATCAGAAATAGGATTTGAACTTTCTCATCAACCCTTGTAATCGCATCTAGTCATTTGATTAGTCATCAGACAGCTACCTCTGAGCATGCCCTACAGATTTTCATCATCATTGCCATCATTTTTAAAGACAATGTCCCCACAACAATAGGACAATGCTTAGTTTTAGCACGGCGTGTGGCTAACGCGGCTAACATTAGCTTTGACGGTGTGTCCACAGGTCAGAGCTTCATGGATTATGCTGAGGGACATTCAGAGATGGTGAAACCTTTCATTTAAAACCAGGACTGGGTGTGTTACTGTATTTACAGCTGAATTCCCAGTAAAGCAGTTGTCATTTACATATTTTTCTGTTTCTGTTGTCAAACAACAAAACAAGAATGATGAACAGTGATTGAAATGTAGCCCATTAATGCTGTTTGTTAACCTGCAGTCACTTCAGAGTCCAAACTGCTGCTAAATAACTGATTGTAATACCCCAATGAGACACACTCATTTACACCTGTGTCAGCTGCTGTGGTCGCCTGTTTGTTTTTCAGGCTGTCAATCACAGAGAGAGTCTTCTTACTGAAGGGAGTGTGAACAGCAGCAGTTCAAAACAGTTAAAACCAGGAGTTATGTAGCCACGGTGAAATTAACCGTCTTTGCTTGATTTTGAGCTGAAAACTTGCCAGACACTCTGAACATGTGAGACTTTCAATGATCTGCTACAAGGGCCTCACGACGGGACCTGTAAATGGACATTTTCATCACTTGCCTTCCAAAGCCAGCAGATTATTCAGTAACCATTCACATGTTTACTACTGCTAAGATGTTTTTTGGGTACTAGTTCAGTAAGGATGGAGATGTTCCAGTTCCAGTTTAATCATTTAGCATCAGGTTGACTGAAACAGTGTCCTTTGACTGTCCAAAAATCCAGAACTAAATTCAGAAAATCTGTTACTGATCAAGAGATGCACATTTGAGTCACCATTTATCAGGATTCATTCGTTATCAAACTGTTGCAGACTTTTCTTTCCCCAGTTTTGCCTCTCAGGCAGCTTCTTGGTGGAGGGTGCACATATGAACAGCTGTGAACACCACAGATGTGTAGTTGCTGATATTATACTACTTTTACACTATGTAACCCTGCACATGCCACTCTAATAAGAATGAAAACTGAACACTCTGAGCTAAAATGATCGTCTTAAAATCTAATTGTGAGATGAATGTGTGACAGTTTTGTCTTAAGACAAATTATAGATAAAATGTTATCACATAGTCAGTCAATACTATATATTTATAAGTGTCAAAGTCATTTATTTAAGCCAGGATTGTTGGATGGGGTGCAATCTGGAGAAACAAAGGCATTAGGACTGCAGCAAATGGTAAATGGTCTGCACTTATATAGCACCTTTCTACCTTAGTGGTACTCAAAGCGCTTTACAATGTGTTTCGCATTCACACATTCACACACCAATGGCGGCAGACTTCCAAGCAAGGTACCTGCCTGCCATTGGGAGCAACTTGGGGTTCAGTGTCTTGCCCAAGGACACTTCGGCATGCAGAGGGGTCGGGGATCGAACCGCCAACCTTGTGATCAGTGGACAACCTGCTCTACCACCTGAGCCACAGCCTCCCAGCAGATTTGCATATCAACAGCCAATTTGCTTCATTCACTAAACCACATGCCAAGTTCAACCCCTCAAACTCACACTTTTTTGATACCTCCAGATAAAACATTACATCACCACTTCAGTTCTGCATGTGCCACCCGTCCTTTTTATGAACACTTGCTGCTTGCTACAGATTCCAGACTTTTAGCAGTGAGATCTGTAAACTATAGTAGCCCTTCTGCCTCTTCCCCCCATGTACAGGAAGCCTGGTCCAGGGATTTAACCCCAGAGGCATCAGCAGAGTTCTGGGAAAAGACAACGTCTTGGGTGCATCACTGTTCTGTTAACACACGACTGATTCTGTAGAAGATGATGCATAGGTTGCATTACTCAGAAGCAAAACTGAACCACATCTTCTTCCCATCAGTGACCACTCAGAGTGACAGGTGTTCCTCTGCTGGCTGTCCTTTAGCACATCTGTTCTGGTTTTGCCCAACGCTGTCCAACCTCTGGACTGAAATTCACCACTTCCACCCAGCTTTGTACACTGGCTGAAGGAGCTGTTGTCTGTCATACAGATGGAAAGTCTGCAACTGTACAAACCCAATACACAGAGCAGATTTGAGGGAATGTGTGGTCTTTCCTGGCACAGTGTCACGATTCCTGGATTTGTTTTGGAGCACAAATGGGTACAGAACTCATCATTAGTGTTGCTCATTGGCTTCCCTTGACTTCTCAGATGTTACTATGACGACAGAATGTCTTGGTTTCTCTTTTATCTCAAAAGAGATAAGAAGTGTAAAATTACACTTCTTATCTCTTTTTTTGATGTTTTTATGAATGACTTATGATTTGTGATTGATGAAATGAATATTTCTTTAGATTAAAATGCTTTTCTGACCCCAGACTTTGCCTCTCAGGCAACATACTAGTTGTCCTGCCTCCTCTGACCCAGTGCACACATTTATATTAGACCTAAAACCTGTTGTCGGGTCCAATTTTGACCCAAATTTAACACTGGAGCTGCAATAATTAGTTGATAAATCAATTTGCTGATTGACAGAAAGTTAACTGGAAACAGTTTTATGAAGTCATAAGTCATTTTTTAAGATTTGCTTCCTAAGCTGTACAATGATGATAACGACATGTGGATATTTTATTGGATTTAGCTTTAATCTGCTGGCTCACCTCCTCTCACTGGTTCTAGAAAACATATAGCAAGTTGTTACAGATGTTTATTTCAACTTCAGTAGAACTCTAACGGCTACAAGTTGAATCCAGAAGAGTCTTAAAACCGCTTAAGGGAGAAAATATCACTGCAGCAAGAAGAAAAATCAAACATAAAAGCCTAAACAGCTGTTTTTAAAAACCTAAATGAAAGAGAAAACTACTGTGAATGTTGTTAAAGATACTATGAAGAATGATCCTGGTTTACTTTTGACAGAAATGATGCAGATGTGCATAAAAAAAGACAAACAAATCAGACAGTATTCATGTTTTATTTTTGTTTTGGCCTATTACACTTCTGTGTTACTTGCAGAACAACACTGTGACAACAGGCCTGGAAACAAAGTGACATCAGTGACATTAAGATCAAACAACAGATAATACTTGTGAGGAATATCCTTTTACAAATTTCTCCGTCAAAGAAGACAGGTGTATTCTTTTATTAAGCATGCTAGCGTGAACAATACTAGTATAAAGTTAAAGGCCTGATAGTGATTGTATAAATGATTAGCATTACAATGACAGGCTGAGGCAATGCTGCAGCAATTGCTCTATCTAGTGGTAAAGCAGGGAAAGACAAAAATTCAGCATCGCCTTTTATTTAATCTTGAAGGAGAAGAGGCGGGAGGCGGTGTCCCGCTGACACATTTCCACAGGCTGGTATTCATCCTCAGACGAGGTGCTGATGAACCAGCCGGGGTATTTAACAGACTCAAAGGTGTGCAGAGCGATGGCCTCGTTCCTCTTGAAGAAAAGGAAGCGGTCCATGTTTTGGTCGTTGCTGATCCTCTTTAACTTGTCCTCATAGCAATTCTGATGGTGACAGATGAACAGAACAAGTTTCTCATGAAGACATCTGTCTGAGTGTAAGTCAAAATTATGAAATAAAAAGGCTAAAATGTTCCCTGTAACCTGAAACGATTAAATACAAATAGAAAAATGATGACAGAAAGAATCTGATTAAACATCCACATTGAGACAAAAACTCAGAATTATGACACAGTAAGTCTCTTAGTTTTATTTTTAATGCAAATTTATGTGATTAAAAAGTCCAAACTATGATAGAAAAATTCACTTTTAAAGTCAAGGTTATGACTAAAACTATTTTTTTAGATAAAACTCAACACGCTGACATAGTAGGTCAAAAATGGGCATGTCATGGACCCTGACAGGCTAATGGTTATGTTGCATGACCCAAGTGCAGAGGTGTAGCGGCTGTCTCGGGTTTGATTCCAACGTTCCAGCGTTTACCGCATGTCCTTCCCTACTCTGTCCTGTTTCCAACTCTGTCCACTGTCCTGTCAATCCATCCATCCATTATCTATACACCACTTAATCCTCTGTAGGGTCATGGGGGGCTGGAGTCTATCCCAGCCGACTCAGTGCAAAGGCAGGGGACACCCTGGACAGGTCTCCAGTCTATCACAGGGCTACACATAGAGACAGACAACCAAGCACACTCTCATTCACCATCACGGACAATTTAGAATCATCAATTAACCTCAGCATGTTTTTAGACTGTGGGAGGAAGCTGGAGTACCCGGTGAAAACCCACAGGGAGAACATGCAAACTCCACACAGAAAGATCCCAGGCGTCCTGACCGGGACGTGAACCAGGGATCTTCTAGCTGTGAGGTGATGCTACTAACCACCGAGCCACCATGCAGCCCCCTGTCCTATCTAATAAAGGCATAAAAGGCCAAAAATAAATCTTGAATAAAAAGAATGAGTATGTTTTAAAATCTAGATTATGAGATAAATATGTGAGGCAGTTTCGTCTTAGGACAAATTATAAGATAAAAAGTGAAAATGATGACACTGTAAGTTCTACAATAACACTTCACAGTTTGACTTAAACCACAAAATTTTAGAAGAAAAGCATTAAAAGGCTGAAAAAGTCCAAATTTTGACTTTTAAAGTGAAATCTGTGACAAAGACTGTTTTTTGCAATGAAAACTCAGCATTCTACGAAGCCCCTCTGGTGACATTGGATGAAAAAAAAATAATGCGTGGCCACGAGATAATAACGCACGGCCACCAGATCGTTATTGTAGTCATCCCATGCAGACTGTTGGTTTTATCATGGACAAGTTTGATTTAATTTCATTTTATTTTAATATAGGAATGAATTACAATGACATACTTCAGTCACTTGCAGCAAGGCATGGAGTAATTCTTAGTTATTATCTCATGGCCACGCATTAACTATCTCATGGCCACGTGTTATTATTTCTTGGCCACGCATTATTTTTTTTTCATCCAATGTCACCATAGTGAGTCAAAAATTATGACATAAAAAATAAAAATTATGGGCTGAAAAGTGAAAATGAACTAAATTATAAATTTTACTCACAACCCAAAACTACTGACACAGTAGGTCCAAATGTAGATGTTCTTGTGAATGTGTGAGCATGTGTTGTGTTCTTTGTGTTTACCTCCAGAGTCAGCTGAGGTTTACCGTCTTTCAGGGTGCAGGACATGTGCATGTTGTTGGTGATGGACAGGAGAACAGTGTCAGTATCAGCAGCACAGCCAGGGGGAGTGACGTACCTCACCATGTTAAAATTCACTGAGGTGACAAAACACATAGAGAACATGTGCTTTTAGAAGAAGGGAACTCCTCCAGTGAAGTACCTAGAGCACTTAGTGGCTGTGGTACCTTTATGCTGGTAGTTTCCTCCTTTGAGTGTGATGGCCTGCAGTTTCAGGTCTCCTGACTGCTGGACGACGTCTTTCTGGACGCTGTCGCACAGCGTGCACTGCTTCACATTGTTGACACGCTGGAAAATCACTTTTCTCTCTCCTGTGGTCGAGATAATGACTCTCTGCACGACAGTTTCTGTGTAGACGAGGAGGGAGCTGTTAGCCTGGGTGGACCACTGAGCAGGCAATGAGTCTGTCAGCCCCGATACAGAGCCTCTGTTTGACGTGATGGGCAGCATGTCATGGTAGCAAGTCAACAACCACAAAGACAGCAACAATAGGAATGAAGAAGTCCAGAAAGTGAAAGCAACCAATGAAAAGAAGATGCAGCATTACCACAGGAAGTGGTGAAGATTGACCACACAGAGAGAGCCGATGCACAAAGATGAACTCACAGGCAGCACAACAACAGAGACATGAAGCAAAACCAAGGACAAATAACGGATGGACAGACAGAGATGCAAACCATTGGAAGCGAGATGCAAAATGAACAGAGGTAAAACACCTCCAAGACACAACAGCTGCAAAGAGACTCAGAGTGACTGTAAAGAACATAAAAGCAAAAACCCTCCCCAAAAAACAGAGACCATGAACAGAAATGTTGCCCACCTTCCACCAGGCTGTCCATGATCACGCTGCAGAGCTCGTCTTCACTGAGCTCGCGGCCGCAGCTCGATGGGAACTTCCTCATTCTGTTGACGGCCAGCACCAGGTTGGCTACACCCTGCAGGGTCTTCTTGTTGTGAGAAACCTGCAGGTCCAGTCCCTCTTCCAGTCTGATGATCTCATTCTGAAGCTCCTGCACAGTACAAACACAAACCACATCATGATAATAATAATAATAATAATAATGCAGCCCAGGACAAATCTCAGCATGAGTCTAACAATGTAGTGGCTCATTACAACAGTGGAAGAATTACCTTCATGTTGACGCAGCAGGGTTCAGCTGTTTCCTCAGCTACCTCAGTGGAGCTGAAATACAAAATAAAGGATGAGTATGGAACGCACCAAAATGACCACCAACTAATAAATGAACCAATTCTAAGCTGAAAATTGTTTTATCCAATTAAATTATTCTGCATGTCTCACTGAAAAATTAGTGTAAAACAGTTCTGAACAAAACCAAAAATTCTTTGCTCCTCAGTGCAGCTGTGAAGCCATGACTGCTTCAGCTGTGATCAACAGTCAGGTGACAAAAACTCTATTTTAGCTCACCTACAGGCAGTGATTCCACAGAGCAGAGAGGAGACACTTAGAAACACAAATTTAAAATGAACGTAGTTAATATCTATAGAATTGGTAACACCAAATGTTTCACAGTGATTCAGTTTTTTCTTTTCCTTTTTAAATTTTTTTTCATAAAATAAATAATCAAAAAGTTCAAGTTGTGGGACACCGTGTAGCTCCCTGAGTCAAGGCGTTACCACATGGGTGCAGGTCGCCAGCAGTGGTCGTGAGTTCGAGTCCAGCTCTCGACCCTTTGTTGCATGTCTCTCTCTCTCTCCTCTGTACTCCCTTTCACCCTGCCTCTCTCCTGCTATCACTAAAATGGAAAAAAAACTCCCCCAAACTCTTTTTCATTCTATTTTTTTATAGCAATGTCACTGCATCGTACAGCACAGACAGCGTTGTTGAGTTCTCTCTCCGTCTAGTCGTGGTTGTGCTGTTTCCATAGAGGTGCAGGACTTGAACCCCCAGTGAGGAGAAATGTAACAGGAGGAGAAACAAAAGCCCAGAATGTACCTGGAGTCCAGAAGGAGGCCTTCTTGCTAACATGTTATTCAGTATGACTGTAGCGGACAGTGAATGAATAAATTAACTCCAATCTAATCTATGTCAAAAGTAAATTCCTTTACACAACAAACAAACAAAAATAATAGTAACTTGATTGGAGATTAAGGTCAAATGAAACTCTATATTACATACAAAAGCACATTAATTTAGTGATACCTAACAGCAGCTGGCAGCCATTGAAGTTTTCATTGTGTTTTTTGCATCACCTTTTGTCCACAAACAGATCACAGTGTGCTCTAAATGAGAAGTGAAACATGTTTCTAGACAAACTGAAGCTGTTCCCTTTTCAGAGACAATAAGTTGACCACTGCTAATTTAGCACTGCTTGGAGATGTTAAAAAAGGAAGAGTTTGTCGTAGCGTGCCAGCATTACTTCCAGCTTCACTCAAAACGCTACACCAGAACAAAGAATTGAACTCACCAGGGCAGAGCTTGAGACAGGTCAAAGTCACACATTGCTGTTGAAGTGTTGAGCTCAGTTACTTTGATTCTTTTCTATCACACTGGTTTCTCTGAGGTTTCCTGTTGATGGACTCGTCTCTCGTGTAGTGCTGCAGGTCCACCAAGTGTCTCGGTCTGTTTGTGAGCAGCAGCCTCAGCTTCCTTTTTGAAATCGGAGGTGTGCTCTCGTCGTGACGTCAGAAACCACAGCACATGGAAAATATGACATCAGTCTTTTCCGGAGCTGTTTTTTTTAATTTTTTTATTGAACCAGGTGAGTCCCCCTGAGATTGCAAGATCTCTTTTTCAAGGGAGCCCTTAAAAAAAGAGAGTTGGGATAATAAATAGAGAAAAGGCCTCTGGGAAGACTCAAACATCAATAACCAGATCATTAAATGTGTTTACTGTGGTTCATTCAAAATGTGACAGCTTTTGTTGGTTTTCTGAACTGAGTCTGATTGAAGCACCTCTCAGTAACCGGATGCTTTCTAAGTTGAACAGCATTTCCTCTTATGAACAATCAAAAACAAAGACTTTATTGGAAATACAGGCGCCAAGATAGAAGCTCACTGCAACAAAAAGGGAATCCACCTGTGGTCGCTGAAACTAAACTGAGCACGTCTGTGATTTCTAATCAGCCTAACTGAATGAACATGGTTGTGAAGTGACCTGTGAACACCAGAGCTTTGTCAACACCCTTGCTAGCTCTTTAGCACAAAACTGATGAAAAGATGAAGTTTGCTAAACAGGAATAAAGAGAAGCCTGATGACTACTGGGAGCACGTTCTTCAGTCAGATGAGACTAAATACATTCAACTCAGGTGGTGTTCAGCCTGTTTAGTAGAAGCTGGCCAGGACCAGCCCATGAACACATAGTCCTGACGGTAAAACACAGAGGTGGGAGTGTGATGACATGAGGCCACATGAGTAAAGAGCGTTTTAGGGAGATGATGTTTATAGATGACATCATGAATGTCAGTGGATTTATCAGCCAACATGCTCGGCAGAGTTCCTACAGGAGAAAAAAGGGAAAACAATAACCTAACTTGAATCCAACAGAACAGCTCTGGAGTATTTTAAAGAGAAAGGCGGATCAACACAGCAGCCTCTGAAGAATCACCAAACATCCTCCATGCTCAGGAGCAACAGCTTACAAAACCACAGACTGACCAGTCTGACAAGTTAACTGGTTCAACTGAAACATTACATACAGTTAAAAACACAGTACAACATCAGTGCAACAGAGGTGAGTCCGCCCTTCATTAATGATGTCCCATGCTGTTAAGTGTTACTATTTTATGTACTATTTTTTGATCCTCCTGGGCCTACATATTAGACTTAGACTCAGACTTAGACTTAGACAGACTTTATTCATCCACAAGGGAAATTTTGTTGTCACAGTAGCTCAGGACAGTGATAAGAGGAAAAGGACAGCACAAGTAAGATATAAAATAAAGTTATTAAGTAATCAGTATAAAGGTAAAAATAATAATAATGATAAAAATAATAATTATAATAATAGTAATAATAATAATAATAATAATAGTATAATATAATAATAATAATAATAATAAAATAGAATAGGTACTATCTACTACACATTACGAAAAAGTAAAATAAAATAAAAATAAGCAATCTGAAGTAATATTTAGCAATATGGAAATTTAGAAATTTACAATATATACAACATGTAACAAGTGACTATAATACAGTGCCAGTTTACACAGTGGCTTTGACATTTTGATATTTTTCAAGGTTGACCAGGTTCTGATGCTGGTGGTGTGAGTCGTCTGCACCTCCTAACCACTGCTGCAGCTCTGTGTTGGCTCATGTTCAGCAGTTGGTGATGCTCTTGCAGATCGTTTTCCTGTTTGTTAGCCTCAACTATTTGACCCCAAAATGACAAGTTTTAAAGACATGTCACCTTTAAAAAAAAATCAAACTTGTACCATAAAAACAGAATCATGTGTTTTTAGACTTTAAAACAGTCTTTGAACTACACATGTGAAATGAGTAAAAATGAGCTAAATCTAAGCCTGAAGTGATCTAAATCACTTTATTCTACATGTCTCATGTCCTACATTTGATTGCTCTAACCAGATTCGTCAAATACAGTGTTTCGTACCCCTCTGCACCACCGAGAAGATGTCACTTGACTGTAACCGACAATCACATGACAAAACCTCAGAGCTTTCAGATGAACTGCAGGCTGTGTTTACACAGAGCAGAGAGGACACGTGCATGGAAACCAGCTCAAAATGCAAGTAGTAAAATATGTATCGTGTGTCAAGCCACTATACACACAATACCACACAGTATTGGTAACGCCTGTGGGAAAATGTTGTACATGTTGATTCTACAATCAAAAAAATAAAATCTGTTTCCTATTATTTTACATTCTGTGTCATACTGCACAGAAGACATTTCTGACTTCTCTCTCCATAGAGGTGCAGGACTTTATATTCCAGTAAAAAATGAATCCAGAGTAAAGAAAAATGTAAAAGGAGAAAAAAATGCTCAGAAATTTCTTGGATTTTAGAGGCCAGACAGGAAGTTACTAGTATTTGTGATAACTGTAACAGTGGCTGAGGTTTGAACCCAAGTGCAGACACAGAACAGGCAGAGACAGGCAGAGTTTTCAAAGGGGATTTATTTAATTAGAACCAAGCAAGAACCAACATAACATGGGGGACAACTACAAAACCGAGAACTACTCAAATAATAACACGAAGGTTCCAATAACTAACTCAAACACAAAACTAGACTAGCAAGACAGGGAAATAGAAACCAGACTAAATCTGAAACCTATGCAGCATAAAGAACTAAACTCAGGAGCACAGCTGAACCAAACCTCATTAAACAAACTAGTGAATCTACAAATACAAATACTAACAAACTCTGCACTAACAACAGAGGGGGGAAATCCAAAAAAACCCATTGATGATTGACTAAACTAACGAACCAGGAACATAGGAAATAGACTAAAACCAATACAGAAAGATTAAACTAAGCGAAAGGAGAACTGAATGGGGAAACCAGATTTAATACAGAAAAAGGACAAAACTACAAAAACCAAAGACTAACTAACTAACAGAATAGGAAAAACAAACTAAAGCTAAACAAACAAAATGGGGTTACTCGAATGGATGGGGAGTCTCAGGGAAGGCAGGTATTAGGCAGACTATACTGTGTCGCCGAAGCAGGATGGACAGGCAGAATACTGAGCAGGGACTGGCAGGGAAACAGGATTGAAATGCCCATGATCAGGCAGCGAGTGGGAAAATGGACTAGGTCTTTATGGGGAGCTGATGATTGGAGGCAGGTGAGCTGTTGCCCACAGCTACCTTCAAATCCTGCAATCATGTCGACTGCAGGCTGAGCTGAACTGATGAGTGGGGAGGCTAGGAGCTGAGGCAGAGATCCTGACAAACTGGTTGCACTGAAGTTAGACTTTGGGGCCTATATTGTCCTGTATTGTTAGTGTACTCTATCCTGTCTCATCTGTTTGTGTCCATTATACTCAAAATGAGCTGCGCAAGACTTTAACGATAGGCTCCAGCCCCCCCCCCCCCTGCAAGCCTACAGAGGATTAAGATAAAGGTTGGATGGATAGATGGAGATAAACAACGGATGTGCAGTTCCATGCTAAGAAATAACACCACCGAGTCCTTGTTGTTCTTGCAGCTCTGACTCTGGCTGGATGTTGGTCCTTACTGTCTTTATGGTGTGCCTGGAGTGGTGTGATGAAACATTTTTCGTTGTTTGAGAATCATAAGCTGTGTGTAAAACATGGACATAACCTCCAGATCTGACTAGTGAAGCCAGTGTAGAGGTGTCTTAACCCTTCAAGACGTTTCTGGGCTTTTTTGTTGTTGTTGTTGTTGCTTCTGTCACATTTTCCTTACTGTGGTATTTATATTCTTGTAGCCTCTACAAATCTCCAATCTCCAATCCAAGATGGCAGCCAAGTCAGTTCTGTGTTTAGTATCTCAGTACCTGAGATCTGAGTTGTTTGTGTTTTTTGTGTAAGATCTTGCTCATTTGATTGCTATTCTGCAAGATCAACAATTTCTTTGCAACGTGGGATCTCAAGTGGATATATTTTATTCAGATGTCACTGGATTGTCTTGATAGACCTTGGCCTACCTACAGTCTACCTGTGGGAGCAGTAGCAGACAGCTAGCTCAATTAGCTTCCATCTACTAGCCCTGCCAGCTAATCTCCACCTATTAGCTTTACTTGGTAGCCTTCTAACATAGGCCTTGCCTGCTAGCCTTCAACCACTGGTTCTACCTGCTGGCCCTCAACCATCGGCCCACCTGCTGGCCCTCAACCATCGGCCTTGCCTGGCAGCCTCTAACCATCAGCCCTGACTGCTCTTCTTCTTCAGCTATTAGCACTGGCTGCTAACTTCAAGTTACTGAACCTGACTGTTAGCTTCAACTATCAGCCCTGCCTGCTAACATCATCAAAAGTGGTAAAATAATATCTTCTTTCGCAATGTCACAAATAATTATATTGTGTTTTATACTTTTGTGTGGTTTGGTAGGCATCCCGGGTGGGTCTGGTAACCACCCTGTAGGAGCTATGCTACTTCAAGATGCACAGTTTAATATCTATGAAAATTTAACATATCATCATAGTGGCAGTTACAAAATTACCTCAATCTCATATCAACTGAGGAACTGTGTGACTCTGGACAAAACAAAATGGCTGCATACAATCGAAGTATCCATTCATTCTTATTGTTTCCTTATTTTGAGCGATAATTTCACTATTACTGCAACCTCCCCTTTGGTCAGCATACATTTTTCCAGACTGAAAGTTGACTCAAAAGATGGTAACATAAAACACACATTTTTGGTTGTATTGTTGTTATTGCTCTAAGGAAATGTTGAGACCAATCCAGGCCCGGACACACCTGCACAATGTTTTACACCTGCAGACTTTAAAGCTAGATCTGGTCTGGGGATTATTCATATCAATGTTCGAAGCTTAGTCTCTAAATTAGACATGATAAAGATCTGGATAGATTCAACAAATGCTGATATTGTAGTCTTATCTGAAACTTGGCTTAAACAATCTGTGCATGATAAAGATATTTACATTAAAGGCTATAATGTCTTTCGTACTGATCGACAAGGAAAAGGTGGTGGAGTGGCCATATATATTAAACAAAATTTTGATGTTAAATTAGTGCTCTCTGAATCAGTAAAGAAAGAACTTGAACTGTTAGCACTTGAAATCGAATTGTCTAGAAATCACCATATTATGTTAGTGGGGTGTTATCGGCCTCCATCTGCCCCCAGTAACTCACTATCTACTCTTATGAAACTTCTGTCACAACTGAAATACAATGAAATAGTGCTGGCTGGTGATTTGAACTGGGACTGACTCACATCAGTGTCTGACCCGCTGAAAGCGCAGTGTGAACCTTTAAACTTTACACAGTTAATTAACTCGCCTACAAGACCTAATCCCAAATGCCCCCAAAAAGCTACACTCATTGACTTAATTTTAACAAATATGCCTTTTAAATATATAGCATCAGGTGTTTTCCCCAATGATGTGAGTGATCACTGTGTAATTGCAGTAGTACGAGATACAAAGATTCCTAAAAGAAAGCCTCGTTTTGTTGAAAGACGCAATATGAAATTATTTGAGATGCAAGCTTTTCTGCATAACTTGTATCTTTTTAACTGGGATAGAATTGCTCTTATTGATGAAGTTGAATTGGCCTGGAAATATTTCCACAAAAGCTTTTTGAGTATAGTGAATAAACATGCCCCTTTCCGCAAATTTAGAGTTAAAGGATGTGACAATCCTTGGTTTACAACAGACCTGTCATATTTAATGCATGAGCGTAATGCTGCTTGGGCCAGAGCACGCAAGACAGGATTAGAAGTGGACTGGCTGAATTTTAGACAATTAAGAAATAAATTCACTACTCTCCTTAGGAAAACAAAATCTGACTTTTATTTATCCACAACAACAGAAAGCCTCAAAAACCCTAAGAAATTCTGGAAGACTATCAAATCTTTGTCTGCTCACTGTAACTCAGTCAGCCTTCCACCTAGTATACTTGTTGATGATCTCAGAGTAAGTGACAGAAGAGAAATGTTGAATTATTTTAATAGACACTTTATTTCCTCTGGTTTTCTTTATAATGCTGACAGTACTACTGAAGTATCGCTTACACCTAAAATCACCAATGACAATACTCAGATTTTTAATTTTACTCCCTTCACCACTACAGAGGTTATGAGGGCTCTAAAAGAACTAAATCCTGGAAAGTCAGCTGGGTCAGATAACTTGGAACCACTTTTCCTAAAGTTGGCAGCTGAAATTATAGCTGGACCACTGTGTCATATTTTTAACCTTAACAAATAGAGTTGGTATCTACTTTTAAATATCTGGGATTTTTTTTTTTTGATGACCATCTGTCTTTTAAGGAGCACATTCAGTATGTGGTTAAAAAAAACTGAAAGTTTTATTAGGATTTTATTACAGAAACAAGTCTTGCTTTTCCTTTTGTGTGAAACAGAAATTGGTAGAAGCAACATTTTTGCCCGTTATTGACTATGGAGATGTGTTGTATATGAAGGCCTCTGCTAAGTGTCTTAGCATGCTGGATAGTGTTTATCATGGGGCGCTGAGATTCATTATCAGATGTGGTCCACTCACTCACCATTGTGAACTCTATTCGAAAGTTAACTGGACATCTTTAAGTGCCTGCCGTCTCAGACATTGGTATGTATTTATTTACAGAACCATTCTGGGTATTGTTCCTTCCTATCTGTCTTGTCTTTTAACAAGGAAAAATGGAAGTCACAATCTCCGTTCTATGGATACTCTACAGTTTGTAATCCCTAAAGTAAAATCTGAACTGGGAAAGAAAGCATTTAGGTTTTCTGCACCTGATGCTTGGAATACATTACAAACTCAACTTAAACTTAAAGTCCTTGTTCCACTGAGTGAGTTTAAAGTGTTGATGAAATCCTTACAGTCTACCTGGTCTGTGTGCAAGTGTTATGTGTGAGCAAGTTTTAATGTTGCTAATTTTTATGTATTTGTTTACTGTTTTTAATGTGACCATGCTGCTGCCCTCTTGGCCAGGTCTCCCTTGTAAAGGAGATCTCTGATCTCAATGGGACTAACCTGGTTAAATAAAGGCTAAATAAATAAAAAAAACTTTTTACTCTACTCTGCCAGTAACCCTGGGAAGATGTTTCACCATGCTGAATGTATCTTCCAAGAACTTGCTGACAGCCTGCTCGTCTGGAAGCTGTTTTTGAGCACTGCTGCATTGGTTTTCTTTTTTTGTCATCTCTTCTCTGCTCTGTGGAAACCAGTGTTGCCAACTCCTCAGTAAAGAAAGTAGCTATTGGCTGGCCTAAAAGTCGCTAGAAGTCGCTAAATGACGTCATCGCCTAGTTTGCATATTTGGGTATTTGCATGCAATTGTAAGACAAGCTGGAGGAGAGAGAAATAACATCGTGAAAGAGACAAAAAGTAATTTAAAAAACGCCCTAAATATGTTTAGAGCTACAAATGAGCTTTCTCTTGTTGATTCTTGTTTTTTTCTTTATTTTGGCACTGAAACAGGCCATCACTTCTCAAAATAATTTGAATACTAATGCTTTGTCTACACCACGTGTAAAACTCAAGGCCCACGGACCGAGTGTGGCCGCAGGAAATGTGTTTTTCTTAATCTGGTAATTTAATGACATTTATGTTATTATAGCAGGGCTCCAGACTGCAAACAACATGGCTGCATGCACGACCTTTTTACGAGTGTGTAAGTTGAAATTTAACATGCCAGTGAATGAAAATCATCAGCTGATCTGGTTCCTTCCGTCACCACAGATCGCTGCTGCAAACATTTCTGTGGTTGGAAATAGTTCTGTTTCTTCCACACTGACTCGGTCTCTACATGCCTGATGTGAGAAACTGTCAATTTCACTATTACCGCGATCCACTGATGAAACGATCTACAGCCGATTATGATAAATAACAGTGAGGAGAGAGGAGGAGACACACCTGGTGATGACGTGTTCAGGTGCAGCAGAGAGATCTCCACTGAGTCAGTTAAGAACAAACGTTAGCCCAAACATTCACTACGCTGCAGTACCGCAGCCAGCATGTGAGGCGTTTAGGGACCATCGGTAAAATGTGGCATTTACTGATAGGGACATGTCCAGCTTCTCCTTTAATCTGACTGCTGGGACTGCTGCGGGAAGTTACCGTCAGACTGACCGCTGTGAATGCTTTTGGACGGAGGAGGGGCTCACAGCGGTACCCGATGCTCGTTGAGGATCGTGACTGCAGCACGATACGTTCTTTCACGTCAGAGTCGCCAAACACTAAAAAAGTCTCCAACAACACCAGAAAAAGTCGCTAGATTTGTCGCTAGTCGCTTTTGACAAAAAAAAAGTCACCAAGAGGACCTGGAAAGTCGCCAGATTTAGCGACAAAGTCGCCAAGTTGGCAACAGTGGTGGAAACACTGCCTGCAGTTCACCTGAAAATGCAATGTAACATTTAGCATACCATGTCTTCATTGGAGAGGTTCTCATTTCAATGGCCTTGTATCTGCTGAAATTACTACTAACTGATTACATACCGCCTATAAATTCCACACTGTCTGTTTTGCATTTATTGACATGTTGCTGAATTATTCCACAACATGGAAAAATTCAACTTGACATGTTCTGACGTGTTCCTGTGTAATGTAGGCGTGTTTAAGGTCTTTGTTTTGTTTTTTTTCTCTGCATTTCTCTGAATGACTTCAAGGGACAGTTTCTACAAATTCAAAGATGTGCATGCATTTACATGTGGTTTTGTTGTACGTGTGTGCACCTGCTGGTAAAATGAGTTCATCTGACCGAGAAAAACTTTCCCCACCTCCTTAAAAAGGAAACCTCGCTTTCATGTTGCAGCGCTGTGTTTGAAATTTGTGAGGTCAGTGTTGTGTAGTTCTCTGGTAAATGGAAACAAACTGCTGTAATGCTTGATGAGAAAGTGAAATCATCCAGTTTATTCATTCTAATGACAATTCTTTCACTCGCACTAGAGTCAGTTATGGAGTTCCACAGGGTTCTGTATTAGGACCAATATTATTTACTTTGTACATGATTCCCCTAGGAAACATTATTAGGAAGCACTGCATAAATTTCCATTGCTATGCAGATGGCATATATTTATCTGTGAAGCCAAATGAAACCAATCAGTTGGTCTAACTTCAGGCATGTCTGAAGGACACAAAGGCCTGGATGACCTGTAACTGTCTTCAATGAAAATCAGACAAAACTGAGGTCATTGTATTTGGCCCTAAACACCTCAGAAACACACTGTCTAACCAGAAAATTCCTCTAGATGACTTAGCCTCCAGTTCTTCTGTAAAAAAAAACTTGGAGTTATTTTTGATCAGGATATGCCATTCAACTTATATATTAAACAAGTCCGTAGGACGGCATTCTTTATCTATGTAACACTGTAAAAATCCGGAACATCTTGTCCCAGAGTGATACTGAGAAACTAGTCCATGCATTTGTAACCTCCAGGCTGGACTATTGTAATTCTTTATTGTCAGGATGTCCCAGTAACTCTCTTAAAAACCTCCAGTTGATCCAAAATGCTGCAGCCAGAGTTCTGACAGGAACCAGTAACAGAGATCAGATTTCTCCTGTATCAGCTTCTCTTCATTGGCTCCCTGTAAAATCCAGGATAGAATTTAAAATCCTGCTTCTAACATATAAAACTGTTAATAACCAGCTCCATCTTATCTTAAAGACCTTATTGTATCTTATTATCCTAACAGAGCCCTTCACTCTCAGACTGCAGGTTTACTTGTGGTTCCCAGAGTTTCCAGAAGTAGAATGGGAGGCAGAGCCTTCAGTTATCAGCTCCTCTGTTGAGGAATCAGCTCCCAGTTTGGGTTCTGGAGGCTGACACCCTCTCTACTTTTAAGATTAAGCTTAAAACCTTCCTCTTTGATAAAACTTATAGTTAGGGCTGCTCAGGATCACCTGAACTGTCCCTTAGTTATGCTGTTATAGGTTTAGATCCCTGGGGGATTCCCATGATGCACTGGGGTCCTCTCCCCTCCTCTCTCTATACTGTTATATATCACCATTACATATCACTAACTCTGTGTTTCCCCTGAGGTCATGTGTCTTGTGCTTGTTCTCTCTGCTGATGTCTCTGAATCTGGAGCTCCACGTCTCTGATCTGCAGCCTCTGGCCTCACCACCTGCTATCCTGTCATCTTTACCCCAACCCCTCCTGCTATCCCTCCCTCCTCATCCCCACTCCCACTTCAACCGGTCGAGGCAGATGGCTGCCTTCCCTGAGCCTGGTTCCCTCTGAGGTTTTTTTCTACCCCAATCAAAGGGTAATAAATGGATTTTTAAAAGGCAATAAATCTATTTTGGAGAGTAAACACAATGCTGAACAACTGACAGTGCAGTTTACAGTTCAGTTTCTCTGTTCCAGTAACCTTTACCACTCACTTCATCTTTCAAGATCTGGTGAGGTGACATCATGACCATATGCAAAAGTCAAAGCTGCAATGGGCATTTCACTTTTTAAGCCGAACTGACAGTGAGCAGAGCTTTGAGCGAGTAATGGCGAATCAAACTGCAGTGTGAGGACTGTGTGGTGTGTCATGGTTAAGGTAGCCAGGAGAACAAGTGGGTCTTGAAACTTAGATAACAAACAGACCTGTTCTTTTTCATTGTTAATCTGAAAATCTGATTCACTTTTAAAGCTCAGCACTAAACCATAATATCTGACCTCCATATATTCTTTCAAAATGGAAGCATCACAGCAGTGGACAATATTACTTGTACGTGTGTCCTGTACACTGTAAATATGGATAGAGATGTAAAACACACTAGACTGTGGACACTGACACCTGCGTTCCAGTAGCTTCTAACTCATTCCAGTTTGCTTTTTGGTGATTCTTGGTTGAATCTTGGGTGATTTCTGGATCTGCAGCTGCTTTGAAATTGCTCCAAGTGACTTTCTTGACTTGTTCAAGTCAATGATTTCCTTTTTCAGATCTGTGCTCCTCAAACTTTCCCACTGTAGTGTTGGTGACCGAGTCTGATGAGTGGATCAGATGGGTCCTGTTTAAATTAGCTCACAAGAAGTTCAGAGGCCATGCCACTAGGAAAATTACCACAACTTTCTAAAATCAGCAAAACGGATAATTCAAGTTTCTGTATGTATATTTTTGGCACAGCAGATTTTATTATATTTCCAAAGACCTATAATAAAATGTTCTAATAATTTATGAAAAAAAAAATGCAGGATTGTTTGTTGTGATTGCTTTTGTTTGTTTCTGTCATAGAAAATTCTGAATTGTAGGACTGTGACGTTACACAAGGTCTTTACAAGTGTACGTAAAGTTTTGTTCTCAACTGTATGTAATATTTCACAATTCACATTGTATCCATGAAAAACTCTGTGAACCGTAAAAGAGAGAGCTTAATTTTTACATGGGGAGTGGTGGCTTAGTGGTTTGTGAAGCGCCAGTTCGAGTCTCCTGACTGGCAAGAGGCTGAGGTTGGAAAGTGAGAGCGACTGCTTGACCCAGTCACCACCACTGTGGGCTCTTGAGCAAGGCCCTTAACCCCTGACTGCTCCCCGAGTGCTGCTCTGCGGCAGCCCACTGCTCCTAGTATGTATAGTTAAGGTTAACTACGAATAGGATAGGTCAAATGCAGAGAAGGAATTTCCCCAAGGGGGTCAATAAAGGTTAGATTATTAATAATTTGTGATATTTCAGTAATTAATAATTATTACTGAGTATTTTTTGAAGTGACTGTATTTTTTTAAATGGAAAAATGAGAGAAAGTCTGAAAAATGAATCCAGATTTGACCTTTTGGAGCTACCTCTATGCTGGAGACTGTATTTATTTATGTTTTTTTTAATGGTATTTTAGGAACAGCTGCAGTATACAAATATAAACTGAAAACAGCCATCTAGTGCACGTGTCATAGTGTTCATATGCTAATTTGCAACACCTAACCACAAAAGAGCCTTTAAACTAACTAATGGTTCCAATGAACAGGAGTAGTTTTACATGTGAGAGTGTGCTTGTTTGTCTCTATGTGTAGCCCTGTGATCGGGCGTGTCTCCTGCCTTTGCCCTGAGTCGACTGGGATAGACTCCAGTCTAGACCCTACAGAGGATTAAGCGGTGTTTAGATAATGGATGGATGGATGGGTTTTACATGTGAGGGGTCTTCCCTCAACCTGTCTAACATGGTGGCTCCTGTGGAAACTTTAGCTTATATTACAAAAACCACAATGTGTTTCTGAAAGCAGTGAGGTGAGAAATTAGCCATCCAGCTGCTGAATCTGTCTTCATTTTGCACTGACAACAGTAAGTCTTCAAGTTTTTCTGGAGTTTCCACAGGCGCTGAGTGGCAGCTGGGCGGCCCCGATTACATGGTGTAGACTAGACCTCAACATGATGCAAATGAGGAGCAACACAGAGCTCCACATCTTGAAAGGCATCACGATGCTGTCAGAATGTGTTGCTTGCATAGACAATGAACGGGAAGCACTGCAGTGACAGATCCAGAGGCCATAAGAGGATATAAAGTAGTTAAAAGTCACTGAACCTGGTGGAGCTTTAACTGTAAAATGTTGTGTAACCAGTCATAGCACTTCTATTCAATTCAATTCAATTTTTTTTATATAGCGCATATTTACAACACAAGTCGTCACATAGTGCTAAACATTGTAAGAAAAAACAGGAAACAGAAAAACCAACAATCCAAAGTTGCTTTTGGATTCCCGATGAGCAGCAGTCAGCGACGGTGGGAAGGAACCAAAAACCCCCTATGGTAGGGAAGGGGGAAAAAAACCTCTGACAGAACCAGGCTCAGGGAGGGAGGACATCTGCCTCAACCGGTTGGGTTGGGAGTGGGGAAGAGGAGGGAGGGAGGGATAGCAGGAGAGGTTGGGGTGGGGATGGGAGGTGGTGAGGCCAGCGGCTGCACCACCTCCAAAAGTATCTACTTTTGATACTTCAGTTAAGTTGATCATACTTTCAGTCTTTTCACCAGTTTGATGTCAGGACTTTAACCTGTACTAGAGTATTTTTACTATGCGGTATTGATGCTTTTACAGCTGCTGCAGTGGCGAGGTCTAAGGCTAGTCTTCAGGACAAGCTCAATCCTCTACAGCCACATGGTCTAGACACACTAGAAGCATACAAAGAATTATCTTTTTCATCCATAATAACATTCTATTCACACTCATACAGTATATTGGCAGAATCTTTTCCACATATAAATGTTGCTGACATTTACAGAGTTGTGTGTGCAGACTTACATGTAGTACTGCTACAATGAAACCTGCGTAACAGTCTCCACCTCCCTTGATAAAGAGCACAGTCTGAGGCTGGTTAGGTGACTGGTTATAGTGAAATCAGTTTTAAAGAACTGGAATATGATGTAATGTTTTTGTAAAACCAGCGCCTTGACCTGAAAACCAGTGCCTTGATCTTTGCATGTCAAAAACCACAAATGCTGTGGGGCTTTCCATGAATGGAAACCCCCAGAAAAAATGAAAGTAGCAGTGCAGACACAGTGCAGATAGTGGACAGACACAGTGTTTACGCTGCTGCAGCTTCTACTGTGGTGTTAACATGGTTGTTAGTGTTACTCTGACTGTGTGATGTAATACCTCAATGATTCTTTTCAGCAGCAGCTCTTAAACTTACAGTAGAAGACTGATTGTTAAAAGACAGTTTTCTATTTACACGTGCAGCTCACACATTCTCTGACAACTAATATGCACATTCCTACAAACTGGAAACATTCTGACTACTTTTATCAACTCCTATTTGCTACACTTGCTGTTTATTGTAACATTTGCTGCTTATCGTCTTGCAACACCTTCTGTCCACTGACTTGTAACATTTTCTACATGTCAGCATCTTACTTTCCTGCACCAAAACACCACATTAAGCTCCTCCTATGTGAAATGGATCATTCCTATATGGAATAACCCATTACCATTCACTTTAAATCATGTTGAAGTCCTCTTAATTAGGTCTGAAATCACGTCTACTCTTCAACCAATCGACCACAGAGAAAAAGCTGCATGTCATCTGTAGTTAAACGAGTGCACTCTGCCTGATAGTTTAGTTCCTGCAGACATTTGGATGTTGCTTCCACACAAACTGAACAGAAATGGAAAATACTTTCATTCCTCAAGTCGGGGTCTGTTTTGGTTAAAGCTGTTTATTTAAATAAAGCAAATTATGAACAGATGAAGAAAACTGCACCTAAAAATTGCAGGATTTTAGACAAAGTGTCAAAATAACTATCAGATAAAGGCAGAGGGGAAGGCAGCTGTTGGAGGAAGTTCCAGTCGATCTGGAGGCGATGGCTGAGTCATCAGCTGATTCAGGGTGAGCAATAGTCTCCTGGAAACAATCTTCCTCTGTGTTTGTACCTTTAGCACCTCCACAGCTCACTTGACACATTATTCTGACTTCCACACTCCAGCATTGTTTAGTTTTAGTTATTTTAATGTCAGTAAACCTCTTGTATGGGCTGTTGATTTTCATCAAGGTAAAGTAGCTGAAACTCATTTTAACTGCTGCAACCACGTCAGACGGAAGACGTGAATTTGATAATCAGTTATAAGATCATTTGTAAACACATTCAGATGAGAGAGCTCTAATATGTATTAGTTCACATTTAACTGTTCTGTTAAAAAGTGTATATATCTGATTGACAGAGTATAGGTGGTCAGGATTTGGGAGGCGGACGGCTATGTGGAAGCTGCAGAGTACCAAAGACTGCAGCTCTGCCTCTCTGGACTATCATGGTTTCTGATAAACTCGCCCATATGATCTTAATCGTTTGCACCAACAGACCAAGACAAATTCCTTGTAATGTAATAATTACTTGGCAATAAACTTGATTCTGATTCTGATTCTGATTCTGATTCATATTCCTAAAAATGAGAGATGCACCATCCAATGTGGGATGAATACTGTCTCTTCTACTCAGGAAAGATATTCCCCACAAGGTTCTCCAGCTGTCTTTGTATCCAACATCATTTGCTGGACACTGCCTGAACTGCCAGCGGTTGAAAGCGACATGTGGCTGAAATTTCATTGCAGATTCATAGACTGTACATAAACGGATCAGCTACAACATCATGACCACTGACTGGTGAAGTGAATAACATTGATCATATTGGTACTATGTGCTGTTCTGATGGAAAACCTGGGATTTTAACATCCATGTTGATCAGACTTAGACACCCAAATAAACATTGTCCAACAACAAACACACTCCCTCATGTAGATGGAAATCCAAAATGTCACTGGAGGAAAATGCACCTCACCACATGGAAACAACATCAACCAATCAGGAACATGTTGAGGAACATGACAATGGTCCAAGATGTTTGTTTGACTTCCAGACGTCCTACATCCCATTCTGATCAAGCATCAACAGGATGCAGTGGAACCAGTTGGATTGACAGAGGCCCCACTGCACAAGCCAGAGTACCCAAAGGATCCACTGCCAACGTCCTGGTTCCAGACCCCATAGGACCCCCTGAGAGGTCCTCTTGTCCATGCCCAATGGTTCAGAGCATTTTTGAGCACATATGGGGACCAACACAATATTAGACAGGTGGTCATAATGCTATGTCTGATCGGTGTGCGCCAAGCTGATAATAACTGAGTTGGACTATTCAGAATTAAAACTTCAGATATCCATGGTGCCATTTTCACTCATCAGAATTACACCAGTCAAAACCATTCTGACCAATCAAATCAACAGAAAGAGATCTCTATGATTCAGTTTGGACTGGTCAGAATAACAGCTGCAGATATCTAAAACTTCATTGTCACTAGTCTGAAATGTTGTGCATGACTCTTCACATATGAAGGCTTCCTGTTGCATACTGGTCCAGCAAAGCTTTTAAACAGTGTTAGCAGAAGTAATGGTGGCTGCTGTGGTGGATAATGTTGTTAGAAAATGCAGTAAAACAAAAAGAACTCATCAGTGAGGCGTTTGGAGAACGTTGGTTTCACTCATCAGACTTGTGGTTGAAATATACTGAGACTTCAGTCTCAGGCTGCTCTGACATGGAGGTAAAACAGCTTGTCGTATGCGTTTTTTAGTTGTATTATCGTGGCTCTTCTCTAGATTTAAGACCATCTTGTACTTGAAATAAGATTACAAAGATTAATTGAAGCATTCTGAGATATAATGTCTTCTCACAGTTGGCTAGAAATCCTAATATTTAGTGGTGTTTGACAGCATTTGAAGGTGTTGTGTTTTAGGTGAAGCCAGCTACGCCCAAAAGGAGGTGTTTTAACTCAAAAGCAGACATTTGCTTTGGTTTTTAAAACACATTTTCCACATGCAGCTGTTTTCTGATATGAATTGGTGATTTTCCAATCAAATGCATTTACTTTATTTCTTAAATCCAGATTATTTATCTCATACAAACAACAGCTCAGCTTGAAACATGTATGAAATGAAATGAACCTTGTTTCTGGTAAAATACAACTAAAACAAGATCATTTCAAGATTGTTTGACTTAAGATATTTAAGATGCGTTGTCTTAAAACACGTCCCTCCATCTGCTGAAATGTTACTTGTAAAGTGATTTTTTCTTAAATCAAGTGGGCTGAGACATTTGGACTAAAATAAGACAAATAAACTTGGTAAGTTTTTGCAGTGGATGATGATATACAGTAAAGCAGGTACAATTTCTGCTTTTTAAAGGTGCTGTCTCTGAACTTTATGATCACACACTGGAAAGATAACCAACCCAGGCAAGTGTGCAGGCTGTACCGGAAGTTTTCTTTTCTTTTTAATTTTTTTTGGGGGAGTTTTTTCCATTTTATTGATAGGAGAGACAGGGTGAAAGGGGGTACAGAAGTGAGAGAGACACGCAGCAAAGGGTTGTGAGCCGGACTCGAACTCACGACTGCTGCTGCTGACCTGTACCCACATGGTAACGCCTTACCTTCTGGAAGTTCTCAGCGAAAAACATCTGAATAAAGTATGTGTGTGTGTGGATTGTAAAAAAAGCAAATAAAACAACATGTTCAGAACAGGATTCGAGTTTATTTCCTAAGAAATTATGTAAAGTGTTAAATGCAGTGGAGTCTCGATGCACCCAAAACTGGCAGCATTCCCGAAAAAACTAGAATAAAACAGAGTTTCTATACAAATGTAACCTGGACAGAAAGAGGAGGAGCTGATTAAACTGTCTGTAGTAACAGTGGTGTTGTACCTGAAAACTGAGACCTATAAACTACATCCTGGAGTTATATTCTATCTAAGCAGTCATATATTAATACACAGTCCTTAACATGGTCAAACCCCCCCCACACTCAAAACATTTCTCTCAATCCGTTTAAGAAGCACAAAGTCATGACGATCTTTTTACATTCAGTCATTTGATACTGTAGAAATTAACTTATTACAACATAATATAAGTAAACAGCTGAAAAATATTTACTCAGAATCACATTGTCAATTTTTTTTTAGAAAGTCCTGGAATACGGCGATATGCTCGAGAGTGATAACACTGAACGAATCAACACACAAAGAGACAGACGGTGCAAATGTAACAAAGCTGCTGCAGAGCCGACGCCTAAACAACCCTGCTGCTACTTAAAGGATCATTCTGCTTTATTTTGGCTGCTGTATTTACCGTTAAAGTGGCTCTATGGGCCATGCGACTTTACACTGTTAGGGTACATCATGTGTCAACAGAAGCTTCAAAAAGTCACTCTGCGCTCTCAGATCCAGATGTCTCTAATGCAGTCAGACGGCCAGTCAAGCTGGCTGAAAGCAAACATTTGAAATGATTCATGTGTTTTGGAAAGCTGTGGGGAGCTCACTGCTTTATGTGACTCCTTGTTTTCGTCGTTACAGAGTGTAAAGTTGCCCTGATCCATAAAAACACGTGAATGGAAAATACACCAAGCTGAAAAAAAGAAGAATTATCCTTTAAAGTTCAGGTCTGGATTGTTTCCAAGTCTACCTTAATGCAATATTCTGTCTCATCACGATGCCTGTGAAGACCATTAGAAGGATTAATCAATTAGTTGTGCACTATCTAATTAATCACCAACTACTCTGACAATCGATTAATCGGTCTGAGTAATTATCTCAGAAAAAGAGTCTAAATCCTGTGATTGCAGCATCTTAAATGCAGCTTCTCTCCCCCTCTATGACAGTAAACTGAGTATCTTTGGGTTGTGGACAAAACAAGTCATTTGTTATTTTTTGGAAAACACTGATCCACCTTTTTTTCCGAGACTTCCTTACATTTTATAGATCAAACAACTGATCGATTAATCCAGAAAATAAACGACAGATTAGTTGACAAAGCCAATAATCATTTGTTGCAGAGCTACAGACCATCTGCCTCCACTACGCTCTAAAACAGGGGTGTCCAATCGTGGTCCTCGAGGGCCACTATCCAGCATGTGTTAGATGTTTCCCTCTTTCAACACACCTGATTAAATGATCAGGACGGTTTTCAGGCTTCTGCAGATCTTGATGATGACCTTATCATTTGAACCAGGTGTGTTGGAAGAGGGAAACATCTAAAACATGCAGGATAGGGGCCCTCAAGGACCAGGGTTGGACACCCCTGCTCTAAAACCAATAAACTGGAAGAGAATAAAATCCACAGTAGTCTTGTTCTGTGCAAAATTCACTGTGAAGTTGAGCTAAAGTTAATGAGATGCTCAACAGGCAGATGCATAAAACTATGACCACATGGGAAGACGGAGTTAAATGCTGCCCTGAAGAAAGACGGGTGGTGCTGGTTGCGTAGACGTAGCTCTGTGAGGCAGCTGCTTGTTCTTCGTTTGACGGCCAAACTAGCTGCTAGGTAGGCAACATGTAAAACGTGTTCCATGGTGACATGGACAGAGAGAAAAGAAGGACTTCAGGTGGAGTGTTCAGGCAGGGGAGGAGCAGAGTTGTCTGTGGGAGAGAATAACTCCCTGTGGCTGGGCTTTGAAAGTTTGCAGACCTTCTACATGCATAAGAAGCAGCTGTACATCACACTGAAGGAGAGGACAAAGTCTGCTCAGTAAACTGGATGTTGGCACATGTTTCGACAGCGTCTTCAGTGTCACTGGGTCATTAATATGAAAAGTGAATGAAGGATAAAAGTGGAAGTGGGCTCAGACAAAGAGAAGGCTGTGGTGGGAGGAAGCTGCTCATACGCACCATAAGTCCAGCTTAGATTTGAGGAACACCAAACATTGATGAAACACACTTTAATGTACCACTAGCCATGTTTTCATAGAGAATATCTGAATACTACACTCAGTTAATGGAAACAGTAAAACTTTCACAGAAAGGTTTTTACACTGGCTTGAAGTGTTTTTGTTTACTTCTTTGTAAAGAGTTAATATGCTTCACTAGAGATGGAAACACATCCCATTAAGTGAACTTTTGACTCACGACTGATCAGCTGTTTCCCTCATCGTCTTCATCACTGGACAGCATGGAACATGGCCGATACCAGCTGACGAGAAAGTATAATTACAACTTTCCTGAAGAATTCTCTCCATTTTTCTCAAGTTTTGTTTGTTTCTTCTCCGTCCAGGTTTTTTTAGCAGTTAGCAAACTGGTCTTTCTTTCTGGCTTCTCCTTCTGTTCACTGCAGCTACGTATCACCACCTTCTGATGACACCACACAGCCTTGTCTATTCACTCCAAATCATTTCAAAATCCACTTCAAAGTCTCTCGACCGTTATATGCAACCACAGCTGGTTCCTCTAGTTTTGCATGTGGTTGTTCAGGTGAAAAGTTACCTCAATTATCAAGTAACAAAAGATAGAAGCAGGTGAATCGTGGCTTGAATGTTGCATCGTCTGTTTCAGAAAACTACAGCAAACGGGCGACACAGACACTCACTACCCAACAACAGAGAGGTGCTGTAGGAGATTGTATTCAGTGCTATATGAGCATTCAACCAGTAGCTCCTATGGCACATAAATGCAGCTTCAAACTGAGGGGGAACACTAATAACTAAGAAAGCCTACTTTGACACTCACTGCCAACTCCATTTGGCAAAGTAAGGCTGCTGAGCCTCAGATTCCTACATGTGGGACCACTGACCAACGACTCGAATCCCTTTTGCGGTGTCATGTTTTTCCAGGTCTTCACAAATCTCTCGCTAAGCCTTCCAGGACAGACGATCCAAAGCGATCGCCCCATACATAAACCATTTTCTCCTGGGAGTGCTTCATGGTTTGTCCTCACCTTCACTTGCATTTCTGCACAGAACAAGACTGTAGATTTTTCTAATCCCATTCGTTTTACAGCGTAGTTAGGCTGAGATTCATGGCCAGAGCAGAATGAATAACTCAACCTTCATTTGGCATGTGGATATTTCATTAAGATAGACCTGAAACAATCCAAACCTTTCCATTAAAACACTGGTTTTGTTCATCTTGTCCTTTGCCTATGAATATCAGGGACCACGGGGTTATTCAGAGGCCATTTCTGACATTTTCACATGTTTACACACATGCAACAATGACTGACAGACGCTTCAAATGCGTATTAGACTATATAAAATGAGTAATAGAGTGAAGACTGGATTCTTGCTGATATGTCCTAGTGAAATATCACTGTATGGTACACTCACACACACATTCATAGGCAAAACAAACAGAAGTGAACATGCAGAGGAATGTTCAAACAACTCCAATATGTGGGATAATTGACAAGGTTGAGGGTTGAGTTCTGAATCTCCTCGGACAAACACGTGAACGTTGCTCAATCTGGACACATTTTATGGTTAATCTGATTTCAAGTTGCTCACTTTGAATTACACAGATCGGATCTGTGGCGTCCTCTGCTGGACCACAGTTTCAGTGCTGTGCTGCTTGCTCAGATAACTGTGATCATACTCGTTCCATATAATTGTCAAGCACATCTGAAGCCAACTTTTAATAAAGCAATGCTTCAAAGTGTGCAGAAAAATACGTCGTGGAAACACAGCTAGTGAGTGTTAAGGCTGCTGGGGAGGGCAGGGCTGTAGTAGCCCAGATTAGCTTTCAGAAAATACTTACACTGTCAAACAGAGGGTCAAACCACTGGATAGCTTCACAAAAATGAAAATAAGCCAGTGTTTCAGCTGTAACTATCAGTAGCCGTGTTTCTGTAACGTATTCTTATTTGCATTTTCAAAGTGTTGCTTTAGAAAAAAGTTTATGGAAACCGTAAAATTTGAAAAACGTCTCTAATTTTTCCTCTAAAAGAGTTCTGACGCTCACTTGGTTTTCTTTTTCTAAAACAAGACAGTGATCTTAACGGGAGATGGAAACACCTTTTCTGAATAAGAAAAGGTGTTTCCAAAGACGAAGTGAACATGTAAGTCACATGACTGATCAACGCTGTCCTGCCTTAAACCTGGCAGACATCAGCTGACATGAAGGGAATCAATACAACTTTCCAGATTGAGAGTAATTCCTGAAGAAGAGTTTTTGTTTTGTTCCTCTATACTGAATGAAAAGGTCTCGTACTTTATCCCAGCGGCTGAACTTAAGAAAAAGGCAAACTTCATCTTTTTGGTTTCGGTACATACTGCAGCTGCAGTTTCATGCAGTATGCATTCATTTGGGACATCCTGCTTTGTCACTGTATTAAACTTTGACCACTGCAGTGTGAAATGAGCTGTCATCTGTCTGTGTGCTCAGGGCACACGGTTTAAAATTGACCCTGTGACATATGTGATGTAACTGTACAGAGGATTACGGGTCAGAACGGCCAGAAAAGCATTCTGGCTTGGAAACTGCAAAATGCAACCGAGTGCAGTAGGACATCCAGGTGTGTCTGGCATACTGCATCAGACAGACTAAGTGTTGGGACAAACTAAATTTTATTCT
The DNA here is from genome assembly GCA_024666655.1 of Dascyllus trimaculatus. Classification (NCBI taxonomy): domain Eukaryota; kingdom Metazoa; phylum Chordata; class Actinopteri; family Pomacentridae; genus Dascyllus; species Dascyllus trimaculatus. The sequence goes on along the minus strand of CM045460.1, from coordinate 3,749,803 downwards.
GGCACACTACACAGTGTGGTAGTATGGAAACTGGAAGTCTGAATTTACCCAGAATTCATGACAAACCAGTCCGACTTCAAGAACAAGATGCATGTGGGCAGCTATCTGAAGTCTAACTAGTAGAGCTGCAACGATGAATTAATCGATTAGTTGTCAGCTAATAAACTAACTGAAGATTTATTTGGTTAGAGTGGTTTAGAAAAGGTCTTACATGGGAGTCATTTCTGGTTTCTCTCCTCCTCTAAGACAAATCTCTTTGTAGATAAAACAAGACATTTGTCATCTTGGCATCATTTTATAGACTAAATATCGAATCAATTAATTGAGGAACGAATCAACAGATCACTTCACAGAGAAGTAAAAGGTTGTGGAAGCAGTCCATCAGCCACTTTAAAGTCCTCTCCCTGCTTGTTTTCTAATATACAGCATCCACACTGATCAGCCACTGGTGGATCAAAGCTAGACTTTTAGTTTTTGGCAACACACACAGCTGTGTGCATGACAGCAATGTGAGATGAAGGTATAAAAATCTGGACGTACCTCGCATCTTTCAAACTAGCTTAACACCTCACCCACAGTGCACAGAGCGAACGTGCAAATTTGCTTTGAACCAGCTTTTTAGTGTCTTAAACGGACGGATGCTTCGGCACACACAAGGCAACACACACATAAGTCACACATGTAGCTTTGGCACTCAGACAGGCAAAAGTGAGGAATGGCAAATGCAATGAGTTTAATACGGAAGGTCAAACCTGGAAGAAAGGCACCGCCAAATAAAAATAAAGCATATTCATACACAGTGGCAACAAACAGTACGTGAACCCTCTGGAATGACCTGCATTTTAAATTTGTCTTGGATTTACAGTAAAGAACGTGAAATGCTATAACAGTTTGTGTCTCATTAGCTGATGATCATTTCATTTGTCTATACTTGTGATTTTGATGAAAATCAGACTAAATCTTATGAGAAACGAAAGCAGAAAACCAGATCATTCCAACGGGTTCACACACTTTCTCTTGCCACGCTATATTTCTATTTATTTATATTATATATAAATATAGTCCAAAGAGTATAAAACAACATAAAATAATAAATCAATGGAAAGCACATGAAGGAATGGAGACGGAAATGAGAAGTGTGAGCAGAGGATCTACACAACAGACAACTACAGTCACTCTCACTCCAGTCTTGCCCAATAACTACGTTCCAGCCATAGATGATTTGTCAATAAAAACAAACTAAAATCTATACTTTGTTGCAGGTTTTTTTTTGTTGTTGTTGTTGTTTTTACAGCGGGCAGACAGAAACTGCGCTACCCATGAGCCTCCTCTTCTGTGGAGCTCTCCTGGACTCTGCTGCCACCTGTGGGACCCGACCAATGAGAGGAGAGCTGGGGTGAGTGAGGGGTGAGTCATAAACACACAAACACACACACACACACACACACACACACAGGGGGTTTAAGGTGATGGAGGGGTTTTTAAGGTAGGTGATGGAGGGGCTTTAATAAGGTGATGGAGGGGCTTTGGGGGGATGTTTTATGTACTCTGCCAGACATTTTGGAGGTTCTCTGCTCTAACGTCTAAAATAAATCAAAGTCAATAACAATTCTCCTCAGCCTGAGCTGCCATCCTCAGATTGATTGCTTTTAGTCGACTAGCCCAAAAAACATTTACTTTATGACGATATAAAAAAGACGGAAGCAGTGAAAGCTGGAACCTGACCATTTTTAGCATTTCACATCCATCACTATGACAGCAAGTGGAATTGAGGCTAAACTACCAAGCAGATTATCCATTAGCAATTCAATTAGCAAGAGAGAAAAAAAGTGCTTCAGTGGACTTCTCTTAGTTTTACCTCCATCCGACTGACTGATGGGGAGTAGCATGTATTTATTCTCACCCACAATTACATGACTTCAGGTGTGAACAGTGGTTAAACTGTTTGAGGAGGACTCTCCAGACTGCATTTTAAGTACCTGATATGTGATAAGTGGCGTCGTAGGCCCCCTTCTCCATTTACACATGAATGTTCCAGTTTAACATGGATGCTTCCTTCACGCCTCTCTCAAAGAAGTCCTCCTCCTGTCCTACAACAGGAAAGCACTAAAAACCTGTGGCTATCCCAACTGACGTCATCAACGAGATGTTGGGAAAAAAAACAGCACAACAAGCGAGAAGACAAGAAGAACAAGTGGAGCAATAGTGTCATCCCATATGCAGCTGATGTGCCTGAGAAAATCTCTCCAAACACAACATCCCGGCGCACTGTGTGTTTAAACACACAGCCAAATAAGGTGTATGTGCAGTCCAGCTCCACAGGACAAGACTCAGCAGCCCACCAGCACAGAAAGGATAAGGGGCGCTCCTCTGAGGACAGTAAGGTGGATGGTCAGAGAGAGGAGTGAAGGAAACCATCTGTGCAACTGGAACAGCACGTCTAAACAGAGAAGGTCGACTGCACCACTTGTCTGGAACTTACAATACAGTCCTGAAATCTCTCCACAGACACTCACCAGCATTCACACTAGGGAGTTATAATAAATAGCTGGAGCTCTCCGTCAGTCAGTTAGACCTGAGGAAGCCTCTAGCATTAGAAGTGAAACATCTTGAAGAACCAAAAAGAGAAGTTCAGTTACCTTCTGCTGAAAAACTACCTGTGAATCTACACAGACCTCAGCTCTTTTCGGGTAACTCCAGTTTATTTCAGTCTGCTGTATTTGCTATCAGTGTGTCCGTTGTGCCTCTGTGGTTTACGTTAACTTTGTGTACTCCACCTCCATTGTATAGATTTAGGAAAACAAGAAGTCGCACAAAAAAGCGTGAAATGGGGCAAAAAGCGCAACAAAAAAACACGATTTTCACATGAATCATTTCACACATTTGTTTTCCGTCTGTGAACAGCCACATTTACAATGGAGGAGGGGAGCTCAAAGCTAGCATGAAGCTAAAAGACACCACAGTCACATTGATGGGAAACACAGCAGGTCAAAATAAAGCGGAATAACCTTTTAAGAAGTCTCCCTGAAAACCAATGAACCTCTAATATGGATGCCAGAGGACATAACTCATCACCTTGTTGGTGTTTGTTGTTATTTAATATTGCAGCGGCACACAGGTTGCTGTCATTTCTTTGTTTTGTGCAGGGAAACAGAGAGAAGTCAGATGATTTCAGGCAACAGCAAAAACAAGACTAAAGAAACGGAAACACTTTCACACACAAACCCACATCCTGAAATAAATGTGTCTCGTGAGTCGATTTGAAAAGGTGAACAGTCCAGGAGCGAGAGACATTATTCATGTCCGAGTGTGCGCTGCATTTCATTTACCTCATGCAAAATAAACTAACAGTAGTTCTCAATGGTATCAAAGAATGAAAAGTTTACAGGAAACTCTGGGCGGGCCAGAGAAGAGAGGAGACACGGAGGCACGCAAGGAGGAAAAAGAAAGAGAAAGAGAAAATTAATTTGGTTCAGCTGAAAGCAAACAGAAAAAGCACATTCCTAGAGACACTACAAAGTTAGTTTGGAGGTCGGCGGGGCAGCAGACCCGGCAGGTCACACAGCGTTTAGCACCGACTTACCTTGTGTGGTGTTTCTGTCGTTGAGCAGCTTGGTCTGACTGTTGGGCAGGATCTTGATCTCAGGAGGATCTGGACTCTGGCCGACGCGTGATGCCATGAGAGCGTTCAGATACTGCAGACGTGTCACCTGCAAAACACATGTTGTTTTAATTGTATTCATGTTACAAGATTCCCAGTTCGCATCCCACTAAGGACGCCTGAATCTTTCTGTGCAGTGTGGGTTTTCATCGGGTACTCCAGCTTCCTCCCACAGTCCAAAGACATGCTGAGGTTAACTGGTGATTCTAAATTGTCTGTAGGTGTGAATGAGAGTGTGCTTGGTTGTCTGTCTCTATGTGTAGCCTTGTGATAGACTGGTGACCTGTCCAGGGTGTCCCCTGTCTTCACCCTAAATCAGCTAGGATAGACTCCAGCCCCCAATGAACCTACAGAGGATTAAGCGGTGTATAGAGAATGGATGGATGTTTAAAAATCCATCTCATCGTGCCTCGATAGCCTAGTGGTTATGTCACGGGACCGCATGTCGCGGCATAGCGGCTGTGCGGGGTTTGAGTCCGACCTCGACCATTTACCACATGTCCTTCCCCACTCTCTCTCTCCTGTTTTCGTTTCTATCCGCTGTCCTGTCCTCTCTAATAAAGGCTGAAAATGCCAAAAATAAATCTTTAAAAAGAAAATCCATCTCATCAAACATATCAGACATTGTCTTCTATCTATGGTGTTCATTATTATTAAAGTAGGTTTCAATATTACTTTTTCACCTTTTTATTGATCTCTCTTGTGCGTTGCTGCCCTGAAAAGCCAGAACATAGAAACTACATATCAGGTTAAACACGGCTGACCCACTTCTTCTTGTTCAGTAGAATCTGACACTAGTGCACTTCATGTGATGTTATGTGGTTAAGTCACATTTAAATCACATAACGAAAAAGAAACAGAGCTAAACTAAGCAAAACTTCCAAAAGCTAACTAAACAAAAGCTATTTAGCTAGCTTTTATCTTTTATTTAGCTGAAAGGAGTAGCTTTGTATGTGGTGAGGCTACCTATAAAGCCCATATTTTTAATGTATTTCAATTAGAGTTCATTTATTGAACTTGTTATAAAGCGTCAAAAGAGCTGAACAAGAGAAAAGTAACAAAAACAAAGCTACCTAGCTAAAAACTAATACGCCTAGCTTAATATACTGTGGCTAGTGACATGTGATTTAATGGACTTAAACTGCCTTTAAGTTTAATAAGAGTAAGAGAAAAATAATAGAAGCTTGCAACTCATGAATTTCATGTGATGTTACCTGGTTAAGCTGCTATTAACTTACATGTTTTTAATGTATTTCAGTTAAGCTTAATTTATTAAACTTGTAAAAAGTGTCACAAACCTAGCCCTTCTAAAAGCTAACTAGCTACAAGCTAACTAGCCTCGTTTAATCAAGTAGCCTTTCCTTGCAGTGGATTTCATGTGGTTTTATGTGGTCAAAGCTGCCTTAAAGTCACATATTTTAATGCATTTAGTTGATTATTAATTTGTAAACTTAGCGTAAATCTTAAAGAGACCTAAATAAGAGAAAAATAACAAAACAATTTCTTTTAAAACCTAATTAGCTAAACATGTGCTAGCCTAGCTTTTCAGACTAACTTCCAAATTATGGATTTTATGTGATTTTCTATGGTCAAGCTACCTTAAAGCCATATATTCTAGTGTACTTCATTGATTTATTTATTAAATTAGCTCATTGGTACAAATACACAAACAAGAAACAAGATATTACATGTTACTTTTAATCCTGCAACCTTCAGATGCTTCAATTATCAAGTGCCGTAATTTTTAGGGGGGATTTTTAATAATAACAACTTATATATACACTGTCAACCTCAAAGTTTCTGTAGTTCCTGTTCTCGGGCTTTGTAAGGTGGATTAGTCTCATTTTGCTCTACTATTTACGTTTAAACTGTCCTATTAGGAGCTTGTCAGTCTTCTATAAAGGTATTCAAATTTGTATAACTTGAACAAATAATGTCCGACTGCATGTGGGCCTTTGTAGGGATGACATCTGTGAGTGAGAACACAAACGTATGAACTCACCCGTATGAGCTGCAGGTCAGTGAGAGCTCGGACGGTGTAGTCAGGACAATAGCTGGACGGGCTGGTGGCCTCTGCTGACTCGAACGGATCCCTGGGAGAGTGACGCTGGGTCGACACTGGAGACTGATGCACTGAAATCACAAATGCACAGGATCATTATTATTATCTGCAGTCCCACAAGTTCTACCTGGGGTCTTTCTATGTTTGTATGTCACCATGTAAAAGCAATCAACTGACTGAAAATGAATTACCACCTACACTGATAAAGAAGTTTTCCTTTTGGTTATTTATTTACTGAGGAGGAATATCAAATATTTGCAGCTTCTTAAATGTGACGATTTGATGCTCTTCTTTGTAACACACAGTGGTTATCTGGATATCTTATTTCTAATATCTCTTTGGTTTGTGGTTAATGACACTGTGTGCCTTCATGATGCTCATGTGTTTCCTCGTGTCTCTTTCTTGCGTTTTAGTTCCTCCCAGTGAGGTTATGAGAGAGATGAGGAAGAGACACGAGGATGGAGAAGGCAAAGCTGCCAAATGAGAAATTATTGGCATCAAAGCATCGGTTATAGGTGACAGCAGTTGCCTGTGATGTGCACACATATGTCATGCAACTTGACAAAAAACTTCAGCGTAGGATACACCTGTGTTTCCTCGCAATCGACTCCTTCAGAAGCCTCCTCTCTCCTCAAGGTGCATTTAAGTAACTGCACGATCCTCTATGACGGATGAGGGGGAGCGACTTGTGCGTCACAGGAGGAGAGAGGGCGCGAGGAAAAGGGTAGCATAATGAAAAGCACACTGCGATCCTACCTGAAGACGGCAGCGTCAGAGCAGACACGCCGTAGTATGTGAACGCCCCATTTTCAAACTTCAGCCCCTCTTTGCCGATCTCCACCTCCACACGACCCTGTAGACAAACAAACAACACAGCATACAGACTTTAACAGCTATTTGCTGTAAAATTAACAAAATGTAAACAACAAACTAAACATGTTTGAATTACAGCAGCACTGACTGTGTTTGTGGGGTTATCTCCACAGTTCTTTCCTCTCCTACAGTAACATGGAGCCTCTATGAGACAACCACTGCAAGTAGCTACACCCATTAAAAACCAGTTATTTCAGCCATGATCACAGCTGTGGTCAGATGCTACTAATCTGATAAAGGTTTGAGTCCAACTCCTCTGTTTTTATATCTATAAAATATCTATAACTCTCATTTTTATTGTAATTTAATTTAATTTAGCATTATTGCTGCTTTACTGTTGTTTGTACTGTTAAGAACTTTGGAACAATTATTTCAAACACATATTTCTTGGTTACAGTTTTTCAGATGTTCTTATTTGTGCCCCTCTCTTTTAACATTTTCCTTTTTCTCATCACATCTGTCTTAGAACATGAGACTTTTACTTGGTTAAACATCCAACATCCAGTGTGACTGTGTTTATACTGTAGTACTGTTTGCAGCCCAACTGCAACAAAAGATATGAAACAATGATGAATCAGATGTAAAGTGTCAGTGTTATTCTCTGTGACTAATTATAGACTACAGTTTGTACCAGTTTATAACTACTCACTTCACCCATCACTGTTTAAATGTCATATATGATCAGCAGAAGGTATTTCAGGCCTTTAGGATGCTCTGTACTGTGGGAACGTGACGTGACAATAAATAAGCCATTGAGTCCATAACATAAACCACTTTTTCCTAGTTATTTCTTTGTCCCTATTTTAACAATATACAGCACTGGTCAAAAGTGTGGGCACACCTGTTGTAGGGTTTTCCTTATTTTTACTCATTTCTACAGTATAGAACCACACTGAAAACATTAAAACTAAGAAAAAACATACATTGATTTGTTTAGGAAAAATAAAATAAGTAAAAATCTTCTCAGGACTAAGAACACGACTTGCCGCCTACTCTCGTCCCCTTTCAGATGTATGACTGTAACCACATACCTGCAGCAGCAGGATGAAGTAGTCCACTGGGTGATTGCGGGTGTACAGGTAGTGTCCCGGGCTCAGCCGGTTGTTGGGGTCAAAGTGCACCTCCTGGTTGACGCTGGGGTGGCGCAACAGGTGGAACAGCACCTTCTCAGACACCCGCACTGGGCTGAAGTGCTCCACTTCTACAGGGGTCAGAGACACACGATACAGTAAAGCTGCTGTCTGGACAGTAACTGAGTGCATTTACTCAAGTTCAGTAACATCTGAAGGCACTTTACAGCAGTATTTCCTTTTTTTCTGTCTCAACTCCACTATGTTTACAACACTTATAAAACTGAATGCTTACAGGGGTTTTTCTGGCATAGGATGGATATATGTGATGTAACTGCGCAGAGGATTGTGGGTCAGAATGGCCAAAAAAACATGCTGGCTTGCAAACTGCGACTGGATGGACATCCTGGTACTTCTACAGTACTGCTTTGGACATGCTATGCATTGGGACGCACTAAATCATGTTCTGGCATACTATGATGTATGGAAGCATGGATATGGGAACACACCCCTCCTTTGATGACATTGTGAAGTGGAGAGGGATCATGGGAATTGTGGTCTTCACCACCAGTGCTAATAAAAATCTCTCTGACATGATTCAGATTCAGAATTATTTAAAACACTTGACTGAGTGCTTTTAACCCATGACATGCTGATTTTAATAAATTTGGTAGATGTGCAGTAGTTCTTTAACCCTCTGAACTCTAAGCAGTTTCTGGATATTGTTTTGCTTCCACTGCATATATATATAGGCTATCCTTTATTTATCCACTTAAAAGTCTCATTGATATTAAAAACCTCTTTTACAAGAGAGACCTGGCCAAAATGGCAGCAACAACAATCAAATAAAAAGAGAGATATTTCCTCACTGTGGGTTCATTTTTCACAGCAGTACAAAGTTCTGCATCTCCATGGAAACAGCACAACCATGACTAGAAGGAGAGAGAACTCTGAAATGTCTTCTGTGCTGTATAACACACGCTGAATCACATGATTGTTGGTCACAGCTCACTCCATCATGGTCTTTGTTACCCCAAAGAGTGCAGAATTTTTCATTTTTTACAGAATCTGCTGCAAGTGCTTTCAGTATATATCTAGATGAAGTGATTTTGCTGAAACTCAATGATTTCAGCTTAGATTTGGTTAATTTGATGCATGTCATGTATAATGTTAGAGGACTGACCGAATGTCACATTCTGACAATTCTTTTTCCTTCTACAGTCACTTACTGACAAATACTTTCTTTTTCACATTTTTCAGAAGACAACATCCCTTTCAAACCCACCAGTGGGTTTTGGGGTTCAGAGGGTTAATATTCAAGGAATCTGCCCCACTGGCTTTCAAACAAACACAGAGAAAAAAAGAGAATAAGACGTATAATGAGAATAAATGTTTGTGTTACGGCCACTGGTGATAGTGTGCCGTATCGCTCCTGCGGTGGACTCTGTGCGGCCTTTATGTGGGGAGATAGTTACATTAAATTGATCCCAGCTGACTGAGGACCATGTTCCACACCCCACCTGACTGACATCACATGACTGGCTTGGAGCTCCAGACCTGCTCTCCAGCCCTCGTCCCTCTCCCAAACTACCAATCTGGCTGATTGGTCCACAACCCAGTTTCCTCTTCCAACAGTACTGCAGCAGTTACCACACCTTGCTATAAATCTACATCCAACCTCACAGTCAGGGCGGCTAGATTTAAATGTGAACACGTCACCCTGGTGCCTCTTGTGTCTCTGTTGTTGTACTTCGGTTAGCTGCTGTCAACTTGGTGAAGAAGCTACTAGTGTGTGTAACTTGTGGCTTCGGGTGGCAGCAGCTGCTTTGTGGAGAGGTTACGTTGGTCATGTAGTGTGGAAGTTACCCAGGTCTTGGTGAAGACTGGAACTTCAGTTGGCAGCTGTTCAACCCAGTTACTTGTTGTCCTGCATGTTAATGTGTGTTTTGAGGCACTTGTGTTAGTTTCTTGTGCTGGTTATGGGTTAAGTTTGGCAAAGGAGCTAGTTGCTTTGTTAAGCTAGTTTCATCAAATGAAAGTTAGGTTGTGGTAAAAACTCTGTTTGAACACATAGTTGCTGCTTTCCCCTTTGTAGTGCACAAAATCATTTCATGTGCTGCATTAAACTGTGTCTAGTTTATTTCAGTGTGAGGTACAAACACACACAGGCCTCTCAGTATAAAGATAAACAGAGTAATAAACACACCTCTGGACAGGAAGCGGTGCGTGGCGAGCAACAGCTGCGGTGAAGTGCGAATCTTGGGTTCTCCCTCAGGAGGTTTGAACAGAGAAAACTCCTCATGGACGCTGCGAGGCTCCAGAGGAATCTCCAGCGGAGCAAGGGGACGTTTCACCTTCATGTCCACTGCAGGACGAGGCGGCTGTCAGTAAAGATACAAGACGCTGAGGCAAATAACAACACTAACAGATGCTCACAGTAGCCGTCGGACTCGTCCAGGATCTCCGACTTGATGATCTCCTCGATGACGTCCTCTAAGGTGACCAATCCCAGCACCTCGTAGAAAGGATCCCCCTCGCCCTCGTTGTTCACCTTCTGGACGATGGCCATGTGAGAGTTGCCTAAATGAAGGCAAAAAGGTCAAATCTCAGGGAGAAGAAACGACATAATTCATCATTAAAGGGCCAGTTTGTATCTTGATGCAGCATCCTGATTAGTCTGGATACTAAACTACTCTTTTAACAACCATCCCATAATCCTTTGTGATCACATACATGGAAGTGCCTGTAGACAAGCAAGTGCCTTCTTGAATCCCTACAGTATTAAACACTGCAATTAAAAACACATAAGCGATAAGGCAGTAGATGAGGGACATGCATATCAGAAAAAAACGTTACATTAGCTGTAGAAACATGTTTCGCCACTAGGTGGAGCCTCTGTTTAATGAGACAAACACTGCAGTTTGTTTTGTATTTAACATCACAGGGACCTGAGGAGGTGGTTGGTCACACTACAGACAGTTCTGTGTTGGCAATCAGAGAGCATTATGGGGGTTAAGCTAGCAATATGCCACTATGACAAAGACTTCTGTGACAGTTAATGGTAATCCGTGAAAGTTTATGCATTTGAAAATATGCCATAGTCTACAAAGACAGACCTGGTATATCCTAGAGATGTATGCAATTAGGTGAATTAATGTATTAATCTGTCTGCAGAACAGGAAGCTGCAGTTTCAGAACCGCAGTTCCAGGACCCTAGTTTTTCACTACACTACTACGCAACTGGGTGATAGCTGAAGTACACCCTCATTCCACCGAAATAATACTTTCTGTGCAAATACTGATGGCTTTAAGGGTTTATTCCACTCAAATAGTACTTTTTAAAAAGCAAGTTATGGTTTTAAAGATGTATTCCACCCAAAATACTACCTTCTGTCCTGCAGTTTAACTTGGTTGTTAAGAGTTGCATGTTAAGCTAATTTTATAATTAGCATAATTACATCATTCTCAGGTAAAATACTGATGCAATAGTATGCTATAGCCTTTGTAGTCACAAGAAGTCAAACAGATATTTGAAACGCTGGAGAGAGGCACGACACAATCGCTCTTTGGCAAGCTACCAAAAAACTTGTAATCCAACTAAAGACATCATGATTGTTTTAATGTTAAACAAACATAACTTGACTGACAGGCCCAGTTTATGCAACAGGCGACCTGTTACTCACTTTGTTATCCAATTCAATACGGAAGGCTGTCATGAAAAACAAGGGTCCTAGAAATACAGTTCCTACAACTGTGGTCCTGACAATGCAGATTCTGAGCAATGAGCTGATTACTGGTTAAGGAAATTATCAGTTAAGGAAATTAGCAATGGCTGATCATGTCACCAATTAATAATCATATCATCAGAGTGATTTAAGTTCTGAGGGTACTACTCCATGTGGTCTTCCAGTTCTATTGATTATATGGTGTCATCGTTAATCACATGGCTACCGCAACGTTGTGCCGAGTAACATAAGCTAGTCCTCCCCACAAAACACCGGCCTGGCCTTATTAAACGATACACAAGTCTCGGTCATGGTGGCTTGAAAAACCCAGACAATGGTCTCAGCCACACGAGCGGCAAAAATCCACACAGGCACAGGGAAAACGAGCAAACGGCACACAGAAAGACTCCAGGCCAGGACGCGAACCACAGATCTTCTAACTTATTTAACCAGCTGTCAACGCCTCCATCTCCTGTGTGCCCTTGGAATTAAAAATCCTTGAATCTCCACAGAAATCGCAGCAGAAAGCACCTGCTATGAATGCAAGCTGCCAAAGAGTTATCGCGTTTTTAAAATTTCTTCAGAATCCCATCAAAGAGAAGACTCATTTCAAAGGAGATCAACCACGAATGCAGCGTCCTGGTGAGTGATAGCGGCAAAATGCAAAGCAGAGCTGCTGAAGATGAATTCCTCTTATACCATTAGCAACAATTTAGCAAAATGTGAATGAATGAGGTTCTAAAAATGAGGGCCAAGATACAGCCTACAGTGTCAGACTTTGAAAAACAATGACTCTACATAATCTTTAGATGTCACTGCTTTTCGTGTTAAAGGCCTTTCTAGCAGGCAGAAAGCCCTGAAGGCAGTTTTCTACCCCGTGGATTTTTTTCCCCCAACAGTACCCGCCTCTGTTTTTCTCTGCACACTAGTTTTTGTGGTTCTACAAATGAGTCCAGATCACCAGTTTGGCATCAGAAAATCGCAAAACGTCTACATAAATCTTTTTGGTGCTGAATACAACCCTTGTTTGAAAATTTTGCATTTTTTTCTATTTTCGAGGGCCAATAATTAAAAATATGGCTGCTACTGGAGTTATGTGACATTTTGGATCTGATGGAAACAATTTGGTCTGTCTTCATCACTTTTCATGGCTGCGGCGTTATTTTTCTGAAGATATTAAACCATTTAAATGGCTGCCTATGTAAGATGCTCTTGAATTCAAAATAGAGGAATTATCAGATGTGAAATAATATGAAAATTTTAAAATAGAGCCAAAATGTTTTCAAAATGTTGGAGCCCACGCTTGAACTGACATGAGGGGATCCCCAAAGCGGACGTGAGCGCACCTTTCTTGAACTCCTCCAGCATGGCGTCCAGTTTGGTGTCGTTGAAGACGAAGTGCAGCGGGTGGTTGTAGAACTTGGTGATGGTCGTCATGGGGGTGCAGTCGTCAGGGTCCACCAGAGCCAAGTCTTTCACATACAAGATTTCAACGATGTTGGACCTGGAAGAATCAGAAACACGTGATGATGACTGGATTCAAACTGTGAACAGAAACCAAACTCTACTCTGAACTGCAAAGTATTTTAGGATATAGTGAATATTTTGTAACAGGATTTTTTTTAACATTTTTTAAAGGTTTTAAAGATTTGAAAAGAAATGAATAACAGAAAATATTCAGAAAAATCCCAGAGTAAAGTATTAATCTACATGTTGATCTAAAAAATGCACCCATCACAAATCTGTGTTTTTATAAGTTGGTCTTCTGGACTTTTATAAAGTTTGAGTGAACAATTACAGTATTTTTACTGTTTAAAATCAGCAAAAAATCTAATATTTTTATAGAATTTTACCATCATTTTCACCTCTTTGACAGTTTAGGAATGTTACAATATTCCGTTGTTTTTAAACGTATTTTCAGGCCCTTTTTTACCATGTCTTTTTACAGAATATTTTTAAATAATAATAATAATGATGTGCTTTTTAAGGCCCTCAATCTCAGTGTTTCCAAAACTTATAGACTTACAATCATTTTTTGGTTTAAAGGAAATTAATTTCAAGAAAATTTGAAGTTTTTTGCTGATCATAAAATTAATGAATAAGACTGAAAGCATTATTAGAATTTTTGGGGGACAGTAATTCATATATATTTGGATACACCTACAAAATGGAGTTTTTCTTTATTTGTACATTTTGCTACAGTTTAGGGGAAAACCAGCAGCATCAAAACTACAAATTGCCACATATAAAACTAGAATGCACTCAAGTGAGATGCCGACCCACGCCAGATGCCTTCCGAAACATGGCAGGTGACCTGTGACCTGTGACCTTGACCTTTGACCCCAAAATTGATGGGTGACCAGGGTAGGTGAAGATCAACATCTGTGCCGAGTTTGATTATCCTATCTGTCTTTGTTATCGAGTTATGGTGCGGACACACACACCCACATACATACAGACAGATGGCAGTAAGTTCAAGGTCAAAGGTCAAGTTCAAGGCCAAGAGGTGCAATGTGGTAGTCCTACCCTTAGATATACCAAAGTTCATCATTGCAAGCCTATATAGTAGATTATAGGGGATTTTGCACTAAGTAGCTCTGTGACCTTGACCTTTGACCTTTTGACCCCAAAATTAATGGGTGACCAACATCAACATCTGTGCTGAGTTTGCTTCCCCTGTCTGTATTTGTTCTTGAGTTACGGTGCGGACATAGCCACCCACCCACATGCATACATTTTGACAGACAGACAGACAGACGGACAGGCAGACAGACAGACAGACAGACAGATGGCCGTGACTGCTGGTAATTATGCAGGAAGCAAAATACGAGGTAAAAATGTTTTCTATTTTATGTTCTTCAAAGTCACCTGCTTTTCTTTGATATCTGCAAAGTGTTGAATTCTCACGAGAAAGACGGACTGTGTTTGTTTACATGTGAAACAAGTTGTTCATCAACCAAAACTACAGTCTGTATCAATTAAACGCAGCTCTCACAATTATCAGCATCTACAAAATATGTGAAAGTGTGTCTGAGGCTGCTGCTGCTGCTCCCACCTCTCCTCCTCGTAGATGGGCACCCGGGTGTATCCGCTCTGCATGATCTCCGACATGGTGGAGAAGTCGAGGACGGCTGAGCTGGGCAGCATGAAGCAGTCCTTCAGGGGAGTCAGGATGTCCTCCACCGTCTTAGTGCGCAGCGTCCCGCGGCTGAACTCCTCCTTCACAAACTCACTGCACACACAGGACACTGAGTCAATACTCAGATATTCTGGACCAGGTCTGAGTAACTAGTCATCAAACCAACAATCAAGTTGAGTTGAGTTTTTTTGGAGTGAGTCTGAGACACATCCATAAACAAAGTCTGAGTCACATCTCTAAACCAAGTCTACATTTAAGTCACGTCTTCAATCTTCTAGACCAAGTCCGAGTCACGTCTTTGAATAAAGTTCGAGTCAAATCTCTACTTCTGGATGAAGTCCAAGTTATGTCTTTGGACTGACATAGTCTGATGCTAATGTCCAGCCTTGAGACCAAATCTGGCTCATGTCTTTAAAAAGTCTCATCTTTGGACCTTGTTTGAGTCAAGTCTAAAGTCTTCAGAGGGCTAATCCAAGTAAAGCCTTTTGGACAATGTCTGAGTCAAATCTTAGAACCAAGTCTAAATCCCATCTAAAAAAAGACCCTTAAGTCTTCTTACTAAGTCTGAGTCACATCTCCAGGCTTTTTGACCAAGTCCAAATCAAGTCTTAAGTCTTTTGGATCAAGTTCAAGTCATGTTTTAAGTCATTAGGCAGCTAGTGCAGTTTGCATGTCAACTCTTTGTGGGAAGTCAGTCACAGGCCTTTTGCACTTAGTCTGAGTCAAGTCTTAAGTCTTTAGACGATAGCACCAAGTAAAGTCTCAAGTCTTCAGTCCAAGTCACGTCTCAAATCATTTCAGCACCTGTGTGATTCTCTCTTGTTTAGGCCTTATTTACCTGTATGGGTCATTGACACTCGTACGGATCATCTCCATGGCCCTCTCCCTGATCCCACAGGTGCTGATGTCCCTCCTCAGCCCCAGGTCCAGGATCAGCCCCAGGGGGCAGGACAGGGGGCAGGTGAGCACCATGCAAACCTGGGCCAGCCAGGTCAAAGCCGGCGCCAGCTGAAAGCCATAACCGGAGCAGATGATGTGAGGAGCCAACTCAGCCAGGAAGAAGATGAGGATGCCGCTGGTGAACACCGCGGAGACGATGGAGCCAAGGGCCCGGTAGAGGAGGACACCCAGGGCAGAGTGTCCCACCACACCCAGGAACAGCAGAGAACATGTCTGAGGCAGAAAACAAACACGGTGACATGAAGGAACCTCAACAGCAGTTTCACCTTTCTTCATAGGCAGAGTTCATTTGAACATTCAGGGTCTAGATGGAAAAAATCATGTTTTTACTTGGAGTGACCAATCCACAGGTTGGAAATAATGAGAGGGACATGACCTCTGATGATGCTAAAAGACTTCAGACGCAGAAGAAATCCACTACTAGACACTAAATCTAGTGGCAAAGCACAACCACAAAGAAACTCTAAATGACAACAGAATGATGCAGACCAACTGCAAAGAGACACAAACAAGGACAAAGACATGCAAAGTGACTCAAACCAACTACAGAGAAACTAAACCCAACCAAAAACAGGCTCAACATTAAGACTCAGAACTACCACAAAACTCAAAGTGACAACAGGGGGACTGAAAACAACCAGGAAGAGACTGAACGTACTAAAAATAGACATGAATTTTGAACAAATAGATGCTGAAGGACTGCAGAGATGCAAAAACATCCACTGTAGGATGCACACCAACTGCAGAGACTCTAAACCACCTCAAGGAGACTCAAAGTAACTATAGAGAGATCGAAAACAACCAGAAAGAGACTGAATCAACTAAAAATAGGCACAAGATAAAAACAAATAGATACACACTAACTGCAAAGAGACACAGGAACACTGATAGATGTAAAATGCCTAAAGTACCAACCACAAAGATATTCAGAGTGACTACAGAGAGGCAAACCAACTGCAAAGAGACACAAACAACAACAAAAAGATGTGGTTTGTGAAGTGAACTTGTAACCGGTGAGTCACTGGTTCGAGTCCCCGGACTGGCAAGAGGTTGAGGAGGGAAAGTGAGAGCAACCGCTTGTCCCAGTCTCCACCACTGTGGGCCCTTGAGCAAGGCCCTTAACCCCTGACTGCAGTAGGCCACTGCTGCTGCATGTGTAGTTAAGATTACTATGAATAGGATGGGTCAAATGTCGAGAAGGAATTTCCCCAAGGAGATCAATGAAGGTTAGATTACTATTACTATTAAGTCCACTACTAGATGGGAAACAACCGCATCACACAACCACAAAGATACTCAGAGATACAAACCAGCTACAAAGAGGCATACACAAGGCCAAAGAGATGTAGAACGATTTAAACAGAGAGCAAAGTGACGGCAAACAGCCAGCAATAGATGCAAAATAACACAGGGTTCAAACATTCGAGTGAACCACTGCAAAGACACACAAATGACCACAACACTGAGACTGAAAGCAGCCAGAAAGAGATGGAGACAAATAAAAACAGACAAGAAATGCACACAAACAGAAGTGGAACAACAGGAACGACTCAAAACTACTACAAGACTCAAAGTGACAACAGAGAGAGATGTGAAAACAACCAAAAAGAGACTAAATCAACTAAAAATAGACACTAAATAAACACAAACAGATGCTGAACAACTGCAGGAGAAACTCAAGACCCACTACATGCTCAGACTACAGAGTTGTAAACCTGCTGTTAAGATACACAAACAAGTAGAAACAGATGCAAAACGAACCCAAACAAAAAAGTAAACAAAAGTAAACAAACAGGACCAAATGCAAAGATTAAGAACGACCACAAACACACACCAAACTATAAGAGTAGACATGGTTCAGCCAGTTAATGCTGGAAGTGACTTTATTGATGTGAAGGAAACCACTAAATCCAACCAAACATTATATTTCAGTGGATTTTCAAACGTTCTTTGCTTCCTTTCTGTTTTATTGGGGGTAGATGCACAAGTTGTAAATTATTCAGGAGCACGTTTCCTTCTCTCCCCCCTGATATCTGCACCTCATCGGCCCTGCTCCAGAGACTCACCAAGAAGTTCCCCCTCCTCCTGATGGGCTCCAGGCGTTTAGCGGCTCGTTTCTCCTCCTCGGAGCCGCAGCTGTGGAGGACGTACAGCTCCACCGGGTCCAGCCACAGCAGGCTCAGGTTCACGGTCCTCAGCAGCCCGCAGAGCAGCAGCAGCAGCACGATGAGCACGGCCAGACCCCACGGAGGGATGTACTCTGCGGGCAGACCGCTGTCGGTGTTTACCCGCAGTCTGTCCGGGCCCACGGATGCCCATTCCCCTCCGCTCAGCACGCACAGGTGGTGGTGGCTCTGCTCGCCGCTATGGATGCTCCCCCTCCGGACCTCCACCGTCACCAGCCCGCTGTACTCCTCATCCTTCATGAAACTCCCCGTCACCTGGAAGGCGGACTCCAGGCGGTTGGGCGCGTGTCCACACGGGTCCTCCGCATCGCCGATCGCCCCGGCCGCTCCGCCAGCTGCCCCTGCGAACGCCACCCACGGCCAGCTTCCATTCACAACCCCGAAGAGACGGAGCTTGAACGTGACTCCTTCTGGCGCCGAGATGATCCGTTTCTTCATGTACACCAGGTCCGCCGGGTCTTCCAGCCGCAGCCCCAGGACCTGCGGAGCTTCCTGGCTGCAGGCGCCGTACCTGATCCCGCAGAACAACAATATCATCAACAGGAACCGTAGACCTGCCAAGCTGGCCACCATATTGGATTTGGTCAGCCTGGCTGTGTGCGGATCATGTGACTGTAGCCCCGCAGCGGCCCCGCCCACCCGGGGGGTGAAACTAGCCAATGAAAACGGGCGTTGCAACTGAGCGGCGTGACGGCCATTTTGGTTCAACACAAACAGGCTTCTGCTGTGAACAACGCGCCCAGAGGACATTGTGGATCTGGAACCTCAATGTTTTTGTTTTCAGCAGCGGCTTGGAGTCAGTGAGAGTTCACCCGCCCATCTTCGTTAGATTTCTACTTGTCAGTCATTATTTTGGGCCTCCGCTTAGGGAATGCTGTTTAAATGCTACATTAAATTAATAAATGTTACTCTAAAATAAGCAAATAAATATTAGTCTAAAAAATCATATTGATATAAAAAAAATCATTCATATGATATCAATTGATAAACATTAGGAACATTAAATATTTATATTTAATCAATAAATAAATAAAATGATAATAAATGTTGTCCACGAGTAGGTAAATAAATGTGATAATTACATATATTTTAAAAGACTGATTTTATTTATTTTTCTCAGGCAATTGTTGAACTTTTATTTCTTAATGTCACATTTATTATATAGGAGCATTTACCTATTTATTTAATGCTTGAAATGAAATGCCATTCTACATCTGCTGAGGTCACTTGAAAACTCCCTTTCTAAATATCGGTATCACAGGATCATTTATCTTAAAGGTAAAACCACAATTAAAATCCTTGGCTAAAGTCCTGGCGAGACCGTGAGCTAACAAGCTATCTAGCTAGCTGGGAACATGATAGCACTAGTTAAACACTTTGAACTTCTTTCTGTTTTTTTTTTTTTTTTTTTTTTTTGGGCCATTTACTTTACCTTGGTATTTTATTTGAAGAAGTTTACATAACTTTATTAAAAATAATAATAATTATGCAGAAGAGGAGGGGAAAGAGGGAGCTAGCTCGTTAATTCTTTGAGTTAGCGATCTTTAGCACAGTTGCTAATGAGACAGTAAGTTCAGCTTAATCAAGTATGAGCACCATCCACTGCTGTCTCATAGCTTTCTGAAAACTATGTTTGTTAAATGGAACAAGTTATTCTCAGACTGTTGTGGTGGAATAAAACCGGAGGTTGTTAAACAGGAAGCTAGCATCCTCTATTTTGGACTTCAGAACTGGCACATGTTGGTGTCTTAATTACAATAGTTGGAAACAACTGCTGCAAAGTTGTAAAGCTTTTGAAGGCATTTTTTTTACATGCAGCAATGTCCCATTCAGTTTTGTTTAAGTATGAGTATGTGAGGACCTGTTATGCTTTTCCTTATTTTCTATCATATATTTAATGTTACAGTGTCGGATTTTCACATTAAATGTTGTAAAAGTTTCAAATAATGAGGAAAATGCATGTGAAAATAATTGATAATGCCCTATTTAGACACAAAAACATAACATTGCTGGCTTCATCAGTCTTTTAAAATGACAACATTCTGTCATTTAGATGTTGGTTATTTTAATGTTCTTCACAGCTTCATTCACAGAACCCACCACAGCGAGACACTCATGTGGATCCTGCTGCTGTCTGATGCTGCAGGTATTTATTGAACTCAGAGGAAACACTCCTACAAACAGCTGAACCCAACAAACTAAGCTTCACCTCCTGTTCATGTTTTGTCAAAACCTGGATAACATTAATTATTGAAGACTCTCAAAAATAACCCAACATTACCTTGTTGTCTGTCTTCATCGCAGTAGAATTTTATTTATATGCCCTCTTCAGGTTATCACAGAAGTAGAGCAGAATAAGAAATGTGTTTAGTGATTCTGTCAGCAAACTGTCTTTTGCACTCTGATGTGTTGGGACCAGTATTGGTTACAATTCAATTTCAGTATTGCTGAAATTTGCAAAACACTGGTTCACACAACATAAAGGACATCACTTATGCATGAGTGTCCAATAATGTGAGTGCATACAGTTCAGACTCGTAGTGTGTTGAAAGTAATATGGAAATGTTTCTAGCTTCCACTTAGTCAGACTGCTGTTGGAACTTTTACAGAAAAGTGAGCAGAGTACTCATTCAGACATTAAGATTAATGTAAAAGGGTGCATGTCTGAAAGGGGCCTAACACCTCAGACTGCTGTGAACACTCCAATGTTCTCAACGCTTGTTTTTTCACTTTCTTTATAGGATGATCTGCTCCAAGCACAGCACATCCACAGGCAGCGTAGCTTGCAAGCGCTGGATGCATGTTTCCAGAATTTGGCCGATGATAAGTAAGTGGACTTTGTGAGGAGGGAATTAAAGGTACAGGAGCTAAAATGGCTGGTTTCAGATAGAGGATGAACTGAGTGGCTGCATAAAGGACCAGCATAAGATAAATGAAACTGTAAAACATGCAGAGCAGCTCTAGTACAATTCCTGAATAAAATATAGAGCTGAAAAATGAGCTATTTTGTTCCCCTTGAAGACAGACTGTAGCTACCCTTTATCTTTAGCGCAATACAAATTTTAATTAGTCTGAAGTCCATCTGGGGTGGGTAATCCCTGCTGTGCATTCATAATAATGATATATTATTTGCAGTAAGTGCATGTTTTAATCTAAGCAGCCACAGTCTGAGAAGCGCAAAATTAATACTGACAACTCGCATCCCTTTCTCACATCAGAGTTCGTTTCCCTGCAGGCACAGAATCAAACAGAGATCTTCTGTAGAGAAATATATCTCAGGTTTATTAACCTCACAGATTTCTTCAAATTCCTTACAGTAATTATAAAACATTATGTACACATTGCTTTAAGTTACACAATCCATGTTTCGAAGTGCTCCTCCATCTCTGCTTAACCCCTGCAAAATAAAACAAACAAAAAAAAGCCAAGCATGTTGCAGCCGTGTGTGAACATTAAAACCTGCCAGACAGCTATTCTGCATCTGCTGTACACAGCCTGGGGAAAGGCAAAGGGAAAATAGAATTTATGAAGTCAAGGCCTGAAATTTTAGGTATTGTTTTTTTTATATTTCAGGTCTGTCTCATATGACTGCAACCCTAACACGTAACAAACACTGCCTGACCTATATATCTAAACAGGATGACAATAGATGCGATCCTCTCTCTTCACTTTGTTTCAGTTCAACGCAATCTACCTGTGAATGATACACAGTGTGGAAAACTCACTGTGTACCAGACAATATTTAACCCTCATACAGGTGTAATCATTACACCACCGCAGGGCTAAAAAACAACACTGCAGGAGTCGCCGATAAGCCCCGCTGACCCCTTGATAACAAAAAAAGGGTCTGAACAATAAAAATGCCTTAGCGTATCAGACTGGCAGTCAAAGCCAGAGGAATTTCAATACTTTAACGCAGCAGGAGAGGAGTCGTGATGAGGGCAGGGTGAAAAATAGATGAGGGAGAGTGAGAGGGAAGCGTGGGAGGAGAGACGAAAGAAAAGGAGAGATTTTGGCAGAGAGAGAAAAGCTTTGGTTATTATGTCTGATGACGAACAAAAACAGAAGAAAGCTACAGAAGATAGCAGGAGTAAATTATTAGAGGTCAACTCTGCAATGTTTATTGCTATGCAATGCCTTCCTAGCAAAACAATGGAAATAAAACACATCATCATCTTCTCTCATTATAAATAGAGCTATTTTTTTCCAATAGGTCTCTCAGCATCTCTTCATGTACAGAGTATTTACAGTAATATAACACAAACAGCAATCAGGGAACTGAACACAGTGTTTCTGGGCAAAATAACCCAATAAGAGCTGCGACTCACAGCTGGAAGCCCGTTTCACAGAACCATGTGCACAAAAAAACAAACAATAAATACAATGTTTACAATAAATACAGCCTTACTAAGTAAGTTTTCACATTTCCCAGTACACAAACTGGTAGTCACACAGCCAACCAGTGGCTTCACTGGAAACCAGCAGAACCAATTGCTACATGAGACCTATGAACCAGCAGGCAGGTCTAAATTTTCTTGAAATAGAGGATAAGGCTATGTCGACAATATATCTGCATTTGACACACAGGTTTTCAGCTCAGTAAGCCGAAAGATCCTGCTGAATAAAATCTCTGGTTTCCACACAGTGTAGATCTTCTCCATGGCCAGATTTACCTTTTAGGTGGCCCCTGGGCAAAAATGTGCTGCCGGGCCCCCCATTGTGTCTGGTATTTCTAGTGAATGGCTACAGGTTTGCTCTGCGGTTACAAATCAGTTTTGCAATATGGATCATGTAAGCACAAAACTGAAATAATGAATGGAGGTAGGGGTGTAACGGTACGAAACCTTCAGTCTGGTCAGAAGTCTAATTATGTCGACGTATTCGCCTCCCGGCGAATAAAGCACCTGGAACATTTTGGCAGTGCACCAACTGTTACCGATCAGCTTATAGCATGCCAGTGAGGACTACAACAAACAATTATTTCAATTGTTGATTATTTTCCAATTATTTTTCAATCAATTGATGACAAATGTCTTGTTTTTTCACAACCCAAAGATATTCAGTTTACTGTCATAGAGGAGGAATGAAACATTCACGTATAAAACACCACGATCAGAGAATTTAGACTATTAACAATAATCAAAATAACTGGCCATTAAATTGGTAATTATAATAATCAGCTAATCATGGTAGCTCTTATGCTAGCATGGTTAGCCTTTATAGCAGTGGTAGCTAACTCCAGTCCTCGAGGGCCCCTATCCTGCATGTTTTAGATGTTTCCCTCTTCCAACACACGATTAAATGATCAGGATCGTTATCAGGCTTCTGCAGAGCTTGATGATGAGCTGATCATTTGAATCAGGTGTGTTGGAAGAGGGAAACATCTAAAACATGCTGGATAGGGGCTCTCGAGGACCAGGGTTGGACACCCCTGCTTTATAGTCTTTGACACTGTGTTATGATAGTTTTTCCCAGTGGTTAGTCGTGGTATTGCAATAAAATGAAACCCTGCAAACCAAAAAGCATTTTCCTCATTGGCCTCCGTTACAGAGGAGACGTCTGGTATGACTGTAAACAAGGTTGGTTCACCCTTTTTATGAAGACTCCTTAATCCATGGTGGTTTCATAGTCGTAAAAACCTCCCCAGAGCCTAGAACTCCAAAATCTGCATAAAATATGTTATGGAAACACCGTTATTGACAGTATACAACATTTAAGAAGAATTAGGATCAGCAAGATTTTTAAATAAAAGGTTTCTCTGCTGAATCGAAAATCTACTGAACTGTGTCACCAGAACTGAAGTCTGCACTGAACCCTGAATTTCATGTACCGTTACACTCCTAAATGAAACAGAAGATGATAAAACCTTAACTGTTAAGTTATTAATTATAACAAACTAGTCGATACACAGTGACTCTGGGGTACTTGGGGTCCCCGGGCAGGAGAACGATTTGTCAGGTAGGTAATCCAGTACTCTGGAAGTCATCCGAAAAAGAAGACAAGCTTCGAAATATTCTCTTGTTCTGATTTACGCTACTCATAAGTTTAAAGTGTTTTCAAATCAGTGCTAGCTTATACAGAAGTTATCTTTTTTTCAAATAAATATCTTTAACTATGTCATCAACAAAATAGTTTATCTTTACAGTCAGTTTCATACGTAGGAAAAAATAGGTAGATTACATGCTAGCAGCTTTAGCTCAGTCCGTCGCCCACAGAGTGTGACGAGTGAGCTGCTTCAGTCTGTTAATCTCTTTATCTCTTCTCCAAAGGAACACAACCAAACGTCCTCCGCATGCTTTCTGAACAGGTACAGTATCATTTACACACATGTTAAAATGTACTTCACATCGTGTCAAGTATATGAATTCATCCCTGGTCTGGAATGTCTTACGAGGACAGGGACCGTTTCTACAGGAAGTGGTGGGAAATCGAGGAAAGACGTGCAGTGGAATGTTTGTAGTCCATTAAATCTCAACCAGTAATTGTGCTGTGAGTGTTCCCAACATTCTACCCTGATTTTCAGCTGTCAATCCTTAACCTGGGAGCTTAGCGTTAGCTCAAAGGTTAACAGAGCGGTGAAGTGGGGGCAGACAGTGTTAAAGCGCTTCCACATTATGACTGATAATGCTGAAGATGAACCATCTGACAAATAAACAGATTACTGCTTTCATGCAAAGACACCCTATAGCTCCTGGTTACACTACAGACTGTTTTCCACTGCAGGAACTTGTGGCCTGTTTTAGGGTGGTTGGAATCTTTGTGCATGTTCTGGTTGCAGAACCATCCCTGTAGAACCACATTCATGCCTGTTTTCAGGGGAGAAGAAGTACCCACTCCAGGGCAGGTACACCCTCCAACATCACTGTCATCAACATAAAATGTGCCATATAAGCCAAATAAAACGACCTCATCCTCCTAAAGTGGATAATTTGATCCTGGATGAAGCCCCAGTTGCCAGTAGCCCCGCATCAAGGCTAGTATATCAAACCTCCTCCTGATTCTACTTCCTGTGTGATCATAGAACTGGAGTTATGTCCAGCAACTACCATTTATAGTTGTTTTGCAGCACTCTGAGTTAAGGTTGCAAAGAAAAATGCTGTAAGATCCTACAGCGAAATGGAAAGAGAATGGATGAAACAGGCAATTATGGGGCTGCTCGTGTAAACGTTTGCATCACCTCACCCCTGCCCCAAATTCAAGCAGTGGAAAAAATGCCTTATGTCAGGGGTGGCCAACCCTGATCCACGAGAGCCCCTATCCAGCATGTTAGATGTTTCCCTCTTCCAACACACCTGATTCAAATGATCAGCTCATCATCAAGCTCTGCAGAAGCCTGATAATGACCCTGATCATTTAATCAGGTGTGTTGGAAGAAGGAAACATCTAAAACATGCAGGATAGCGGCCCTTGAGGACCAGGATTGGACACCCCTGCCTTATGTTATTAATTCATGAGTCCCAGAGGTGCTCAAAGGTGGCCTGTTTAAAGTCTTGAAGCTAAGCTAAGCTAATAGCCTGCTCACTCTAGTTGCTTATTTAGCAGACAGATATGAAAGTGGTGCCATTCTTCTCAGGAGAAAGTGAATAGCTCCCAAAAAGTTGTAGTACTACAAAAAGTCTTTCTTGTTTTGGTTTGGTCCAGTTTCTGTCTATCAGACTGGGTAATAGATTTAGGCAGAATATGCAGAAAAGCCCTGAATAAACTTGCAGAGCAGATGGTATTTAATTAAAACGCAGCCAACTGTGCTGTGAACATACTTCCTGCTGAAAGCTGTGAGCACACTTGTTGCTCTGGGTTATTTGGTCTTTGTGTCACTTGTTGATTATTAAGCAGCGTCAACCTGAACACATACTAACTCGGTGGAAATAATTAAGAAAGCTCAATGTAATTTATAACCAGGAGTTTTGACACGTACGGTGAGCGCACAGTGTTGCAACCAGCTAAGATCCAGTTTGGTCAACTCCTCGTGTCTGTACGCTGGGGGGCTTTGAGCTGCACCAAACGGTATTCACAGTGAGGGACTTTTAGTGGACATGCTAAAGTGGAAGACAACAAACAGCATTTGTGCAGCTTTAACTTCTGCTACAGCGTTTTCAAGAACCAAAGAAAGCAAACAATAAATTAAAACTCTAAAATATAAAACAATTCAAATTTCAAATACATATAAATTAAGTAAATAAATATTTCAATATCACTCTTGGAAATTAAATAATTTAAAACATATTGCCTTTAGGAAGTAGGCCAGGACGGCACCCACCTTGACATCCTCAGTGTTATTGCATTACAGGACCACACCAGTGTTGTTGCACATTCTAACCACTTAACTACACTTCATGTGTAATTATAATAAATAATGTGCATTCTGCTGAGCTGGTTTTTTCTGCACTTTCCGGGCAGCCATCGGTTGTTAAATTAAATGAGATAAAAAACTTCAAAGATTGTGCGCTCTTGGGATAGGTATAGACTTTTACAGATTTATATAACTGACAATGAATAAAATGTCTAATTCCAAAAAAGCTAAGTAAAAAAATATATACAAGTAAATGTTATAATTAAATTTTATTGCTGTTGAATGATGGATTTATAATTGAGTTTATTAATGTTTGTTAATGAATACACAAATTGAAAAAAAAAATAAAATGGAGAATAAATATTTTCAAATAATAAATCTAAATTAGCCAATAAATTATTCTTTTCTGTCTGGAAAAGGGAACTTTTTTTAATATTTACACTGTTGTTATATTTAAATAATTTTTCTATTAAATCGATACATTTAAGATTTTAAAAAATAAGAATAAAAATAGATAATTAAATTAAAATATTCACATTATTAGTCTACATTTAAGGTGTAAACTGAACCCAGAGAGAGGACGATCCCTTTAAATGATAGAGAATATTATGTAAAAGGTACATTTTTTAACATCAGCTCTGGCTTCTTTTTGTTGTTTAGTAATTCAAGAACACATTGAGCCAGTATTTCCTACTAATATTAACGTGTGGACAAAAACCTACAGACGCATGATGAACTCAACTCTAAAAACTGACATTACGTGACGTACACAAATGAACAACAGCCACTGGCTCCCTGAAATGTGCAGAAACGTGTCCAGCAAGGTTTGCAAAAGGTCAGCAGAAATATAAAGTGTCCGTGATCTGATGTAAGTGGTTTGAAACATGCGTCAGCGGCAGTGTGGTAACTTTCTCCTCAGCCTGCAGGAGTCACTCAGTACAGTGAATCTGGTCTTTTTGCTGGTAGCTGAATTGACACAGATAAATTCTTTCCCGACTGACTTATTTAAAGCCGCCTCAGTTTTAAAGAACACAAGAAAACTGCCAAAGAACAGGAAACTTGATCTAAAACCAAACCTACTGTAAATGAAACCTTCACTGCTAACTCTAAAACCTTTGGAAGTTCCCCTCTTTGGTAAAATAAAGTCAAATTTAGAGTTAAACTGAACAAAAACAACTGAAAACACAACAGTAAACTGTGTAGCAGGGATACAGCACTGATGATTGTTATCGTCTTACCAGTGAGGACTTAAAGGGTCAGTTCACACAGATTACCAAAAGGAAGCAGGTCGCCTCGGGTTCGTGTGCTGAGGTTGTGAGGTGTCTGCCTCTGATTTACAATGGAAGTAATAGGGGTTTTATGTAGCTATAAATATGGAAAACTGCATTTGATAAACATATAGTTGGACGATGATCAACTCACTTTTGTCTATAGATGAAGGCAAAACATCCGTAGACAAATACAACAGAAGTTAATGGAATTTAGTTTGTTGCTCATAAAGTGGAAAACTACATTTAAAAAACTGCTCAAATTAAACTAAACTTTAAAATCGCTTCACTTTTCTCCATGAATCTATAGATTGATGTGGTAAAAATACAGAAATACAATGGAGGTAAATGGGATACTGTGTTGTGCTGTTCTAAACATTAAATATGTGTAATTAAAAACAAAATTGTACTTCTTCTCACTTTTGACTGGGAATAAATACAATAAAACATTTTTTGAGCAGAATGTTGTAGTCCTATAGTGATGGAAGAAGTAGGCAAAGACTTCCATCCATTATCTATACACCACTTAATCCTCTGTAGGGTCATGGGGGGGCTGGAGTCTATCCCAGGTGACTCGGGTGAAGGCAGGGGACACCTGGACAGGTCGCCAGCCTATCACAGGGCTAGACCCCAGCTGTCCTAACTGGCATATATAAAAATACCTACCACAAAGGAGATTTGTATTTTCATGTTTTTAAAGTACAAAGCAACTTTCACATCATGGTGAATTCCCGGTTCCTTGAAACGCTACATGTCACAGACCACTGGGGGGCAGTATCATAACGCTGCTGCCATTTTCTCTGCCATGATCTCAGCGCGAAGAAAACTGTAACCTCCTTGAGAGTCTCTGTAGTTTCTGTTGTTGCGAAAGTATACGTTCACGAGGAACATTGTGCGGTTTTGACAAAGGATTATTACGCCCTAATCTGCCCCCTAGTGGACATACTTCTAAATTCTCACCTTTGGGTTTACACCAACATAGTGGACACTATAGCTGCAAAAAAAAACCCAAAACACAACACATTTTTTCCTTTTGTTAATGGTTGTTTTGGCCAAATTGTGTTTAAATATATCAATTTTCAGCAAAATGTGTTTGATTTTAACAGAAATGTGTCTCTCTAGAAGCAACATCCAGTTATGTTTATGTGAACACTTGTTCTAGGAGTTAATTTTATGGGATTTAAAAAGTTTCATTTAAAAAAAATCTGAAAGTGAGTAGCCAGCAGTTTTTAAAATGCAAATTTCCAAAGCTGTGAGCACCACAAACTGAATTCCATTCACATTCATTGTACTGAGATGGAGGCAGGAATCTCAAAACCTGCACAAAAAAGTATCTGCGAGGAGGTGTGTAACTTGGGTGAACTAAACCTTTAAGAACACACACATACAGTACACAATCCGTCTTCATACTGTATCTGACCATACTCACTAGTGTTCCCTGCTTCATCCTTGTTCTCTCTCCTTGGTCTTTTTCAGTGTTGGGAGGGGAACATGCAGGGAGGGATACAGGAGGATCTGTGTTGGTCTCTGATGTGCTGCTGATCCTCAGCTTCCCTTAAACAGAAAAGTTCAGGAGACAACAAGCAGGAACATGAAGTAGTGCCACTGTGAGTTATATGAGTGAGTGCACAGGTAGTTTAGCTTCCCCAGAGGGACAGTAGTTAGATGGTGCTCTCAGTGTGTGCGTGACTGATGGTGTGGACGTGGGGGTGCGGCTGGGGGTGGCTGGGCCGACGGGGGCCCACACAATTCTGCTGCTCACTGAGCAGAGTGGTGGTCTCTCCTGGCCCGTTCTCCGGGCCAGCAGAGGGTGGGGACTGCTGGGGTTTTGAGGGCAGGGTGGGGTGGGGGTTCAGGATGCACGGCACTGTGCTCATGGAGGAGGGAGGGGTTTGGGAGAGGGGGGTGTGGTTGCTTGGAAGGGGGGTGGCTTGGGGCAATGACTGGCTCGGCCTGCGGCCGGAGGAGGAGGCGCCTTGGGGCATAGCGCCGCGGCTGCTCGGTGGCGTCGGCTGAGCATTGGACGGCGGGCGCCTTGCGGGAGGCGTGGCCAGCGGCAGTGGTGTGCGAATTCCTGGCGGCGTCACGGGGGGCAACGAGACAGACGTGTCCAGGCGAGTATGGCTGCCATCTGGAGACTGCGGTGAGCTGTCCAGCCTGGACGCCAGGAGACCGTTCTGGTACTGGGCACGAGTGATCTGAGGAGGACAAAACCACAGTAAACAGACATGAACAGTTTTAATGGAGGTTCCCATTATTCTCATTGGGCCATTTTCCACTGCAGGAACCTGGATTGTTTTGGACCACAGGGGCTTTAAAATCCAAACAGAATTTAAAACCAAGTTGGATCATAAGGAGAAACTTCACAGATTTGTTTTAAGAATTTTTGGCATTCTAACTGTGTCATACTGCACAGAAGACATTTCTGAGTTCTCTGTCCTTCATGGTGTGCTGTTTCCATAGAGGTGCAGGACTTTAGATTGCAGTGAAAAATGAGCCTACAGTGAGGAAAAATATGACAGGAGCAAAAAACACCCAGACATGGCCAAGAGTTCAGAGAGTAAATGCAAAAGAAGTGTCTTGCTGCTCATATAGACTCCTTGTTAGAGTTACCTTGACAAACTGCAGGTCTGTGAGAGCTCGGACACAGAAGTCTGGTATGTACTGGAAGGGGGTGCCAGGGATCTGAGTGTTGCTCCCGCCCACAGAGCTGCTCTCCGGAGCGCGCTCAGTGCAGCTCAGAGATGCCGAGCGGTTGAGGTTGCCCCCGTGTGATGGAGATCGAAACTCTAAGGATAGAGAGAAGAGAGTGAAAAAGAGGACGCAAGAAGTAACAATGAATAAAAAGGAATGGAAAGAAAAGCAAACACACGGTTAGACATCAACAGAAGCAGAAATGATTGAAGGACGAATGAGATGAAAACAAGACGACTGTCAGAAAACAGGGAAAATGATGGCAGCAGACTGAATGCAGTGAGAGAAGTATTTGTGGTGAACACACTGCAACACACACATCACACATACACACTACATGTGAACATTATACATGTACTACGAGCGACTGATGGCGTGGAGATGAGTTTGTTATGCAAAGATTGCAACAAACATGCCATGCGACAAGGCAAAGTGCATCGTTTGAGCATCTTCTGGCTGCAACAGGACTGTCTGAGCGCAGAGGACGGGCCTCTCTCATTGGTCGGTTTTAGTGATGTCATGGAGGGGCTGTAGTCTGGTTTGAAGGGCAGAGTGAGTTAAGTAAGTAACAAGATCAAGTGGAAAGGAACAGGTGAACATCTGGGCTTAAAGGACTCGTTTACCATTTTGGGAAATATGCTGATTTGCTTATTTAGCCTAGCATAAAGATGGAAACAGGTGGGAACAGGTAGCCTGGCTGCACACGAAGGGAACAATATCTGATGCTAAGGCTCCAAACATGGTCCACAAAGATTCTTAATGCAATTCAAGTTGCAGTCTGAGTCCAATAACCTTCATAACGCTTCGATGACTGAGTTTTGCCTCCCTGGGAGAGTTCTGAGGAGTGTCGCTGCTATTCCTAAACTGGATCTAGTTTTGTGTATCTTTAGTCCGTTGGTTGTTTTAAATTTTACTTTGTTGTCATTCTGTGGTCTCCTTCAAAATATCTACATTGTCATTTTTAGATTCTTAAATGAAATAAGATGGAGCTTGTTTAGTATTGAGCTTTAAAGGTTGTAACAGAGCCGGGCTAGCTGCTTCCCTGTGTCCAGGCTTTATGCTAAGCTAAGCTAACCAGCTGCTGGCTGTAGCTTCATATTTTAGTGAGAGTGGAATCAATACTCTCATTTAAAGATTGAAAGCAAATAAGCATATTTGTCAAAACTGTTAACCAGAGGTCTGCGGTCCAGCTGTTGATAAATGTCATCAGAACATCTGGCGGTGGATCAGTGGTTACAGGGAGGAGGTGGTGACAGGGTTAGAATCCAGAGTCCCATCCAGCAAGCTGACTCTTAATGCTGTAATAACGTGACCGACTGAAGACCCTAACAGATGATCTGCAACGTCAGCATTCCTCTATCCTCTGCTTCAACTGAGCATGTGCAAGCCTGCAGCTAACTACTGTCTTCATTAAGACGAGTTGAGTAAAAAAATCGGAACTTAAGGCCCTTTAACCAGCTGTTCACAGCGTTCAGCCACATCTCAGAGTTCCTCAGCAGATACACTTTGTTCAGTGTGCTGAGGAAAGTCCCAGCTGTGGTTCAAATTGAGAACTTCAATTAATTTATTTGGTATTTAAATGATCTTATATATCATCAGTATGTAGTTAACTGATCAAATGTCTCAAATGAAATTATCTATTGACTTTATCTGATTTCTGTAAGTGTAACTTTAACATGTTTTAAAAATGTTGATGGAACAATAGAAACAATCTGATCACATCTCTTGCTATTTGAACACGTTTTATTCAAAGCAAGTATTGAATTTAAAGGCTCATTTACTTCAAAAATACAGAAACTCCTAAAGATTTTTTCCTAACTTGAATATTAAAACTGCTGACCAGACGACACACCAGCGCCGACTCTGGGAACTTGTGATGGTGCTTTTCACTATTTTAAGATGTTTTATGAGCTGTACTACTTTACAAAATGTCAGAAACTTATGAATAACCAGACCAAAATAAGTGTAACAAGGTGCTAAGATCCAAATCTGCACAGACAATTTATGACTTTAGTCTGTAATGCATTCAGGTAAAGTTATTATGCATCTGCCTGTATTCAGACACTAACATTCAAGAAAGTTAGCTTCATTAAATATACCTAAAGCGCACCAGTTTTGAGCTATAAATATAGCAAATATCAACCTCATGACTCTCATGATGGTTTCTAAATACTCATACTGTCATTCTGAATGGTCAAAGGTGACTCAAAAAAGGGGGCAACACAGCAATAACATCTTTTAACCTGCAGAAGGCCTTCACCTCCTGTATAAACCTAAAGCGGTACTTGCTGGAACAGGACTCTGAAGATGATGAGAAAAGAAAATGGTGAGAGAATCGGCTTTAAGAAGACCCCCCCGCTCCCTCCCTCCCTTTCTGGCCCATGCGAGTGTTTACCTGGGAAACGAGAGAACAGAGAAAACCTCTTAAGAGAGAGGCGTCGCGGAGGGGGGGACGCCACTGACGGGGAGAGAGGAGGGGTGACGGCTGAGAGAGAGGAGGGGAGGAGGGGCACAGAGAGACAGAGATGAGCTGCTTTATTTGTTTGGTCGTGTGAGCAGAGCCTCAGTCGCTGCTCATTCATTCAGTCACACAGTCCGGAGGGTTTCTGATTCCCCCACTGTGGTCTTCATCAAAGGAGGACGAGCTCAGCTGCTGATTGGCTGGAACAGCAGCACATGGTTGTGATTCACTGAACCCAATGTTGTACAGTTGAGCCTATTGAAATTTGAAATGACTGATCTTCTATCTCCTGCAACACAACACTCCTGGAGAGTGAGTGCTGCTCTTCTTCAGTGCTGATTCTTATTGGGGCTGTTGGACTCTGGTGTCCTGCTGCTGTTTACTGCCTTATTGAACTTACATTCACACCCCTTCACTTCATTACACTGTAGACTCAATTCTAAATGGTTAAAACTGCATATTGTGAATCAAATTGGACCTCGACATCTGAAAGTACAAGCTTTGTGATTCAAACCACTTGTTTAGGATGTTCAACTTCCCATTAACTGGCTGTTATCATCCTCCAGGAAACATCTTCAAAAACTACTAGCACATTAAGGACTAGTAAAATAAATAGAAAACAAACCTGCTGCCCTTCATTTAGTTGAAAAATAAGCACATCAATGTTGCCTGGTGGAAAAAAATGTGTCAGCTGACATATATGCAACCAAATACCCGGGACCAATCATCACTGGACCAATCTCTACTCCGAGGCTGATGTTCACAAACATCAGAGTCACACTTGGATTCGTGTCAGAGACGCACACTGAGCGGTCAGGATGAGGAATGGTCGAGCGTTTGACGTAAACACTGAACACTGCAGAGACACACACTGAGCTGCATGACGTGCACATGGAGTACAGACAGCAGTTCATCGTGGGCCAAGAGAGAAACAGAGACAGAATAACAGAAGAAGACAAAGGAGAGACAGTTCACAGTTGCTGGTTATTTTGGCTGCGGGACAAACAACAGATCACCACAGAGTTCAGATTGTATTGGTGTTGCTTAATGAAGGAAGCACCAGAAGCATTTCAGTTTTAACTTGGATCATGAGCCCTCAGGGGCAGTCTGTGATGAAATGTGCACAACACTAAGGAAACAGTGTTCAATCCACCTGTATCAGTATCTGTGGATACCCAGGCCATATGTCAGCTAGAAAAGATGTAATGCTTCTAAAACGTCAACAGGAAGAAAGTATTTAAATGCAAATCACATTTAAATAAATCTAAATATAATAATCAATATGTAATGAAATAACTATGCTTTGCTGTGAAGCATGTCATGACTCACGATTTATTTTAGTCACTGTATAGTGCAGATCGTCTGCAAATGTGAAAAGCAGTTCAAGCAGTAGTGTTAAATTTAAATTTATTGGGATCAATCTGACTTCTCAGATCTCCAAATTTTAAGACGTGTCATTAATAAGAGTAAGACTGCTGGGCTACTAGGATAGCTCACTGAGTTAGGGTGTTGCCACACAGGTCACCAGCAGTGGTCGTGAGTTCGAGTCCAGCTCACGACCCTTTGCTGCATGTCCCTCTACCCCTTTTCATCCTGTCTCTCCTCTATCATTAAAATAGAAAAACTTCCCCCAAAAAATGTTTTAAAAAAGAATAAGACTGTTTTAGACACTTCATGGCCTCAAATTCTGTACTGAGCCTTTATGTCAGGTAGAAAAGATGTTTGGACCTGATCCTGTTTAAGAGCTTAACACGAAAAATGCAGTGTTTCCCACAGTTATCCTGGATGTGTTCCTAATATTTAGACACAATCATGTCAAACATGGTAAAATATACTATTCAAGACTAGTTTTAGTAGTTGTCCAAAGCCATCCTAAATAATAGCAGATTTTTATGATGCAATAAATTCATGGTATTGGATTCACATAGAGTCAGTATGTCAGGCAGGAAAGATATGTTTGGAGGATACATTTTGGAAATATGCACTTCTCCTAAAAAATGCAGGCAACTAAATTATTTCTTCAAATTAAGAGACAGTTATATCATTAGCTTGATGATGAGATAATGGATTCACAGCAAGAATAGAAATAAATTCAGATGCAGATAATGAATAAATAAATAAATCAAACATTGCTAGTTTGATGGATCTGTTCCCAGTATAAGCACATAATGCAGGTTCTTATTGAATATGCACATCCTAGTCAAGCTGCAGAGACACTTCACACCAGCTTTGGACAGTAAATCGCATTGTCTGCACAAACACAAACTCCAAAAGCTGCAAACATCTGCAGCCTGACTGCTGATCCAGATCTGTCGCAGCTGCAGAGCAAAGAAAAGCTTCCTCTAAAAACAGCCCTTCCTTGCATCTCCTCTCTCGTCTTCAGCAGGACGGACTGAGGCACAAGGAAAGGGAAGCGAGACAAAGGCAGAGGAGCACTGCAGGTGTTTTTCAGCAGTTGTGATGCTGAGCCAGCAGGAGTCGCCAGTGCTGCAACCTCTACTGCAGTGATGTGGTTTAAAGAGGCTGGCCGGACACCGACACCACCCGGCTGCGCTCTGGCCTTCTCAAGTGGGCTGACATCATCCAACACACATATTGTGCAGCAGATGTACACACTAAACCACCACCTCCTCCTCCTGTACAGCAACAAACTGCACTCAGTCTACATCAAGATGTGTGAAGTTTACATAGTCAGAGACGCAGAGAACAGACTTCTGTATGTAACGGTGTTGTCTGTTTGCCTTTGATTCACCATCTGCATCCCTGCCAGCTAAGTCACATGTAATTGGCATGATTTAACGGGGAAGAAAGTGTTGTTTAAACTCGATACAAAACAGAATCTACACAGGATTACATGGAGATTCCTACAAAACATTTACAGCAGACTGCAGATTCAGACAACTGGCCTTTGATTCTGCTTCTTATGATAACTTTAAACTAACCTAAGTAACGTCGCTACAGCCAGATAAGCTGGAGACAGCACAATATCCACATCGTCTAACCTGGATTTTAGAGTCAAAGCAAATGTAAGTTCACCCGAACGGGTGCTGAAAATTCATAATTGCATGAAAAACTGCAGTGAGTGCACTGGGCTGAAGCAGGACTTGTGAGGGATCAGTTTAACCAACCAGCGAGTCAGGATCCAGCTAAACACTTTACTCACCATCACGTTTGCACTGGATATCATTCATAGACATACATGTCATCATCGCTAAACTAACCATTTCAAAATAAAAGCAACTTCGCATGTAGC
Organism: Dascyllus trimaculatus; assembly: GCA_024666655.1. NCBI lineage: Eukaryota > Metazoa > Chordata > Actinopteri > Pomacentridae > Dascyllus > Dascyllus trimaculatus. The sequence continues at coordinate 3,714,161 of CM045460.1, read as the reverse complement.
TCAAAACGATGTGCTGTCGTACAGTTTAACAAGCAGTTTCCCCCTTTGTGTCTCAATTTGTTTTCTTTCTACAAATAAAAATCTTCTCTACACGTGTACAAACATGATTTCCTCATGCTAATGAATTGAACACGTTTGCAAACTTCGGAAGTCATTGTGAACATCACTTTACAAGCTTAGCATCTTATTGACTTGAACCTGAGGCCACAGGCGAGTTTCCAGAGGGCAGACAGCTGCACTCTTTATCTGCAAAGTCCTGGCTGCAGTCGGAAAGATGGCACCAGCTATAAGCTGCTAAACGGCTCCAGTACAAACTGGTGAGTGAAGTCTGAGTTCTGTAAAGTGAGGACATTTTGGCAGGGCCTCACCTCAGGACACAGCTTCAATGAGCTTTTTCAGGGTTCAGATTTGGAAGCGTTTCAGGAGCATAGTGTTCGTTCTTTAGCAGTCATATTTAGAATATAGTTCCTTGTAGATTTTCCAACATAGCTTTTTGTGTTTCACAGCTTTTGGAACAGTTTGCAGCTTGTTTCAGATGCTGTGTGGCTGTTAAATGCCAAAATAGCTGATAAATTGGTCCCCATGGACAAAGCACATTGAAGAGTGAAAGCACAAACATTAACGGTCTTATGTTGTGCTTCTTTCAGCAAGTTAAAGCAAGTTTCACATTTCCCCATAATGTGTCCTTACCATGACTGTGTAAGCTCTGGTTTTAGCCCTGTTTTAAATAGGCAGTTTGACTCTGAAAGCCAGTGAGCTGCTGCTGGCCTTCAGGAAGAAAACTCTGCATCTTTGATTGACAATATGGAGAAAATCAGTCGGCCATACAGCAGCTGAGAATGTGAATTTCGATTGCTTCTGATGTTCTCTCTGAGCGATCATTTGACATGGAAAAATTGCAGAATTCTCAGTAAAGCTTTTTTTTAACTCATGTTTTGTGAGTTTGTCAGACAGCACTGTGGTTATGATATCAGTGTCTTAGTGGTGCAGAGCAGCAGTCTGGACTCTGACGTGACTGCAGGTTAGGATGTAGTCTAAATGGGCAGTGTTTCAGTCACTGTTTTATGCTTGTTCTATTGTCTGACAACAGAAACAAAAAATATGTAAATATGTCAACAACCTTTTTGGGAAATCAGCTGCATTCGAATGCAGTTTGTGTGAGCAGGGAGAGCAGGAGAGAAGCAGCAGACAGAAACACTGTCTGAGTTTAGGTTAAAATGCAGCACAACAGGCAGCATGAACACACAGAAAGCCGCCCAGTCCTTGTTCATTAGAGTGAAATTAAAGTTTCCACCATAACAACAACAAAATACAATGATAATAGACTTTCACCATATGGGACTTTTAAGGGAGCTTCAAAAGCAGAAATGCAACAATTACAAGAACAACAGTGGAACTGAGACAGCAGTAAGTTACCAAACACTGACAGATGTTGTTGAGAGGACAGGCCCAGACTGAAAATACTATCATCTCTGTGAACATCTCTGGATCTGGAGCTACACGTCTCTGATTTGCAGCTGCTGGCCTCATCACCTGCTGTCCTGCCATCCTCACCCCAACCTCTCCTACTATCCCCTCCACCCTCATCTCCACTCCCATCCCAACTGGTCAAGGCAGATGGCCGCCTTCCCTGAGCCTGGTTCTGTTGGACGTTTTTTTTCCCTCTCTCTGTTCTAGGGGGTTTTGGTTCCTTCCCACTGTCGCTGACTGCTTGTTCATAGTGAATCCAAAAGCAACTTTGGATTGTTGGGTTTTCTGTTTTCTGGTCCTCCTTACTATGTAAAGCGCTATTAGATTACATATGTTGTAAATTTGCACTATATATATAAAATTGAATTGAATTGAATAGCAGGCAAATTAATCCACAGCCACAATGCCCCAGAAATATTCCATATCCACAGCTTGAGACTTCACAGTTAACCTGTTTGGTTCAGCTAAAATGAACTTTGTCAAATACGGCCTTCATTGAACACGCAACAAGCATTTCAGAGCAGAGAATACTGCTGATTGTTTAATCACTTTAAAACCTAATTTCATAAAATTGGAGAAAGTAAAAGTATTTATTACACCAAAACGGGCTTCATCAGTGTTCTATTTTAAATGCAATAGAATTATTATTATTAATACCATTATTATTATGCATTTCCATGGAAGAAGCATTTAAATCTAGTAGCTGACTAAGATGGAGTTAATTTTACTCATAAAATATAAAGAATTCTTTGTATAAGCTTAAAAATCTGCTGTAAAGTAACTAAAGCTGTCAGATAAATGTTGAGGAGTTAAAACAGAGAGCAGCAAAAATTTAAATACTCATTTAAAATTCAAGTACCTTAGAACTGTGCCTAAGTACAGTTTGAGTAAACTAACATAGTTACACTGTACCAGGGAACAGCAGTACAAACATGTGTGTGCTTGCTCATGTATGACCAGTGCTGTCTTACCCAGTGACGGTGTGCTTAGAGCCATGACTCCATAGTAGGAGAATGGACCAGTCTCAAACTTCATGTTTTCGTTTCCAGCTTCCACTTCCACTCGTCCCTGCAAAACACACACACACACACACACAGAGGACACTTTCTTCACTTCAAGAAGTATTTTTCCATTTTGTTATTACACAAGGGAAAAGCTTCCTTTAAAAATATGGTTAGAAAAAGCTGCTCCACTATGATTAGATGACGACAGAAACAGCTGCTGACTGCAGGGCAGTTTATCCATCCAGACCATAGCAGACCAAGTTTAGCATTAAGACATTGCACCAGTAACATAATAAACATATGGACTGATGGGTTTGTTTGCTTTGTATTCAAGAAAATAAAGCACAGATTACAGATATATATATATATTTTAAGTTTTGATGCCATTAAAAAGTTTAGATGTGGTCTCTGTTGTTCCACAGGTGCGAGCAGTGACCCTCATGAGTAAGGATTCCACCTTATGATAGTCAGTATCAACACCTGTGTTACGTGCATGTTTTTGACTACTTGCATGTGCACATTAGCGATTTTACCATGAACCTGTAGAAAAAGTTTGTGAGGCCCTCTGTCAGCAGGCCCAGGATGAAACAATCTTTACACCAGCGATCATCACTGGTGTCTGCGCTACATTCAAAAGCCCAAATTCTGTGGGGTGTTGCAGCCTTTACACCCTCATCATGCTGTTCTAACTTTATCTGGCCCCTGAACATCTTTCCCTCTCGTCCTTTACTATTTTGTCCAGGACTGAAAAGCAAAACATCTGAAGGACTCTTGTAAACTCTATTGTTATCTGACAGTGTACATGATAGCCATGTGACTGAGTTAGTTTAGAGACTCTGCTGTGCAAAATCCAGGAGTCGTGTCCTGTGGCAGGTAACAGAAACACTTTGACATCCTATAAATATTACATCCAGTGCAGGGTTCAGTGTCTCTTTACCACCAACACTCCCACACATACATGTCTGCACTGCCATCTTTCTGAGGACTCTCATTAACATAATCCACTGGTCTTAAACATCACCACTACAAGCCTCACCCCTGAGCCTGATTCTAATCTGAACTCTAAAGCTGAGTCTTAACCTTCAAACAGCTCTTTGAAAGTCTGTCTCAGTGAGAATCACAATAAATGTCCTGACGTCCAGCTCAAACTGGTCCTCACAAAGACAGACCTACATGTGCACACACACCTATACATACGTAGCCGAGGTGTGGAACAGGAGCAGCTGTGATCAGGTTGCAGGCTGAGTGTCTGGAGTCACTTTATCCACACCTCAGGTGTCAACAACAAAGCCTCCAAACACAAACACACACTTTCAAACACATCTTCACACACCAGCCGCACCATGAGCATTTGGTAAATGTTTGCATTCTGCTTTTAAATGGGGGACTGAAAGGTCAAGTGCTACCCTTAGGACAGCAAGTCCAACCATTTTTATCGGTCCACTGAGCTCCAGCATTCCTTCAACAAACACTGTTATATTTCTAATGTGCTTGTTTCACTTTAAACTTCATGTTACTTAACTCTTGCAGTCATAGAAATGCCAATATTACCAGAATCTATATGCTGTCTTCAGGGTTTTCTACCAGGTTATACCAACATTTGGATACAGAACCCCAGTGTTTCCATCACATCTGCTCCATTATTGGGAACATTTTCCAGTACTTACTGGTATCTCCATAAGTTATCCATCCTTTAGGTGTATCTGTTGCAACCACTGTCCTCTTGTTTTGGCCATTAATCTAGTTATCTTTTAGACAACATTTAGCTAGCTATGTCGACCATGTATCAAACATTTAGCTAACTAATTAATCTGTTAATCCAACATTTGGCTAAATATTTAAACCATTTAACCAACATTCAGCTAACTAGTTAAACCATTTACCTACAATGAACTATTTCAACCATTTATCCAACATTTAGCTATCCATTTCAACCACTTGTTTACTGCTTGTAACTAACACTGAATCCTTGACTTTAGCTACCCATTTAGCTAGCTATTTCATCCATTATTGTACTTAACATTTAACCTATTTAATTAACTTATTTATTTATGTAGGTGACCTTTTGATATTTTTTTAAACTGTTAATTACTTCTAGACATTTAACACGTTATTTTCGACAGGCATTAATTACTTGTAGCTAACATTGAACCCCTTCTTTTACCCACTGTGTCAATACTATTACAGTTCATATTAGCATTTATCACTGTTAGCTATCCACAACCAGTTATCTGTCACTGTTGCCAACTATCTAGACATTTTTTAATTTCCTCTCATTCATCACAGTACAAAACAGATTTTTTTCAAATCAACTTGTACTTTATTTTCATGTCTTTCTGTTTAGTCAGTTGAGTTAATATTTCCATGTACCCAGTGGAAACTCTAAGTGGTTGTGAACCACTGCAGCAGGGTTTTTAAATATATAATACATTTAAATATATAATTGACATCCATATTCTGTGTGTGTGTGTGTGTGTGTGTGTGTGTGTGTGTGTGTATTTCCATCCTGTCAGTTCGCCTCCTCTTGGTGCAGAGGAGGGATTTACTAGCAGACGGTGAATCCTCTTCTCTTCCCTTCTTCTCCACATTCATCCCTAAACTCCTCTCTGCTGTTTATTTCACCCTCCATATGCTCTGCTGATTTTCGCTCACTGCCTGTTCTCATCTGCTTTTCTTTCGGTTCCATCCTCCTTAACCCTTCAATCCCCCCCCCCCTCCTTTTGTCTCCATCTTACATAAGAGGATCTATTAGTGAAGGTCGTGCAGAGGAGGAGCCCCTCCGACGCTCCCGTGACCATGGCAGCGCCTGTTTGAACGCCTGGAAGAGCCGATCTGCGTTATCAGGCATGTTTATTAGCAACTGCGCTGAGCTGCGTGTTTGATGAATCATTTATAAGCATGCTCTATGTGCAGCTTTGTTGTCCAAAGTAGTTTTTAAAATAAGCTGAAAAATCAACAGTGTTTTTAAAATTCTCCACTGCTAGTTTGCACATAACCAATCATGGTCACTGTAAGATAATAAAACAAACAGAAAGTGTCAGTATTTGTACAATAAAATGCCAATATCTGGCTGACAGTGTAAACCACATGTCAAATTAAATCCAAAAGGTGAAAGACCCACTGTGTTCTTTTAAACAATCACATAATTAGCTCATGTAAGGGGTGTCTTTAAAGTTGACTGTGTTTAGCTCCTGCATTTGTGCTAATACCCTGTCCAGACTGACGCAGGGACCTGACATAAACCTGTTTGTCCCCAGATAAAACAGGTCAACCTGTGTTATCCAATCTGACTTCATTATGAACGTCCAGCCAGCAGCACTGCTCAGCTTTGACAGGAAGGTATATTCATAAACAGGGTTTGATTGGTACTGGACTGATGCAATAAGATGATCAAGATCAACACTTAGTATTAATAAATGCTGAATCATTACAAATCTTACAAAGCTCTGTGTTGGAGGGACTTTACTGCTACTGTTGACCATTGAACCCATTATTTTAGCTCGTTAAACTAACAGTGTACTTACAGTTTGTACCCCATCTGTTCCAAACTAATGTACTTTGGCTTCATATATGTTGCTTTTCATGAACGTCTGCTTGACTTCAGGTACTTCACCAGCCGACCAAATCGGTGGCATTAACATCCCAACAGTGTTTGTGCTTTACCTGCAGAATGAGCGCGAAGTAGTCGACAGGTTTGCCTCTCTGGTAGAGGAAGTGCTGCGGTGACCGTTTGTCGTTTTCGTTGAACTTGAGCTCCTGGATGACGTCTGGGTGTCTGAGGATCCTCAGCAGGACTTTCTCAGTGATCTGGAACGGGCTGAACAGGCTCACCTCTGAGGGCCAATCAGAGGAGCACCATCGAATTAAAACACAGGCCAATTATTTCAATCACTGATCCAATATTTACTTTCATATTTTAACTATTTAGCCAACATTTAGCTGATCATTTCAACCAAGAGACGTCCAACTTCTTAAAGCTGGACATTTGATTCCACAGTTTTTAACACACAACTGGAAGACCTGAGACTCCACCTCGACTTTAACAGCAAAGCTTGAAGGCTTCATTTGGACCCTGAACATTCTTTTTGTACATTTCTTAAACTGTTATTCTACAATCTGCAGAGATGTTGAATGGTACAAAATTCACTGTGTAACTTCAGAAATTCTACCACAACAAAAATGTAAACAAACCTTCAGAATCAATCAGTAGTTATTTCCAAATAGTGTGACAGTGTCATATAGTATAATAGTAATCCTGTCAACTGAACCACAAAATCTTCAAAAAATACACATTTTTTTCTTATCTTATTTAAATTACTACTGTTCTGATTATTGACATCGTATTTTTGTTATTATTCCTTTAATTAATTAATTAATTTTATTGATTTAATAAAAATGCATTTTAATTCTTATTGGAAAATCTGACTTAAATGTTCAATGGATTTATACTGACTGTTCATTTTGCCTGTGTTTTGCTTCTCTCTTCAGATGTCTGACTGCTGGACCTCACAACAATAAACAATCAGCGGATTCATTACTAAATGAATAACAGGTAGCTTATGCCCTGTTCATCTGCATTCCACAAATCAGGAAACATCCTGGACTGCAGCTGATCAAAGCTACACGTAACACTGATAGAATCCTAGTGCAGAGGAAGAGTCTGAAACACGTCTGTGTCGGCTCGCTGTCAGATTAGCCGCCTCCTCGCTGCTCACCTGTAGCCAAGAAACGATGAGCCGCCAGCATGAGCTGAGGGGAGATCTTCACTTTGCTGTCGCCGTCGTGCTTGAAGGCGGAGAAGTCCCGCTTGTTTTTGTTGGGGTCCACCTTCTTTCTGTTTCTGTTGTCGGCTGCAGAGAGAAAACACAAGAGTTTCAACATTAGTAAAATAAAAATAATAAAAAGGAACTTTTTAAATTTAAAATGATGCTTTGTTCACTGTGTACACAGCTGACCTCAAGACATTTCAGTATGGCAGTGAGACAATCTCTGTCTGTTGCATAAGGTGACCTGTTGTGTTCCATCCCAATTTCATTTAAACATTTCCATATTTTCAGTAACTGGGCAGCACACAGAAGCAGTGTGAGGTTTGGAAATATCATTGACTTACTTCACTTGGTTGTAGAGCTGTCACAACATCACCATTCACCATACAATCTATAATCTAATCTATACTTTATTCGTCCTCTCGGGGAAATTCCTTCTCTGCATTTGACCTATCCGTACTAGGAGCAGTGGGCTGCCATGGAAATGCCCGGGAAGCAGTCAGGGGTTAAGGGCCTTGCTCAGGGGCCCACAGTGGTGGTCATTTAGCCTTTTCCAGTCAGACCAGTTAAAAGCACGCGTCACAAACCACGAGGCCACCACTGCCCTTCATGACCAATGATCATGGTCAAAAGAATTCATGCTAATGATATTATTGAAATATCTACAGAAGATTATTTTCTATCAGTCAAATTCACTTTGTTTATTTTCTGCGTGTCTTTTTTTGGTAAATGAATTCCACTCAAAATACAAACGTAGGGAGGTGGAGACAGTCTGTAGCTGTAAATAAACCATACGCTGCTCTGTTGAAGTGTCAACCACATTGTTACTGGTGCTGGATCATGATGACATTGTCCTACGTGTTAATAAAGTGAACATTTGACTTTTTACATATCACCAATACGTTACACAACATCCCTACTTGGTTGCATATTAACCTTCTGATCCACAAAACCTGTCGGCGGGTTTGAAGGACAAGTTTTCTCTTCTTAAAAATCAACATTAGACTTTTTATTTGAGCTAGAAACTGTAAAAACAGAGAACCTGTGACGTGTCATTCTCTGAGACAACTGGTGGTGCAACCATGAAGCTGTTTCCATAGAGGTGCAGGACTTTATACTGCAGTGAGAAATGAGCCCACAGTGAGGAAACACATGACAGGAGCAGAAAACGCCCAGACACCACCACCAGAGAGTTAATGGTGAACCAGTGGCTCTGTCCGTGGTGCTGAAATAGCAAACGTCACTCTAATCCACATTTCTCTTCATTCTGTCCTGCTGTCTTCAGAAGTTTCCCCTCGGATCTGTTTTGCATTTCCGCAGAGCCTATAGGAGGCTGTATAAACACCTGCTGCAATGAGCCACAAGCTCCATGTCTGACTGTCTCTCCAGGGCTTATTCCGCTACACAAAAACACTTCCAAGCTGTGCTCTCATGACATCATGGAAAACTCTGATGTTTGACCAGTTTCCTACACCTTATTTGCTTATTAATTTAGTTAAAAAATGCATGAAAATGAAAAGAACTTACAGTGCAAACAAGTGTATATATGTCATTTTTAGACCAACGCCGGCTTTTTAGCTACTCATCCAACACCACTGTGGTTCACCAAAGGGAGGCAAGGTGCCGTGTCTGTGGCCTACTCTGAAATAATGTATATGAACATGGCAGCTGTGTCAGGAATTATATGTATTGTAAGCATTATAAAATGATGCCGTGTCTGTGGCCTACTCTGAAATAATGTATATGAACATGGCAGCTGTGTCAGGAATTATATGTATTGTAAGCATAAAAAATGATCTGGTGCCACATGAGCCGATAATTAAAGTCTGAAGAGCTGCAACACTCACAAGCTGCACAGTGAACATGTAAATTCAGCCTAGCAGACGTCCCCAGAGGCTGCACCTCAGCACTTTGGTACCAAGGCCATGCCAAAACCCTGAAAATGTGATGCTACTTGTTTTTCTATGGTTCTGTAGACAGTGAAGGCAGTGAGATTCTGGAGATACTGAACAATAACAACAACACGTGCAGCTGCGACAATAAAAGCACATCAAGTCCTGTGTACGTAGATGTTTAGTGTTCGATGATTAGGGACGAATCACAGGCGACCAAAATCCACGATTAAACAGCATCACAGAGCAACAGAGGAAAACAGCTCAAACTGATCTTCCAAACATCCAAGTCTGAACACAGAATTCAACCTGTGACACTTTGCTGACATGCCGTCACAGCGTCCACATGCAGACATGACGATGTGTGCTGCCTCTGCTGTAGTAATGGTTCACACACACTTCAGTCTAATGTGGTGGAAGCTCAGAGTGCGAGCTGGATGCAGACTGTCGGAGCTACCATCTTTACTGTTCAGCCTGTCAAACTATACCACCGTCTGGGTTCCTGTGTTTATAAATACACTGAACTGGATTTGTTTCAAGGGTCTTTACGGACTATGAGATTTCAGATATCATGGTATCCATGCAGACATACTGGCAACAACAAGACTCCAGCAGATGACTGCACCCAGGTTAAGAAACAGTCCAGCAGAAACACAAGCTGCTGTTTTTATACTACAGATTAAATAAACATGATATGATGTTTCAATGAGGGAGCTTCAAGGCTTCATTATACTCCACAGTAAACACACACACAGACTGGCTGTAGCTTCATACCGAGCATCGACATTTACATCCTTAACATGTATTATAGTTAGTTAAGTAGCATTTTATAGACTTTTTGTAGGGTTTTGATCCCCAATATGTAAATTACTTATTAGAATCACATCATAAATAACACTGTGGGGCTTTAAACCATAATGTTTAAACTTGTTAGGTTATTTCATATCACCAATCATGTTCTTTTTATCTGGAAATCACTTTTGTGCAACAGCTGTTGTTTGAAATGTTCCGTATCAAAAATGGTGACTTGACTTGACAGACATGACAGCAGCATCAGTCTTCTAACCAGAAGGACAATTTGCTCTCTGTGTTCTTGTACATCCCTGTGCTGACATCCATACACAACCAGAAACGTCTGATCACAGACCATCCACACTGCAGCCATGTGCCAGGGAAACACACGGCGCTCAAAACAGCAAAATGCTTGTTCAGAGGAGCAGCTGCACGAGGAGATTCTCAGTCATCCACATCTTTAGAATGCATCATGAACAGAGTTGTAATTGAAGCAGTCGCTCCTTCGATGTACATGCTTCCCATCGGCTGGGCCCAAACATGTTGGGAGGTTCTGAATCCTCCAGAAATCCTGTGCTCTGTTCGTCCACGGTGCTCAACACACCTCAGGAATAATCCCTGACATGGTGCTCCAGGTACATGATGCCCAACCTGTATCTAACTGCTATATAAAGTAAAAAGTGCAAAGTCACAGTCTTCTAGAAACATCCACAAGGGCTCCGAGTGTGTTCCTGTGTTCAAACCACAAACACATCATTCATACAAAAACCATGAACTGGCCTTGACACTTAACAGGAAAACAAATCTCTAAGAGTTCCATGAGATCAGACCAGGTTTATGGAAACATTTTTAGTCACCATGTTCTCAGTGCAGTGTATTTACATTCAGTGATGGTAGAATTTACTGTTGACAGAGTCATTCCTGCAGGACTTCAGCTGCGTTCACACACAGCAGGGTAGCGATGCTGCATGTAATCCAGCCTGTCTGTAACTGTATCTCGGTGACATCAGCCTCTATGTTTACTGCCCACTCTTATCCAGCTGCTGCCGCTGAGTCAGACAACTTGTTTTACAGACAGCAGGGATCGGTCACTGCTCGATGTGAGCCGCCGCCAGGTCCGAGCCATAGGTAGAGGTCTTCACACATTAATCACTCTTTGGTTCAGCTCAGCAGCAAACAGGAAACATGAGGCTGAAACTGTCGATTAATACTGTCGATAATGAACATATTTAAAAGTTTTGATTTTTTTTGAATATTTTTTCTGTTATTTTACAGATTTTTCCTGTTTTGTCAGATGACAGATAATATCTAGCAAAATACCAGAAAAAAAGTATTTAGTTAGGGGCTGCCACATAGCTCATTGAGTTAAGGGGCTACTACCTAGGCGCAGGAGTGGTCGTGAGTTCGAGTCCAGCTCTCTCCTCCTTCCCCCTTCACCCTGTCTCTCCCCTATCAATAAAACTCCCCATAAATTATTTTTTTAAAAAGTATTTATTTACGTGTTGGCTATTTTAAAAAATCAAAACTATGCATAAAGTCTACATCCAAAATCTGTCATTTAACAAATGGTAATTTGCTCTTTTACACCATAAATCAGCTAAAAACATCATTAAATTTGAGATATTTGCTGTTATTTCTCTCCACCCTTGCCTTTTAACTATTTTTTACAGTGTAGTGCAGAGACCAAGCCTGCTGAGTGCCTATGTGGTTTGTGTGAATTGCTGCTGCTGCACTGCATTTTCTGATATCCAGCTTTAACACGCTACATATTGTTATAAAGACAGACACTGCTACTTTTGGTTTATCCAGTGTTCCTCTGCATCCTTTGAGATCATTAACAGCATATGACCCCACACTGTGAGAAGGTGGTCCATTGCTTTAATATATTCCAGTCCAGACGGTGGAGCTTTGGTGGTGTGAATCGTGTCGCATCGGGCAGCGACTCTCACAGAGACAGAAATAATAACAGAAATCATACAGAAATGACGCTTCGTACCAGCTGCAGAACACGACGGAGAATTGTGAGGTTTTCAAGTTTAGAGCTTCTCTTCAGTATCACAGGAACCCACTGGTTTTTGTCCGTACAGCCATGAACTCACTGCAGACAGGAGCTACTAATAACAAACTCTGCCAACTGATAACAGTGGCAAATTGCCAAAATGCAAAACTAAACTAAGAGAGTGAAACTTTTGCTAGCTATTGCTTTTATTTCACACTATTTCAGAGCAATCAGAGGAAAAATATCTTTATTTTGTGTATATCCAAACATACTAAGGTACCACTACAGTGTTTCTTGCTACTTTTGGCTTTTATTTCCCATTATTTCTATGCAAATACTGTATAAATCCCTGTATGTGTATGTAAAACTATGTTACCAGTACAGGTGGATGTGCTTTAGGAGGGCACTGTAGGCTGTTGGCTGGTGTAGCTGTGTGTGCTTTGTCTGACAGGAGGCCACAGTGTTGAAAAGCATCAGGACATCAGTGTGTTTAACAGTGTGTGTGAGTGTTTTTGTGTCAGGATGACATCTATATCTGTGCCACAGTCCAAAACCAGCAAATGCTGACTCACTGTAGAGGTCGGACTCGTCCAGGATCTCCGATTTGATGATCTCCTCGATGACGTCCTCTAAGGTGACCAATCCCAGCACCTCGTAGAAAGGATCCCCCTCGCCCTCGTTGTTCACCTTCTGGACGATGGCCAGGTGGGATTTACCTGGTGAGGACACAGATCGTCTGAAGGTTACAACAAACCCTGACAGTACGGCCGAATATCAAGATCACATTTTTTAGAATTTCAGGTTCCAGAAATCAGCTGTCAGTAAAGTAGGGCAGCACTAAACAAGAGGGGGGAGAAGACGTTTGAGAGCTTCGCTGCAGCTGCTGCCTCTTAAACTTCAGCAGCTGGCCTTCAAACAGGTTTAGATGCTGCTAGATGAAACAGGCTTTCTTGTTTTTGTGTTTCTGAGCAGTCATGCTGCTGTTCGATCTGTCAGCGGATTTGTCTCGGCTGCTGGGAGGCCAGACTGACGCCTCAATATAGCCCAGAGTAGACTAAGAGCTTTGGAGAGAAGAGAGTTGGAGGAAGTGCCAGAATGAGATAAAGATGAGGAGGAGGAGGAGGAGGAGGAGGAGGAGGAGGAGGAGGAAAAGGCTGTGAGGAAAAGAGGTAGGAACGGCATTAATCCTGTCCTGGCTCTGCTCTCCAGACTCTGTTCATGTGTGCATGCACGTCTGGCTGTGTGGTAACAAGTAAACCTGACACAACACGACTGCGGCCGTGAGCAGCGATGGCTGCCAGCGAGAGGTGAGCGAGGGAGCATTATCAGGTCAACAGGAGTGAGGCTGCCAGGACGGAAACCTGTCGCAGCTCGTGGACATCAAACTGCAGCAGCAGCAGCAGCTATTTTTGGTCTCTGCTGCTATGTTTGAATGTGCACAAAGTGACAACAAAGGCTGTTTTCAGGGTAAAAGAAACATTATTAATTCATGTGTCAGTCAATGAATCATCTACCCCATTGGTGACCGCTTAACCCTCTGAACCCCAAAACCCGCTGGTGAGTTTGACAGGCATGTTTTCTTGCAAAAACAATAAAAAAAACAAGCAAAATTAAACCATTTATCAAAGCTGAGAAACAGTAAACAATAAAATTATCTTCATTTTAACGTTTATGAGCATTTGAACTGCTTATGTGTGACATATTATCTGGTTAGGAAAATGAACCAAAGAAAGCTAAAAACCTGGTATTTCATCAAAAATCACTTCATTCTTCACGCCTCATTTAAAGATTCACCGAAAAATTAACCATCTGCACTGAATAGATCCTGTAAAAAATAAAACAAATTGCACTCCTCAGCAAAAACACAGAGCAGAGGAGAAAACAACAGAGACTGAGAGGAAAATCAAACCTACTGGATCAATCAAATGAATGCAGCACGGTTCAGAAACAGTAAACAGAGGGGCTGTTGTTGGAAGACACATTCAGCATGGTGAAACATCTGTGTACGCTTAATGTGGGAGAATGTTTGTAGAGGTAAACATGCAAAGATTGAAATGTCTACAGCATGTGGATCCTCCACTGTTTACAGAGTTTATAACTGTGGACAGATGTTGGACATGTTGATTCCAGGTTTTTCAGTCAAAAAAAACAATCAAAGAATTCAACATTTTTAGTGATTTAGGTCATTCTAACTGTGTCAGACTACACAGAAGACATTTCTGAGTTCTCTCTACTTCCAGTCATGGTCATGTTGTTTCTATAGAGGTGCAGGACTTTATACTGCAATGAAAAATGAGGCCACAGGGAGGAAATGTGACAGTGGGTTAAATGTAAATAAAGTACTGCACAGAGGTGAAAGTGGCAAACAGCCTCCAGCTAGAGGACTGTATGCATCCTGAACACATCAACATTGTTCTGAATCCAGGAAGTCATCAGATCAGAAAGAGTTTTCTTGAGAGATATCAGTTAAAAAATCCAAAAACTAAAAATGTATTAGTCTAAATTCTTCTCCCGTATGAGTCATTCTGCTCCACAGCATCAGCCTGTGAGCTCCACTGTCACAACCAAACACAGTGTACAGTCCCAGCAGTGTTGTAGCCAGCGGTGCTGGACATGCTGACTCATGCCTTACACAGCAAACATCATCATCATCATCATGAGTCGCTGTCCCTCCCCACCTCCCCTCTGCAGGGAGGTCAGAGGTCACGGTCAGTCAGCCTGCAGCAGAGCTTTAGTTCTTAACTGCAAAAATGAATCATCAAAGATGTGAAAAATGATTATTCCAGTAAATAAAAGTCAGATTTTTGAGACTCATATATCAGCATCAGCTCTATCAGCCTGTTAGGAGGCAGCTGAGTCCAGATTTTCTGTTGATAAGACTCCACTTTATTCAGCATTATGTTTGCCTGTGTGCAGGACTGAGGCTGGGGTTCTATAAAAAGCCACAGCTGCAGGTGACAGCTGAAACCCCACTTATTCTCTGGCAGTTTTTTTTGCCAAATTAAATGGGTAAAATGAGGCTCATGCAGCCAGTTACAGCGTTCATGTCTGCACAGCACAGCTTTGTTAAGGACATCTGGAAAACCAGCATCTGATACCATCATCACCACAATAAGTTGCAGCTCCCATACTGTTGTCATATTAGCGTGGCCTTTCTGAAACAGGAAACTATAAAAACAAGAGAAATAGTTGAATCTTCACATTTCTGGCAGCTGTTAAACTAACCATGACATGTAGTTCAGTCAGGAAAATTAACCAAACCTAAGCTTTATGATATCAGGATGAAATCATGCATGTCTCGTTTAAAAACTGTTTGCACAAAACTGATCATATGTAAAAAAATAAAAAATAAAAAAAAATAAAGTTTCAGTGCTTCTTGGCTCAAGCTGTGAAAAGTAATGATTGGCCCAGCGGGGGACAAACAGTCACATGACAAAGATTTGCAGGTGAGCTGCAGGCTGTGTTTACACAGAGCAGAGAGGAGACGAGTATAAAAACACATTAACATGGAAATACTAAGTTTGAGTGACTTGGACAAGTGCTGAGTCATACTGGGCATATCTTGTGTCATTCTACATCGTTCATGTTTGTATAACACGGCTTTATAAATCAGATGTTAAAGAACCAGCGTGCATGTCTGTGACTCCTCTGAAACAACCATCTGATACCATCATCACCACAATAAGCTGCAGCAGCTCTGACACTGCTGTGATGATATTAGCGTGGCTCTCAAGGTGTGGATGTCAGCGCAGAGATTTCCCGCACTAATCCTGTGCGCCTGAATGTGCAGATTTTGATCCCATCAGCTGATTTCAGTGATTAGTTGCTGCTCTCTGACTGCAGGTGATCAGGAGTGAAATCCAGAGGCTTGACGGGGAGTAAAAGCAGCCAGATTATCACCGATGGGGCCAATGAATGAAACATAACGTAGCGTAGTGGGTCGAGGACATGCAGCGACACATCCACGTTTACCTTAGCATATTTTTAACTTCAAATAACTGTGACAGTGACTTCATAGTAGTAATAATATGAATAGTAATTCCATGACAGAGCTGCATCTGTAGTCTCACATTTATGCAAAAACCTGTTTTACAGTATTATTACTGAGCAGCAGAGGCTGTTAATCACTGTACATCAGTGCTGCAGTATGCACCCCCATTTAAATGTCAAATATTAGCAGATTTCAGACTCTCAGAGAAGATTTGCAGCTTTTACTTCGTCATGCATCACTGTAGACTGAATACTGGACGTGTTTTGGAGAACACTTTTGAGGATGTCACCTACAATCCTGCAACTTTTGACACTTTATCAAAACTAAAAGAAATAAATGGAAACGTTCATCTTGTGCAGCTTCAGCTTTGACCTCAGACTGAGAGAGGTGGATGTAGAGTTAAAATGATGGACTGACCAGCAGATGTTTTAGTAAATAATCAATCGTCTTATTCATTTTTCAGTGAATGGATGTCAAACATTTGCTGATTTCAGCGTCTCCAACAAGATGTTTGCAGCTTTAGAGCAGCTTCACAGAGGAACCAAATACCAAAATGTCTGCAGATGATGTGACTTTGTGTCGGTTAGTCTTCTAAAGATAAACTTCACTGATCCCTCACTGAGGAAATTCAAACATTTCCGCTCTAAACCAGGTTCCTCAGTCTGACATCAAAGTCTGGTCTGCAGCTAATGGTTGTTTTCATGATGTGTTTCATCAGGATGAGCTCAGCCTCTGTTCTCTCTGTGTGCTGAAAAGTAGGCTCGGATGTTCCACTCATCAATACCCTGATCTATACAGACAGAGGGAGGGAGGAGAGGGGAGGAGGGGGGAGGGTGGAGGACGCGCTGATCTGATGGCTGCAGGTTTTACGCACCTTTCTTGAACTCCTCCAGCATGGCGTCCAGCTTCGTGTCGTGGAACACGAAGTGCACCGGGTGGTTGTAGAACTTGGTGATGGTCTTCAGGGTGGTGCAGTCGTCCGGGTCCACGAACGCCAGGTCCTTCACGTACAGGATGTCCACGATGTTGGAGCGCTCGTCGTCGTACACCGGGATCCTGGTGTATCCGCTCTCCATGATCTCGGACATGGTGTTGAAGTCCAGCACCGCGTCCGCCTGGATCATGAAGCAGTTGCCCAGCGGGGTCATCACGTCCTCCACGGTCTTGGTGCGCAGCTCCAGCGCGCCTTGGATCATGTTGAGCTCCTCCTTGACCAGGTCGTTGTAGGGCTCCGTCACTTTGAGCATCTCCACCAGCTTCTCCCGGTTGTACACGGTGCCGATCTCCTGGCCCAGCAGCACGTCCAGCAGCTTGCTGACGGGGAAAGACAGCGGGAAGGTGAGAAACATGAAGAACTTAGTGAGCACAATGGTGTTGGCTCCCACGGCCAGTCCGTGGCGGGAGCACAGCGCCTGCGGGACGATCTCCCCGAAGATGACGATGCCGATGGTGGAGGCCACCACTGCGCCCAGCCCCGAGCCGATCAGGTCGTCCAGCAGGATGGTGAGGGTGGTGTTGACCAGTACGTTCCCCAGCAGCAGGGAGCACAGCAGGTAGTTCCCCTTGCTGCGGATCGGCTCGATCTTTCTTGCGTATTTCTTCTCCTTGTCGGTGCCGCAGCTCTGCACGATGCGCAGCTCCATGGGGTCCAGCGCCATGAGCCCCAGGTTGAGGCCGCTGAACATGCCGGAGAGCACCAGCAGGCAGGAGATGAGGATCGCCTGCAGCCACATGGGCAGCAGCGACTTCTTCTCCTCCAGCACCAGCAGCCTGCCATCGCTGTCCCCCAGAAGCACCCAGCGGTCCCCGGCCGCGCTCAGGGTGCAAACCGCGTACTCCTTCTGCGGCTCGCTCTTGCGCAGCGGCTTAATGTGCAGGCTGAGCAGCCCCGACGTGCCCCACCGGCTCACGTTCATGAAGGTCCCGACGCTGATGTCCTTCGTGAAATCAGCACAAGTCCTGTCCGGTGGGTCCATCATGCCGCTGCCGACCCTGACCACCGCCGCCTCCTCCTCATCCTCCTCCTCGTCCCCGCCGCCGTCTGTCAGCTCCGTGAAGCGGATCTGCGTCCAGGCGCCCGAGTGGAGCTGCAGCCCGTAGAACCGGAGCTGCACGGAGCTCTCCTCGGTCACCTGGATGACACCGTCGTCATTGGTGCTGGCCGGCTTGTCGCTTCTCTCCAGCCGCATGCCGAGCACCTGGCTGCCGCCGCCGCTGCCCCTGCCGCCGGACCCCGCCGCTGCGGCCGCCGTGGCCGCCGTCTCCGTGCGGCCGCCAACGGCGCTCCACAGGCAGATGATGACGGTGAGAATGTAACCCTGCTGCCCGCTCCATTCTGTCGCCATGTTGTTTCTCTGCTCGGCGACCTGGGAGCTGACGTCATTTACTCATGTCCGAGCGGCTCCGCCCCCCCGCCCCCCTCCGCCGTGCACACCCCCCGGTAAACACCGCCTACCGGACAGCGGCAGGTAGGGCTGGTAAACAAACACACCCTCCTGACGGCCGCTCACCGGGATGCGACACTCCTGCAGCAGCGAGGCTCGGAAGTAAACAAGCCGCCAACACTCAGCATCACCGCAACCTTCAGAGAACGTTTAAATAACATTCAGGCAATGTCCCCTGAAGGTTCTGCACACAGTAACATTCAGGGAACGTTTCCTGATGGTTATTTTATGCTGATTCCCTCAACAAACAAACGGTAACATTAAGAGAACACTCAGGGAACGTTCTGTGGAGGTTCCCTGAGTTTTGCAGTTTGCCAGGTCTCCCCTTCTTATTATTTATTTAGTCCCTAGACTCTCCCCAGGTAACGTTCCCTTAAGGTTCCCTGAAGGTTATCCCTCTCTGGGTCCTTGCTATTTGCCCTCCCTGGACTGGAGCTGCTGCTGCTGCCAGCGGTTTCTCATCCAACTGTATCCGGGCCCAGCTGCTGTTATATAAAGGCACATGGCATCTGTGCCCCCCCACCTCTTCCCCCATCCTCCCCCCTCCTCCTCCTCATCCTGCACCAGCCCGCATCCTGCTGGCACCGAGCCCGGCCGGGATGCAGGATGCTGAGGCATTTTCTCCACAGAGTCCCTGCTGGCCGGATTTGCTCCGTCTGAATGACAGGAATGATGAGATGAGCTGCTTGTCTGCAGGAGGACCGCATGCTGCTCAAATTAACATATGGATGATAGTTTCACGACTGAAATGTTTGAGTTCACTTCGTAAAAATGATGATTCTCCCCTGATAACGTGTCCGCGGAGCCGTTTTCATTGTTTATTAGCCGTCTGCATTCATGATTGGCTCCTAATATTCACTGATCAGCTGTTACGTAATGCAGCCAGCAGGGTTTCATGGGTTCTCTCACAGTGACACCTGGTGGTCACACCTGTCCCATCCACGACATTCTCCACCTGAGAACATCAGTCCGCAAACAGAGACACAGCCGGAGCCACAACACTCATGAAGTAAAGGCAAACAGCAGTCAGTCATAGAACACAACATACATGTAAATAAAGGCAAGAGGAGCCCTCATTCTGTGTCACTTTGATGTGTGTTTGTTAAAAGAAGCGTCTCTTTTAGGTCACTATGTTTCTTTTGTGGCCATTTCATGTCTCTGTAAAAAGTTTTTGTGGTTTTATTTTTGCATTTTGCATTTATTTTGTTGCCATTTTGTGTTTTTTTCCACTCATTTGTGAAAATGTATGGCTTTCTGTGGTCATCTTGTGTCTTGTTGTGGTCATTTTATATCCGCTTGTACACAAATGCAGCTGAGGAAAAGTGTATGACATGCACACACAGCAACAAAAACAACATTTTATGAATACACAATTTCTGCCTTTATTGTGCACTTTTTTTATTATTGTACAAATTAAAAGTAACAGAAGTAATTACATAAATTAATATTAAATGATCATTGTTTCATTTCACAGAAGCATGCCCCCCCCCCCCACCCCCACTCCCCCACTATGTCTCTATTAAAAACGGTTGCGACCCAAATTTTTGAAGTTTGCTGTTCCTGTTAACAAATTAAGGTTTATTTGGGTGTAGTCTAAACGCATTTTGATACAGCTTGGTAAAATTCTGGCTTATTTTTTGCTCATTTTGGTATATTTGGACACTTTTGCCAAGTTTGGGGCATATTTTGGCCCATTTTGACAGATTCTGAGCACATTTTGGTTTATTTTTGGCACATTTAAGCATAAATTAACCCAATAGGCTGGCAGAACCAAATCTAGAGCTTAATAGTGAGCAACTACTGGTGTCACCACCACTAAATATCCTGTAATTGAAAGCAAACTATGTCATAAGAAACACATCCTTTAAAATAAAAGACTTTAAACCACTACTTTTTTTACTTTTTTCATACCAAAATGAACAAAAATGAGCCAGAATTTTCCCAAGCTGTATCAAAGTGCATTGAGACGACACCCAAATACATTTTAATTTGTTAACAGGAACAGCAAACCTCAACAATTTGGGTCGAGACCGTTATTAATAGAGACATAGTGGGTCCTGAGGCTGGACCAGTTGAGAAGCACTGGTTTAAAGGGTGTTTTGGGGCACATCAAAGATAATTAAGAACATCCTTCATGTCACAACATTAAAGAATTATAGACTGTAATAACAAAAGCTGCTATCATACACTTTGAGCAGTGAGGGTACAAGAAGGAAACAGATCTCCAGCTGAAAAAAGATTACATGGCAAAAACATGGCGACGGTTCATAAAGTGTTCCTTCAAGGTTAGATGATGAGCTCATAGAGTCAGTCGTGGTTCTGGTTTGAAATGCTGCTGAAACAAAGTCTTCTGAAGTCGTGCTTGTGTTACAGTGAATCTAAATGGTCCCTGTTTGCAATGAAAATAAGTCTGGATTAGCATCAGGAGGCCTGAAGAATCCAGGTTCACCTTCTGGTGTTTGTGGTAATCTGATTACATTTTTTTGTTAGGTAACACTGTACTGAGGCCCTGGGCTACAAGTTTAAAGATGGCAGATGACTTCTTCTGTGTTGTAAAGTGAATATGATGTCATAAATTGAAATTCTGTTTCAAATAATATCTATCAGACTACTGGCATCATGTGGCATCACAGCAGCACATGTGGTCAAATAGTGCTGGTTGTGCTGAAAAAGGGGTCTGATGTTTTCATACTGTCATGTTGTAAACACTCTGAATCTTATTTCAGCCTGGTGTTGACTCATTAATCAAGCTACCACAAACTATCTGCTGAGTGTAAACTAACACTAAGTGGGATAAATGGGGCTTAAAGTAGGTTGATCCAGGCCTGATGCCACAGCGCAGATGTTGCCGTCGGGGATCTGTGATGTGTTGGTTCAGGCGTGGACGTCCTCACTGCAGCCTCGTGTCTCCTCCTCTGGTGCGTGGACTCTGCATCTGCCCATCTGCAGGAGGAACGACCTCCACGTTGTAGCTCACCTTCTTGGACTGAAGGATGCTGTAGCTGTTGTCAAAACACAGCACGTCTGCACGAAGCAAAGCACACAGTTAACAAGGTCCTGCAGCTCAGCCCAGGGAGAATATCAACACCACTGACTGACGCCATGTCTGTATGCTAAATATAAGGCTACATGCTAGGCTAAAGGCTGCACGGAAAACACTGCTATTACAACTAAAATATTTTTTTGTAAGTTTTGTTGCTCATTCAAACTAAGAAAGTTGATAAGCTTATTTTTAATTATACATGATTAAAAGACAGTAAAAAAAACACACATAAATTTCACTACAGTCAGCAGAGGTGGATGCTAATGCTATTCTGCTAGGCTACGCTACTTAGCTTTTTGCCCCACTAATGTATCTGGTGTTACTTTTGTCCATATACACTATGATTTGATTCAGCTGCTGCATTATTTATGCAACATTCATGTACATAACAAACTAAATTATGAACACTTTGGTGAATACATTTTTTTAAATACAAGAAAAAGTAAAATGTGCTAATTAGCTGTCTGTCACAGCTAGTTACCTGTGACCAGCTGAGATTAATCACTGCCATTTTTTCTCATTATTTTCTTGTTATCTTGTATTTCACAAAATTCTATGTCTATGGCATCACTGTGTTTACATGGTTAGGTAAAATGTGCATGGAAGTACAGACAGTAGATGGTTAGCTTAGCTTAGCTTAACTTGGCTTAGCTTAGCGCAGGGACTCAGAATGGTGAAACAGCGTGGCTCTGCCAACAAAATCTTCCAATGTGCCTTAAATCATAACAAACTAAAAAGCCAAAGTTGGATTTCTTTGATTATTTACTTTACAAAATTGAAAAACACCTCTTCTTCAGGGAACCTGAAAAAACTCTGAACTACAGCATTTTTCAAGTGCCCAGGAATGTTAAAAAATATTGTAAAAAATGACGGTTACTATATGGATTTAACTATTTACATTTTCACATGCTCAACAGATGGTGTTTGTCACACTAGTGTGTAACTCTACAAAGATACTTCACCATTCTGGATGTATCTTTCAATAACTTACTGACAATTTTCTCTTCTATATGCTGGTTTTTATCAGTCCTGCTTTTTTTTAAATTTATTTTTTGGGGGAAGTTCTTTCCATTTTATTGGATAGAGAGAGACTGAGTGAAAGTGTGGGAGACAGGAGAGGGACATGCAGCAAAGGGTCTTGAGCCAGACTCGAACACATGACTGATGCTAAGGGACTGAGCCCATGTGGTCTCGCCTTAACTCAGTGGGCTAAATGGCGGCCCAACAATCCTGCCTTTATTTTATTGATCCAGTATGTTTTATTTTGCTCTCAGTCTCTCTTGTCGTCTCCTATCTGCTCTGTAGAAACACAACCTGCTGGTCAACTCCTGAACGTTTGGAGACTGTTGGTCGGTCATGGCTTCTCAGTTATGCTGAGGAACAAAGAATTTCTATTTTTTTTACAGGACCTAATGCAAACAGTTCATTTTTGGCTAATTATTAAATGAGATGAAATATCCTGATTTTACACTTAGGTTTGGGTAATTTCCTGAAAACAGCACATCACATGACTTCTTAAGGAGCTGTCAGGAAGTTGAAAACCAACTCTTCTCTGTTTTTACAGCTTCTGCCTCCAAAAACTTGTGAGTTTTTTTTAAAAGATAAGATGAACTTTAAACGTGTGTTTTTCATTTAATGTATTAACATTCTGTGATCACATCTCTGTATAACGCTTCTATCATTAGTGGCCATCCTCATAGGAGAAATTACAGCCTGTCCTCCATAATCCAGCTCCTGTGTCTTCAGTGTACACCAGTGTGTGTGGTCACTCACAGACTCCCGGCTCGGGGCAGGTGAGGCAGCTGTCTTCAGGGACCAGGTGAGCGTTGTAGCGTTCACTGGGCAGAACCTGCAGCATGTCAGCCACCTTCTGACCGCTGCCCTCTTTGGTCCGCCGGTACACTCCAAACCCGATATCTGCTCCATCACTGGTAAACTGCCACCTGGGAAGGAATGAGGCCAGAAGGTTGGGTTTTTATTTCCTGTATGTGGCAGATCTTTAAATTCTGAGCATGCTTAAAAGTAAATCTGTTTACCAGACTGATGTCAGCATGTGAGGGATCAGGTCACTTACAGTTCTTGGTCATCATGGTGCATTCAAAACCTCAAACTTTATGGGGTGTTCAGAATGTTTCTGCCACCCTGCTGTTGGAACTTTATCTGCTCCTGGATCATCGTTTTAGCTGCTAGCTGTTGCAATGATCTCTCAACAACAGTCTAAATTATTTCCCAGAAGAACTTAGTAGTGTCTGTGCTATTTTACTGTTTTTCTTTATTTACAGGACTGGAAAACAGGTGTAAAAATGACTGCGTACTAGTCCCATCACAATATCAGATTTTCACTACATGACTAAAGTGGGCAAAATAATTACAGTCAAAATGAGAGTCAAGAGGTGGAGAGTCTAAAGAAAACTGTAATGTAAGTGTGTATTCATAAGCTGACATTAATATTTCATTCTCTAAATGTCACAGTGATGGTCTATAAATGTAGATTGCAACAGTTGTGGAGGAAAACAAGTTTTTATTGTTTGTGTCGTTTTTATCACCCTTTATTCTCTATTTCTTGTGAACCTAAATGTGAAATTGTTCTACTGTTTCAGTCACCTTTCATAGGAAGTGCTGTACAAATATACACAAAAGCAAATATACTCTCATTATGTTGCTTTATTTATTGTTTATTTTCTTTGTCTTTTTGATCCCATGGTTGTTTGTTTATTTATGTATTTGTGTCGATGCATGACTTAAATGAATACTGATGTATGTAAAGTATACATTGTTGGGGTCAGAAAGGTCACAGAGATGTGGCTTCATTAGGGATGATGCCAGTTTCCAACACTGTATTTATGAATTTCATGTTTTATAGCTGCATTTGTGAGACCACTGATGAAACCCTGTTATTGAGTCTGTGTTTTAGGCCTCAAACCAATCATAAACTCTGACTATGATCCCTCCCTCCTCTTCCCCACTCCCAACCCAACCGGTCGAGGCAGATGTCCTCCCTCCCTGAGCCTGGTTCTGTCGGAGGTTTTTTCCCCCTTCCCTACCATGGGGGGTTTTTGGTTCCTTCCCACCGTTGCTGACTGCTTGCTCATAGGGAATCCAAAAGCAACTTTGGATTGTTGGGTTTTCTGTTTCCTGTTTTTCTGTTTCCTGTTCTTTCTTACAATGTTTAGCGCTATGTGACGACTTGTGGGTAAATATGCGCTATATAAATAAAATTGAATTGAATTGAATTGAATTGAACTACGCGGTACCTCAGCAGGCTGCTGGCTGCAGTGACGTCGTACTCGAGCTGGAAGACGGAGCCGCGGCTGATGGTCACACTGCTGTCGTACTGAACCTTCACCGAGTCCTGCACGTAGTAGGACCGGGGAACCGTGCCTCCGTACTTTATCTGCAACCGCCACACGCCCAGACATCTGTCATTTCAGTCCCCACATTACAGGAGAGCAGCACAGCGCTTGTTTAGCCTGTTCTCACCATGGTTCTACAGCGAGGGTCTCCATCAGGGTCGGTCAGGGTTCCTCCGTACACCACAGGCAGCTGCTCCGGGTCGATGTGTTTACGCAGAAACTCCTGCCAGTTACCTGCAAAAACAGGAAGGTCCCTCAGAACTTAATGGAAATTTACTCAGACGCTAACTCAAGTATTTTCCTTTTTGTGACACTTCATTATTTTACTGCAGTAAGTTGACAGCTTTAGTGATATTCTCATGTGCAAGACAAAGTGCAAAAACATGCTTAGTCATCCTAACCTTAACAGTTGTTTAAAGGTGAGTGAGGATGGGCAGTTTTTCCATTCAGTAATTTTAATTACTGTTAATTTATTGGTAATAAGTCTACGATTTACACTGTTGGTTGCTCACAAAAAGTATGAAGATGTCACTTTGGGTTTTTGGTAAATGTGTGTGTGTGTGTGTGTGTGTGTGTGTGTGTGTGTGTGTGTGTGTGTGTGTGTGTGTGTGTGTGTGTGTGTTTTTACCAGCATCTAAATTTGTACAACATAAAAAACAGTGAATTAATGTAAAGACAACAATCAGATGAATTTATAACAATCATTAGTTGCAATCCTAAATAAAATATGTAAAAAACTGGCTCCACCTCAACCAACTACATTAGTTAAACTCTGCTTTTAAACATAAATAATACATTTAATTGTAATAAAACCAATGTTAATGTTATTTGTGTTACTACTGGACAACAGTCACAACAATCGTTTACCTTCATTCACTTCTTTTAACACTTTAAGTGCATTTTCCTGATTTTACATGACGGGCTTTTCCCTTTCAGAGAACTTCTAATGAGTATTTTTCGAGTGGTTTGTGGTGTGATTACATTGTTGTAATTAGTAATATAATCAACTGAATTCCAAAGAATTATGTAATTCAGTGTGAATATGTTTTTTTTAAGTGTTATTAAATGAAGCAGGTGATTCTGGTGAAATATCCTGATTTTAAGTTTAGATTTGTTTCATTTTACAAATACAGCTTGACATGGACGATTCATTCAAGGATAAAATCCAACAGTTCTTTCTGTTTTTACAGCTCCTGGCTCTGATAAATGAATTTTCTTAAAAGATAACATGTCTTTCAAGCCACTAGCAGATTTTAGTGTTGAGAGAACACAGGCTGTTAGCATGCTGATGTTAGCATTTAGCTTAAGTAAAGCCTGAAAGAACACTGCGGGATAAGAGAAAAGTGCTCTTACTTCCTAAAACGATGATCTTGCGTCGTGTTTCCTCACACAGAAAGTGTTTGATCAGGTTGTAGGCCATAGGAAACATTTTGGGAGCTGCAGCAAGGACACAAAATCATCAACACAAAATCATCAATACAAAATCATCAATACAAAATCATCAATGTGGACATCAGACAGACACACAACAGATGTGCTGAGGTACCTTTGATGAGGAACACTCTCTTCATCCCCTCAGGGTAGTTGTCTTCAAACATGGTGAGGATCTACAGGACAGATACAGATGTTTAATGTGCAGTAGCAGACAGATGTGACAGATGTGTGAGAACATGACAAACCTCTCCGTAGGTCTCAATAGCAGGTTTCCAAATGTGCTTCAGTCCGAGTCCTTCACAGTCGTAGATCAGAGTGATGGCTTCAATGTTTTTCCCCAACTGAGAGACAGAAGAAGGAACTTTAGAGGAGACAAGAGAGGAAATAAGAGAGGAGGCAAGAGGAGAGGGGACAAGGAGACAAGAGAAAAGACAAGGGGAGTGGAAAAAAGAAAGGAGAAGACTAGTAGGCATGAAAGGAGACAAGATGAGAGGAGATGAGGAGATAAGAGGGCAGAAAAAAGAAGACAGAGAAGGGAGCATAATAGGAGAAAACCAGGCAGAAGCAGGAATCAGAGTCCGACCTTCTCCGACTGCCTCCTGCACTCCCTCTGCAGCATCTCTGTGTGTCTGATCTTGGTCTTCATGAAGTCCTGTTTGGTCGCCGACTGCAGCAGGCCTTTGGGATCCAGAGGACCAATCACATCGTACCAGATGGGACTTCCCTCCTTGTCATAGCCACACATCCCTCCAGACACGTACTTCTCAATCACCTGAGGGACAAGGAAGAAGGAGAAAATGCTGACATTGACATCATGAGGCAGGAACTGAAGCTGAAGCGTATTGACCGGACAGCAGCTCACCTCTGGAGGCTCCCAGTCAGACATGATGGTGTCCACTCTCATCTGTCTCCTGAACTCCACATGCTGCAGAGATACAGAGGAGGACCGATCTAATGTTTGTTTTTGGTGGGAATAATGGATTATCACATTTCTTTTAACATGACAAGGGGCCCGAAGAGATGCAGGTTTTTCTGTGAGGGGCTAAAGGTCACTGTTGCACTGATGCACTGTTATGAGTTGTATTTGACAAACTTATCCATGCTTTTTATGCAAAATCTGGGAAGTAAATAACTATAGTTGGTAAAGAAATGCAATGTGTAAAATGCTGTGCAGCAGAAGTGTAAAGTATAGAAACCTTACCTTTCTGACCATGGCCTCAGCCTTCTGAACATTGAAGCTACGAGCTGCGAAAATAAAAATATCCAACATTAGACTTCCACCTAGTCAGAAGCTAACCCTGTGAGCTTCATGATCTTTTAAACACTTATCCCTGGTCATCACAAGGACTTTTTATTCAGAACGTCTAGATTTCCCATCATTACATAGAATAATGCTCACAGAATTTATTTTTTATTACAAATGGGACGTGTGTTGTGTAGAGAAATCTCCAGTATGACTGTCATTCTGCTATATAATTAGATTATTACCAGTAAACACATTTATATAGATATGATATATAGAAATATGTTAGCGATCAGTTATTTTTTAATTAGGTTTTTACTGTTGTAGTTGCTCATTTTGAACTATCTTCTATGTAACTGCAACTAATGATTGTTACTGTTAAGGATTATTCTGCTTATTATTTTCTCTATTAATCAAGTGATTATTCGCTGTGCAAAAATACTGAAAATAGTGAAAAATGTT
This sequence comes from Dascyllus trimaculatus, assembly GCA_024666655.1. NCBI lineage: Eukaryota > Metazoa > Chordata > Actinopteri > Pomacentridae > Dascyllus > Dascyllus trimaculatus. Next base: position 3,686,268 of record CM045460.1, on the reverse strand, counting down.
GTTATAAGTCACACAAACAATTTGAAAAAATGGATACCGGCTTTCTAGTAATTGACTTATTAATTAATCATTATAGCAGTACTTGTATAAACTGAAGGGTACACTGTAAAAGAAATGTGAAAAATATCCAAAAATACTTTCAAAAAACGGTGCAATATTGTAATGTTCCAAACTTAAACTTAAACTTATCAGCAGATAAAAAAATATCAGCAAATACTTGTAAAATGATGATTTTTATGATTAAAATTACATTAAAAATGTTTGCAATCGGACATTGTGAAAAATGTAGTTACTATTTGTAAAAATACAGATTTTTTTATGTTGTGGCCCTTTGTCATGGTTAAAATGCAAATTAATGTGTTTTTTTATTTTACAGATTATTATCTGTAATTTAACAAAACAGGGAAAGTCAGTAAAATAACAATAAATTGTTTGTTTTTTTTTAAAAACTTCATTTTTTACAGCGTCGTTTAATTCTGAACAAACATCACATTTTCTGCCTGTTTAAAGAAGCTGGTCCAGGTTAAGAATCAATGCAAACCATCCCAGAGCCACCATCGATCTGAGCCTCCCTGAACTGTGGACCTTTAAACAAACCAGTCCACTGACACTGTGTAACTAAGACCAGTGTAACTAAGCACATTTAGTTACACTGAAGAACCATTTTTACATACTTTGTTTGAGTATTTCCATGGTATGCTGCTCTCTACTTCTCTTCCACTGTATTTTACAGGCAAATACTGTCCTTTGTATTGCACTATATTTAATTTAAAGCTTTAGCTGCTGGTTATTTTTGCAAATTTATACTATGTTGTTATAGACTAGGCTACAAACAGCATGTAAAGTTATTAAAGTTAGCTTTAGCTGCAATATAAAGTAATGCACACATTAATTAATCAATAGTAATAATAATCCAATGACATAACTTAGATGATTGTGAAATGAGACATTCCGGCCGTGTCCTCAAGTTGCTCTTTAAGGAGATTTATACTTGGTCACATAGAGAAGAAAGTAAAAACGAAGGCAAAGTTCTGAAACCTTTTTGAAACATCTCATTTGTAGTTTCTATATATTTCTATATCTGTGTATTAACATAACATTTAACTTGCTCCTCAACATTGTTATGCTGAACAAATCTTTAACAAACCGGTGCAGCGTAACTAGAGAGTCACTTTTTAGAAGGAACACAAACATTTGCAGTAAGAGGGCCCAGGGTCGAGTCAGGTCAAAGCTGCCTGAGTAAACACTAAATGCTCTGCTGTCAAGGACATGGAGTGAGAGCAGCGAACATTACAGGAAGATAATTACTGATTAACCAACATTATCTGGTCAAACTACTTTCAAACAAGTTTATGTCATAGGGCTGCTGGCATTCCTACACACGCTGCTCGCATCTGTAGGCTTGACACTAGTATTCCTCTGCTAGAGAGGTATTCATATGTTGGCAATAGTATCCCAAGGCTAGAAACTAGCATGGCTAATGATTAGCTTTTTTAGGCTAATTAATAACATCCCTTGGCTATTGCTAGCCTTTCTAACAACTAGTATTACTTAGCTGGTCACTAGAAGCTGTAGGCTCAATATTTGCAATCGTAGGTTGGCAACTGACATCCCAGGGCTCAGCCCTACGTTCCCACATTTTTAAGAATTTTTTTCACTGAAAATTTTGAACATTAGGCCCTATGTCCCCACAGCCTTATGTTCCCACATGTCTCACATTTCTAAGACCCCGTTTACATGAAGGGAAAGTCAGATATTTCCACGCGGTTCGTCACTCCACAGCAACCCCATGTTGGAGTAGTGGTGTTGAGTAGTGTTGAGAAGCTAGATCTCTCCTTCAAATCCCCAGCTGTAGGACTGAGTTTTGAACCGCTAACTACCAGGGTAGAAATGTGGCAACTGTGGGAACATAGTGCCTAATGTTGAAAATATCTTAGGCCTGTGGAAACATAGGCATGCTCCCACATCCCACGACTAGCAACTAGTTTTCATAGGCTAATGACTAGCATTCCTAGGTTAGGGGCTAGTATTACACGGCAAAAAACTAGTGTCCTGAAGCTAGAAACAAACATCCTGAGGCTAACCACTAGCATCTCTAGACTAGTGCTAAGCACTTCTAGGCTAGCCATCAGCATTCCTATGGAACATTAAAGAACAATTAATTTACACTGTGATTTAATGCAATTATGAGCAGTGCATTTACCTTTCTGGATGCAGTTAGCCTCAGTACATTATAGATGGAGCACAGATAAATGCTACTTTGGAATACAAATGTTAAAGGTTTAGTTTTGTAGTTTTGATCCAGTCAGTATCTCTTATCGTATGTAACATGTTGTTTACCTTGATTCAACTACAGAGTTTAACTACAAATACTAACACGCACAAGTGCACATAGGTTTTCTTTTCAAGCATCTTTTGCAAAAGTTCTCTATTATGATGAAACACATGAGATAGATTTGGGCTTTAATCCAGCAAGCACCTGATCAACCAAAGAGTCACAATGTTTGTCTATAATCATGACTTCACTCTGTGCTTTAGTTGCTGCTGAGACTATTCTGAATCGGTGAGACCAGAGCCGGCCCTGCCCAATGTGGACCCAGGCCAGATTTTATATGGTGCCCCCCTCCATCAGCGATTTACATACACCTCCCAATATTGTGGTGCCTCCTGGAGGCCACGGTGCCCTTAGCATTTGCCTATATTGCCTAATGGGCCAGCCGGCTCTGAGTGAGACAGTTCACAGAGAGACACACCTCACTGCCTTAAGTAATGCAAATCATAATCCCAACAACAGTATCAGTCTGGAAGAGCTGAAGTGATTTGGCCTGTCTCTGGCTGTGATTCATTATTTTCCGTTAAGGCGATGATGATTAGATAAGTCCATCATTTCAGCTGAGTGTGATTCATGGGATTTAGCAGCTGCTTCTAACGATTTAAAATCGTTTTAAATCGCTAGAATCATAATAAAAATTGGCTTTAATTCCTAAGACAAGAGAATGTGATTTACAAGCCATAATTACACCCCACACCCTGAATTTAAGGCCAAAACTCTCCTAATTGGCTTTTAAAACACTTTACTGTTGCATAATAAAATGCTGACACTGATTTATAAAGACATGTAACTCCTCTGTGCACCTCCCTGGTGTGAGAACACCAGCATCTACAGTTTGTTTACATATTAGACAAGTTACTCATTCAGCAAAACTAAAGTCTGCATTAAACCAAAACAAACCTCAAAATTATTAGCAACCAATAAGATACAAGTATATTGAATTAGAAGTTGATAGCAGAGACCGTTGTTTTATGATTAATGTATATAAAACCTCTGCATTACATCAACACAAGAAATGTGACACGCAAGAAATATAAAATGTGATGAGTTTCATCATTTATATTTCAGCAGGTTTATCATTCTAGTTATTTATTATTATTAATTTATTCATGCTTCTAAATATGATGGTACCGGAGTTCAAGCCAATAATGGAGGTTCAGTGATTACACATAAAGTTATTAATGTTTAAATATAAGAATATAAGCATAATAAGTAAGTATAATATAATAATAACTGTTTTCATGAAGTCCTTTTAGCAGTTTATTGATATCAGCAACTGTAACTCCTCCTGTGGAGATCTGTAACTGATGCAGGTACAGAAACAGATCATGAATGATTATATAGTAAAAGACGTTTATAGTGGGTTATAAACTGTTACATTTGTATGTGAGGAGTGATTAGAGCCACCACAATGACGTTATTATGCTAAAACAGTTCATATTTTGTGTTTTTTTGTGCAGGATCAATGACACTAAGTGTGATGTAGGAGTGTTTCCGTGCTTTAATGACCTCTGCTGCTCATTTATCTTACTTTTCAGATCAAGAAATTAAACTATAAATCACTTTGTTTCTGTTTTAAGTGTTTGAAAAACTACTTTAGGATTCTTATGTTCCCTTATCTTCTCCCAGGTTTTGTCTTTAATGTGTTATTTTGTCCATTTTCAGTGTCATCAGCATGAGACATGCAAAGATGATAGAAAAGTCCAGCAAAACCATGTTGGAGTTTCTAAAAATCATACAGAGGTTTGTTTTGAGTCAGCGAACTGGATTAATCAGACATGAGTCATCAACATGACGTCCTCTGACAGGCATCGATACCTCCAGCTCTGGTATTTACCCACTGAAACTGGAAAGAGTGTCATGTTGGGAACAGGTTTGTTAGTCGCTGTCAGACTTCAGAGAGAGTGAGCGTAGCCTGAGGCGTGAGCTCCAACAGATAGCTCAGATATTCTGAGTAGTGACAGACTGTTATCTTTGTTTCAGAGGAAAGTTAACTGGTGTGTTCACTTTTCATCAGTTTCTCTCAGTCAGCGGCACTGTTTACATGTATTCACAGCCTGCACTTCAGTAAAATGTACCAGTCTGGTGTCTCAGCATTGTCCCGCCTACAGCACTTTCTGATTGGTAGCAGCAAATCAGCACTGAAGGATAAATGAAAACCAAGGCTTTGAATGCACACGTTGACTTTTGGAATATGCGTTATTCTAGATTTTGACCTCAAGATTTTCACTTTCAGAGCAAATGATATCATTTTCCAGTGTCATGTATTTGTCTCCTTGAATTCTAGTGATCTCTACCAGCCCTGTAAAAAGCCTTTTGGTGAACCGTAATGAATGATTTTATGACTCATAAAGTAGCTGCTCATGTATGCGGATGTGGTAAAAGCAAAGCATGTCAAGGGAGAAAACTCAGCATGTTGTCACATTCAGACATCAAGTACTACAAAAAGTCTTTATAATCATGTTAGCTGTTTATGCAGTAAAAGTACCTCAAGCTTCTACTTCCACTGGTCCACTGAAGATATTTTCAGGTGCCCAAAACATAGAAAAGGTGTCATTCCTCAGCTGTTTCTCTAGTTTGTAATTATTCGGCACTTGTCCTATCTCTTCGATCTGATAATGTTTGGCTGTGGACCTGCCAGTTGTTATCTTTCACTCCTCTTTGGATCAAAGGGGCCACCTTGTACGCTAATGGGTGCATGATAGTTGTTGTCGTCCACACAAAGAAAATGCTAACTAGCTGCAGCCTGTCGAGGTTTCGATGAGTGTCGATGGCTGCAGGTCTCACCTCGGAGCCAGCGGAGGAGGTAGTGGTCGTGCTGAGCAGGCAGGCTGGGGAGGATGTCCTGGATTCTCTCCCGAAACTGCAGACAGGGAACCAGAGAGACAAAATGATCAGAAAGTTTATGTATTAATAATGGAACAGTTTCACACTGTTGGAAATTGACAGAGAGTTAGACAAGAAGCCAGGAGATGTGTAGCTTTGCTTATTATACAGACAGAGAACTGGTGGAAGCTGCTGGCCTGGTCTATTACAAACTGTGTACAAGAAGCACAAAAATAACAATCTCCCAAAAAACAAAAAAACACATACAAGAATATCTAAAACCTCAAAAAAAGAGAACGCTCCTCTATGAACCAAGGAAGTTCCAAAGAGACATCTTCAATGACTACCAGAACTTTGTAATTGACCTAGGACCTCCTCAGTGGCCACTAGAACCTCCTGAATTATTAACATTGGACAGGACATCAGAACTTCATAAGAGACCTCTGGAACCATAAAGGACCTTGATTACCACTTAATCCCCTAAAAACATCTAGAACCTCGTCCGTGGCACTAGAACCCCATAACAGACATATAGACCACATTCAGTGACTACCAGAACCTCATATATGACCAAGAACCACCTCAGTGACCACTGAGGTGGTCATTGAGCCTTTGCGTTTGACAACATTCTAGTGAGTTGTCAAAGGCTTTTGCTTGAACAGTGAACAACTTAGAGGACTTGTAGAACTTCATAACTGACCTGTTGAACCCAGTGAAGGACCTCAGTTATCAATCAACCCTCTAAAGGACATCTACAACCTCTTCAGTGATCACTTAAACTGCACAAAGGACCTCCTGTGGCAACTACAACCTTCTAAAATACTTAATTCCTAACCATGAACACCTTAAACAACCAGTTGAACTTCATTATGAACCTCTACAACCCCATGAAAGATGTCAGTTACCTCTCAAGCCCCTAAAAGACACCTCTTCAGCAACTACTAGAACATCTACAACATGTTCAGTGACTATCAGAACCTTTTACACAGCCCAGAACCACCTCAGTAATCACTAGAAGGCTTTTTCTTGAACAGTAAACACCTTTAAGGACTTGTAGAACTTATAACAGATCATCATGAAGGGACTCAGTTAGACAGTCAGCCCCCTAAAGAACATCTGGAATCTCTCCAATGACTATCAGAACCTCCTTAAGGACCTAGATCCTGTTCAGTGACCACAAGAACATTCCCAAAGACTTTATAAGGCCCGGTGAACACAGTAAGAGACCTGTAGAATTTCATAGTGGACCTCTAGAACTCCTTAAGGATCTCAGTTACAACTAGAACCCCAAAGGACATCTAGAACCCCTTCAGTGACCACTAGAACCACATAATAGAAAACTAGAACTTGTTCAATGACTACCAGAACCTTCTCTAAGACCATCCGAACAGTGTATACTTTAAATAACCCATAAAGCTTCATAATGGACCTCTAGATCTCCATGAAGGACCTTAGTTACCACTCAGACCTGTAAAGGACACTTAGAACCTTGTCAGTGACTAGTATGACAACATTTATCAGTGGCAGAAACTGTATAAACAAAAGAACTGTCACATTTTCAACTCTGATAGTCCTTGAACTACTCAAGCTTGATGTGCAATCACATTTGGATAATTGACCAAATCTAAGCTTAAAATCCTGACTTCAAAATCACTTCATTCTATCTGTGCCACTGAAAACTGTCCAAGAATAAACCTACTTGGAAACACACTCACACAAATTGTTGTACACATTGATTCCACTTTTTTCAATTATTGTAAAATAAATGATAGAAAAAATTAAACATTTGTTTTTTCCTTCCTTCTTTTTTTATTTATTATAACTGTATCAAACTGCACAAAGGAGATTTTTGAATTCTGTCTACTTCTAGCCATGGTTGTTCCGTTTCCAGAGGTGCAGGACTCAGTGAGGAAAAATGTGATGCGACTGTTAAACACATATTTTACAAGCCTGTTGTATAAATATGAATCTGATCAGTAACTGCTAGGTGTGGTTGTTTCTTAGATGTGTTCAAGTAGAATTACAAAGTAGATCAAACTGAAATCTTCCAGTGAAGTAAATTATCTTTAGGTAAACTGATACTTACTGACTAGTAAAAACAATGTTTCTGGCTGAAGTTATCATCTGGACTGGTGTGTGAATGATGGCTCAACAAAAGCAGCCTGCTGTCTCAGATACTACCACCTACAACTATAAACTAAATCCCTTCAGAAAAGCAGCGTACTGGGATGGTATCATTCATTTGTTACCTCAGATAAGATTTCCGCCTGCTTGGGGCTCAGGTCTCCGACTCGTCCGCTCATATCTGAGTTGTGGCGTCTCTCCAACGGAAGCAGTGTCTGTGAATGAACAGCCGAGGAGGGAGCTGGAGGTGAACTAATGAAAACACCACGCCCCCTTTACACACCTCAGTCATGTATCCATGTCTTCAGAGGACATTACATTCATTTTCTCAACACCTAGTCCAACCCGAATTTTGACTACTACTGCCTAAACACATTTAAGATTAGCCTTGACCCTAAATGTAATGATTTGCATCATAAAGACTTGCTTTTGGTC